>OX940789.1:38965215-40165215 GCA_954870985.1 Trifolium fragiferum | reverse complement strand
CATGACTTTGATAGCATAGTAACTATAATTAGTAAGAAAACACCTAAGGCCAATATTAATATTATTCAAGTTTCGGTCATTCAAAAATAAGAGAAATCATCAGTTGAAACAAGATTTAATTTAAAAGGTTCATAAAAGAATCAAATCAAAAATAAAGGGAAAAGAAAAGGGAAAGAGTTATGTTCATATTACTATCTACATTCAGAGATATTAAGTGAGTGGTTAAAACCCCCTTACATTATTTATTTCTAATTTTCTTATTTCTCTATCTCTCTCCACCTATTTAATTTACTAAAAACTCTATAGTCACAACTAATTTATTTAACTCCACTACCTCGTCTCATCTACTCTAATTTCATTTTAATTAATTATCTTATCATGTCAAAATGATTAACAATCACACAAACACATCAAAACAAACAAATTAATAATTAAATAAATTAGAAATTAGCTAAATTCCTCAAAATTAAATATTCTAAAAGTCGGGGCGTTACAATTCTCCCCCACTTAAAGAATTTTCGTCCTCGAAAATTTACCTGAAGAAAACAGCTCCGAATATGATTCCTTCCTTCGGCTCTCCAACTCCCACGTAGCGTACTCTCCCGCAGGTCCTCCATTTACTAAAATGATTCCTTATTCCTCAAACGCTTCACTTACCGGTCTTCCTTTCTCGACGATACGGTCTCGACGGTCAAATTCCCTCTCACATGCTCGTCATCCTTTCCCAAATCATCTTAACATTCTTGGTGGTGTACCAATTCATGTCTGGCTGTGTTCCTTGGCAGACTATTCGCGAAATCCATGTTGATGCTATTTTGAGAAGCCGTCAATGAACCTTCTATAGTAGTCAGTCCCATAAAGCTTATTATCTCGTTACTGACATCAAGCTTCCCACTACAACACTGCACTCACTCTATACGGGTCTACTGCTATTCCACCATGCTTCTGCTGCGCCACTCTGATTTGATAGTGTCCCGATCTCAAATTAATATTACTAAACACACAAGCTCCAACTAATTGATCAATCTAGTCCTCAATTCATGGAATGGGATACTTGTTCTTAATAGTCACATTGTCCAGTTGATGGTAGTCAACGCCAAGTCTCATACTCCCGTCTTTCTTCTTCACTAAAAGCATTGGTGTTCCTCACGGCAATACACTTGGCCAATCAAACTTCTCCTCCAACTGCCCTTCTAACTGCTAATCCACTTCACTCATCTCTAATGCAGACATTCTGTAGGGTGCCATAGATATCGGTCCAACGCCAGGTGTTAGAACATTAATGAACTCCACTTCTTGTTCAGGTGGTACGTTGTTGATATCGTCTGAGAGCTCACACGCCATTGGTAAGTCGACGATTCCCACTTCTCAATCCACATCCATTGATGCAAACGTCATAAACATATAAGCGTCTAACTCTTCCACTAGTCCAACAATCACCCTCTATAAGCTCGCATTCTCTTTAAGTTAGGGAACAATGTCGTCTTATTCAAAACAATCGATTGTCTCCCCCACTTATCTTAAACCCACCTGCAGTCACCTGCTGAAACGCCATACTTCCCATCCTGATCTCTAACTCCTTCTTCACTCACAAGGGTGCCAAACATCGACGGTGTTGACAGACATGTCACCTGCAAAAGAAAAGGTCGTCAACTTGGTCTGACTGGACCGAGCTGCTCTGATACCAATTGTAACACCCCCTATTTTCCATTGATTTTATTTCGTAAAAATCGATTAAATTATTTTTTATAAGAGTGTTATTCTACTTTTCAAAACAATGATTCATATGGTAATTATAAAGCAGCGGAAAATAAAGATTTGTCGATTGATCATAAGTCTAAAAATTAAATTGAAACAACTGAATCAAAATAAACATAATCAGATGTTCCGGAAATATTGACTGAAAATTTTAAATGTGAATTCCCCTGCAACATCCTATTCAGAGCGACTCAATATTAAAAGCAATGAACTAAGACTGGTCACCTACCTGAAAATCTACGAGTTTTACGTCGTAGGGTCAAACCAGAAGGGGTGAGTAACGACATCACATAAACAACTGAATTCAATATTGCAAAACAATAGTCATAATGTAAAGAGGTAACAATGGATTGTCCTTTGGGATGGTGAAACACATAATCAAGTATAATTATTAAACATATCAATTCAATAGAATAATTAGAATTCAATTCAACCAACTAGGATGCAATGCGACCTATAGACTTCTTAAATGCATGTGGTACCAATTCAACACCGAATTATCAACACCGATTCATCAACACCGAATTATCAACACCGGGACCGACACATGAATGAATGCATGATAGACTCAACAACAACAACAACAACAACAACAACAACAACATCATTAACAACTTCACTAAAATTTAATATTACTACTTCATCGCTACATCGTAGGTAACTACACCATTGCTTCATCATCGCTGTTATGGCCATATTATTACTACCTTGTCGCCATATGGCTATTACTACCTCGTCGCCATTATGGCTATATTATATTATTATAAATCAACGTCATTATTCAATAGGACCACCATATTTATTTCTTAAAGAAACCGAACACCAAGTAAATATGACACCAATTCAACGAACACTAAATTAATTCAACATCAAATGAGTTCAATTCCAATTACACTTGTAACTATCACTTGAATATTTTTAATTAGATCTTTTAACTTCTCTTACTAGCAACTAAGACTACCCCAAAACAGCCACAACACTGATGTAATTTTAATTGGAATTATTTCTTAATTTCTAGAATATCACCTTAATTTGTTTAAGGGTAGAGGAATATTTTAATTACTAATTTGCTCCTCAAAACAGATCCAACTCAGGGTCTTATGACTCGAAACGAATACTTGGAACTAGGAAACAGTTTGAAAAAGTTTACTTTAAAATCTATATCAGTTTCCAAATAAATGGAGATTTATCCATTCCTTAATTTTATGAAAAATTAACTCTTGGAGCACCTCACTACAATCCAAATTTCAAAGGATGAAATCTTAATTTAATTCTCTAATTCCAATTCAAAGGTTTGGCTCAAGCTATAAGTAGTCTTGCATATCACATACTATTATTCTATACTATAGTCATATATCAAGTCTTAATAATATTCACAGAGAAATCAAATCCAAATTGGAGATACAAGAATTTTATTATAAATTAGTAGTAATCCAGGAATCGAAAAACATGGCTAGGAGGGATCAGATTCAATCAGCCTACAAGTATTGGATTTTTAGTAAACGAGCCTAGAATCACAAAATATACATCATACATATTTGTCACACACATATATTAGAACAAGATTTTGGATGTAAGCATATCCAATGATACTTAATAGAGTATATAAATTAAGTAAAAGAGAATAGGTTATCCACAAGTAGTCAATTAAGCACCATGACACAAGACTACAATATCATATAAAACTTAATACCAAACAAACAAACAGGATCATCACGCCATGACTTTGATAGCATAGTAACTATAATTAGTAAGAAAACACCTAAGGCCAATATTAATATTATTCAAAGTTTCGGTCATTCAAAAATTAGAGAAATCATCAGTTGAAACAAGATTTAATTTAAAAGGTTCATAAAAGAATCAAATCAAAAATAAAGGGAAAAGAAAAGGGAAAGAGTTATGTTCATATTACTATCTACATTCAGAGTTATTAAGTGAGTGGTTAAAACCCCCTTACATTATTTATTTCTAATTTTCTTATTTCTATATCTCTCTCCACCTATTTAATTTACTAAAAACCCTATAGTCACAACTAATTTATTTAACTCCACTACCTCGTCTCATCTACTCTAATTTCATTTTATATCATGTCAAAATGATTAACAATCACACAAACACATCAAAACAAACAAATTAATAATTAAATAAATTAGAAATTAGCTAAATTCCTCAAAATTAAATATTCTAAAAGTCGGGGCGTTACACTTCAACCTAGGAACTCCTAAGTCTGAGATCCCATCTCAATCCCTTACAACCTTACAGACAACAAGGATTTCAACAACACAAAATACAAATACGTTTTAGAGACACACTCCTAAAAATTACACACTCGTACCTAAAGGCTTAGAGTGTTAAAACACACAAAGTCCTAACTCCGTACTTCAAAGCTTAGGAGAGGATCACAGAGATTACAACTCAAAACACAAAGTCCTAAGCTTGCATAAATGAGACACAAGAAAGGCTCACAAAAATAACACACACGCAAAAACCTAGAATACTAGACTCAAAACACAATGACGGCGTGAACAATTGCTAAATTAGATTTAGCACAATCTTTAAATACTTCAGGCAAAAGTCCTTGATTCAAAATTAAACATGGGCTTGATTTGTTTGACTCAAGCAATTAACCAAATTAATTAAAAGAGATTCTTTCCAAAAATACTCTTCAAGGAGATTCTTCAAAAAACTATTCTTGACAAGGATCTGAAGCATTGAATGATGATCCTCATAATAAGCCTGATTAAAGGGCGCCATGCAAGATTCATGACAAAGAAACAAACATTCCATAAATAGAACAGTGCGCGTACACTTCCAAAAGGCGTGATACGATGTTGAGGCATCTTATCACACATCCTGCTACAAAGTTTATTTTACCAAAAATGCAGCCAATCACCAAAGACTCAACAATTATTATTTATTCACCATTATCACAATTAATTAACTTTCATTTTACTTATGACACTATTATTGTTATTATTTATTATTATCAAAACAAAAAAAATAAACAAAATTAAAAAAATAAAAAAATAAAAAACAAAGAAGAAGGACACGCTGTCCTCTCCACTTCTCCCACTTTTCCTTTTTTTTTTATTTTTTATGTTAGTTTATTATTATTATTATTATTATTATTATTATTAGGGTAAATAGGTCTATACCCCCTGCAAAATAGGCGAGTTTTGCATTATCCCCCTTGTAATTTTTTTTGTAGGAATACCCCCCTGCAATGTTCAAAATTTTTTTTGGTAGTGTATTTTACCCCCCTATGTTCGAAAAAAAAAAATCGGCAGGGGGGTAAAATGCACTACCAAAAAATTTTTTGAACATTGCAGGGGGGTATTCCTACAAAAAAAATTACAAGGGGGGTAACGCAAAACTCGCCTATTTTGCAGGGGGTAAAAGACCTATTTACCCTTATTATTATTAATAATTTAAAAGAAAAAATGAGAAAAAAAACAACACAGCATGTATTTGTATCGATACAAAACTGGTCTCTCAGAGGCAGAGAGTCACTTGTGTATCGAATCATGCTTGCATGTATCGATACACACCTAACTCTCTCAAAAGACCAGAGAACGCAAGTTGTATCGAATCATGTTTGCATGCTTCGATACATATCAGTCAGTTTTTCAAGAAACTGATATATGTATCGATACACATACGTGTTTGTATCGATACATAGGTCAAATATTTCAAATTTGAACGCTGGTCAAAGGGTTTGTATCGATACAAACCATCATTTGTATCGATACATGTCTGTTCTGTTTTGCCTAAATTTGCTCAATTCTATTTTCTCTATAAATAGCAATGTGCTTCAACTCAACACTTACAAAGTTGTGGAAATGGATCACCTCCTCAACTTAACACTTAAGGGAAGATTCTATTCTCTACCTTTACCTTTATACTTTTTACTTAGCATTTGTACATTGGTTTCATATACATATAACTTTCACTTTAATATGATATTTGCATTGATAGTTGTCTAATCCTCCATTTCCAAGAATTTTGCTCAAAAATATTTATAAGTTTTTGAGACTCATATGTTTAAAATGGGGATTTGACAAAGATCATTACAAATGCCAAATTAAGTTCATACTTGGCTTGTATATGCTTGTTTTGTTCTTATATGTGACTTTGTGTGCATACATACACATATATCTTCATATGATTAAATTTGGTACTTTGATTCATTTATGTGAATGTTTTATCATGCATATATGGTTTAACATGTGTTCTCATGTTATAATGTGCTTTGGTATTGTTTTTGCTCACATGCATAAGTGTACCTTGTTGATTATATGTGTTTCATACATACATGTTATTTGGAAGTCATAAAAATTACTTTTCAAACTTATAAGTTCATGTGTTTTGAGAAAAATTGAAAATAATGAATGATGATGATGAAGCTTAACTTTGTTTTTGTTGCATTTTATTTTCTTTTACCGCATGAACAATTTTATTTCGTTATTTCTTATGACTTCGTTTATTTCAATATGGTTGTACGGATAATTTTGATGTTGTCATGTTTGGACAACATTCATTTTGGTTTTGTATAACTTGATATTTTGGATAATTTTGTTTGTATGGAAACCTTGTTATGTTTATGCATTTGTTGCATTGCTTTGTTTATCTCGTCCCATATTTGGATATGTTACCTTATTAAAATGTCGATGTGTTACGATATTCATGCGTTGGTTTTGGTTTGTTGTTCTACATTCCATATTTGTCATGATATTTGGTATTCGTCATTGATATATTTTGGCATATCTTTGTATGTAATTATTTTGATTAGGAAATTTCATCATATAGTGCATTTCGACAAATGTAAGTGCATGATATGACTATGGTTGAAACTTTTTGAACTTGATACTTCTAATGAGTTCTCTTCTTCTTTTTGATATTGTCAAAGGGGGGGAGATTTGGATTGCACAAGCTAAGGATGAATAGCTAAAGAAGTCTTAAATTTTATCAACAATATCAAACGCATTATGGCATCAACTCAGGGGGAGCGTGCTTATGGTTAGCGTTGGTGTAATTGCGTCTGTATACGTAATTGCGTATGTATACATATTGCTATTTTATTGCATATTAGGTATAGGCTTAGTTAGCTTATGCAAAGTTTTGACAATTATCAAAAAGGGGGAGAATGTAAGTGCACCAGTTCATCTTCATGTTTTAATAATTGTCAAAACACATGAAAATAGAGTGGAACATATTTTGGCAACATTACAAATGACTTGACAGCGAAAAATTATTTTTAAACTTTGAAAAATTGATTTTTAGGTGTTTTGTATCGATACATAATCATTTGTATCGATATAAATGTCCTGAAATTACTTCAGACTGATTTTGTGCATTTTGTATCGATACATTCATCCTTTGTATCGATACAAAACTGGTCTCTCAGAGACAGCGAGTCACTTGTGTATCGAATCATGCTTGCATGTATCGATACACACCTAACTCTCTCAAAAGACCAGAGAACGCAAGTTGTATCGAATCATGCTTGCATGCTTCAATACATATCAGTCAGTTTTTCAAGAAACTGATATATGTATCGATACACATACGTGTTTGTATCGATACATAGGTCAAATATTTCAAATTTGAACGCTGGTCAAATGGTTTGTATCGATACAAACCATCATTTGTATCGATACATGTCTGTTCTGTTTTGCCTAAATTTGCTCAATTTTATTTTCTCTATAAATAGTAATGTGCTTTGTTGTTGTAAAAGAGAGAAAACCTGTGAGAAAGTGAAATAGCTTTGATAAACTCTTTGGATATCAAATTTGGTGAATAATTTAGATCAAAGGGTCATTCTTCACAAGATCATCATCTTCCATCAAATTGCAATTCATTGAAGAGTGAGTATGGGATCATTCGGATAGAGGTTGTACATTTGATCGATAACATTCGGTACGGCTTGCGGTGAATCAGAGTCGTGATCGAGTTGGTTTGTGAAGAAGGTTTGGGTTTTCTTGAGGATTCAAGATTGTGCGATATCTTGAAGGATCAACAACGAAGAAGCGAGGTACTCAGCTGGACGATCAGTGCGAGGATCTGCGCATGGTTAGGATCGTTGGAATCAGAGGGAGAAGCTTCATTACTTGTTGAGGTTATTACGCATAGTTTACATTAGATTCGATATAGGGTTATTGGAGTCTTTGTAAATTGTGCACTATAGTTCAATCGTTTTTAATCAATAAACCCTTAAATAACCCGTTTGGTTATTTGGGGGGAGACGTACCCGGCCGACCGCGAGGACGACACGAAAGCTGTTGGGAACTCCCTAATCAATCGTTTGTGTCTTTCTTCCTTAATCTTTTACTTTACGCAATCGCTTTAATTTTCCAATTCAATTGAATTTTCGTGTTCGTAAGTGTGCACCAAAATTCAATTGACATATATCTTGATTGTGATTGGATTAGCTTTAAATTCTAGTAACTTGATTGGATTGTGTTATTGGATCGTTTAATTTGAATATTTTGCACATGATCGTTTCTTATTCATTATCATCGCACGTTCAAGGATATACTACTTTTTCAGTGATCAATCGGGTGCAAAGAGACTACCGATCCGGTGGTGCTTCCGCGCGTACCTTTTGAACTAAATTTTTAAAATCAACATTGTTTAAAAGGGCCACTTATTCAACCCCCCCCCCCCCCCCCCCCCCCCCCCCCCCTTCTAAGTGGTTAGCCAAGTAGTCTAACAACAAATAGATCTAGATTTTTTTTCTAGAAATGTTTTATGTGATTTTGGTGTTTTTAAACTCAGATTCGTGTTTAGAAGTGTAGAAATAGGGGATTTTCATAAAAAAGTTTGATTTTTTAGGGTGTTTAGGGTTCCAGTGGTGGCGCCGCCGCTCACCACCGCACCGGAAGTGTGAATTGACGGCGGTGGCTTGCAGGAGAGGATGAATATTCATCCTTGTTCTTGAGGGTTCAAGAACATTAGAGAGAAGAGAGAGAGACGGTTTTGAGAGAAAGAAAGGGAAGAGAGAGAAAAAAAGAGAGAAATGAGGAATTTGTGAAGAGAGTGATATTTATACCCCCTCAGATCCTACGCATGAACGTTCATAGAATAAAAATGCACCTGCGCTATTATGGTCCTTTAATCTTATTCAGACGCCCCAGATGTGTCTCTGCTGTGATCAAATCAGGAATGTCTGATTAGATCAGACGGACCTGATTCGCACTCTGTTTATTCTACTGTTTTGCTAATACACCCCTTTGTTTGTTGTTTATACTCCACCTGTTGCATTTTATTTTTATTTCTTGACTAATTTATTTTTTAAAAAAAAGTCATTGCTATCTATTATTTGTGTGCTACGAAAAATATGAAAAAACTATATGCATTGTCTTTTATTTATTTATTTATTTATCTCATTAGGTCAAAAAATACAAAAATATGCTTTGTCACGTTATTTTTATTTCTAATATAAAAAACACAAAAAAATATGCAAAGTTATTTTCATTTACTTATCTCTCGTACGCGATGTTACTTTTACTTGTTTCTCATATCAAAAATACTAAAAATATGTATTATTTTTATCTTAATACAAAATTGCGAAAAACATTCAAATATTTCAAAAATAATAAAATAAGTCTTTTCCTCGTGTGAGTGAAAAAGGATAAATCGGGTAGACACTCGACGCCTCCTCGAATATTTCTGAAACGTGGTCGACACTTCCTTTCCAGTTAAACATTCGTCCTCCAGTTAAAATCAATCTCAACCCACCAAACTTTAATCTTTTTCACGCCCATGCGCGTTTAAACCTTTTTCAAACGGATATTATCGCCCAAGTGCGAGACCGCATTTTTCAAACAAACAAACATTTTCGCCCAAGTGCGACAAATATTATTTTTTTTTCATAAATAAAATCAACCAACAAACGAATATTTTCTACAAAGAACTACGTAGCTTTGAATTTCCCATTGCACTTGGGAATACGTAGGAGCGGGATCCAACAACCGTCAAGCGCACTAACAAAAAACCTATTTTTGGTTAATAATGTATTTTTCTTTTTCCACTCTTTATAAAATTTTTCTTTTAATATTAAAACAAACAAACATGAACTAACACTTATTTTTAAGCTAATTTAATTAACGGTTCCCGTTGAGTACAATGGATGTGAGGGGTGCTAATACCTTCCCCTTGCATAACCGACTCCCGAACCCGACATTTGGTCGTGTCAACCGTCTCTCCATTTCTCTCAAAGGTTTTATCCATATTTTCCTACAGAAATAAATAAAATCCGGTGGGGACTTTACTGTCTAGCGAGCATTTTTCGCCCGCGCATTTTTCCAGCCGCTTCAGCTGGCGACTTCACTGGGGAGATTAAGCTTAGTCTTACTGAGTCGAACCTAGTTAGTTAGGTTAGCTTTTAGTGTTAGTTTCTGGTTTTCCATGTTTGTTTATATTTTATGTTATTATCTTTATTTTATTTTCTGTTTTATTGATTTTCATATTCATATTATTGTGCTATCGTATTGAGGGTTTATGAGGTTCAAAAAAAAAACTCTTGAGTGGAGCTCTACACCCGAGTTCGAAAAAACTTAGGTTTAGGATGGTGGCTGTGTAGTGTTGGCTTTCTAGGTAGACACTCTCGTTTAGTCAACACAAAGACCCCGCTTGGAGATGGTCCTCTTCGTGAAAGATAGTCATATAATGGATAACCCGTTATAATGGCGAAATTCTGAATTGGACCCTTAACTCCAAGGACCTTCTTCTTAGAACCATTTTTCAAAGTTGGTGTTTGTATTGGCTTTCGAGGTACAGATCTCATTTAGTTGGTGCAAACCTCGCCTAGACAAGAAGCGCTCGTGAAAGGTTTGTCATATAGTGGTTAAGCCGTTATTATGGCAAAATTCCGAGATGCTTCTACAACGCTAGGTGTTCCTAATTCAAAAACTTTAGAACTATCCTTGGTGTGGACCTTGATATAAAAGCACATAGAACTAAGCCCCCTTAGGGAGCCTCCCCACTAAGTTTGTTTCCCGATTATCCAAACTCATTACAAATCATACATGCATTGCATCCATTTGCATAAAACCATATCCTTAGCATACGAGTTTTGTTTCAGGAAATTGCAAAGGCTAAAATTGTGTTGCAAGTGTCTTAGAGTTAATCGGGAGTTTTGAAAGTCAAGCTCCCAAATTTGGAAAGTCTTAGAGTTTTGACCACCGAGTTAGCATCAATTTCAAGGAACGCTTTTGTCTCCAAGTATGGCAACATCCTTGATCTTTTGTTCACCAATGTTCAAGGTGACGCTCTCACCGCGCTAGCACAATTCTATGACCCTCCAATGAGAAGTTTCTTATTCCAAGATTTTCAGCTAGCACCCACACTTGAAGAATTCAATAGGATTGTGGGCATTCCTCCAAAAGACAAGGGTCCATTTGTGGAAATTGGTCATCCTCCAAAAATTAAAAAATTGGCCGAAGCTCAAAAACATTGACGAGCTCGAATTTTGTGGCAATGTGACGACTAAAGCGAAGGTTCCCGGTTTCCTTCGAAGTTATTTAGAGAAAAAGGCTCGTGACTTTGCCAAGTTCCGAGATATGAAGTCTTTCAACAACGTGCTAGCTCTCCTTGTTTATGGTTTGGTATTGTTCCCATCAACCGAAAACTTCATTGATTTAGCTGCAATTAGTGTCTTTTGGGTTGTCCTTACCAAAGACAAAGATCAAGTTCCCGCACTCTTGGCCGATGTGTACTACACTCTTCACACGCGTCACGATAAGAAGGGTGGCAACCTCATTTGTTGTTTCCCTTTACTTTGTTGTTGGTTCACATCTCATATGTGCAAGGAGCAATCAGAAATGAAAGATGGATAGGGAGGAATGGTCTCAATTTTTGGCATCCCTTACCGAAAATGAGATTCGTTGGTATCCAAGAAAGCTCAACATCAAAGAAATCATCATCAGTTGTGGAGACTTTCCAAATGTTCCTCTCATAGGGTCCAAATCATGCATAAACTACATCCCGATTTTGGCCCTAAGACAGTTGGGACGTCCTATGTGGGAGAAGCCCGAAGCAAAATCCTTGGAATGTCTAGTATTGCATGATATGGGTACTAAAGATCCTCCGATGTTACAAAGGATTATTCGAGCTTGGGGAAGAGTTAACAAGAAAGGAGTGATTTGAAACGCAAGGCCGGTGTCGACAAAGATAGTTACCGACCATGGCTTAAAGAAAGTGTCCAAGAGGTGAAACTGCCATTCCTTGTCAAGGCTCCTATTTCACCAAGTTCCCCTGAGCCTATTCCTGTCTCAATTGAGGAAGCCGACGAGCTCAAAGCAACCATTGCACAACTTAAAAAAGAAAAAGAAGAGTTGCAAGATAGTCTACTCAAGAAAACTCCGAGCTAAGAAGGGAACGAGTCCAAAGGGACCAAATCGTTAAGGGTAGCAACAAAAGGTTGAAACTTGAGGAGGATGAAAAATGCAAGGTGAAAGAATGTTTGGGAGGAGCAAATTCTCAACTCAAGCGCAAGAACAAAGAGCGATATGAACTTTTGGGTAAAGCCGGCCAATTGAAACAGCAATTGGAAAAATCTCAAGCCGAAGGGAAAAAGCTAAAAGAAGAGCTCGAAGATGCAAAACAACAACTTAATGGCATAACAAATGAGTATGAAGGATATGTGTTGAGTGAGAGGTTGCAAAAAGAAGCGTTAGAGAGAAAAATTGCAAGGAGTGAATTTGAGTTGAAGAAGGCACTGGAGAATTTGGAGGAATACGGGAAGTTTTGCGACCGTCAAGGAGAAACTTGTGAAGACCTCAAAAGAGAAAATGAAGGGTGGGAGCGTCGCTATTTGAGCTTGGTTGATAAAATTGAAAGAGGAACCCTTTTTCGAATACTCCGTCACGAGGGTGCACATTGGGAGGATAAGTTCTCAAAGTTAGTAAAGTTGGCCAATGATGTGATTGGAACCATATCCTTCCTACTTGTATGGCTCCTTGATTATGAATGAAAAATCCTTTTGGCCACTTTTGCTTCACCTTATCTCAATGTCTTTACAATTGTTAGATACTTGCGGTAACATAAACAATCTTGCAATTCCCTAAAAATATATATATATATAAAAAAAAAACTTTTGCATGCATTTACGATAAGTTTACCCACATGCATAACATACATTGACACAACATTCAACATGCATTTCATTCCAAAACACTCATATCCTTCCCCCTCAAAACTTCAGGAAATATTTCATCATAGCTAGAAAGCCAAGAAAGCAGTCGGTCCAAGAGCCTGCTCCTCGACATTCGCATTACACTCGAAGGAACGCGCAAAGAGTCATGGAAATAGTTCAGTAAAATGAAGAAGTCATGAGACAAGACATCGATCGGTTGAACGAAAAGCTTGACCGAATGATGGAAACTCTCCAAGGAATTGCCGACCGAGCGCAAGACCCGCAGCCCGTGCTAGTGGAGGATGTTATCCCCGAGCCACAGCCAGCTCCTGCCGCAATTGCTGTTTGGCCTCCATTTGGTCTTCCTCCAGGTTACACACCTCCGCCATTGGAGAACCCGACCGAAGGTGGGCCATCTCGACCGCGTCCTGCTCAAGGATCAGTATCTCGTCCAAATGGGAATCCTACGATACAAGAGAATGCTAATATTGCTGCTGGTTTTCCAATGCCTCAAGGTACAGTAGAAAACCCATTGTTGGTGTATCATTCTTCCAACCCTCCAAGAGAGAATACAAAGCCTTCGTTAAACGGACGACCACCTACAACAGCTGAGGATGAAGAGGCTAAAGGAAAGATTCTTGCTTTAGAGGAACGTATGAAAGCAATGGAAGAGAATAGTGAATTTGGACTTGATGCGCTTGATATGTGTTTAGTCTCGAATGTGGTACTTCCTCCCAAATTCAAAGTGCCAGATTTTGAGAAGTACAAAGGATTGACTTGTCCTTGCAATCACTTGATCATGTATTGCAGAAAAATGGGTGCAGCTGCCCAAGATGATAAGCTCCTCATCCATTTCTTCCAAGATAGCCTCAGTGGAGCCTCTTTGAATTGGTACATGCATCTCGAGAAGAGTAGAATCCGAACTTGGAAAGATTTGGCCGAAGCTTTTGTCAAACAATACAAGTATAACATGGGCATGGCACCGGATAGGATGCAATTGCAAAACTTAACCAAAAAGGAAACAGAAACATTCAAAGAATATGCACAACGATGGAGAGAGCTAGCATCACAAGTTGAACCCCCTTTGCGTGAAGGGGAACTTGTGAGAATTTTCATAAGCACTTTGCATGCTCCATATTATGGAAATGTGATAGGAAGTGCCTCTTCTAGTTTCTTTGATCCATAATGTGATATGTAACGCCCCAACTAAATTGTCTAGAATATTTAGTCGGAACATTTAAAATTTGGAATCTGAGTACATTAAATTATAAAGAGGTAACTGAATAATATGTTATTATTAAGATAATAACTGAATATTTGATACAAACAGCGGAAAAAGAACTACAGAGAGATAACAAGATAAATAAAGCAAGAATGAAGACTAAGTCTTCTAATGCTGACGATCCAAGCTCGGCTCTAATCGTCAGATCCATCCTGGTCCCTGCTCCGAAATAACCTGTCTTACCTATGTCGAAAAGGGAGTGGGGTGAGACAGTCACTTCGTCCCAGTGAGTTCTACTACCCTCCTAAAGGCTATAAAGCCGGGGCTCCTAATCAGTCGTATCATATTTCATATCATATTGTCATAAAGCATAAATAAATAAAGGTGTAACACTGATTAGTCTTGTTGATTTTAAACCGCAAGCACTCAGAGGTGAGCATGTCTCAGAGGCCTGCCTTGTCCGCGAACAGAAAGCGTTCCGGCGTGCAGCTCACAAAGATTTCTAATGGAACATCTAAAATGAAGTCCACACTGATATCATAATCATACATTTAATCGACTGATCACTAAGTTCATAACATTCTACCAATAATTCCCAAAACCCGGGAAGCATACAATATTCTAATTCCCTATGTTATCACCTAATAGTCCGACTGTGATGACCTCCTGTTTATATTATTTAATTTCATAATACTGCAAAACAACTATCTCAGTCGAGGGTATAAAACGAGCGACAAGTATTTTGAAAATAGAAAAAGTGAGTGAATTCTGGGTTAGCTCGCTACGGCGAGTTACCAAGCTCGCCATGGCGAACTTACAGGTCCTGGCCTAAACAACTCGCTAGGCGAGCTAGAGCTCGCCATGGCGAAGTTCATCAGCCCAGAACCTTGAGCTCGCCATGAATACTCGCTAGCAACTCGCTATGGCGAGTTCTTGCAGAATTGACTTTGTTTTACGAAAATCATCAATTTTGAAAGTATCACCTACAATCCTTAGCTGAGATAATGCAGAATCATAAAATAGATAACATAGAACAGAATAGAGTGGAAATTGGGGCTTAATTTGCACACACACAGTCATACCTATTAATTCCTATAATTGCATGCATTTCATAAATTTGATTAAACTAACTAACTAGCTTAAGAACCCACCTGTATTGAGATTAACTCAGAAGCTTTAAACCTGTTTATGCCCTCTGCTACAGCCACACAACCTTCCCACGAGAAAAGACTTGAGCTCCAAACTTGTGCTCATGTTTTAAGATGAAAAAGAATGGAATCATGAGCTAACTAGGATCAAGGAAACGAGACTACCATTACAGCAACTGGGGAGGGAACAATAGAAGGTTGGAAATGACTTACCAAGGGTTTGGAAAAGCTACAGAAGTGGAACATTAGCTGAACAACAAGCCTGCAGTTTCTGTCATACTCGATATAGCAAGTAATGGCTCGCCATGGCGAGCTGTGCGTTTCAGCAACAACAACGATGCAGCTCTTGCTGTTTTTCTTCCTAGGAATCGTTCTCACAACAGAAGGGTTCAATCTTGCAGTATTACCTTGGTTTTTGACATTCAAAAGCATAACCCAAGAACTGACTCAGCCATGCTTAAGCTTGGTTTGAAGTTTTTGAGAGATATAGGAGATTTGGAATTAAATGGAATTTGTTTGAGAAATAGAGAAGTAAGAATGGGGTATAGATTTCTTTAGCCTTGTTTCTGTCCAAGATATTGATTGCATGCTGGTTTCTTTGTAACAATGATTCAATGGTTAGAAGTTGGAGAGTATAGGTTGTTGTTTGTTGTTATGTCGTGAGGGAGGAAGAAGAGTGAGCTTTGATGCTATAATTTTTCTGAAGTTATGTAATGTTGGAGAGAGTTTGCATGTGATGAGAGTGAGAGGAGTTAAAGTGGAAGCATGACTCATCCTATGCTTATGAGGTGTAGAGTTCTCATGAATTAAGGAATGAGTCATGAGGATGAGTTGTTACTAGGAGGGGAAGCATTGGCTTGAGTGGGATTTGAGTCATGAGTAAGAGAATTTGAGAGGGAGGGAAAATAATTCACTTGTGTTAATTAATTTAAAATTGTGAGATTAGTGTATTAAGATGTAATTTAGACCCAAAAAGGAATTTCTAATTTACACTTTATACATTTAAATCCCATGACTTAATTAATTAATCACCCGTAATTAATTTCAATTTATTAGACAAGATTCTAATAAAATTAATTAGGTAATTTGAAATAGTGGGATGTTACAATCTACCCCCCTTAAAGAAATTTCGTCCTCGAAATTCAGAAATTTACCTTTAGGTAAGATAGGAATAACTTCTCTCATGACAGGTTTCCGTTCCTGAGTGAGTTAGTCTTCATGAGACTGAGCCCATCCGACTTTGATTATTGGAATTTTCTTATTTTCGAAGGGTTTTAACTTCACAATCAACTATATGAAATAGATTTTACTGATAAGGTAAGGCTGACTGAAGATTAATCCTTTGAGGATGATAGGGATCGGGAGTGAATTTCCGAAGTTGCGACACAAGAAACACACCGTGTAACCTTGACCTGAATAAAGATAGAGCTAACCGACAGGTTACTGAACCGACGCGTTTGAAGGATCTGATAAGGTCTTATACACTTCGGATAGCATTTCTTCGTTTTGAAAGCACCTCGTAGTTCCAACTTTGGTGTTATTCTCAAGAACTCTTGTCTACCTTTATTCCTTGGAATAAAACTTTCCTCTCTTAAGGAGTGATTCGTCCAAATTTGATCGTCTAATTATGTTCGTCTATTCCCGTACTGCGCACTCTGATTCCGACTACTCATAGTCATTCCTTTTTATCTGCGTCAACATGACCTCATTCCAAATTCATCTAACATGGTGACGCACCATCTCTTCTTCTCCAATTAACTTCTATCATTACTACGTCTCTCATTGGATAACCTCATAAGGTGATACTTGTTTTACTTTATGAAAGTAGGTAGGTGACGACATTCTCAATACTCTATTACGGTCTATCCTGTTCGCGACGCCTTAGCATACCGTACTCATTATTATCTCACGCTACACTTCCACAGGTCGGCATCTGGCCTGGTTGTCGCTATATGAATATCTAAATGGGATAAGTTTGGGTATTGATAATGACAATATAAATATCTTTCTCTTCGAGGTTTTCTCAATTCCTAACGCTGCAGCTCGCGACACGTCACACGTACCACTGTCCCGTTCATGTCGTTTAAAATACTCCAGGATAGATCGAAATATAAAACGAGTGAAGAACGCTTAAGCACTATAGATCCGTTCGCCAATGAGTTAGACTCATCTGCAACTGAGTCCATAGTACTACAGAATTTTCCACCTATTATTTCAATCCATCCTAGCACAACACTGTGATCGAGTAGTACACTTACATGTCAAGAACTGAGGTTCGAATTCTTCCTTCAATGATATGGTTAGGTTGGCTAGATAATTTTATTGATAGGCTAAAGTGAAAGAACCTGGCTAACGTGATCGGATTTTAAGGATGGCTAACTGGATGCGGAAGATTTGCACACTTAACACCGAGAATGGGTTTAAATCCCTTGTCCAGTGATAATCAATGTGCAATCGTAAGAATGAAATTCTCAATAAAGAAACTCTTTTACTCTACACAAGAAATATGATTGATGATGATCTGAGTCTATCGTTGATAATGTACAGAAAACTGAAACAGTCGGCAGAGAATGAAAATTGTTCAAACTTGAATTCGGAGGATAGCGTTGATGAGGTATCTAGATTCTACTACTTCTACAAGCTCCTATTTCTACGTAACTGAAAAGATCTGAACTTAACTGGAATTTAGCTGATAAGACTTCGAAATATTAAACAACACAATTGAATTAATGATGGGTCGTTTAGGTACACGAAGACCTATATGATTAACTAATATTGACACTGAACAGAATAGTTCGGCGGATAATTGACTAATGATACTGATTAAAAGATCGATACGATGAGTGAGAGCTTGAACTGAATTCCCACGTGTCCTTTCCAGGTAAACTGGATCCCACGGTCTATGATTAATTACTAATAACGTAACTGAAAAGGTCGAAAAGATTTAACAGGATTACTTGTAAGCAAAGTCTCACAATGTCGGTTTAACTGACCGATGTCGAAGAATTTGGAAAGTTTACCTTTCAGTATTCCGAGTGATAATTACGTCTAACAGATGATAGGGCACGAGAAGGAATTATCTGTCTGAGATACAATCGAGCAAGTTAGGGAAAGAACCCGTTCCATGTTCTCATGTCTAATGGATACCCAATCCAACATAGTTTGGTTCGATGAACTTAGCTTATCAAGGGTCCGAAGGAATAGTCATGAATTGGGAATTTGTCTTCTAATGGTTTCGATTCAAATCAGGGTATTAATAGGCACTCTTAATGGAAATCTGACTAACTCTAACAGGTTTCTAACTCGAAGGTCTGGATGATTTGAAAATTCTAAATGGCTGATAATAAATAAATCTCACTCAGTTATTTTCGATACGAGATAACTAACATAGGTAATAAACGATTGATCTAGATGGCTGAAGGTGTCAATGTTAACTTCTGACTTGCTAATCTGATCGAGGCTCGAATGCTAGTGTTTCGACACTGAGGTTGATTTCTAAGAGATAGACTGTTCTAATGTAACGAGCTCCTAGTGATAATGCACTAAATATTAAGGAAATGGCTGACGCCTAAGGAAATTAATACTACGGGTGGTTCAACTTAATTTCTTTCACAAGGTATTTTACCTAAGTCACGACACTAAGCTGCTAAAGTAGGGGATGTATGATAGTGTTAAACAAGCTACCTGGTAACTAAGTATGGTCAAGAAATATTTCTACTTGTCATTCTGGATAAGGTTACGCTCCTGGTGATTTGGTAGGATTTCTGGTATAGTACTTAGGCTGAGACTATATTACTAGACCTATAATAATTTCCTAAGTGGCAACATGACAGACCGAAAGGTAAAAAGGTGTTGAATCAAAGGCAGTCTAATTCAACCATTTCCTATATGCTTGGTTGAGTATTTAATGGCACTAAGTTATTAGCTCAAGATAATGGACAACTACACCTAATAAGTCTATATGGTAAAAGTTTAGAAGATGAAATTCTTAATTGTTGCATCTAATACTCCTCAACCTCTAGTGATAGAGTACAACTATTGGTTGTTACTTACAAGGGCTAATTCGGTTAATTCTTGTTTCTACTGCTCACGAATGATGCCTTATGAATTAAGTCAGGTATCTACATGGTGTTGAAAAATAATTCCTAATTGTTACTCTAATCAAAGTTGGTCTCTAATAGTTTGCTGAGTTAACTGACCTAAGCTGGTATCGAAAAGAAATCCTATTTGTTATGCTAAACAGATCCTGGCTTCTCGCGGTACGGTAGGAATACGAGTTACGATGCTGAAACGCTAAACTATTCTTAGGGAGGCATTAAGAGTTGGCTTCCTATAGGATAATCTATTGGGAAGTTCTCAAATAAGTGTTGTTATGGGTGAATATTCCAACTTGGTTTCTCTAGTATGATATTGAACAGATCTAACATTACTGGTGAATCTCACGGCTGAAAAGTAGGACTAGGTATTCAGGAAGAGTCTTGATTTACTGAGGGTTAAATTTTACTTGGTTCACGTGTTTCTTGTAAACATGTTCACCAGAAGGTATGGTTACTCTCAAGTCTGGGGAAGTTACCTGACACTCGGTGTCAGTAGATACTACTATACCCTATACACTTACGCTCTTACATGAACAATTCTACTTCGAACGATTAGTACTTCCATCAAACTGTTCTTACTCTCTATAATCTTAACAACTGCTTCCTTACGATCTCCAGAATTTCCTACTACTATTGGTCTTAATCCATTTAATCCATCTTAACTCTTGGTACACTCGTTGGCGTTGCACCACTTACTCCTTCCGTCTTTAACCAATTCAGCTCTAACATCCGGTTAGAGAGAATTCTCGCCAACGATTGCTTCTGAATTGCATTTCCACTACGATCTTCTTACTTAACCATCGTGGTCCACTTCGGTTCTCAACCGTAATACCCTGCCTACCATGCACAATACTGAGTTGATCAGACTCAGCATGCGATGGTTTCAGCATAAACAGTCCAGACTCCAAAGGGTCCGTACTACTAAGAAAGGGATTTGTAATGACTCATGGCAAGGTCCGATACTAGATCGACCTGCTCTGATACCAATTGTAACGCCCCAACTAAATTGTCTAGAATATTTAGTCGGAACATTTAAAATTTGGAATCTGAGTACATTAAATTATAAAGAGGTAACTGAATAATATGTTATTATTAAGATAATAACTAAATATTTGATACAAACAGCGGAAAAAGAACTACAGAGAGATAACAAGATAAATAAAGCAAGAATGAAGACTAAGTCTTCTAATGCTAACGATCCAAGCTCGGCTCCAATCGTCAGATCCATCCTGGTCCCTGCTCCGAAATAACCTGTCTTACCTATATCGAAAAGGGAGTGGGGTGAGACAGTCACTTCGTCCCAGTGAGTTCTACTACCCTCCTAAAGGCTATAAAGCCGGGGCTTCTAATCAGTCGTATCATATTTCATATCATATTGTCATAAAACATAAATAAATAAAGGTGTAACACTGATTAGTCTTGTTGATTTTAAACCGCAAGCACTCTGAGGTGAGCATGTCTCAGAGGCCTGCCTTGTCCGCGAACAGAAAGCGTTCCGGCGTGCAGCTCACAAAGATTTCTAATGGAACATCTAAAACGAAGTCCACACTGATATCATAATCATACATTTAATCGACTGATCACTAAGTTCATAACATTCTACCAATAATTCCCAAAACCCGGGAAGCATACAATATTCTAATTCCCTATGTTATCACCTAATAGTCCAACTGTGATGACCTCCTGTTTATATTATTTAATTTCATAATACTGCAAAACAACTATCTCAGTCGAGGGTATAAAACGAGCGACAAGTATTTTGAAAATAGAAAAAGTGAGTGAATTCTGGGTTAGCTCGCTACGGCAAGTTACCAAGCTCGCCATGGCGAACTTACAGGTCCTGGCCTAAACAACTCGCTAGGCGAGCTAGAGCTCGCCATGGCGAAGTTCATCAGCCCAGAACCTTGAGCTCGCCATGAATACTCGCTAGCAACTCGCTATGGCGAGTTCTTGCAGAATTGACTTTGTTTTACGAAAATCATCAATTTTGAAAGTATCACCTACAATCCTTAGCTGAGATAATGCAGAATCATAAAATAGATAACATAGAACAGAATAGAGTGGAAATTGGGGCTTAATTTGCACACACACAGTTATAGCTATTAATTCTTATAATTGCATGCATTTCATAAATTTGATTAAACTAACTAACTAGCCTAAGAACCCACCTGTATTGAGATTAACTCAGAAGCTTTAAACCTGTTTATGCCCTCTGCTACAGCCACACAACCTTCCCATGAGAAAAGACTTGAGCTCCAAACTTGTGCTCATGTTTTAAGATGAAAAAGAATGGAATCATGAGCTAACTAGGATCAAGGAAACGAGACTACCATTACAGCAACTGGGGAGGGAACAATAGAAGGTTGGAAATGACTTACCAAGGGTTTGGAAAAGCTACAGAAGTGGAACATTAGCTGAACAACAAGCCTGCAGTTTCTGTCATACTCGATATAGCGAGTACTGGCTCGCCATGGCGAGCTGTGCGTTTCAGCAACAACAACGATGCAGCTCTTGCTGTTTTTCTTCCTAGGAATCGTTCTCACAACAGAAGGGTTCAATCTTGCAGTATTACCTTGGTTTTTGACATTCAAAAGCATAACCCAAGAACTGACTCAGCCATGCTTAAGCTTGGTTTGAAGTTTTTGAGAGATATAGGAGATTTGGAATTAAATGGAATTTGTTTGAGAAATAGAGAAGAATGGGGTATAGATTTCTTTAGCCTTGTTTCTGTCCAAGATATTGATTGCATGCTGGTTTCTTTGTAACAATGATTCAATGGTTAGAAGTTGGAGAGTATAGGTTGTTGTTTGTTGTTGTGTCGTGAGGGAGGAAGAAGAGTGAGCTTTGATGCTATAATTTTTCTGAAGTTATGTAATGTTGGAGAGAGTTTGCATGTGATGAGAGTGAGAGGAGTTAAAGTGGAAGCATGACTCATCCTATGCTTATGAGGTGTAGAGTTCTCATGAATTAAGGAATGAGTCATGAGGATGAGTTGTTACTAGGAGGGGAAGCATTGGCTTGAGTGGGATTTGAGTCATGAGTAAGAGAATTTGAGAGGGAGGGAAAATAATTCACTTGTGTTAATTAATTTAAAATTGTGAGATTAGTGTATTAAGATGTAATTTAGACCCAAAAAGGAATTTCTAATTTACACTTTATACATTTAAATCCCATGACTTAATTAATTAATCACCCGTAATTAATTTCAATTTATTAGACAAGATTCTAATAAAATTAATTAGGTAATTTGAAATAGTGGGATGTTACATGATATCACTGGAGAGATGGTAGAATTGGGTCTAAAGAACGGAAAGATCCATAATGTTCAAAGTGCTCAAGCTGTTGCGAAGAAATTTCAACCTCTTTTCCCAAAAAGAAGGAAGGAGAAATTTCTATCGTCCGCCCATGAATACTTATCATAACTCAGCTCTTCAAGTACCATATCAAGGCCAATATTATGTTGCCGCAGCAGCACCTGTGCAATATCAACCACCACCACCTCAAAGGCCTCAGTATCAGCCTGCTCGTCCAAATCACTGGCTCAAACTTCAGGTCAGAATCAATATCGGCCTCCTTACAATCAAAGAACAAGTCAGATTGAGCCGATCCCTATCCCATATAGCCAACTTTGGCCTCTATTGATAAAGAATTCTTTTGTGGTGCCTCGAAATGTTAAGCCTTTGGAACCACCGTATCCACATTGGTATAATCCAAATGCCAAATGTGAGTTTCATTCTGGGGCGATTGGTCACTCTATCGAAGACTGTAGAGCGCTTAAACAGATAGTGCAAGAGCTAGTCAACAACAAGAGTCTCTCTTTCAAAGAGAAAGGGCATGATGTAAAGAATAACCCTCTGCTGGGTTACAATGGCTCAAATATCAATGCCGTGGAAGAAAATTCCGATTTTGATGTGATCAAGAATGTTGAAGAAGTAAAAACTCCTCTATTGATGCTTCATGCCAAGCTAGCCAAATGTGGTGTGATTCAAGGAAGTCATGACAATTGCGAAGAATGCGCCTTGAGCCTCCAAGGTTGCCAAGTGGTCAAAAATGAAATGCAAAAATTGATTGATCAAGGCATATTGCAAATCAGCCGAGCAAGAAAAACGGAAGATGTTTCGGTCATTGAGCCATACTATGAAAGCAATAAAGGAATCCCGAAACCTGTCGAGATCCTTTATCAAAAGGGAGATGCTCAGCCATTCATGAACCGGAAGCAACCTGTTGTCATCTATGTTCCATCTCCATTTCCTTATAATAGCTCCAAAGTAGTACCTTGGGATTATGAGGCAACTGCCTTTGTTCAAGAATCAAAAGTAAGGGAGGAAGGTGAACCCATGAAAGCAATAGATGGTGTTTCCCGTATTTCCGAAAGCAGTGGTATGACTCGAAGTGGTCGAATATTTGCTCCCGAAAAGCTTAGAAAAGGAACCAATGAGGTGGTGATAGAAGCACCTAGTCAAGACAAAGGGCAAGAATCTGATAATCAGCCAGCATCAAAAGAAGATGATGAATTCCTAAAAATCATCAAAAGAAGCGAGTACAAGATAGTTGATCAACTAAATCAAACTCCTTCTAAGATATCTATCCTATCGCTACTACTGAATTCTGAGGCGCATAGGAAGGCACTACTGAAAGTGTTGAATCAAGCTCATGTGACCCAAGATGTTACCGTGGACTGTTTTGATGGGATAGTTGTCAATATCACTGCTAATAACTGCTTAAGTTTTGATGAAGAAGACTTACCTGTGGAAGGAAGGGCTCACAACAAGGCATTACACATCTCTACAACGTGTCATGGAACAGTCCTTGCAAGAGTGTTGGTTGATAATGGTTCATCATTGAATGTTATGCCAAAGCCTACTCTCAACAAGATGTCCATTGACGGAGTCTTCATGAAGCCTAGCGCTTTGATCGTAAGAGCTTTTGATGGGTCTAGGAGGTCTGTTATCGGAGAGATATGCCTACCCGTCCAAATAGGTCCACATAATTTTGATATTACTTTCCAGGTGATGGATATCATCCCAGCCTATAGCTGCCTATTGGGACGACTATGGATCCATGCGGTCGGTGCTGTGACATCTACCTTGCATCAAAAATTGAAATTCGCGGTGGGTGACAAACTAATCACTGTGGCTGGCGAAGAGGACATCTATGTAAGTCATCTGTCTTCTTTCCAATATGTGGAAGCAAGTGGAGAAGCTCTGGAAACTGTTTTTCAAGCCTTAGAAGCCGCCAATGCTGGGGCAGTGTTTGAGAAGACTCGTGTTGAAAAACCTAAAGTCCCTCCTATCTCATGGAAGAATGACAAATTGTTGGCTAAAGGAAGAGACTCAAAAGGTTGTGAGCAACTGTGGGATATGCCTATGAAAAAGGACAAGTATGGATTGGGATACAAACCATCCATAGAGAAATATAATGCTGCAAAGATGCCCATTGGTAATATTCAAGAAACCTTCTGCGGTGCGGGTTTTGCTCATAAAGATCAAGTGGCTGTCATTGAAGATGCTCCAGATGATGGGGAGATGCCTTGTTTGGTCTACCGTTGCTCTCTGAATGCAAGCCTCAACAACTGGACTGGTGTTGAAATCCCAGAGATGTTTTCTTTTTCAAAGTAATTTTCATCATGTTTTTCAAATCCTTTTGCTCTGCCCAAGGCATAAGGATAGCTTTGTAGGGCACCCTTTTCATTTCAGATGTTGAATCATCAATCAATAAAAATCACTTTGTTTTCCATTACTTTTATTCTTTCATTTTTGCATTTATGTTAAAAAATGGCAATCTTTTCTCTTGTTTCAATTTTCTCTTGTTCATCATTCAAAAATAAAAATCATCATAAAACATATGCAGATCTCAGAATAAACCCATTGAGTATGATACCGCTACAATCCCAAATAACTTTGAGCTCCCCATTAACCAAGCTGAAGAGGATTATGAAAGTGATTGTGAACTTCCCGATGAGTTAGCGAGACTGTTAGACCAAGAGTCTAAAGAAATACAACCAAATCAAGAGCCCGTAGAGTTAATCAACTTGGGGACTGAGCATGACAAAAGAGAGGTTAAGATTGGATCGTCTTTGAAAGCAAAAGAGCGTGAGAAGCTGGTTGAACTCTTGAAGGAATATTCAGATGTGTTCGCATGGTCATACCTAGATATGCCAGGATTGGATACCGATATAGTTGAGCACAAATTGCCTCTCCGTCCAGGATGCCCTCCGATAAAACAGAAATTGAGAAGGACAAGACCAGACATGTCGCTCAAGATTAGAGAAGAGGTCAAAAGACAGTTTGACGCTGGATTCCTAGCCGTAGCGAAGTATCCACAATGGGTTGCTAACATAGTACCAGTACCGAAGAAAGATGGCAAAGTAAGAATGTGTGTCAACTACCGAGATTTGAACAAAGCAAGTCCCAAGGATGACTTCCCATTATCTCACATCGATGTGTTGGTAGACAATACAGCCCGATTTGCAGTCTTCTCTTTCATGGATGGATTCTCTGGCTATAATCAAATCAAGATGGCTCCGGGAGACATGGAGAAAACTACCTTCATCACCCCATGGGGAACTTATTGTTACAAAGTAATGCCTTTCGGTTTGAAGAACGCCGGGGCAACCTATCAAAGGGCAATGATGGCTCTCTTCCATGACATGATGCACAAAGAAATAGAGGTATATGTGGATGACATGATTGCCAAGTCCAAAACTGAAGTATAAGGAAGTATAAGCTGCGACTCAATCCGGCTAAGTGCACCTTTGGCGTCAGATCTGGAAAGTTACTTGGTTTCATTGTTAGTCAACGAGGGATCGAAGTTGACCCTGACAAGGTACGTGCCATCCAAGAGATGCCTGCTCCTCTTACCGAAAAAGAAGTCCGTGGTTTTCTAGGGAGATTGAACTACATCTCTAGGTTCATTTCTCATCTCATTGCTACTTGTGAGCCAATTTTCAAACTACTACGCAAAGATCAAGCCATTATATGGAACGAGAATTGCCAAGGGGCATTTGAAAGGATCAAACAATACTTGCAAGAACCACCCATCCTGATACCGCCTGTTCCTAGAAGACCTCTCATCATGTACTTAACAGTTTCGAATGAATCCAGGGGATGTGTGTTGGGGCAACATGACGAAACTGGTATGAAGGGGCATGCCATCTACTTCCTAAGCAAGAAATTCATCGATTGTGAAATCAGATACACCACTTAGAGAAAACTTGTTGTGCCTTGGCATGGGCTGCTCGTCGATTGAGACAATACATGATTTGTCACACAACATGGCTGGTATCGAAGATGGATCCAATCAAGTACATCTTTGAGAAACCCGCTCTGACCGGATGGATTGCCCGTTGACAAATGTTGTTATCCGAGTATGATATCATGCACGTAACTCATAAAGCTATCAAAGGAAGTGTGCTAGCAGACCAGTTAACTCACCAACCACTGGACGATTATCAGCCCATACAGTTTGATTTCCCCGATGAGGACATCATGGTCTTGAGCTACAAAGAACCTATAGGGGATGACGAAGGACCTGAGCCCGGGTCTCGATGGAAGCTTGCATTTGACGGTGCATCTAATGTCATGGGGAATGGAATTGGAGTCGTTCTAATCTCTCCCAAGGATGGTTATATCCCCTTCACAGCAAGACTATGTTTTGATTGCACAAACAATGTGGCTGAATATGAAGCTTGTATCCTTGGTCTCGAGGCTGCCATCGACTAAAGAATCAAGATTTTGGAAGTGTATGGAGACTCCGCTCTAGTCATCTATCAAGTAAAGGGAGACTGGGAAACTCGTCATCCTAATCTGATCCCATACTGTGCTCATGTTCTGAAGCTAATGGAGTACTTTGATGAAATCATCTTCCACCATATCCCTCGAGAGGAGAATCAAGTGGCGGATGCCTTGGCTACGTTATCATCAATGTATAAGGTAAATTTCCATAACAAGGTGCCACTTATAAAGGTGGAACGCAAAGACGAACCAGCATTCTGCCAATCAATCGAAGAGGCATCCGACGGCAAACCATGGTATCATGACATCAAGGTTTACCTCAAAGATCAAGAATATCCTGCCAATATTTCAAACAAAGACAAGAAAACCTTAAGGCGGCTCGCAGCTAAGTTCTTCCTGAATGGTGATGTGCTCTACAAAAGAAACCACGACATGATTCTTCTAAGATGTGTAGACAAACATGAAGCAGACTTGCTCATCGAAGAAATCCACGAAGGTTCTTTTGGCACCCATGACAATGGACATGCAATGGCTAGAAAAATTCTAAGGGCTGGTTACTATTGGCTGACCATGGAATCTGATTGTTTCAACTACGCAAGAAAATGCCACAAGTGCCAAATCTATGCTGATAAGGTGCATGTCCCTCCAACTCCCTTGAATGTGATGGCATCACCTTGGCCATTCTCTATGTGGGGCACTGACATGATTGGACTCATTGAACCTCGAGCTTCAAATGGACACCGGTTCATCCTAGTCGCCATCGACTATTTCACCAAATGGGTTGAAGCTGCTTCATACGTCAATGTAACGAAGCAAGTGGTAGTTCGATTCATCAAGATGGAAAGAATATGTCGCTACGGGCTTCCCAACAAGATCATCATTGATAATGGCACTAACTTGAACAACAAAATGATGAAGGAGCTGTGTGAAAGTTTCAAAATTGAACACCACAACTCTTCACCATACCGGCCAAAGATGAACGGCGCCGTAGAAGCAGCGAACAAAAACATCAAGAAAATCCTTCAAAAGATGGTAAAAACTTACAAAGATTGGCATGAGATGCTCCCATTTTCCTTACATGGATATAGGACCTCGGTTCGCACCTCGACAGGGGCAACCCCATTCTCACTAGTATATGGCATGGAGGCAGTCCTCCCCATTGAAGTGGAAATCCCCTCATTGAGAGTCTTGATGGAGACCAAATTGGAAGAAGCAGAATGGGTCCAAGAAAGGTTTGACCAACTAAACCTCATCGATGAGAAGCAGATGATAACATTATGTCATGGTCAGTTATATCAGAGCAGACTCAAGAAGGCATTCGACAAGAAGGTCCGTCCTCGAGAGTTTCAAGAAGGCGACCTAGTACTCAAAAAGATCTTAGCAATACATAAGGATTCTCGTGGGAAGTGGACCCCGAACTATGAATGACCTTACGCAGTGAAGAAAGCTTTCTCTGGAGGAGCCTTGATTCTCACGACAACGGACGGAGAGGACCTTCCGCTCCCTGTGAATTCTGACGCAGTCAAGAAATACTATGCCTAAAAACAAAAGAACACCTGCTAAGTTGAAAACCTGAAATGGCAACTTAGGCAAAAAGGGGCATCCCGGTGGACTGAAAACTCGAAAGAGCGGTCCAGAGAAAAGTTAGAGATACAAAAAAACAAAATAAAACCCGCTAAGTCGAAAACCTGAAAAGGCGACTTAGGCAAAAGTTGGGAATGAAAAAAGGCAAGTAACTGCATCAAGACAGTCTACTCCTAGCATCAACTGAAGAACTCATTCCTTCGCTATCCCCAGAAGCAAGGTTCTACGGATTTAGAGTTATTAAGAAAGTGGTGGTCATCACGACTCAATGGGAATTTCCAATTTTTTTTTTCTATTGCCATTTTCATTTTCTTCTACTCTTTTCATGGAGTTACACATTTTGTGTACTACCATTCCATGTACAAAGTCATGTTTGGCCATCAATAAAATGCATCTTTCCCATTTACTTTTGTCTTTGCTTCGTCCTCAATAATTGCTATTTATTTTTTTGATGATATAACTTTGAAAAAAATTTTTAAAAAAATAACTTAAACTTTTTTGAAAATCATGATCATTTGAATTTGAAAATATCAAAAGGAAATCAACGATTCCCAACATTCTCAGAGCAACCACGACTAATTACACTCTCACAGCCGAATTAACAGCTATACAACTTGCGGTCACGCAATGTCAAAAGGCTCCATCAGCAGCCATGCATCTGAACTTTCAAAGTGTGTGGTATTGCGAATGTCGAAGGGCCAAATCTCCAAAAACCATACTTTAACCACTGTTCCAAAAAAAAAACTTCAAAGCCCAACATGCCATTCGCATTCCCAAGAGTCAGCATATCACATGCATCATATTATAACTATACACATTCATTAGAATTCATCTCATATCATATCATATTTGTTCCCCCATGAAATCCCTTCACCAGTAAGGTTTCAAACACTACCAAGCAAGTAATTCCAGTGTTCCTCAGTGAACGTCATTCTAAATCTCCGAGCAGATGTCAAGCCATGTTCCCTAGTGAACATCTCAAAAGATTCCCAACAAGTCTTGAAAATCCCTCAGCGGATCTCTCCCTTAACTGTCCTAATCTCCAGTAGATTTACTCATATCCATTGAATTTCCCCAGCTAGAACTCCTTTAATGAGTCTACTGGTAACAATCATATCATTTCATTTATCGTTTCATCAGCGGCAAATTGGCAATGATCATATCATACATTTATCATTTCACCAACATCAGACTAATCATATCATTTCATTCTTTATCATTTCACTAGGGCCCACCCGGCAATGATCAATCAAATATTTTTTATCCTTTTAGAATCGACTTTTAGTGCTGGCTGCTGAATAAGATTACTTTTGTCTGTTAGAGATTGACCTTCAGTGCATGCGGCTGAATAAAATAACCTTTTAGAATCGACCTTTAGTGCAGGCGGCTGAATAAGATCTTTGTTATTTCCCAATAGATTAACCTTCAGTGCAGGCGACTGAATACGATCTCATTTACCTTTTCAGCAGTAGATCGACCTTTAGTGCAGACGGCTAAATAAGATCCCCTTTACTTTTCCCTAGTAAATTGACCTTCAGTGCAATCGGCTGAATAAAATCACCTTTAAGAATCGACCTTCAGTGCAGGCGGCTGAATAAGATCACCTTCACCTTTATTCCCACAGATCGACCTTCAGTGCAGGCGGCTGAATAAGATTATTTATTTCCCCACCAAATCGACCTTCAATGCAAGCGGCTGAATAAGATTATTATTATCTGCAGCGATTCGTCTTTACCTCTCATTTCTATCTCGTTTTTAAAGTCCACCCTTCTCGATTGAAGGTATCTCAATTTTGTTTTATTTACATTTTTTCTTATTTGGGACAAAATTTAAGTCCTCCGTACTTAATTACCCTTCACAAAGAGTTCGCATATACTCCTAATATTCGCGTCCTCAATGTCAAGGGATAATTAAGTAGGGACAGTTGTAGCACCCTAATTTTGTCCCAACTTTTTTGTTCTCTTCGCATTCAAATTGTGTTAGTTTTATTTTTATTTTTATTTTATTTTATTTTTTTAAAAGAATAATTGTATATTTAACCCTTTTTTTAATTTATTCAATTTGGTGAATTTTTGAAAAAATCAAAAAAATATTTTATAAAGTTAGTTTTTATTGTACATAAATTGTTTCTTTTATTATTTCTTCACAAAATAAAAAAGTATGTCGATTTAGTTTTTTGAATTATATTATTGAAAAAAATCTCAAAAATATGTTAAATATTTAATTTTTCCTTTTATCGTCATTACTATTATTATCATATTATTTCTTTCCTTTAATATTTCTTCCTTTATCATTAATATCATTATCATATTATACCATTATGTTATTTATTATTATTTATTCACCATTATCACAATTAATTAACTTTCATTTTACTTATGTCACTATTATTGTTATTATTTATTATTATCAAAACAAAAAAAAAAAAAACAAAATTAAAAAAAAAAAAAAAACAAAGAAGAAGGACACGCTGTCCTCTCCTCTTCTCCCACTTTTCCTTTTTTTTATTTTTTATGTTAGTTTATTATTATTATTAATAATTGAAAAGAAAAGATGAAAAAAAAAAACAACACAACACCTAGTGTTGGTGCTGCGCCCCCGCTGCCCTTCTTTAGTTTTTTTATTTTAATTTTTTTAATTAATTAACAAAACAAACAAAAAAAAAAAAAAAACATAAATGAAGGTCTGAACAAGCAACATAGCATGCCTCTTCCCTTTGTTAGAATTTCTGTACAACTTTTTTCCAACTCCACAAGCAATGAAAGGTACTCATGATTTCATATTTTTTTGAGCCTTGCAAAACCAAATTCTCAGCCAAAGAAACATAAAAGTTCTGACTATGATTTTAATCAATGAATAAAAAATTCATTACTTTGGTCTATAAATTGAAAGAGATAATCAGAAGCAAAGCAGAGAAAAATTTTACAGAATTCACACAACAATTACAAAATTCATCAAAAACCTCAAAGTCACAGAATCCAAACCTAAAAAACCACATCACACACCAACACAAAAAACAAAAAAAAAAAAAGCAAAAAAGGAGAAGAAAGAGCAAAAAAATAAAATAAAAAGAAAGATCATCAAGGGTTAGTTTTTCGTGTGCTTCCTTTTTTCCTCTATGTAGTAGACTTGATATTTGTTTGATTGTAGGAGTTTGAAACAAAAAAAAAAGGAGTTTAACAAATAGATCTAGATTTTTTTTCTGGAAATTTTTTTATATGATTTTGGTGTTTTTAAACTCAGATTTGTGTTTTGAAGTATAGAAATAGGAGATTTTCATAAAAAAGTTTTATTTTTGAGGGTGTTTAAGGTTCCGGTTGTGGCGCCGCCGGAGGTGTGAATTAACGGCGGTGGCTCGCCGGAGAGGATGAATATTCATCCTTGTTCTTGAGGGTTCAAGAACATTAGAGAGAAGAGAGAGAGACGGTTTTGAGAGAAAGAAAGGGAAGAGAGAGAAAAAAAGAGAAAAATGAGGAATTTGTGAAGAGAGTGATATTAATACCCCCTCAGATCCTACGCATGAACGTCCATAGAATAAACATGCACCTGCGCTATTATGGTCCTTTAATCTTGATCAGATGCCCCAGATGTGTCTCTCCTATGATCAAATCAGGAACGTCTGATTAGATCAGACGGACCTGATTCGCCCTCTGTTTATTCTACTGTTTTGCTAATACACCCCTTTGTTTGCTGTTTATACTCCACCTGTTGCATTTTATTTTTATTTCTTGACTAATTTATTTTTGTAAAAAAAGTCATTTCTATCTATTATTTGTGTGCTACGAAAAATATGAAAAAGCTATATGCATTGTCTTTTATTTATTTATCTCGTTACGTCAAAAAATACAAAAATATGCTTTGTCACGTTATTTTTATTTCTAACATAAAAAACACAAAAAAATATGCAAAGTTATTTTCATTTACTTATCTCTCGTACGCGATGTTACTTTTACTCGTTTCTCATATCAAAAATACTAAAAATATGTATTATTTTTTATCTTAATACAAAATTGCCAAAAACATTCAAATATTTCAAAAATAATAAAATAAGTCTTTTCCTCATGCGAGTGAAAAAGGATAAATCGGGTAGGCACTCGACGCTTCCTCGAATATTTCTGAAACGAGTTCAACACTTCGTTTCCAGTTAAAATCAATCTCAACCCACCAAACTTTAATATTTTTCACGCCCATGCGCGTTTAAACCTTTTTCAAACGGATATCATCGCCCAAGTGCGAGTCCTCATTTTTCAAACAAACAAACTTTTTCGCCCAAGCGCGACAAATTTTTCTTTTTTCATAAATAAAATCAACCAACAAACGAATATTTTCTATAAAGAACTACGTAGCTTTGAATTTCCCATTGCACTTGGGAATACGTAGGAGCGGGATCCAACAACCGTCATGCGCACTAATAAAAAACCTATTTTTGGTTAATAATGTATTTTTCTTTTTCCACTCTTTATAAAATTTTTCTTTTAATATTAAAACAAACAAACATGAACTAACACTTATTTTTAAGTTAATTTAATTAACGGTTCCCGTTGAGTACAATGGATGTGAGGGGTGCTAATACCTTCCCCTTGCATAACCGACTCCGGAACCCGACATTTGGTCGTGTCGACCGTCTCTCCATTTCTCTCAAAGGTTTTATCGATATTTTCCTTTTCCTACGGAAATAAATAAAATCCGGTGGCGACTTTACTGTCTAGCGAGCATTTTTTGCCCGCGCATTTTTCCAGCCGCTTCACCTAGCTTCTTCTGCACCTATCCTGGCAGCAACTTCTGCTCTCAACTGAATTTCCAACTTTTCAGCTTCAAGTCTCTCATATTCTGACCTTTGTTGTTCAATGTTATCCATAACTTGTACTTTTTCTTCAAGTGCCTCAAACATCAACTTCTAAGCCTCTAATAACCCAGCCTTAAACAGTTCTTCCTTTAACCTTTAGACCTCAATTCTTTCAGCTTCTAACCTTGCATCCTCTGCTTTCCTCTTAGCAATGTTGAGAACAAATTTTGTCTTGTACTACTTGAAATTTTGGTGGCAAGTGTCAGATGTGTAGCACGATGTGTACACTTTAGGAATCGTACGATGTGTAGCCTAATGTGTCAACATCGTGAACATGCTGAACTTGATGAACAAGTAAACAATTTAAAGTGCAGGAAACAATAAAACACAGTGAGTTTGTTAACCCAGTTCGGCGCTTAAACAAGCCCTAATCTGGAGGATACCAATCCAGGGATGAATCCACTATGGTAGTATCAATTCAAAGCTAAACTCCCCCGTTTACAACTTCTCACTTAATCACTACCCCTGCTAATTCTACCTAGGAACTCCTAGATATGAGAACCTCTGCTCACTCCCCCTCAACCTTACCCAGTAAGGATTTAATAACAAACTCAATTTGGAGACACACTCCTAGAAACCTATGCACTCGTACCTAAAGGCTTTGAGTGTTGCACACTCTAACTCCTTGCTTCAAAGCTTTGGAGAAAGAACACTAGAGATTACAACTCTATCAAACTCAGTCCTTACTTGTATCAAAATTATGATTCAAGTGAAGGCTCACAATGAACAATAAACAGACTAAGACCTAAGACTCGATTTCTTCAACTCTTGGCTTCGTTACTTCAAAGTGTCTTCAGTCTTCCTTTATATAGAACAAGTTTCATGGGCTTGGATCTTCAATGTTGACAGCTGGCCTTTGTTAATTCTCCTTGAGATTTATTTGATCGTAATCTTTTAATTGTTTGTTTCAAATCTTTTTGATCAAAGTCAGCCAATAAAATAAAACAGAACCATGAAAGATTATCTTGTTCCTTGGCGCGCAAGCTGGCACGATTTAATTTGAAAAACAAATCTTTTTCAAAAGATCGCGTGTAAATAAATAAAGGCGCGTCCAACTAGGGCGTCCAGATGTGAAACCTGATGTGCCACACATCATGCTCCACATCATGGAATCAGGCTTATTTTACCAAATGAAGCCAACACCCTAAAATCCTCAACAATCTCCCCCTTTGGCAAATTTTGGGCTAAAATAATCTTTGAGTCACCCAACAAAACTTGGAGAGATGTGTAGGCACATCAGAGGCATGCAGCAGCGGATCAGAACCTCACAGATAAAGAGAGAAATAAACTCTCACAAGATAGGAAAGTAACTTCCCAAAGATTGGGAAAAATAAATTCTCAGACACATACAAGCATGAGATTCCATGCACACATAAGGGAGGGTAGCAAACCCAGTAGTAGTTTACTCCCCTTGAACTAGAGCACTTTCCAAGTACTCCCCATAAATCTCATATTCCCTATAGGCTTCTTCAGAATGCATGACCTAGAGAGATATAGAGAAGTTTTAAACTTGGCTTCTTAAGAATGCATGACCAAGTTAAAACTCACAGATGTGTCAAACATCACACAAATTAGCAATTTCTACAGGCTTCTTAAGAATGCATCACCATGTAGAAATCATACAAATGGATCAACCATTACACAAATTAACATCTTCAATTGGACTTCTTAAGAATGCATCACCCAGTTGAAAACGTACAGATTAAGTCTTCAGAAAAACATGCTTTAGAAAACTAATTCTTCAAAAAGTTGTTGAGAAAACATTTGAAGAAAAATAAGCATGTATGCCAGATGTGTAGTCAGATGTGCCACACATCACAATTTGCTGCAGCTAAGACTTCAAAGAATTGTTCATTTTAAATTTTACTCCCCCTTTTTAGCCAGAATTTTGACAAATATAGTCAAACACATAGAGAGTAAGTAAAACACCATAGAATGCAGATAGCATGAGATATAGAGATGATGGTGCATGAACAGAAAAAGGCACTCAGGCCGTTATTAGTGCAGCAGTACACAAACAAGCACACAAAGGTGCTACAGAAATCCAGGGCATAGCCCACAACATACAAGCAAAAACCAAGGAAATACTGAGTACAGGGAAATATTAATGAATTTCAGAAATTCAAATATCCTGGCTCCCATCAGTTTCCTCAGCTTCAGAGTCATTGGGCTCCTCCTCCTCCAATTCCTCATCCTCAGCCATTGTTTGCTCATCCTCAAGCTCCAGTCCAGCAATGACTGCTTCCAGCTTGGCCTTCTTCTCATCCAGAGCCTTACAAGTCTCCTTTAAAGCAGTAATCATGTCTGTCCTAGACATTGCATTAGTTGAGCTGGATGTGCCCACATCAGGAGATACATCAGACTGCTTGAGACTAAAAGAAATAGCAGACTCTCTTCTGCAAGACAAATCATCCTTGCCCAGAACATCAGGTCTCTGGCTCAATATGATTCCACACAGCAGGGAAGGAAATGCAATGGGTAGTTTGACAGCTAGGGTTTTGGCATGTTTGATAGTCTGATCAAAAATATAAGTACCAAAATCAAAGTTAATTTTGTTACCTACAGTATAGATGAACCTAGCCAAACCTGTAGCCACATCACAGTTGTGTGTGGTAGGCACCCAGTTAGCAGCAGCAATCCTATTCAGGATGTGAGCTTGCTTGCTTGCAACTTTCCCTTCTTAGGCCAAGTCTTGACCTTTCCAGCTGTGATGGCCTTGATTATGCAGTTGTCATTGGCCTCCATCTCAGCATAGGGCTCCTCACTTCTGCCCAGAAATTTGTTGATCACAGTAGGAGAGAAGTGAATTTCTTTGCCTCTCACAAAGACTGCTTGATACTCCTTGTCCAAAGGATTATCACAGCCAGCAGGAATGTTTACCAAAAACTCCTTGACTACTTTCTCATAGCAGTCACTCAGCCCAGTAACAGTCTTCATCAAGCCAGCACGCTTTATCAACCTCATAACCTCCTTGCATTGCAAGGCTTCAGCACTTAGCTCTCTCTCCAGAGCTAACCTTATGTGAGCAATATACTTCCATTTACCAGCATGTGCAGGGTTGTGGAAGGAAACTAAATCAACAGGGATATCAGGAATTCCTTGAGGAATTTTCTTCTTCCCATAGCTCTTCTTTATAGCAGACTCAATGTGGACTACATCAAGCTCCACATTCTGCTCCTCAGCAGATTCTTCCTCAGACTCACTGATGTGAGCTACATCCTGCTCCACATCGTATTCTGAGTCACTTGTAGGTGGCTCTTTTCTTTTCTGAGTCTTCTTCTTTGCAAGTGGAACCACAGCTTTACTAAATCCCTTCTTGGGACCATACAGAACTTGCCTCTTAACAGGCTTCTTCTTCTCCTTGGCAACAGTAGGAGATTCACTAACAATAGCAGGACCTTTTCCACTTCTAGTCCTTCTAGCTATGCTATCTTCAGCAATCTTATTTAATGGGATGTCAGAATTGTAGCCTTCTACATCCACAACAATTGTATCTCCATCAACATCCTTGTCAGAAGGATTGGAGTCTTCCACATCTTCAGAACCTTTGGCTTCTTTACCCTTGTCAGACTGGGTATCATCTTCAGGTTCTTCAACCTCAGCAGGTTGATCTTCTTCACCAATTTCCTGTTCTGGAGAATCAAGAACATTAGCAGGTTCTTCAGCAACAATAGTCTCTTTTTCAGCAGCAGGAGACTCTTCTTCACCTTGTGGCAATGATGTGCCAACATCTGCCACAACATTAGGCTCTTGCAGGGCCTGGAGCACAGAATCAATGATCTTCTGAGTCAAGGGGTGTCTTTGACCCACAGAGATCTTCACAGCAGCCTTCTCAGGGTTAGGGTTTGAAGAACCTATACCCACAGATGCTTCAGCTTCAACATCACCAGATTTAGCAAGAAGGGGATCAATGTGCAGGCTTTCCATGGTGTGAACCCTCTTGGGTGAGCCAGTCTTTGGCTTCTTGCTTTTCTTCTTCTTCTTTGATTCCCTTCTTGATCGTTTAGACTTCTTCTTCTTTGATCCAGATGGTTTGATCATTGAGACAGGAATGGCATCGACGATCATGTCACCTTGAATATCTTCTTGATGTGGGGAATTTGGTTTTGGTGATGATGGAGGAGTGTTTGTTTTTGTGGAAGGAGATGTTTTGGTTGCAGTAGACATGATGATGATGATGATTTGGTATGAAGATTTCAAAGAAAATTGCAGAAAGATGAACAGAGGTTTTGAGAGAGAGATCAAGACAAGTTCTTGGTCGTTTGAGTGTTAGAGAGATGAATGTAGTGATCAATGTGGTAGGCAATAAGAGAAAATCTTGAATAAACGGATTTCTTGGAGTTTTGATCGCGAAATAGACGTTGGAAATATTTTCGTAATGATTGCCTTTGGATTGCGTGCAACTATGGATGGAGGAAAAGACAGGTAACCGTTGCACGCCGGAATAGCTATTATGGCTATTGATCCTCAAAGAGGCAAATACCAAGTTTGCCCCTTAACACCTCAAACCTATTTGCATCTAAAGCCTTTGTGAAAATATCTGCCAGTTGATTCTCTGTGGCAACATGCTCTAAAGTCACAATATTGTCTTCAACAAGATCTCTAATAAAATGGTGACGTATATCAATGTGCTTTATCCTACTATGTTGGATAGGATTTTTGGAAATATTTATAGCACTTAGATTGTCACAGTATAATATTGTGAGCACATCTTGCTGCACATTGTACTCCCCCAACATCTGCTTCATCCAAAGTAGCTGAGAGCAACTACTTCCTACTGCAATATACTCAGCCTCAGTTGTAGAAAGAGAAATACAATTTTGTTTCTTGCTGAACCATGATATAAGGTTGCTTCCCAAAAAGAAACATCCACCAGAAGTGCTCTTCCTATCATCAGCACTACCTGCCCAGTCAGCATCACAATAACCCAACAATCTTGTGTCTTCACCATGAGAGTAGAGAATTCCATAATCACTTGTACCACTGACATACTTAAGAATCCTTTTGACTTGATTCAGATGACTCATCTTAGGCTCAGCTTGGTACCTTGCACACACACCAACAGCAAAGCTAATGTCAGGTCTATTTGCAGTGAGGTAGAGTTGACTGCCAATCATGCTTCTGTATAAACTTTGATCAACACTGACACCATGCTCATCTTTAGAAAGTTTGAGATGGGTTGCTGCAGGAGTTCTTTTGTGATTTGCATTCTCCATTCCAAACTTCTTCACAATATTCTTGGCATACTTGCTTTGAGAGATGAAAATTGTATCTTCCATCTGTTTGACTTGCAGACCAAGAAAGTAGGTAAGTTAACCTACAAGGCTCATCTCAAATTCAGACTGCATCTGATTCACAAACATCTTGACCATTGGATCAGACATTCCTCCAAACACAATGTCATCTACATAGATTTGTGCAATCATGAACTTGCCTTTTTCTTCTCTGACAAACAAGGTTTTATCTGATTCTCCTTTTCTATAACCTTGCTACACAAGAAATTTGGTTAGCCTCTCATACCATGCCCTAGGAGCTTGCTTTAATCCATATAATGCCTTCTTCAATCTGTAGACATGATCTGGATAATTTGGATCAACAAATCCCTTGGGCTGCTCCACATAAACTTCCTCATTTAAGTAGCCATTGAGGAAAGCACTCTTCACATCCATCTGGAATAGCTTGAATTTCAAGATACATGCTACTCCCAAAAGTAACCTTATGGACTCAAGACGTGCCACAAGAGCAAATGTTTCATCAAAGTCTACTCCTTCAATCTGAGAGTAACCTTGAGCCACAAGCCTAGCCTTGTTTCTAGTCACAACACCACTTTCATCAGATTTATTCCTATAAACCCATTTAGTACTAATGACGTTGACTCCTTCAGGTCTAGGAACTAAATCCCACACTTCATTCCTCTTGAACTGGTTCAGCTCCTCTTGCATAGCTTCAATCCAAAACTCATCTGTCAAGGCTTCTTTCATATTCTTTGGTTCTACCTTTGACACAAAACAAGCATTGGACACAACCTCTCTTGACCTTGTCATAACCCCTGACTCAGGATTCCCTATTATGAGTTCTTTTGGGTGATTCTTTTGAACTCTAACAGAGGGACCCTTGTTCACTGGAGTCACATCTTCTTGCTGATCAGTCTTCTCAGGAATCTCTATGACTTCAGAGTCTTCAGGCAGGGGGTGAGATGTGTCCACATCAGGATCAACATCAGGCACATTGTCTGAACAGTCATCTATGACAACATTGATGGATTCCATCATAGTTATTGTTCTGTTGTTGAAGACTCTATAGGCTCTGCTGGTTAGGGAATAGCCTAGAAAGATTCCTTCAACACTCTTGGGATCAATCTTTCTCCTTTGCTCTCTATCAGCTAAGATATAGTACTTGCTACCAAAGACATAGAAGTGTTTGACAGTTGGTTTTCTTCCTTTCCATATCTCATACAGTGTGGTTGAAGTACCTTTTCTCAAAATCACCCTGTTGTGTACATAGCATGCAGTACTCATGGCCTCTGCCCAAAAATAGTAAGGTAGCTTCTTGGCATGTAGCATAACTCTTGCAGCCTCTTGCAAGGTTCTGTTCTTCCTCTCAACTACACCATTTTGTTGGGGTGTGATTGGTGAGGAGAACTCATGCCCAATTCCTTCATCAGCACAAAACTCAGAGAATCTTGAATTTTCAAACTCTTTCCCATGATCACTTCTGATTCTAACAATGCCACTATCCTTCTCTCTTTGTAGTCTAAGGCATAGTTCTTTGAATACATCAAAAGTGTCAGACTTCTCTCTGATGAAGCTAACCCAAGTGAACCTTGAGAAATCATCTACAACCACAAAGGCATATCTTTTGCCACCAATACTCTCTACCTGCATTGGTCCCATCAAGTCCATATGTAGCAGTTCAAGAACTCTGGATGTCACCTGATGTTGCAACATTGGGTGTGACATCTGAACCTGCTTTCCAACTTAACATTCACCACAGATACTGCCTTCAACAATCTTAAGCTTTGGTAGTCCTCTAATAGCTTCCTTGGACATAATCTTCTTCATTCCCTTTAGATTCAAATGACCAAGTCTTTGGTGCCAAAGCTTAACTTTTTCTTCCTGACTAATAAGACATGTAGTAGAGTGAGCAGTTTCATCAGGAATCCATAGATAGCAGTTGTCTCTTGAACTAGATCCTCTCATCAACAATTCTCCTTTGTCAGAAGTAATAAGACATTCATTCTTTGTGAAGTTGACTTTGAGACCTTGATCACACAATTGGCTTATGCTGATAAGATTAGCCTTCAAGCCTTTAACAAGTAACACATCATCTAGGTCAGGTAAGCTTTTGCTGCTGAGTTTACCACTGCCCTTGATTTCATCTTTTGCTCCATCACCAAAGGTTACAAAGCTTGTTGTATGAGGCTTGATATTAGTGAGAAATTTCTCAACACCAGTCATATGCCTAGAACAACCACTATCAAAATACCAATCTTCACTGGAAGATGCTCTGAGAGAAGTGTGAGCAATATGAGCAGTTTCAGAAACTTTTGGCTTCCACATCTTCTTAGGAGTGACCCTTGCTGATTTGGCTTAGTCCTGAGGCCTTTTCTTGGGATACCCATAGAGTTTGTAGCAGAAGGGCTTGATGTGACCATTCTTCCCACAGTAGTGGCATCTCCAAGCATTAAACTTCTCTTTGCCAGCAGGTCTCTGATGTGGGGTGTGATGTGTCCACATTCTGCCAGGGTCAGGTTTCTTCTGAGCAGGAACAAACATAGTATTTGTATTCTTGTTGTGATGTTTGTTCTTAAATCCTACACCAGATAAGTCACCAGCATGCTTTCCCACTTTCAAAATCTCATCAAGCATGTCAGTTCCAGTATTGAGCATCTTTACAGACTTGGTCATATTCTTCAAGTTAGTTGTCAGTAACTTGACTTCACTTTCAAGACTAACTACTTGGTTCTGCAGTTGAGCCTTCTCTGTCTCTAGTTGACTGATAACCACCTTCTGTTCTTCATTGATTCTGCACAGTTCCTCACTTTTGATGGATAGCTTTTCGTAGACTGAGGCTAGTTCATTAAAGGTGAGTTCTTCATCATCAGAATCAACATCAGTACTACACACACCAGTCATAGCACTCACATGATTAGCAGCAACATTCTCTGAGTCAGTGTCAGAGTCTTCATCAGACCATGATACAGTTAGGCCTTTTTTCTGCTTCTTCAGATATGTGCCGCATTCAGTTCTTATATGACCAAAGCCTTCACATTCATGACATTGAACACCCTTGTTCTGAGTTGACTTATCATCAGTTTTGGTTTTTGTTGAAGTGTTACCTAGTTTACTGATGTCAGTCTGGATGTTCCTCACATTCCTCCTTGGTCTTTTATCCACCCTTCTTTGAAGCTTGTTGAATTGTCTTCCTAGCATAGCTATGTCATTTGAGAGATCATCATCTGACTCATCAGCTTCTTCCTCTTCACCAGCACAAGATACAAAGGCTATACCTGTTCCTTTCTTCTCAGTTTGCTCACCTAAGTTCATCTCAAAAGTTTGAAGATAGCTCACAAGTTCTTCAAGTTTCATACTTGGGATGTCTTGAGCTTCTTCAATAGCAGTGATTTTCATGTTAAATCTCTTGGGTAGAGACCTAAGCATCTTTCTCACAAGCTTTTCTTCAGACAATTTCTCACCTAGAGCCTCAAAGGAATTGTCTACCTCAAGCAAATTCATGAATTGATTCTTCTTCTTTCATTCTGAGGTTTTCAAACTTAGTGTTGAGAAGTTGAATTCTTGAGCTTTTTACCTTGGCATTACCTTCATGAGTGGTTCTGAGTATCTCCCAAGCATTCTTTGCAACAGTACACTGCTTGATCAATCTGAACATGTTCTTGTCCACTCCATTGAATAAAGCATTCAAAGCTTTGGAGTTTCCAAGTGATGCAGTGTCTTCTGCAGCTGACCAATCTTCCTCTGGCTTGAGTACACCAGTGTCAACACCATTAGCATCCAAAATTTTGGGATGCTCCCAGCCTTTGAGCACAGCTTTCCAAGTCCTGCTGTCAAGTGACTTTAGGAAGGCAATCATCCTTGGCTTCCAGTAGTCATAATTAGTTCCATCCAGGAGGGGTGGTTTGTTGACCGTTGTTCCATCCTTGTCCATGTTTCCAGAAAGTAACTTCCCTGGAGCTCACCCTCAAACTGGCAGGGTGCCTGCTCTGATGCCAATTGAAATTCTGGTGGCAAGTGTCAGATGTGTAGCACGATGTGTACACTTTAGGAATCGTACGATGTGTAGCCTAATGTGTCAACATCGTGAACATGCTGAACTTGATGAACAAGTAAACAATTTAAAGTGCAGGAAACAATAAAACACAGTGAGTTTGTTAACCCAGTTCGGCGCTTAAACAAGCCCTAATCTGGAGGATACCAATCCAGGGATGAATCCACTATGGTAATATCAATTCAAAGCTAAACTCCCCCGTTTACAACTTCTCACTTAATCACTACCCGTGCTAATTCTACCTAGGAACTCCTAGATATGAGAACTTCTGCTCACTCCCCCTCAACCTTACCCAGTAAGGATTTAATAACAAACTCAATTTGGAGACACACTCCTAGAAACCTATGCACTCGTACCTAAAGGCTTTGAGTGTTGCACACTCTAACTCCTTGCTTCAAAGCTTTGGAGAAAGAACACTAGAGATTACAACTCTATCAAACTCAGTCCTTACTTGTATCAAAATTATGATTCAAGTGAAGGCTCACAATGAACAATAAACAGACTAAGACCTAAGACTCGATTTCTTCAACTCTTGGCTTCGTTACTTCAAAGTGTCTTCAGTCTTCCTTTATATAGAACAAGTTTCATGGGCTTGGATCTTCAATGTTGACAGCTGGCCTTTGTTAATTCTCCTTGAGATTTATTTGATCGTAATCTTTTAATTGTTTGTTTCAAATCTTTTTGATCAAAGTCGGCCAATAAAATAAAACAGAACCATGAAAGATTATCTTGTTCCTTGGCGCGCAAGCTGGCACGATTTAATTTGAAAAACAAATCTTTTTCAAAAGATCGCGTGTAAATAAATAAAGGCGTGTCCAGCTAGGGCGTCCAGATGTGAAACCTGATGTGCCACACATCATGCTCCACATCATGGAATCAGGCTTATTTTACCAAATGAAGCCAACACCCTAAAATCCTCAACACTACTGGTCCAACTCAGCAAACATCTGAATGCATATATCTTTCATTGTATGCATTTCTCAGAAATTTTGCTTGGTACAATAGACAGTGTTGGTAAAGCTTGATAAAAATTTCTGACAGTATTATTAAAGTCTTTAAGCACACGCTCAACATCCTCAGGGGTTGAAATAGAAAGATTAGGTTTAACTAGCTGAAGTGAATTGGAAGGAGAGATTTGTGACATAGACACAGTTAGGCTTTGAGTGCGAGGAGAGATTTCTTCTTCAAAAGAAGTGATAAATTTCTCTTGATTAGCAGTGAGAATGATTGGGTTTTTATGAGGAAAGGGGTTGGCTAAATCTTTGACAATTTTAAGAAGTTGGGCTTTTTCTACTTCTGTGAGATTTGGGTTGTCAATAGTCTCCGAATCTGACTGTTGTACAACTCTGTCATTCACAGGTTCTGACCTTTGAATGTTTTGAATAATAGGATCAGAAATGGTTTGTTCAGAGTCTGGAGAAATATGAGTAACAGGGTTAGGTTCAGGTTATGGGTTGGATGATTGATGAACAGGAAAAGGTTCAGAGGTCTTTCCTAAGGAATCCTCATGATAAATATTTTGAGGAGATCCAGTTAAGTCAACAACCTTTACAGGTGTTACTTGAATCTCCTGTCCAATATTTTCCATTTGGCCAGAAGCACTGACACCTGTTTCTGCAAATAATGACATAAAATGTTCAGCAAATTTTTGCATAGACTCTGGGGATGGTATAAAGCTCACTACTGGTGATTGTTTAGGAATACTATCAGAACCACTAGCATGATCTTCTTCTATACAGTTTGGAGATAAATCAGAAAAGATTTTACTAAAAGAGTTTTTGACAGGTACTGTATAGGGGATGATTTGAGCAAGCTTAGGACCATTAATAACATAGTCAAAAGATTTATCAAAGTTAAGCTTTTTATAAATACCTTGATTTGCAAGTTTCACAATAAGTTCTTCCTTAGAAAATTGTGAGTCAAGGTGCTCATTGGGAGAAGCTTCAACATTGCTTTCCCAACTGTCATTCAACAAGGCCTCTTTAGCAGCATACCGTGCTTTCAATTCCTCAACAGTTGCAATAGCCTGATCTCTTTCTTGAGCTTCTAGCTCTTCTTCTGTTGGTTTCCTTTTCCTCGTTCTAACAACCTTCTTCTGAGGAACTTCTGGAACAGTTGCAGTCCCAGATGCTCTTGTAACAATTTTTGTAGATTGTTCAGAGTGTCCTTCACTAGAACAACATCCTTACCAAATACTTCTGAATGTTTCTTAGTAACAACTTCTGATTTATCCTTTTTATCAGAAGCTTGGATTTCTTAGGAGTGAAAACTTTGGGTTTCTTCTGAGCAACTTCTGGCTCATCCTACTTTCGAGAAGTTTTCCTTTTCTTAGGAGGAGGTACAGGTAGCAGACTTTCAGTAGCTAGTCTTGCTTCTATTCCCTCTGCCTTCCATAAACTGTTTATGCTTGAAAGTAATAGCAATTACTTGCTTTTTAGGAACAGGAGTCAGAAGAAAAAGAAAGGGGTTCTCATGTCTTCTGGGTTTAAAAGTAACTTGGGGATAAATCATGTGTCCTTTTGTCTTCAAAACACGTTTCAAAGTGAATCCATTGATAACTGGAGGATCAGCATTAAAGAAAGAACCATACCCAGGAAATACAGGTCTTAGAGAATCCAATAGATAACTTTTGTTGAACATGAATGAAAGAAATCTATTGTAATGCACATTCTTGATTCCTTTAGTGGTACTTTCTTGAATGGCATTGCACATATGATTGAAATCACTTTTTCCAAAATTGATACTTATCTTCTGACCAAGATAGTATAAGATAGCCTTGTAGTATTGAGATACTTGATCAGATGCACCAACTTTTGGAATAATGCTTTCATGCAGAATCTTGTACAGAACTTTGTACATTTTCTTCATATCCTGATTTGACTTAGAAGTATAACCAGGACCATAAATTTCTTCTTGAACAACATGGTTCATCTCTCGATCATGAATGTTAAAAAGCACTCCATTGTTAGGTAAATTTACTGCTTGATGAAAATGCTCAGCTCTAATTCGAATACATAGGCCCCCAACAACAGACCTAATTTCTTGGCCTAAGAATGGTCTTAGACCAAGTTCTTTTGCAGATTTCTTAGCCAACTCTGGTTTGTTCTTATTTTTTTGAAACATTTCCTGATCATGATGTCCTATGGTATAAACTTTTGCCTTCATCCAGAAATTCTTGACAAGTTCTGGATAGATAGGTCCGTTTAAAGCTTCAAAGAATCCTGTCAATTCTTGATAACGAAGAAGGTCTTGTATAGTATCCATACCATTTGCTCTTAAACCTTCGAAATCAACAGCCTTTTCAATAACGCAGAAAAGATCAGTAATAGGAAAATCCATAACATCCTTAACAAACACCTCAGGTTTGGAAGCTTCAATATCAACAATAGACGGAACATGAGTGCTTGGACGAACGAAATCTTGAGATGAAGAAGATGATGGAGCGGCCATTTTCTGGGGTTTAGGGTTAGGGTTTTCTAATTTTAGAGAGAAAGAAAATTTTCTGAGTTTCAGAGAAGAATGAAAGTGTAGGTAGTGAGAGTGCAAAAGTGTGAATGTGAACAGTTAGTACAGGGGTAAAAGAGTAATTAACAATTCACAAAAGAATTAGAACACTATCATCACTAACATACTTCTCAATCTAATAGCAACAGGACACGTGTATTAGAAGTTTATTTAAATAACTGACACATAAGCAGACAACAGTGGAAAGGATTTCTAACAAGTACTGCCACGTCATATATCATAACCACTCACTTGTATCTTCTGATGGTGTTACCAGAAGATGGTTTAGTCTTAACTTCTGATACAAATGTTCTAACTCCCCCTAACTTCTGATAGTCCTTCAGAACTTTCAAAAATATTACTTTACACTTAGAGTTTCAGCTTATTCAGAGATTTCCATCATGTTAAGATTCTTTTTGATAAAATCAAATCTTTCAACAGCCAGGGATTTTGTAAAGATGTCAGCCCATTGATTTTCAATTTCAATGAACTTAAGATCAATAACACCCTTCTATACGTAGTCTCTTATAAAATGATGTTTAATCTCAATATGCTTAGCTCTTGAGTGCAAAATAGGATTTTTAGAAAGATGAATGGCTGCAAAGTTATCACAGTATAAAGGAATATTATGACTACTTATTTGATAATCTTCTAATTGATATTTCATCCAAAGTAGTTGTGTACAACCCTTAGCTGCTGAAATGTATTCTGCTTCTGCAGTTGACATAGCAATGGTGGTTTCCATTTACTGGCCCATGAAATCAAATTCTCACCAATGAACTGGCAATTGCCACTGGTATATTTTCTTTCAAGTTTATCACCAGCATAGTCAGCATCACAGAATCCAATCAGTTTGTAATCATCAGATTTCTGATACAGTAATCCAATGTTACAAGTAGCTTTCAGATATCTAAAGATATTCTTTGCCTTCTGATTCACTTTTGCTCATGCTTGATGTAGGATGCAGTGGAGTGTTCATGGGTTTGCAGTCTTCTAAGTTATATTTCTTTAGAAGATCTTTGATATACTTTGATTGATGAATGAAGTTTCCTTTCTTTGTTTGATTGATCTGAATTCCAAGAAAGTACTTCAATTCTCCCATAATGCTCATCTCAAATTCATCCTGCATCATCTTAGAAAAGTTCTTGCAAAGTGTAGCATTAGTTGATCCAAAAATAAAATCATCAACATAGATTTGAATAATCAGAATGTCTTTCTTTAAAGTCTTTCTAAATAATGTATTATGAACTTGACCTTTTTTTGTTTAAAACCATTGTTATCTAAGAAGTTGATTAGTCTCTCATACCAAGCTTTAGGAGCTTGTTTGAGTCCATAAAGTGACTTCTTTAGTTTGAACACATGATCTGGATTTGTAACATCTTCAAATCCTGGAGGTTGTTTAACATATACTTCTTTAGAAATTACTCCATTAAGAAATGCACTCTTAACATCCATTTGATACAGTGTGATATTATTGTTAAATGTATAGGAAAGAAGTAACTTAATTGCCTCCAATCTTGCAACCGAAGCATAAGTCTCTTTAAAGTCTATTCCTTTTTGTTGACTGTATCCTTGTGCAACAAGTCTAGCTTTGTTCCTTGTTACTTCTCCTTGTTCATTCAGCTTGTTTCTGTATACCCACTTTGTTCCAATAATGTTCTTGTCTTTTGGTCTGGGTACCAGATCCCATACATCATTTCTTTGAAATTGATTTAATTCTTCCTCCATTGCAACAATCCAAGCATCATCTGATAAAGCTTCATCAGTGGTTTTTGGTTCAATCAAGGATACTAGACCAAATAAGCATTTTTCATCCCTAAAATTTGATCTTGTTTTCCTAGGACTGTTCTTATTTCAAATGATAAGCTCTTCAGGATGTGATGATTTGTACTTGAATGTATTTCTGGTTCAGTTGGAGTTGCTTGATATGTGTCATAGACTGCAACTTGATTGTCTTCAGGAACTTCCAGAAGTTCTGAAGTTTCGTTATGTCCAGAATATTCATCTTCTGATTCTTGTGAATCTGAAATTTCTATAACAGACTCTGACTTTTCATTGTCAGGCACTTTGTTATCAAATTTCACATGCATAGATTCTTCAACTGTTTGGGCTGCAGAATTATACACTCTGTATGACTTGGAGCGTTCAGAATATCCAATGAAGATACAGTTACAAGCTTTAGAATCAAATTTCTTTAGATGAACTTTAGTATTCAGAATGTAACATGTACAACCAAATTGGTGAAAATAAGAAATATTGGGTTTCCTTCCTCTAAAAAGTTCATATGTTGTTTTATTCAGAATAGGTCTAATATAGATTCTGTTCTGAATATAACAAGCAGTGTTCACAGCTTCTGCCCATAAATACTTTGCTAAAGATTTTTCATGCATCATGGTTCTAGCCATTTCTTGTAAAGATCTATTCTTTCTTTCTACAACTCCGTTTTATTCTGGAGTTCTACGAGAAGAGAATTCATGAAAGACTCCATGTTCTTCACAAAAATTTTCAAATGGTTCATTGTCAAATTCACCACCATGATCACTTCTAACTTTCAAAATCTTTAAATCCTTTTCATTTTGAATTTGGGTACCGAAGACACTGAACTCTTCATATGTGTCATTTTTAGATTTAAGAAATTTTACCCAAGTCCATCAACTATAATCATCAACAATGACTAATCCATACTTCTTTCCATTGAGTGAAGCAGTGTCAACTGGTCCAAACAGATCAATGTGCAGAAGTTCTAAAGGTCCGGAAGTAGAAACAATGATTTTAACTTTCAATGAGCTTTTGACAATCTTCTCTTTATGACAAGAGTCACAAAGAGGATCTGAGTGATAAGTCAATTTAGGAAGGCCTCTTACAAGATTGTCCTTGCTAAGCTTGGAGATTAACCTCCAGTTAGCATGACCCAACCTTTTATGCCAAACCCATTTCTCATCACTTAGTGTCAATAAACAAAGCACATTCTGATCTTCCAGATCAAAGAGATTAACTATATAAACATTGCCTTTTCAACAACCTTTAAATAAAATGGATTTATCAGAATTGTTAATTATAGTACATGAATTCTTATTAAACACAACATCATAATTACTGTCACATAATTGGCTTATGCTAAGTAAATTATGATGTAGTCCATCTACCAACCAAACATCAGAAACAGTAAGAGAAGAATTACATACTTTACCTATACAAATGATTTTGCCTCTTTGATTCCCCCCAAATCCTACAGTTCCTCCCTCTTTCAGATTCAGGGTGTGGAACATTTGCTTGTCTCCTGTCATGTGTCGTGAACATCCACTGTCCAGATACTAGAAGCTTTGTTTTCTTCTTGGGATGCATACCTGCAGTAAACAATATCTCAAACTTTGGTACCCATATTCTGATGGGTCCTCTATGGTTAGTTCTTTTAATCTTCTTTTGATTCTTGTAGCCTACAGAAGGTCCAGAATAAGGTAAGCCTTGAAAAAGAGGTTTAGGCTTAGTCTTGCTCTTGGATTTTAACCCAGAATGTGTCAGAGAACCAGCTACCAAGTATGAACAGCGTGATCTCATTCCCTGAATACTCTTAGGCCTGAAGATCTTCCGAGCTCCTTGAATAGACATGGATACTGGAGTAAGGGGAACCAAGGTTTTAGAAGATTGAGGATCTGAAGACTTATTGGATGCTTCAGTTCCTTTATATTGGGGTTCCAAGCTCACTTGAGTATCAGACACTTTCAGATTTTCCGTACCACTACTAGAAACAAAGTTGGAATAAAGATCAGAAGGTGTTTTGCTGATACAAATAGACTGAATTGAGTTTCTTTTGATAGTACTCCCAATTCCCTATCCATTGTATTTGGTTGCACCATAAATCATAGAAGCTAGCCTATGCTTGTCAATATTGTGATGAACAAACTCTTGAAGTGCAATTTCTTGCTCATCATAGGGTTTGTTACATGTCCTGCAACCATTTTCAAGAACTTGAATAGTCTTTAAAAGACTTCTTATAGTTATCTTGAAGATGATTCACTTTATCATTGAGCATGTCAAACTTTTGTTTAAAAAGCTCTAGCTTATTTGTTTTGTCCATGTATTTCATTATAGTATCTTTCAAAGCTTTAGTAATTTGAGTACTAGATAGTTGAGATATTACCTGTTCAATATCTTCTGAATCTGACTCATCATCACTTTCACCATCTGAATCAGTTGTAGCCATAAGTGCCAAGTTTGCTTCTTCTTCAACTTCATCATCAGACAGCTTATCAAGATCTTCCCATGTAGCCAGAAGACTCTTTTTAGCTTTGTTTTTGAAGGTGCTCTTTCTTCCTTTGCCCTTGGTGCTTAGTTCTGGAGAGTCAGCAATGAAGTGTCTAGTGTTGGAACAAAGTTGGTTCTAATATAACCCAAGTAGTTTTGATGATAACAATAGTATTAATATACAATAGGGAGTACTGATAATTTACTCTAGTGTGCAGGTATATAAGTTAAAATTTTATATACACTAGAAATTGAAATTCTGGTTGCTATGCTAAAAAGTGCTCCCAAAAGTTGGGAAAAGCAAGTTCTGGAGAATGACACCAGAAGTTGTGGTCCCCAAAAGTTGCCAAGTCAAAGTCAACCAGAAGTTGAACTCATCAGAAGCATAGTTTCATCTCAAGACTCTGATGATGATGAAACAGCAGAATTTGCCAGAAGAACATTCTATTCTCTATAACGACTATCATCTATATGGCAAATTCAGAAGAGGCAGAAGAAATCTCTTACAAGACCGTTATCTTCATGATAATGATGTTTGTACTATTGTACTATCTTTATTTTCCTGATATGGGCGAATATTCGAAATCAAGGCTCAGATTTTATTCTTTACTTGATTTGAATAAACACATTTCAAATGAAAATAATAGTACAATACTACTTAGCTGTTTTCATCTTTGTCCGCTCAAATTCAAGACGCTCCAACATCATCTATAAAAGGAGGAAAAATTCGAAGACAAATACAACAACACACCTACGAAGAACAAAAGCGTTGTTATACTGCTGAATTTCTAAGAGCAATTTTTAACTTAGATACAACTTGAGCTTATATCAAAATTCAGGACAAACAGTTTTCAATTTCTGACTAGTCAATTGTTGAACCTTAGTTTTCTTTTCAAGAATTCTAAGATAAGTCTTGTTTTTAAAGTTGTATTATTTTTGTTCTAAGAACTCTGATATTGTTTATCAGTTGTTCAAACTTATTCTTTGTAACTTTGTTTTAGAAGTCTCTTGCGTGTGAGCATGACCATTGGAAGCCTCTTGTATTGTGTTACTTGAGCATAGGAAGTCTCTTGCAGTTGGCTTGAGCATTTGTAATCTTGTGTGATTATAGTGAAATCCCTTGGAAGTGCAAGGGGACTGGACTACTATCGGTTTGTGAGAGGAACCAGTATAAATCTTGTGTGTTCATCTCTTCTTTCTCTCCTCTGTTTTTCTTTCACCATCGCCAGAAGTTGTTTGTGTTTTAAGCTATTCCGCTGCTGATTCTGATAAGTTGAAAAACTTAGAAGAAGTTTTTAAAACTACCCAAAACACAATTCAACCCTCCTTCTTGTGTTTTCACACCTTCAATTGGCATCTAGAGCCCTGGTTCTGTTATATCACTTTGCAGTGAGACAGTTGTTTGTTTTGTCAAAACACTATGTCTGGATCCGGTGAACAAAACAAGAAAACTGAAGGAACTGCTATTCCCTTCAACTATGATGTTGATGATAAAAACAACACCAGCAAAGCTCCTAAGTTCAATGGAGATGGTTCTACCTTTTCCTGGTGGAAAGATAGAATCTATAGTCATCTAGTTGGTATTGATGATGAAATTTGGGACTTAGTTGAAAGAGGAGTAACATTTCAAGGTTTGGATGAAAGAGGAAGATTAGACTATGATGCAAGACAAGCTTTCACTGATAAGGACAAGAAAGCATACAAGAAGCACCACAAGGTCAAGGATATTCTGATTAGTTGCATATCTCATGAAGAGTACCTTAAGATCACAGATAAATCTACTGCCAAGAGTATCTATGATTCTTTGTGTTCATCTTATGATGGAAACAAACAGGTACATGAGGCAAAAGCAACACTTTTGATCCAACAGTATGAACTTTTTAGAATGAAAGAAGATGAGAACATTGAATCTATGTTTTCTAGGTTCAAAGTTCTGGTTGCTGGTCTTCAAGTTCTGAAGAAAAGTTATACTACTTCTGATCATGTGAAGAAGATTCTCAGAAGCTTACCTGCTAAGTGGATACCTAAGGTCACTGCCATTCAAGAAGCAAAGGATTTAGACACCCTAAGCCTGGAAGGTTTAATTAGTTCACTCATGAGTCATGAGATTGAACTAGCTTCTGATGAATCTAAGAAGAGAATGAAGTCTTTGCCTCTGCCAGCTACTTATGGATCTTCTAAGGCTCTAAAGGCTAAGGTTGTTGAATCTGAAGCAGAAAAATCTTCTGCAGGGGATCAAGAAGAAGGATCAGGTGATGATGTATTTGCACTTCTGACCAGGAAGTTCCAGAAGTGGACAAAAAGAAAGCCAAGATATTCTGGTAGAAGTTCTGGATCTAAAGGTTCTGGTTACAGAAGTACTGGAAACAAAGATAAGAAGGATGATTCAAAGAATTCCTTTAACTGCAACAAGCCTGGACACTTCATTGCTGATTGTCCTGAATTCAACACCAAAGGAAAAGGAAGAAAGAGCACTTTCAAGAAGAAAGCTAAGAAGAGTTTTCTAGCTACATGGGAAGATCTTGACAAGCTGTCTGATGATGAAGCTGAAGATGCAGAAGCTAACTTGGCACTCATGGCCACAGCAGAGTCAGATGTTGAAAGTGATGTTGAGTCAGATTCAGAAGACATTGAGCAGGTTATTTCTAAACTATCTGATACTCAACTCTCTAAGGCTTTGAAAGATAATGTGATGAAATACATGGAAAAATCAAATGAGCTAGAACTTTTTAAACAAAAGTTTGACATGCTCAATTATAAAGTTAATCATATTCAAGAAGACTATAAGAAGTCTTTAAAGACTATTCAAGTTCTTGAAAATGGTTGCAGATCATGTAACAAACCCTATGATAAGCATGAGATTGCTCTTCAAGAGTTTGTTCATCACAATATTGACAAGCATAAATTAGCCTCTATGATTTATGGTGCTGGCAAATACGCTGGACAGGGTTTGGGAAGTACTGTCAAAGGAAACTCAAATCAGTCTGTTTGCATAAGCAAAACACCTTCTGATCTTTATTCTAAATTTGTTCCTAGTAATGGTACAGAAAATCCAAAAGTGTCAGATGCTCAAGTAAGCGTGGAGTTTTTGAAAACCTCTGCTCCCATTGCTTCAGTATCCAAGTCTAGTAAAGGAGTACAGAAGATCTTCAAGCCTAAGAGTATTCGGGATCAAGGTCCAAAGGAAAGGTTAAGCCTAAACCTATTTTTCAAGGCTCACCTCACCTTGGATCCTCTGGAAGTTACAAGAGACAGAAGATGGATAAAAGAACTAACTTTAGAGGACCCATGAAAATATGGGTACCAAAGTCTGAGATAATGTTTACTGCAGGTATGCATCCCAAGAAGAAGGCAAAGCTCATGGTATCTGGACAATGGATGTTCACGACACATGACAGGAGACAAGCACTTGTTTCACACCCTGAATCTGAGAGAGGGAGGAACTGTAGGATTTGGTGGGAACCAAAAAGGCAAAATCATTGGTATTGGTAAAGTAGGTAATTCTTCTCTTACTATTTTTGATGTTTGGTTGGTTGATGGACTACAACATAATCTACTTAGCATAAGTCAATTATGTGACAGTAATTATGATGTTGTGTTTAATAAGAATTCATGTATTGTAATTAACAATTCTGATAAATCCATTTTCTTTAAAGGCTGTAGAAAAGGCAATGTTTATAAAGTTAATTTATCTGATCTGGAAGATCAGAATATGCTTTGTTTATTGACTCTAAGTGATGAGAAATGGGTTTGGCATAAAAGATTGGGTCATGCTAACTGGAGATTAATTTCCAAGCTTAGCAAAGACAATCTTGTGAGAGGCCTTCCTAAATTGACTTATCACTCAGATTATCTTTGTGACTCTTGTCAGAAAGGGAAGTTTGTCAAAAGCTCATTTAAACTTAAGAACATTGTTTCTATAACACCCTAATCGATATACGTCCTATATTTCATTACTAAACAAACACTCATACATCAATCAAGGCGTTACATTTTATTAATTCCAAAACAAAACAATGAACATGCATACATTCATTTTGATAGCAACGGAAGCATCGATATCCGTAGTCATTACTCAAGGTAATAATAATTCAAAACATAGAAGTCATAAAATCATATTACAACTTAAACTAGGTCCTTCTAGCATAAGGCCTATCCATATAATCCAAATAACAATTCCAAATACTCAAGTTATAGAAAATGATATAAAATAGCAAGGTCATACAAAGTTTCAATCAAACTAACTAAGGTACTAGTTCTAGCAAGGTTACAAGTATCAGAGCAAATCCTAGACCTCTAAGGTTCCTAGAATTCTACTCTTCATCCTTACCAAGCTAAGCTAGTCTCACAAGCTAACTTCCAAGCAACGGGATCACTCCTCAAGTGAAGAATCTGGACCCAAACCATTCAAATACACAAAATAGAGAGTTAGTTATAATTCAAGTTCATAATAATAAGTATAGCATATACTCATATCATGCATAATAATGATCATATCATAATTGACGCATAACCGTCTCATGTCATAAATACAGTCTTCATGGTAAAGGCAATAGCATAATCAATATCAATTCACAAGATATTAAAGTAAGATCACATTGTCTAATTATCCGCAACCACAATGAAAGACATTGGCACTTATCAATTAGCAAGTACAATGCACATTTACTCCTAATGCAACTAATGCCATAAATTAGTATGTCTCAACCTAGGCACATCTAATGCATGGGGTACCCGCATCGAGTTTCCAATACATTAAGCATTCTCGCATCAAGTCAGTTTAAAGTCTTAGAGGACCATCGCATCGAATCAGTTTCAAGTCATGGAGGACCATCGCATCGAGTTGACACATGCATGCATGAATGAACACATACCAAATCATGATGATAACCCTACACAACTACATATGAATAAAAGGACACTCCTCCTAATATTCCTTCTCAAATACGCATCAAATCTCATCATCATATCATTACTAAGGTATTCATTCAAGCAAAGCATAATACTACCTACATACATTACATAAACATAAGTCATCATCATACATTTCAATCCATTATATACATATGAACATGGCATCCTCATCTAAGCTCAAGATTCAATTAATCTAACTTATATCATGTTATAGGATCATATTCCAATCATAGAGTAAACATAAACCTCATTTAATATTCAAAAATCACTGTTCATACTGCTACAACTCGCCTAGACGAGCACATGGCGAGCTCAAGGCGAGCTCAAGTCAGAGAGCAGCTAAAACAACTCGCCTCCAACTCGCCTCGTCCTCGCCAGCCAGCTCGCTACCACTCGCCATGGCAAGCTCATGAATTATGGAAAATTCCAAGAACTATGAATACTCACCATAGCGAGTACTATACTCGCCCTAGCGAGCTACTGCAGACCAGAAAACTCTGCTTTCGGGTTTTAGTTCAAATCCATAAAAAATCCCATTTTTCAACATACAAATCCCTAAAGCTATCAACTTTAAGCATATCTATCATGTATAAGCCTAGAAGTACAAACTTTAGCATCATCAAACATCATCTCATGATAAAAGTAAGGATTTTCCTATATTCCACTAAAAACTCAGTTTCAAACATCAACAACAACAAATCATTCATATAGCACGAATTTGATCATGGGAATTCGAAATAGAATCATATAGCAACATGTTAACATCATACAACAACACATTTAACTATAAACACATTCCCTTGATCCCCATTCCCAACCAAAAGAGATGAGAGGGTTTGGGTGTGGAGAGTAGACTTCTCCCCCCTCTTTGTTCATCTCACAAGAATTAATAACTACTCTCTAACCTTAATTTGTAGCTTTAATCTCCAAGCTCTACCTTGAATTCCCTTCTACTCTCTTCAAGCATGGACTCTTCTCTCTCTACCTCTTTCTATGCAAAATGAGTTATGAGAACTCTCACTCTCTATTCCAAGTTTTATTCAAAACCTAAATAATCAAAGACTAGAATTCCCTCCTCACTAACTTAAGCTAATTTTGCTAAACTCCACTTATTACCTTAAAAAGTCTCTACTCATAACTCTCTTCTCCTTATTCTCTACTCTTTCCTCTTTTAGCCAAATGCTAAATTAATTAAATAAACTAACCTATATTATTCTAACAAGGCTAATCAACATCTAATCAAATAAAATAATCTAATTAAATGAAAATAAATAAATACGGGTGTTACAACTCTACCCCTCTTAAAAGAATTTTCGTCCTCGAAAATTTACCTGAGAATAACTCCGGATAAGAATCTCTCATCTTGCTTTCTAGCTCCCAAGTAGCATTTTCTCCTGCGGGTCCTCCCCAAATGACCGTAACGGATGCTATCTCCTTATTTCTCAACTTCTTCACTTCTCTTCCTTCAATCCTCAACGGTTTTGCTTCTACCGTCAAATTATCCCTTACTTGCACATCATCCGATGTCAGTACATGTGATGGATCTGAAACATACTTTCTCAATTGCGACACATGAAACACATCGTGAAGGTTCGACAACGACGGTGGTAAAGCAACTCTATACGCCACATTCCCTACCTTCTTCAAAATTTGATAAGGCCCAATGAACTTCGATGTCAACTTCTTGGATTTCAATGCACGACCAATACCGGTAGTTGAGGTAACTCTCAAAAATACGTGATCTCCCTCTTGAAATTCCACATCTTTCCTTTTCTTATCATGATAGCTCTTTTGTCTACTTTGAGTCGCTTTCATCTTCTCTTGGATCATCTTGATCTTCTCCATAGTTTGTTGAACTATTTCCGGTCCTAGCACAACACTTTCACCATCTTCATACCAACATAAAGGAGTACGACATCTCCTTCCATACAATGCCTCAAAAGGTGCCATTCCGATACTTGAATGAAAACTATTGTTGTACGTGAATTCAATCAAAGGTAGATAGTTATCCCAACTCCCTCCATCTTCCAAAATACAAGCTCTCAACAAATCCTCCAAGAATTGAATAGTCCTCGGCGATTGTCCATCCGTTTGAGGGTGATAAGCCGAACTCATTCTCAACTTAGTCCCCAAAGCTTCTTGCAAACTCTCCCAAAATCTCGAAGTAAACCTTGGATCTCTATCCGACACAATGCTAGATGGAATACCATGTAGTCTCACCACTTGCTCAACATAGATTTCGGCTAACATAGGTATCAAAGTTCCCGTCTTAAACGCAATAAAGTGTGCCGACTTCGTCAATCTATCAACAATCACCCAAATTGAATCGTTTCCTTTCTTAGTCATGGGTAACCCATTCATAAAATCCATTGCAATGCTATCCCATTTCCATTCGGATACAAACATCGGTTGCAACAATCCCGATGGTCTTTGATGTTCAACCTTAGACTTTTGACAAATCAAACAAGCATAAACAAACTCCGCAACTTCCTTTTTCATACTTGGCCACCAAAATAACTTCTTAAGATCTTGATACATTTTAGTAGCTCCGGGATGAATGCTCAAACTACTTCTATGACCTTCCTCTAGAATTCTCTTTTTCAATTCGGATAAGTTAGGAACACAAACTCTTCCTTGAAATCTTATGACTCCTTTCTCATCAACTTTGAAATCAATCTCTTTCCCTTCGTCAATTGATGTAAGGCGATTCACCAAACTCAAATCTCCCTTTTGACCATTCTTCACTTCATCAAGAAAATCATTAGTAAGCTTCAACATTCCCATTTTCACGCTATGTGGTGTCATCTCACAAACCAAACTAAGATCTCTAAATTCTTCAATCAAATCCAACTCTTTTGCCATAAGTAAGGACACATGCAATGACTTCCTACTCAAGGCATCTGCAACAACATTGGCTTTTCCGGGATGGTAACTCAATTCAAAATCATAGTCTTTCAAAAATTTCAACCAACGTCTTTGTCTCATATTCAATTCCTTTTGATAAAACAAATACTTTAAGCTCTTGTGATCACTAAAGACTTCAAATCTAGAACCAAATAAATAATGCCTCCAAATCTTCAAGGTAAACACAATGGCCGCCAACTCAAGATCATGCGTTGGATAGTTCTTCTCATGCACTTTCAATTGTCTAGAAGCATAAGCAACCACTTGTCCGTTTTGCATAAGAACACCACCTAACCCCATCAAAGATGCATCACAATACACGGAAAAATGCTCATTCGGTGTCGGTAAAATCAAAACTAGTGCCGATGTCAACCTCTTCTTCAATTCATGGAAACTTCTTTCACATTGATCATCCCAAACAAAAGCTTGATCCTTTCTAGTCAATCGGGTTAACGGTAACGCTAACTTCGAAAAACCTTCAATAAACTTCCGATAGTAACCGGCCAAACCAAGGAAACTTCTTATCTCAAACACAGACTCTGGAGTTCCCCACTTCAATACCGCATCCACTTTAGAAGGATCTACCGCAATACCTCCGCTAGATATTACATGACCTAGGAAACTTACTTCCTTCAACCAAAACTCACACTTGGACAACTTTGCATAAAGCTTCTTCTCTTGCAAGGTTCTCAACACAATCCTCAAATGATCCGCGTGTTCCTCTTCGGTCTTGGAATACACTAGAATGTCGTCAATGAAAACTACCACGAATTTATCCAAATAAGAATGGAAAATCCGGTTCATGTACTCCGTAAACACTCCAGGTGCATTGGTTACACCAAAAGGCATAACCGAATACTCATAATGACCATATCTTGTTCTAAAAGCAATCTTTGGAATATCCTCCGCCTTAACTCGAATCTAATGATATCCTAACCTCAAAACAATCTTACTAAACACATAAGCATCCACCAACTGATCCATCAAATCATCTATCCTCGGCAACGGATACTTGTTCTTGATTGTAACTTGATTCAAACGACGGTAGTCAATACACAACCTCATACTCCCGTCCTTCTTCTTTACCAAAAGCACAGGTGCTCCCCAAGGTGAAACACTCGGTCGAATAAACTTCTTCTCAAGTAGTTCTTCTAGTTGCTCTTTCAACTTACTTAACGCAGACGCTGACATCCGATACGGTGCCATAGATATTGGACTTGTACCAGGTACTAAGTCAACAGTAAACTCCACTTCTCTTTTTGGTGGTACATCAGACACATCCTCTTGAAACACGTCGGAAAATTCTTGCACAACAGGAAGCCCTTCAATTCCAACTTCATTCTCAAGCTTCAAAGATGCAAACATGACAAACAACTCACCATGATCGCTTAATGACTCCCTTACTTCCTTCCCACTCATCAAGTTCGGGTCTTCCTCTAACTTCGGAAATATCACCGTCTTCTCACAACAGTTAATGTGAACTCGATTAACAATTAACCAGTTCATACCAAAAATCACATCTATGCCACTAAGTGGAATACATACGAGGTCCATACCAAAAGATCTACCAAAAATAGACACAGGGCAATTAAGACAAACAAGTTGAGTAGTCACAGAACCACTAGCAGGAGTTTCTATTTCCATACAACCAATCATTTCAGACACAGGAATATTAAGACGCTTCATGCATTCAAAAGATATAAAAGAATGTGTTGCTCCCGTATCGACAATCGCAATTAAAGGGGTGTTATGGATGAAACACGTACCTCTAATAAGATTGTCTTCATCGGCTTCTTGCACTCGAAACTCTTGTGACCTTCTTCGGCTTCTTGCACTCGAAACTCTTGTGACCTTCTTCCTTACAATTAAAGCAAACCATCTTCCCTTTGCAAGCATCAATCTTGTGACCAAAGTCTCCGCACCTAAAGCATCTCTCTCCCTTTGGGCAATCATAGGAATAATAACCCAATTCACTACACTTGTAGCACTTGACATTAGCAACCTTCTTCTTTCCTCCACTAAATTCAATTTTGCTCTTGTTCTTCTTGTCATAAGGTTTTCCACGATCTTGGTTCTTCCCTTTCCTATCACTCATATCCTTGTAGTAGCTTGACTTTGCTTTCCCATCCAAGTCACATATGTTGCTCTTGTTCACCAAGTTAGCAAAGTTCCTATTCTCCAAGATACTAACCAATTGCTTGAGATCGGGACGCAATCCACTTTCAAATTTCACACATTTGTCCGCTTCCGCCTCCACGGTGTTATAGTGTGGACAAAAACGACACAAATCTTCAAACTTGGCTGCATACTCCGCAACGGTTAAGTTCCCTTGCTTGAGTTCCATGAATTCCACCAATTTTCGGTTCCTCATATCCGTTGGAAAGTACTTAGTCAAAAACTCTCTCTTGAAAATGTCCCAAGTAATGATAGCTCCACCTTGACCCAATCTTTGGCTCACATTCTTCCACCAATAACCGGCATCTTCATGCAACATGTAGCTCCCTAGAGTCACCTTTTGTACCTCCGAACATCTCATAGCACCAAAAATCCTTTCAACACCTTCCAACAACTTTTGGGCTCCCTCGGGATCATGCCCTCCCTTGAATGATTGAGGGTTGTTCCTAAGGAATCTCTCCAACCTCAATTCATCTTCATTTCCCATGCGATTCTCATGTGCAACTCTCTCGGCCGCTCTTGCCGCCGCATCCTTTGTCAAAGCATTAGCCATCAAGGCTATTGCATCCGCCATTGCTCTTTGCGCCATCACCTAAACAATCAACCAAAAACCCAACCTCACATTAAACTTGTGGATGCTAAAAAGTGTTCCACTACACTTATGCACATAAGGGTATACTAACCTCATTGATCCACATGGACCGACCTTGCTCTGATACCAAATTATAACACCCTAATCGATATACTTCCTATATTTCATTATTAAACAAACACTCATGCATCAATCAAGGCGTTACATGTTATTAATTCCAAAACAAAACAATGAACATGCATACATTCATTTTGATAGCAACGGAAGCATCGATATCCATAGTCATTACTCAAGGTAATAATAATTCAAAACATAGAAGTCATAAAATCACATTACAACTTAAACTAGGTCCTTCTACCATAAGGCCTATCCATATAATCCAAATAACAATTCCATGAAGGTTGAAAAACACACAAGAAAGGGGGGTTGAATTGTGTTAAGATTTTTGCTAAGTTTAAAACTGTTTGTAGCGGATAAAGATTAACACACACAATGTAAAAGGATAGAGATAGAAAGAGACACACAAATTTTATACTGGTTCCTCCCACTAACAGGAGTAGTCCAGTCCTCTTGTCCTTCACAAGAGATTTCACTATAATCACTAAGATTACAGATGCTCAAGCACAAAGCAAGAGACTTCAAATGCTCAAGCACAAAGCAAGAGACTTCCAATGCTCAAGCACAAACGCAAGAGACTTCTCACAAGTATAATGATAATAAAGATATGAGATTAACACTTGATATACTATCAGAGGTGTTTACAAAATACAACACAGTTACAAGACTACTTAGAAAATTATCACAAAGTTTCTAAGTGTTTGAATAGCTTCAGAATTTAACAGAGTTTTTGCACGTTCAGAAGCGTAAGTCTTGATAATAATTCTTCACAAATCTTCTTCCTTTTATAGATGAGAAAATGAACGTTGAAGATTATAGCCGTTTGAAGAATTCTTGAGACGCTCCATTGTATTGATCAGAGCGCTATTAGCTGTTCTGATTTGCAGTTGTTAGGAGCCTTGACGTTTACTACAAAATGAGATATTCCTTTTGGCTTTTGATATTTGAACCTTAGTGTAAGCTAAATAAGGAAATACTCGTTCCTGAAGCCTGACTTGAAAAGGTCCTTTCCATGGTCAACCCTTTTCACTCTTGATTCCTACGCTGAGACCAAGTCAGACACAGTCTTCAAGAAAGTTGTACTCTCAGGTGTAGCTTCAGAACTATCTCTGATGAACCTTCAGAAATTCTTAGCTTCAGAATTTGTGAGGCTCAGAATTACTTGCTTCAGAACTTTGTGAGCTCAGATAAGATATGCTTAGAGTAATTCCTTCAGAAATTCCAATGTGCTCATAGACGCAAATTTTAACTTTTAATCCTGCACACTAGAGTAAATTATTAGTACTCCAATTTAACTTTAAATACATTGTTATCATCAAAATCAATTAAGGAGATACAAAACCAATTTTTTCCAACAATCTCCCCCTTTTTGATGATGACAACCATATGTATTTAAAATCAATTGTTGTTGTTTTTATTTATCATTTTGACTTCAGGTTCTGAGGTTTGCAAGCTCCCCCTGAGTTTGATAACCTTCAGAAGTTTATCAATGATAAATATAAAACAGTCTAAGAGTAATTTATAATGTCTAATATTATTTCATATATTCTACCTTCAGAATTAGAGGTTTGCAAGCTCTATTTCTTCAGATAGACAAATATAAGATATGGTTTGCAAGCTTATCTTATATTATATGAAATTATTTTGGACAAAATTTATTACTCCCCCTCATTAAAAGTTTAAAAGACTTTAATAGAACTTAACAAGAGAAGGGTTCAGACGAGTTTAGATTTTAGAGCTTCAGAAATTAATTTCACTACCACAATGAATATAAATATTTCTCCCCCTTTGTCATTATCAAAAACGGGTCAGTCAAAGCACAAGTTACAGGGTAGTAAATGCACACAGCAAACAACCACCAGCAGTAAATGCATTCAACGGTAAAAGTTTGAAAATGCTAGATACGAGGTGAAAAACATGCTATAAAAGGAGTACCTCAAAGATGCAAAAGCCATCATTTTTCAAAACACAGTTTATCAAAACAACATTGGTAAAGAGATGGATAGAGAAATCGAAGAGCAGATGCAGAGAGAATTGGAGAGGCAGAAACTTGAAGAAGAGGTCAGAATAATGAAGGAAAGAAAAGAGCGTTTGGGAAAACGTTTGGAGGCAGCGCTGGATATAGAAAGAAAAGCCAGCCAACTTGTTGAGAGCCTCATGAAGTATGGAAGAAGGAAGCCAGAAGATGAAGCAAAGTAGTAGTTTTAGCCAAATGTAATGATGTTTTAAAATGTACTACTTGATGCTTATGAATAAAAAGATTTTAATGTTTTATGAATGTTATGACTTTTGTGTTAAACAAAAAAAAATGCAAACAGAGATAAAAACAAACATAAAGAAGAACATCATAACCATAGATAATTAACAGAATAAGGTTAAACCAAAATACTGCTAAAAACATAACATAAGCACAAGAAAATTGTTCAAAAATAAGGGAAAATAAAGTGCCTAAAAAAAATCCTAAGGTTTAGGGGTAAGAAGGGTGATGAAGGTTTTCAGATCATTCGCCATGGCATCCTGCTTGGCCTCAAGGCGCTCAAATTTCTCATTCTGTTGAGCTGCAAGGTGATCAATCTTAGCATCCAATTCAGCTTGCTTTTGCTTCTGAGCCTCTACTTCTTTCTGAATAGTAGTAATTTCTGAGGAAGAAGCAACAGTATCAACCATAGACTTGCTGACAAACAAAGCACCAGGATCCAAGGAGTACTTCAGATGAGTAGAGAGAAAGCTCTGCATAGATAAGGAGAAATGGTTGCTGAGGTATTCTTCTTGCCAATGGCGAGCTTCCTTGACAGAGCCTCAGATGACCTTCCTTCATCTGATCCAACCAATCCTTCAGAGCCTTCTGATAATCCACCATTTCATTCAGATCACCATTCACCAGATGATAGATATCCCTAAGAATTTCCTCTCTAACTTCATTCCAAGCTAAAATGTAAGCTTTAGGGTTCATGAGAGAACGTCTGACATCATGAAGTGCCTTTGCTTTCCTGTAGATTTTATTACTAATACGCACAAACAGGTCATTGGATACAAGAGGTGGTGGAGGTATAGGGAGATGTTCATATGAGGATTCTAAAGAGAAAGACTATTCAGAATCTGAGTCAGAGTCAGAAATGTCAATGACTTTTCTGGTGGGTCTAAATGAAATGGGAGGTTCAGTGTTGAGGATCATAGTGAAGCAAGGTGAGGTTTCAGAATGAAGAATAATTTCCTCAAGATCTGAATATGTTCCTGGTGATGGTGGGGGAATGGGAGCAACAGTAGAGGTGGAAGGATCTTGAGTTGGCAATTTTGGGGAGGTGGATTTTGATGGTTCAGATGGTTGTTAAACAATGGTTTCAGAATTGTGATCAACTATCAGTTCAGGTTGATCAATTTCCATTGCTGAGGGTGCAGGTTCAGAATTGATGATGGGCGATTTCTGAGGGGATTTGAGTGGTTCAGTGGTGGTTTCAAAAATGACTGCAGGAGCAGATGTGGAAGTGGGATGAATAGGTGATTTCTGAGGAGATGATTGAGAAAACACCAGATCACCTTGAAGATGTTGTTCAAGGTGACGTAGGCTATCAGTGGATTGATGAATGGGGGAAGTAGGTTGTTGATGTTGTTGTGGTTCTTGTTGTTGTTCTTGTTGTTGGTTAATTTGGTGGAGTTCTTGAATTTTGGAGTGAAGTTGGTGAAGGGTGTCATTTCTCTGAGATGCAACAGTGTCAATAGACTCTGTAGCATGATCCACAGCATTTTGGAGTTCAGAAACAGAGGGGGATTCAGAGAGATTGTGAAAGGCAGGAAAAACTTGATCACTATTTGGGAACATCATATTGATGGGTTGATACTCATCAATAGATGGTTGGGCAACATATGGATTTGTTTTTTGAGATTGAGTGGGATGAGGTTGAGGTTGAGATTGGTCAGATGTTGGTTTAGTAGTTTGTGCAGTATTAACAATATTATCTAAGGAAGAAGAGGGAATACCTGAAGCACTTTCTGAGGTAGATTTCTGAGCAGGCTTCTTGATTCTGATAGCACGACTCAGAGGCATATCATCTTCCGTCTCAGAATCATCATCTACATGAGCCACAAAAGGTTCTCCCCTTGATGTAAGTTTCTGAGTTGATTGTTCAGAGACCTCAGAAATCTTCTTTACCTTTTTCACTTTCTTAGCCTTCTTCTTTTCTGGCCCTTCAGCAGCTTCAGAATCTTTCTTCTTACTTGGGCGCTTCCTTTTCTTGATATAGTCATCCTCAGGTTCAGATTGCAAATCATTCAGAGTCAGATAAACCCCTTCTGCTCTCCTAGCAGTAATGTAGTGAAGAATGACATCCATTGGTTCATTTTTGAAGACAGGATGAATATCATCTCTGAGAGAATGAATCCTCTTCTTCTTAGGAGAATCAGGATATTTTAGATTATCCCTAGAAATTTTGTGCACAGAGCACAAATTTTCAGCAGACAGGAAAGGACTTCTTGATTCAACAACAGTGTCTGGAGCCCCAAATTCTCTTAGTTTATCAACTAACCGCCATTGAAAGAAAAGCTCAGACAGCAATCTTGGAAATGCAACCCAGTGCTTATTCTTATCTGTGGTGTTTCTAACATAGGTACAAAGAAAGTGGAAGAGATAAGCTGGCAAGTTTAACTTAGTACCTTTTACTAAGAAAAGAAGAATATGCCTTTGATCCTAGGAAACTTGATCAGTTCCACCAACTCTTGGAATAATAGTAGCAAGAAGTACCCTATGCAGAAGCTTCACCATCTTATGCATCCTAGAAGTTCTTCCCATATGCATGGAATCTTCATATAAAGTAGCTTTAATTTCAGGTCTGTACTTTGTGAGAGCTGGAGGTTTGTCAGTATCAACCTGAAAGAACCCCTCATTAGGAATCTGAAGAAGTTCAGAGAAGTGATTCCTAGTGATTGAGACAGGCACTCCAAGAACTATTGAACGAATTTCAGTACCATTGAATGGTTTCAGACCTAATTCCTCTCTTGACTTATTTGCATTGGCTTCTGGATTCTCAGCAATTTTCTTTTCCAATTCTTTCACAGCCTTTTCCTTTGTAAAAACTTTCGTGCCAAGCCAGAATTCCTTGACCAAATTTTGATAGACAACACCATTTAACATATCAAAGTAGTTCATCCATCCTTGAAGTTCAAAATACCCTTTGAGATCCAAATCGTTTACCCTAAACGATTCAAAATCGATTGGACTTTCTGCAACAAGCTCAAGTTGTTCGAAACGAACAGGTGATGGTTCAGGATTTCTTGATACAGGTTCTTGGGATTCAACATTAATGGGTTGAGGAATGGTACGAGCAGAAGATGAGGAAGCCATTGCAAGATTTAAGAAGAGAGAGAGAATTTTGAGAGACGGAGGTTGAGAAAAGAAAGTGTGGGAAGTGATAATGAATAGTGTGTGAATAAGTGATTATAGTGTAAGTTTCAAAATATTGGGGGAAACAAGATATTGGGGGCGTGGCAGTTAATTTTAATAAAATCATCATTAGCTCTCCTCCATTACCCAGCGGTTACTAGACATGATGGGAAGTTACAGAGATAAGTAGTGATTTAGAAGCCAGCTGTCAGTTAGAGAAACTGAGCAGTCAACTAACACTTAGAGTAGGTATCTGAGTCACAAGAAATCATATTAAATAATAAATAATCCTGATTGCTTCAGATGAGTGGGTGCTTCAGAATCTAAGTTAATAGTTTCTGAGCCGTCCAAACTTCTGAGACCCTTCAGAATTAATTTATTCATTCAGAGTTAACAACATTCAGAGTCATCATTCAGAAATAAAAACCATGTTCAGATTTTTCTTGATAAAAACAAAATGATCAATAGCAAGAGGTTTGGTAAAGATATCAGCCCATTGATGCTCAGTATCAATGAATTGAATCTCAATTACTCCCTTCTGAACATAATCCTTAATGAAGTGATGTTTAATCTCAATGTGTTTAGCTCTTGAATGTAAAATAGGATTCGTAGACAAACAAATAGCAGCAGTATTATCACAAAGAAGTGGTATACTACTTATCCTAATCTGATAATCCTCCAACTGATGTTTCATCCGGAGCAATTGTGTGCAACACTTAGCAGCTGAAATGTACTCTGCTTCTGCTGTAGATAAAGCAATAGTTGCTTGTCTCTTACTAGCCCGTGATATAAGGTTTTCACTTAGAAATTGACAGTTTCTACTAGTGGACTTCCTTTCAATTTTATCACCAGCATAGTCAGCATCACAGAATCCAATTAGCTTATAATCTAAGGATTTCTTATAAAGCAATCCAAGATTGGTGCTTCCTTTCAGATATCTAAAGATTCTCTTAACAGCAGTTAGATGAGATTCTCTAGGATCTGATTGAAATCTAGCACACAAGCATACACTAAACAAAATATCTGGTCTAGAAGCAGTGAGATAAAGGAGGGAACCAATCATACCTCTATATAATTTCTGATCCACTTTGCCTTCAGATTCTTCCTTCAAAAGACTGCTAGAGGGATGCATAGGAGTTGACATTGGTTTACAGTCTTCAAGACCAAATTTCTTCAATAAATCCTTTGTGTATTTGGTTTGATGAACATATACTCCTTCTTTTCTTTGATTGATTTGAATTCCCAGAAAGAATGTTAGTTCTCCCATCATACTCATTTCAAACTCATCCTACATAAGCTTAGAAAAATTCTTGCAAAGAGAAGCATTAGTTGAACCAAAAATAATATCATCAACATAAATTTGAACAATTAAGATGTCATCTTTTAAGGTTTTTCTAAAGAGAGTGTTATCAACATGTCCTTTTTCAAAACCATTTTCTAGAAGGAAAATACTTAACCTTTCATACCAAGCCCTTGGAGCTTGTTTCAAACCATATAAAGATTTCTTCAGTTTGAATACATGATCAGGACACTTTACATCTTCAAAGCCAGGAGGTTGTTTAACATAGAGTTCTTCAGAAATTACTCCATTCAGAAATGCACTCTTAACATCCATTTGAAATAAAGTGATGTCATGGTTGACTGCATAAGATAGAAGAAGTCTAATTGCTTCAAGTCTTGCTACTGGTGCAAAGGTTTCAGTGAAATCTATGCCTTCTTGCTGACTATAACCTTGTGCTACCAGTCTAGCTTTGTTTCTAACAACTTCTCCCTTTTCATTTGTCTTGTTTCTGAATACCCATTTTGTTCCAATAATGTTCTTGTATTTGGGCTTTGGTACCAGATCCCAAACATCATTTCTTTCAAATTGATTGAGTTCTTCTTGCATTGCAATGATCTATCCATCATCTGATAGTGCTTCTTCTATGTTTGTGGGTTCAATTAAGGAAATTAGACCAACTAAGGATTCATTCTCTTTGAATGCAGATCTGGTCTTCCTTGGACTATCTTTAATACCAACAATTAATTCTTCTGGATGGGATGATCTGTACTTGAATTTACTTTTAGGTTGAGTAGTCATCTGAGTGGGTTCTTCTTCTGAATGATCTTCAGATACACTTTCATTCTGAGTCTCAGAAGGATATACAACAACGGAGAGATCTTCACATTCAGATGACTCTGAAGAGATTTGAAATTCTGCAAAATTCTCAGCTTGCTCTGACATTTTACTGTCAGGCTCCTTATCATCAAATCTAACATGTATAGATTCCTCAACTGTATGAGTTTCAGAATTATACAGTCTGTATGCTTTTGAGCGTTCAGAATATCCTATAAAGGTACCCTTATAAGCTTTAGCATCAAATTTCTTTCGATAGACCTTGTTGTCTAGAATATAACATGTACATCCAAACTGATGAAAATAAGAAATATTGGGTTTCCTTCCTTTGAACAGTTCATAAGCAGTTTTGTTCAGAATAGGTCTTATAAAGATTCTATTCTGAACATAGCAAGCAGTGTTCACTGCTTCTGCCCACAAATACTTAGCTAGGTTAGACTCAAGCATCATGGTACGAGCCATTTCTTGCAAAGATCTATTCTTTCTTTCTACAACACCATTCTGCTGTGGTGTTCTAGGAGAAGAGAATTCATGGATTACTCCATGCTCCGAGCAGAAAGATTCGAAAGACTCATTTTCGAACTCTCCCCCATGATCGCTTCTAACCTTCAGAATCCGAAGATCCTTTTCACTTTGTATTTGTATGCAGAAGTTATTGAACACCTCAAATGTTTCACTCTTAGAACGAAGAAATTTCACCCAAGTCCATCTACTGAAATCATCAACAATAACTAATCCATATTTCTTACCATTGATAGAGGCTGTAGAAACAGGACCAAACAGATCAATGTGAAGCAATTCTAAGGGCCTGGTAGAGGAGACAATGTTTTTAGACTTGAAAGAATTCTTAGCAAATTTTCCTTTTTGACATGAGCCACAGAGTGTGTCTGAGTGATAATTAATGTCAGGCAATACCCTAACAAGCTTTTGTTTACTAAGCTTAGAGATTAACCTCCAGTTAGCATGACCAAGACGCTTGTGCCATAACCATTTTTCATCACTCAGAGACAAAAGACATATAATCTTTTGGTCAACCAAATCAGAAAAGTTTACCTTATAAACATTGCCAACTCTCATTCCCTTGAATACTATGGATTTGTCAGAGTCTTTTGATACAATACATGATTCCTTATCAAATGTAACAACACATCCATTGTCACAAAATTGACTAATTCTCAATAGATTGTGTTTAAGTCCATCAACTAATCAAACATCTTTAATGGAAAGGGAGGAATTACCAACTGTACCTATACCAATGATCTTCCCTTTTTGTTTTCCTCCAAACCCCGCAGATCCTCCCTCTTTCAGAGTTAGGGTTTGGAACATATGCTTTTCTCTCGTCATATGTCGTGAGCAACCACTGTCCAGGTACTAGGGATGGTGCTTTACCTTTCCTTGAGTGAGCATCTGAAGCAAACACTATTTCAGATTTTGGTACCCACATTCTGATGGGTCCTTTTGAGTTAGTCTTCTAAATTATATTCCTCCTTTGTTTTCCATGATCAACACAAGATCTAGAATTAATTAAGCTTTGACAAGAATGTTTAGGCTTAATTTTGTTCTTAGATTTTGATATGGAGTATATCACAGTTCCAAAGGTCAAGCAAGGATCTGAAGAATCTTTGCCTTGATTTCTCAGAGGTTCAGATGACTTCTGAGCCTTAACTTGAGAACTCTTGGGCTCAGAAATTTTGGGTTCAGAAGAACTTGAAACTTCCGAGTCTTTGAGTTTAGGTTCAGAACCTTCTTCAGAATTGGATAACTTCGGATCATGTGCACCACTTTTAACAAAGGTTGAGAATAATTCAGGTGGAGTATCATCCTCACTATATGACTGCAGAGGTTTATCCCAATTCTTAAATCGAGAATAACCAATGCCTTCACCATAGTTACGAGTCATATGATAAATCATGGAAGCCATTTTACTCCTATTGAAGGTACAACGAATAAATTCATGGAGAGCATCTTCATGATCATCATCAAGCTTGTCTGCCAAGACATAGTTAGATTCAACATGACAAATACGAATGTTTAAAGACTCATTTTCTTCATAAAGAATCTTGGCATCCTTTTTCAATGATTCATGAACACTTTTCAGAATTTTATGTTGTCCTACCATCTGAGTATAATGTTTCACAGCAATCTTAAGCGAATCAATTAATTCAGATTTAGTCATATTAGAATATACCTCACTTTCATCATTTGAATCATCTTCAGAATCTTTGTCAGAGTTGTTGCCTTCAGAAGCATTTGCCATTAGAGCAAGATTTCCTTCTTCATCATCTTCTCCTTCAGAGTCATTTTCAATTGTTTCCCAAGTAGCTAACAGACTCTTCCTTACCTTTTCTTTATATTTTTCTTTCCCAAAGCTTTTACTCTTTCCTTTGTCCTTGGATGACATTTCTGGACAGTCAGCAATAAAGTGTCCAGATTTCTTGCAGTTATAACACTTGTCCAGTTCTTCCTTTTTGTCTTTTGAGAAGGAACTTCTTGAACCATTTCCTTTGCTTGGAAACCTTTTGTATTTCTTATTCCACTTCTGAAACCTTCTAACCATTAGGGCCATTTCCTCATTTTCAGAATTTTCTTCTAACATATCATCAGAGGTTTCTTCTTTTTGATCAACAGCTTTGGTCTTTACAGTTTTTGAAGAACTTTGAACAGAGCTTAGAGCCAAAGACTTCATTTTATTAACATGTTCATCTGCCATAAGTTCTAGCTCATGACTTCTGAGTGAGCTTATTAGATCTTCATGAGAAACATTATCCAGATCTTTGGATTCCTGAAAAGCTGTAACCTTTGGTCTCCATTTGGGAGGGAGACTCCTCATAATTTTCTTTACATGATCAGGTACAGTATAGCTTTTCTTCATAACTTGAAGACCTGAGACAAGGGTTTGAAACCTTGAATACATGGTTTCAATATCTTCATCTTCCTCCATTCTGAATAGCTCATATTGATGAACTAGCAGATTTGCCTTAGCTTCTTTAACTTGCTTGTTTCCTTCATAGGTAGAGCATAGAGAATCCCAAATAGTTTTGGCACAAGATTTGTTGGATATCTTCAAATACTCAGCATGAAATATAGCACCAATAAGCATATTTTTGAGAGTGTGATGCTTCTTATATTGCTTCTTTCTTTCAGTATCAAATAGCTTTCTATAGGTATTTCTTACAATACCTTCATCATCCATATGATCAAAATGTATACCATCCTCAACTATATCCCATAACTCATCATCAGTACCAATGATGTAACTATACATCTTGGTTTTCCAAAAAGGAAAAGTTGTAGGATCACTGTTAAAGTAAGGTGGTTTATCTCTGTGATTGTCACCATTTCTCTCTTTGTCATAGTTGTGTGGAGGAGGAACAGCATGATGATCTAGTCCGGTATTGGAAGGAGAGGTGACAGAAGACATGTTTTTCAACTAAGTACCCCTAGATCTTTTACTGTTTCACTGTTAAGTGAAGAGCAACAGACCGGGGCTCTGATTCCAATTGAAGGTTGAAAAACACACAAGAAGGGGGGTTGAATTGTGTTAAGATTTTTGCCAAGTTTAAAACTGTTTGTAGCGGATAAAGATTAACATACACAATGTAAAAGGATAGAGATAGAAAGAGACACACAAATTTTATACTGGTTCCTCCCACTAACAGGAGTAGTCCAGTCCTCTTGTCCTTCACAAGAGATTTCACTATAATCACTAAGATTACAGATGCTCAAGCACAAAGCAAGAGACTTCAAATGCTCAAGCACAAAGCAAGAGACTTCCAATGCTCAAGCACAAACGCAAGAGACTTCTCACAAGTATAATGATAATAAAGATATGAGATTAACACTTGATATACTATCAGAGGTGTTTACAAAATACAACACAGTTACAAGACTACTTAGAAAATTATCACAAAGTTTCTAAGTGTTTGAATAGCTTCAGAATTTAACAGAGTTTTTGCACGTTCAGAAGGGTAAGTCTTGATAATAATTCTTCACAAATCTTCTTCCTTTTATAGATGAGAAAATGAACGTTGAAGATTATAGCCGTTTGAAGAATTCTTGAGACGCTCCATTGTATTGATCAGAGCGCTATTAGCTGTTCTGATTTGCTGTTGTTAGGAGCCTTGACGTTTACTACAAAATGAGAGATTCCTTTTGGCTTTTGATATTTGAACCTTAGTGTAAGCTAAATAAGGAAATACTTATTCCTGAAGCCTGACTTGAAAAGGACCTTTCCATGGTCAACCCTTTTCACTCTTGATTCCTACACTGAGACCAAGTCAGACACAGTCTTCAAGAAAGTTGTACTCTCAAGTGTAGCTTCAGAAGTATCTCTGATGAACCTTCAGAAATTCTTAGCTTCAGAATTTGTGAGGCTCAGAATTACTTGCTTCAGAACTTTGTGAGCTCAGATAAGATATGCTCAGAGTAATTCCTTCAGAAATTCCAATGTGCTCATAGACGCAAATTTTAACTTTTAATCCTGCACACTAGAGTAAATTATTAGTACTCCAATTTAACTTTAAATACATTTTTATCATCAAAATCAATTAAGGAGATACAAAACCAATTTTGTTCCAACATTCCAAATACTCAAGTTATAGAAAATGATATAAAATAGCAAGGTCATACAAAGTTTCAATCAAACGAACTAAGGTACTAGTTCTAGCAAGGTTACAAGTATCAGAGCAAATCCTAGACCTCTAAGGTTCCTTGAATTCTACTCTTCATCCTTACCAAGCTAAGCTGGTCTCACAAGCTAACTTCCAAGCAACGGGATCACTCCTAGAGTGAAGAATCTGGACCCAAACCATTCAAATACACAAAATAGAGAGTTAGTTATAATTCAAGTTCATAATAATAAGTATAGCATATACTCATATCATGCATAATAATGATCATATCATAATTGACGCATAATCGTCTCATGTCATAAATATAGTCTTCATGGTAAAGGAAATAGCATAATCAATATCAATTCACAAGATATTAAAGTAAGATCACATTGTCTAATTATCCGCAACCACAATGAAAGACATTGGCACTTATCAATTAGCAAGTAGAATGCACATTTACTCCTAATGCAACTAATGCCATAAATTAGTATGTCTCAACCTAGACACATCTAATGCATGTGGTACCCGCATCGAGTTTCGACTACATTAAGCATTCTCGCATCAAGTCAGTTTAAAGTCTTAGAGGACCATCACATCGAATCAGTTTCAAGTCATGGAGGACCATCGCATCGAGTTGACACATGCATGCTTGAATGAACACATACCAAATCATGATGATAACCATACACAACTACATATGAATAAAAGGACACTCCTCCTAATATTCCTTCTCAAATACACATCAAATCTCATCATCATATCATCACTAAGGTATTCATTCAAGCAAAGCATAATACTACCTACATACATTACATAAACATAAGTCATCATCATACATTTCAATCCATTATATACATATGAACATGGCATCCTCATCTAAGCTCAAGATTCAATTAATCTAACTTATATCATGTTATAGGATCATATTCCAATCATAGAGTAAACATAAACCTCATTTAATATTCAAAAATCACTGTTCATACTGCTACAACTCGCCTAGATGAGCACATAGCGAGCTCAAGGCGAGCTCAAGTCAGAGAGCAGCTAAAACAACTCGCCTCGTACTCGCCATGGCAAGCTTATCTCGCCAGCCAGCTCGCTACCACTCGCCATGGCAAGCTCATGAATTCTGGAAAATTCCAAGAACTATGAATACTCGCCAAAGCGAGTACTATACTCGCCCTAGCGAGCTACTGCAGACCAGAAAACTCTGCTTTCGGGTTTTAGTTCAAATCCATCAAAAATCCCATTTTTCAACATACAAATCCCTAAAGCTATCAACTTTAAGCATATCTATCATGTATAAGCCTAGAAGTACAAACTTTAGCATCATCAAACATCATCTCATGATAAAAGTAAGGATTTTCCTATATTCCACTAAAAACTCATTTTCAAACATCAACAACAACAAATCATTCATATAGCACGAATTTGATCATGGGAATTCGAAATAGAATCATATAGCAACATGTTAACATCATACAACAACACATTTAACTATAAACACATTCCCTTGATCCCCATTCCCAACCAAAAGAGATGAGAGGGTTTGGGTGTGGAGAGTAGACTTCTCCCCCCTCTTTGTTCATCTCACAAGAATTAATAACTACTCTCTAACCTTAATTTGCAACTTTAATCTCCAAGCTCTACCTTGAATTCCCTTCTACTCTCTTCAAGCTTGGACTCTTCTCTCTCTACCTCTTTCTATGCAAAATGAGTTATGAGAACTCTCACTCTGTATTCCAAGTTTTATTCAAAACCTAAATAATCAAAGACTAGAATGCCCTCCTCACTAACTTAAGCTAATTTTGCTAAACTCCACTTACTACCTTAAAAAGTCTCTACTCATAACTCTCTTCTCCTTATTCTCTACTCCTTCCTCTTTTAGCCAAATGCTAAATTAATTAAATAAACTAACCTATATTATTCTAACAAGGCTAATCAATATCTAATCAAATAAAATAATCTAATTAAATGAAAATAAATAAATACGGGTGTTACAGTTTCTACTTCTAGACCTTTAGAACTTCTGCACATTGATTTGTTTGGACCTGTTAGCATGCTTCACTCAATGGAAAGAAATATGGACTAGTCATTGTTGATGATTATAGTAGATGGACTTGGGTAAGATTTCTGACATCTAAAAGTGATACATATGAAGAGTTTAGTGTCTTCTGTGCCCAAATTCAAAATGAAAAAGATATAAAGATTTTAAAAGTTAGAAGTGATCATGGTGGAGAATTTGAAAATGAACCTTTTGAAAACTTTTGTGAAGAACATGGAATATTCCATGAGTTCTCTTCTCCTAGAACTCCACAGCAAAATGGAGTTGTAGAAAGAAAGAACAGATCTTTGCAAGAGATGGCTAGAACCATGATGCATGAACATTCTTTGGCAAAACAGTAAGCACTGCTTGTTATATTTAGAACAGAATCTATATTAGACCTATTTTGAATAAAACAACATATGAACTCTTTAGAGGAAGGAAACCCATTATCTCTTATTTTCACCAATTTGGTTGTACATATTACATTCTGAATACTAAAGTTCATCTTAAGAAATTTGACTCTAAAGCTAGTAAGGATATCTTCATTGGATATTCTGAGCGCTCCAAGTCATACAGAGTGTATAATTCTGAAACTCAATCAGTTGAAGAATCTATGCATGTAAACTTTGATGACAAAGTGCCTGAACAAGAAAAGTCAGAGCCTGTTATAGAAATTTCAGATTCTCAAGACTCAGAAGATGAAGGCTCTCGACCTGATTCCACTCCTGAACTTCTGGAAGCTCCAGAGAACAACCAAGTTCCAGAATCTGATGATCATCAAACCACACCAACTGAAGATCCTGATCAAGAAGAAACAACTATTCCAAGAAACACCTTCAAGTACAAGTCATCACAGTCCTAGGAAGACAAGATCAAGTTTTAGGGATGAAGAATCCTTATTTGGTCTAGTTTCCTTGATTGAAACTAAAACCATTTATGAAGCCTTATCTGGTACCCAAACCAAAAGACAAGAACATTATTGGAACAAAGTGGGTATACAGAAATAAGCTGAATGAACAAGGAGAAGTAACAAGAAACAAAGCTAGACTTGTTGCACAAGGATACAGTCAACAAGAAGGCATTGATTATACAGAGACTTATGCTCCAGTTGCAAGATTGGAAGCAATAAGATTACTTCTTTCTTATGCTATCAACAACAACATTACACTTTATCAAATGGATGTTAAAAGTGTATTTCTGAATGGAGTAATTTCTGAAGAAGTATATGTCAAACAACCTCCAAGATTTGAAGACATGATCAAGAAGTATATGTCAAACAAGCTCCTAGAGCTTCGCATGAGAGACTAAGTAACTTCTTGGTTGACAATGGTTTTGAAAAAGGTCAAGTTGATAATACACTATTCAGAAAGACTTTGAAGAAAGACATTTTGATCATTCAAATATATGTTGATGACATCATTTTTGGATCAACTAATGCTGCACTTTGCAAGAACTTTTCTAAGATGATGCAAGATGAATTTGAGATGAGTATGATGGGAGAATTGAAGTACATTCTGGGAATTCAGATCAATCAAACAAAGAAAGGAAACTTCATTCATCAATCAAAATATATCAAAGATCTTTTGAAGAAATACAATTTGGAAGACTGCAAACCCATGAACACTCCAATGCATCCTACATCAAGTCTTAGCAAAGGTGAGTCAGAAGGTAAGGTTGATCAAAAGTTATATAGAGGTATGATTGGATCTCTTCTCTATCTAACAGCTTCTAGACCTGATATTTTATTCAGTGTATGTTTGTGTGCAAGATTTCAGTCAGATCCTAGAGAATCTCATTTTACTGCTGTAAAGAGAATCTTTAGATATCTGAAGGCTACTTGTAACATTGGATTACTGTATCAGAAATTTGATGATTACAAACTGATTGGATTATGTGATGCTGACTATGCTGATGATAAACTTGAAAGAAAATCCACTAGTGGAAATTGCCAATTCATTGGTGAGAATTTGATTTCTTGGGCCAGTAAAAGGCAAACCACCATAGCTATGTCAACAGCCGAAGCAGAATACATTTCAGCAGCTAAGTGTTGTACACAACTGCTTTGGATGAAGTATCAATTGGAAGATTATCAAATAAGCAGTCACAGTATTCCTTTATATTGTGATAACACTGCTGCCATTCATCTTTCCAAAAATCCTATTCTACACTCAAGAGCTAAGCATATTGAGATTAAACATTATTTTATAAGAGATTATGTACAGAAGGGTGTTATTGATCTTAAGTTTATTGATACTAAAAATCAATGGGCTGATATCTTTACAAAACCCATGGCTGTTGAAAGATTTGATTTTATCAAAAAGAATCTTAATATGATGGAAATCTATGAATAAGCTGAAACTCTGATGAAGAATATTATTTTATGGAAGTTCTGGAAGTTTATCAGAAGTTAGGGGGAGTCAGAACCTTTGTATCAGAAGTTTAGACAAACCATCTTCTGGTATCTCTATCAAAAGTTAGGGGGAGTCAGAACTTATGCATCAGAAGTTTGGACAAACCATCTTTTGGTATTTCTATCTGAAGTTTACATGAGTGGTTCTTGTAGTTCTTCTGAGATTGGCTGCATCATAAGGCTAAAACAACTTGGTCAGAGTGACTTAACTGAAGCACCAATGCTGAAGTAATTAAGTCTAAACCAGTTGTGCACATTGAAGATGTGCAGATGCAAGACGTTGAACAAGATGTCCTAGACATCTTGTCACTGGGTTCAGAGCATGCATAGGCAGCATGTTGAACAAGATGTCCCAAGACATGTGGGTAGGACATCTTGACCCAGTTCAGGTTAAAAGATAATGCTTATCCATTAAGCACGCGTGTTTGTTTTAATTTGGATAAAACGCGAATCTTTTAGTAACAAGCTGAGATTAGGATTAATGATAAAGTTTGTTATTAATCATATGTGTTAGATACGATTGGATTCGTATTTAATTAGTGGATAGAGATTAAATTGTTTATCTTCGTGGAGTTTGTTTTGAAACAAGTTTGTTATAAAACTAACTCTTATTTGAGTGCATCTGAAAGACTGAAGATTATCTGAAGAATTGGACGCCTATATAAAGGACTCAACATGGAGCTTAAAACTTAACCCACAATAACTGAAGATTGTGAGTCCAAAGTTTTGTACCCACTGTGCAAAACACCTAGTGGCTCTTAGTATTGTTCTTGATACTTTGAAGGTTTGAGTCGTTGAATGTTGTCATTCAACTTTGTCTTTTAAACTGTTATAGTTTAAAGTTGTTTCGTCACTTGGGATTAGTGATTAGAGGGAGTTAGGTAGGTTCTCATATTCAGGGGGAGTTAGCCCTTGAGTAGAAGATTACTAGGATTGAAAAAAGGCGTACATGCCAAAAGGTGTTTGGTAGTGTTGTAAGGCTAAGTATTAATTCAGATTAGTAGTGTTCACTTCCTGGATTGGAATCCTCCAGAGTAGGGCTTGTTATAAGTGCCGAACTGGGTTACATATTACGGGTGTTGTTTATTGCTTTTGTTTATCTTCAGTATTGCAATAACACATGATCCTAATAACCAGTTGTTGAACCAGTTGTCTAGGACATCTGGACTACTGACACATTGTCCTAGACATTGTGTAAGACATATGTCCTGCCAGAGAACAGAACTTCAATTGGCATCAGAGCAGGCACCCTAACCTGCTGGGTGAGCTCCAGGGAAACAAAATCTTGTTCAAGATGGACAGGAATGGAGGATCAATAAATAGACCACCAGTTCTGGATGGATCAAACTATGACTATTGGAAAGCAAGAATGATTGCCTTCATCAAGGCCATGGATCAAAAGGCATGGAGGGTGTCATACCCCATTTTTTGACCACCCCAAATTTTTTATTTAATTTTGCCCATTTTTAAGCATATTAATTTTCATCATATTATTATTATTTATTAATTTAAAATTGTCAAAATTAGTGTTTTATCCTGTTTACGCTGCTTAACTGTTTCATTTTTTGATAATTAATTACATGACCTATTGACTTTTTTCTTTCACCATATATTTTCAAATATGCTCTTGTACCATAATACGCTCATAAATTTAGTTTTATCCCCATTTTACCCTTTTCAAAATTTCAAATATTAAGGTAACTTCTTTTGCAAGTAATCTCATTCTTTATCCATTCTTCATGATTTTTGAATTATAATGTCATCTCCATCATTTTCATATATTATGAGCATAATAAAAATATTTTAATTACATTTTCATTTGCATTTTTTATTTTATATTATATTATATCATTATATTTGCATTTTAATTTCAAAATTCATTTCTTCACTAACAAGTAACCTTTCTTATTCAAATCTTTTTCAATCATTTCCAATTTAACTTAGGCATTTTGTAAACTCTAAAAATGGACACTTTTGCCCTTGTTCATAAATATTTTCATTTTACATGTATTTATTTATTTACAAAAATGGTTTAAAATTGTTTTAAAATTATTTCTTCCATCAAATAAATTCCAAAAAATCCCATGATCCTCTCCCAACCACTTGATCTCAGAATATACCTCAAAATGCTCTTTGCATCAGATCAACACACTTGTACTCTTGATTGAGCATAATCACAAAATATCCCTTTTGCAAAAACTCAAGAATACCCCTCATACTCACCCAAAATCACTCTTCTCATGACCTAAACTCTTTCTATAAATACCAGCTCATTTTCTCTGCATCAGAGGTTGGAGAATTGGAGAAGGAGGCAGCTAAGAACAAGCTCATTTTCACTCACTTTTCAAAAATCCCCAAAAACGAATTTCTCATTGTTTTTTGTAATTAACACGTTAGTAACATTCTATAAGCCTTCAGAACCACAACCCAAGTTCCAATTTGAAGCTCCAGTGGTGATTTGAAGCTCGTGTTGGAGGTGAAAGTTCGTGAAAAGTCAAATCTCTCTAGCTCGTGTCTGGTAGCTTTCTTCTCCCTTTTTAATCCCTTTCATCTTATTTTTACATGTTGAAACTATCTGGGTTGTTATTTGGCTTTGATTCTTGCGTATTTGTGAGTTTGAGTTTGGATAAAATTTTATTTTCTCGTTCGTTATTGAAGTTACAGTAGTTGTTTTGAAAAACTAAGCATATATTTGAGATCCTTGTGAAAAAACGAACAAAACCATGTAAGATTCATCCATTTCTGGGTTGATTTTGTAACTCCGGTGCCGGAAACGGCGCTGGCGACGGCGAGGGTGAAGATCTGAAACGGCGCCGGCGCGTGTGTTCCTTTGATCGCACCCGTCAGATCTCATTAAATGAAGATCTGACGATGGTCAGACGATAGGACCACAATACGCGTCCGTACCTGATCTGTGCTTGTTTGTGTGCACGCGTGTTACTCAGTAATTGCCATATTTAATCTGGGCTGTTGTTTTGATCCAATGGTGCGCGTGGGAGAGTAGACGTGACCGTCAGATCCTTCCTAGGGAAGATCAGATGGCTGTAAATCGTGCTCACCCCTATACGCGTCACACCAAATCCCAGCTCACATTCCCTCAGATTTTTTTTGCGCGTTGGGCTTGGGTTTTGGGCTCTTTCTTTTTGCTACTGCACCCCCTATTTTATTTTACTTGATATTTGCATCCCCTGTCTATATGAAATTTTATTTTATTTTTCTGAGACATGTTATTTATTTTAATTATATTTTTGGCCATTTCAAACTGATACCCCATGAAATTATTTTCTAAATTATTTATTTACTATTTTTTGCTATTTTCTTTATTTATTAGTGTATAAATTAGGTTTAACTTAATTAATTTTTGATAATATGCTTGTGTTACTTAATTTACCATATGATATGAATAATATGATAATGTTTGAGACTTTCTATTTTGATGTGTATATAGTCATGCATTATTTTGATTTTTTTACCTTTTGGCACTATTTAATTAGGTTTAAATGTTGATAATTAACCTTAGATAACATGAAAATTATTTTCCTATGTTATTGTTATGCCATGAGCTTTTAATTATTTTTTTTGTTGAATATTACCCTCTGACTTTGGTTCATTTTGCCTTGATCCCATGATTTTTCTTGTTTATTTTGTTTTAATTACATTAATTAATTATAGGATTTACATGTTAGGGTCATAAATGATTTTATTTGATGTTTTAATTATTAATTACCACTAAATTTGTTCTATGCTTGATAACATGCTTAATTTTTGCTTCCATGATTTAGTTCTAGTTTTTTTTTATTTAATGTGATTAATTTTTAATAGTGGGATTTAATTGTTAAATTATTTTCTTCATTTGGCTAAAAATATGTATGCATGTGTGTGACTTTGAAAATGCTTGATTTATGTTGATAATATTTCTATGACATGATATGCTAGTTTTAGATGCCTTGATTGATTTCCATTTTTTATTTAGGACAAATATATGCATGTATGTGATTTTAAAAAAGATGCTTGATTCATTTTGATGATATTTCTATGGCATGATATAATAGTCTTAAGTATCTTGGTTGATTTTCAATTTTTTTTTATTTTTTAGTTAAATATATGCATGTATGTAAATTGGGAATATTTGGTATTATCTAGGTCATTTTACTATTTAGTTATTTGTTTATTTTATTTACGATTGTGTTAAATTGTTGCCTTTGATTTCTCTTGTTTATTTCTATTCTCATATTCTATGTGTTAGTCTCACCATTGATTGCTATTCGTTTTGCGCTTTACATAACACTCATATTTTATCACTTGCTATTTTGTTATATGCCTTATATTCATTTTATGCTTCATGATTATTATGTTTTATGTTTACATGTCTTGCATTTATATTATATTATATGCTCTATATTTATATCTCATTTATTTATATTTACGCTATTATTATTATTGTTATTCAAATCCCCTTTGCATGTTTCCCCCCTAGTTGTAATTTTAAATGCGCATAATTGGCGCGATTTATTTTCAGTCATTATTATTATCGTCATTTATTTAATTCAATCCCCTTTGCATGTTTCCCCCCCCGGATGTATTGTATGCTTTAAATTCTCGCTTATTATTGCTTGTTAGTATGTTTAGTATATAAATCCGAAGAAAGGGAGAAGCCTCGACCTATATGTCGTTGCAAAAAGTCTATGCGCGATTCAATATCTTAGGTTGTTTAGTTAAAGCGTTAGAACCCTCGCTAGAACCATTAACTCTTTTTAGCCAAAAAATAGAGGTCAACACCTCTTCTCAAAAATATCCAAAACATGTCACTCAAAACATTTTTCAAAACAACTTGGATTTTAAACCAAGTCATTAATCAATCAAACTCCATTTTCTTTAGGTAAAAACACTTGATTTTTCAAATCAAGTCTTATTTTCAAATTCAAAAATCATTTTCATTAGGTTAAAACCTTGGAACTCAAGCCAAGAGCATTTTGTCATTTAAAACTCACTTTTCTCAATAATCACTTAATTTTCCCTAAATCTTGTACATATTTGCAAACATATAAAATCAAGCGCTTAGAATAGAATACAAAAGGTTCCTATAGAGTACTATAGACGCCTAGGGTGCTAATACCTTCCCTTTGCGTAACCAACCCCCTTACCTCGATCTCTTTAATTAGGGTGTTTAACGAACTTTCTCCCTTCTTCGGAAAAATCAAAGCTCGGTGGTGTAATTAAATATTTTGTGATTCAACGCTTCTCAATAGCTTGATATCCAAAAATCACCGCGACAGATATGGTGACTTCACTGGGGATCCCCCGAGCTGGTTGAGCCCATCTTGTATTCTTTTTTCTTTGCGCTTGTTTGTTTATATGTGTATATGTATGCTTTATGTGCTTTAAATTGGGAAAATTGCTTGAGTGAGATAAGTCCTAACCCGGAGTTGAGTGAAACAATAAGATAGGATAGTGGTAGGGTCATAGCGACGGGATCGGAGTAGTTCGATCCATGTTCACATGTGATATAACCACGCACAGTCTAGGAAGTTCAAAGGTGGAGTGTTGACATGAGTAGTTATGTTGACGTTCTATTTTTGGAGGACCAAAGGATTGTGGACCTTTAGAGTTACACTTAACCCATCTTGGCCTATAGGACGTGGTGCGGTGACCGATCTAGAGTAGTCTTGGATTGGTTGATACGCGAAGCCACACCCAAACGAGATTGTCTTGCAGATATTATTGGACCGGGAGTAGTTCCGTAAGCCGGTAATATCCAAAAGACGGTTTATAACTTTGGGAACTTTGTAGAACCCGTAATGCAGGTACAAAGCAAACCTTAGTACTTACCATGTGGGAAGGGGCTCTTACCCTTGACTCTAACATTTTACCTTAACCCACCCATGTTTGTGCATCATTAATTGCATACATGCATTCATTCATAAAACTTTTTTTTTCCATCCGATATCGAAGGACTTAAAAAAAAAAAACTTTTTCCTTGTATCTTTGTTTTCGTAAAGTTCTAGTTATTAGATGAAATGGATATTTTCTATAATGTTTACATTTAATTTAATATAAGTCCTTCGATATCAAAAACTTGCATAATTTAGCATAAACATATCATGCATCATGTTGCATTCATAAATTTCCAAAAAAATAGAGTCTCATATCCTTCCCCCTCTCCTCTGCCTCAGTTAAAGTGGCTCGGCGTATCCGTTACAAGGCGACTCGCACTTACAACACCCGGTCTCAGATTAAGAAAAAGATGGCAACCGTTGAAGAAGAGAATACCCAGCTTCGTGAACAAGTGACAGGTATGCAAGCAGAGATTGAGAATTTGACTTTCATGGTGACCTCTCTGTTGGCAAGTCAGAATCAGGGTTCAACATCGGTTCTTTAGTCCAGTGGCGCGCCTGTGCCACCCCCGGTTGTATCTGCACCAATTCCTGCTCCCCGGCTCTCTATGCCTGAAGGTTGTACGTGGGGATTATCAGAAGGTTTTCTTGGAGGAGGACTTTTCCCTCAAGTGACCGAAGCACCCCTCGTTCAGTTGGAAAATACTCTCCCACAAGTTACTACTACTGTTACTGCGCCTGCAGTCCATGCTGTTCCTCATTACCAAGAGCCTATTTTTCATGCGAAAAGCTTGGAAGGTTTTGATAGAGTGGAAGATCTACAAGATAAGTTCAATGAAATGCAGCGCGAGATGAGGGCCCTTAAAGGGAAGGATCTGTTTGGTAAAGATAATGTAATACCCCACATTATTATCTAGAATATAATGCAGAATATTATAAATAGTACTGAAATCATTACAATTACATTATTCAAAGTTTGCACGCGAAGGTGCAGAAATACAACAAGTTCAATAATAAAGCGGAAACGAAAGACAACACGATCTGATAATAAGAAAAGCATGGAAAACTAAATGCGATCCTCCAACAGCAGCAGCTACTCCACTACGAAGCTTACCTATTCCACCTGTTTTCCTGTTTCAAATAGGGAGTGGGGTGAGACAGTCACTTCGTCCCAGTGAATTCTACTACCCTCCTAGGCTATAAAGTCGGGGCTCCTAATCAGTCATATCATAAACAAATTCATAACATAATATATCATAGGCAATATAAATAAAGGTGTATCACAGAGTTAATCTTGTTGATTTTAAACCGCAAACACTCTGAGGTGAGAACGTCTCAGAGGCTTGCCTTATCCACGAACAGAAAGCGTTCCGGCATAAAGCTCACATGGATTTTCTAATGGAACATCTAAAACGAAGTCCACACTGATATCATAATTTTATGTGTATAGTTGACTTATTCTATGTTCATAACATACTACCATATTTAACCCAACCCGTGGGGAACATACAACATTTCTAAAATCCTAAGTTATTTCCTAGGATTGTCTCGTGATAACAAACAATTCGTATATTATATAAATTATATCGTTACAAAAACAATAATTGGATTCGAGGACATAAAACGAGTGCTTTAGTTTTTAAAATGATTTTAGAAAATAAGACTGACAAGCAATTATCACCCAAAAAGCATTCCAGCCAGCCCAAGAGAAGCACAGTCTCTGTTCTGCATTAACTCGCCGGGCGAACAGCCTCTCGCCGAGCGAACCTAAGCTCGCCGGGCCAAAGAAAGCTTGTCGGGCGATTCATACGCAACCCAGAAATTGTAGCCTCGCTAGAAGGCTCGCCGGCTGCTCGCCGGGCGAAGTCTGCGATTTCAGCCCCTGTTTTGCAGAAAATTGCATTTTTCAAATTCAACACCTACAATCCTCAAATCTAATCATTGTAACAACATTATAAACATATTATACGACTGTTTGGAGGAGAAATTGGGAGTTATTTCTCCTCACACATATTTTCCCTAAAATTCCTAATGTTTGCATGCATTTTCATTATTGGGAAAATCTAACTAAACTACCTAAGAACCCACCTGGATTGAAGCTTTACTTTGCTCCTGGGCTCTTCTAAAAGCTCTAGAATCCTCAGCTACTGACTCACGAACAGACTTGGAGATTTTGGGACTTTGAGCACTTGAAAACCCTCTAACTTGGAGCTACGAATTTGTGAAGTGTTTGATGACTTTCTCAGCTGAATTGGAGGGCTATTTATAGTTGAATTCTGATGTTATAACAGTAGTGGTTTTGTTCTAAGCTTTGGGGTGCATGCATTGTCATTGGCTAGTGGTAAGGTGAAGATTGAAGTTGTTGTTGCTTTGCAACATGTGAAACATTGGGAAGATGTTATGAAGAGTTTTCAGGGCTGATTCTGTGTTAAATCACAGATGAAGGACTCTCTGCAAGTTTAGGAGTGAATACAAGAAAATGACATGGTCCATGTGAATGAGATAATTGAAGAGTTTGGCATTGTGTTGGTTGATTGTTTTGGGGCGTGAAGGAAGAGAAGAAAGACTGGTAAGAGCTGCAGAATTTTTTTTTCCTGTTCAAAATGAGAGGAATTGGACTTGCTTGCATGTGATGTGAGTGGGTTAACACTTAGTGGGATTATGACTCATAACTAGAGGTTGAGGTGTTAAGCCAAGAGAGAGTGAGTCATAGGAGGGGGAAGTTTGAATTCTTAGATTATTTAATCACACATAAGAGATTAAGGTACTAATTGTGTAGTTTAGACTTAATTTAAATTGCTAACCATTACACATAATACTCTCAATTCCTTGATTAAATTTATTAACCACCCAAAAATTCTAATCTTAATAGATTATCTCTAATTGAATTTAATTAGGCAATTTAGAATTTTGGGGATGTTACAATCTACCCCCTTAAAGAAATTTCGTCCTCGAAATTCAGTTATTTACCTTAGAATAGGTGAGGATAACTGTTCATCATGTCAGATTCTAACTCCCAAGTGTATTCGCCGTCCAGAGACTGCGCCCATTCAACTTTGACAATGGGAATCTTCTTATTCCGAAGAGTCTTGACATCACGATCAACAATCCGAACAGGATCAGGTTGGTAAGTTAGGTCTGGCTGAAGATCTATCTGTTCGATTGCTATAGGTTGATAAGGGTCTGGAATATATTTTCGAAGCTGAGAGACATGGAACACGTCGTGTAGCCCTGACATGGAAGGAGGAAGAGCTAACTGATAAGCTACAGAACCGACGCGCCGAAGAATTTGATAGGGTCCAATATATCTTGGACATAGTTTCTTGGTTCTAAACACGCCACGCAAACCCAACTTCAGAGTAACCTTCAAAAATACATGACCGCCTTCATCAAATTCCAGCGGTCTCCTTCTCCTGTCGGCATAACTCTTTTGCCGACTCTGTGCAATTTTCATCTTTTCACGGATTGACTTAACCTTTAAGGTTGTCTCTTGTATAAGGTCTGGTCCCAACAATCCGCGGTCACTGACTTCAGTCCAACACAAAGGAGTCCTACACTTCCTTCCGTATAAAGCTTCAAACGGTGCCATCCCAATACTGGAATCGTAACTGTTATTGTAAGAAAATTCAATTAAGTGCAAGTAGTTGCTCCAACTACCACCATCTTCCAACACACAAGCACGAAGCATATCTTCAAGAGTTTGGATAGTTCTTTCAGACTGTCCATCTGTCTGAGGATGATGAGATGTACTCATTCTCAACCGAGTACCCATCGCATGCTGGAAGGCTTTCCAAAACCTATAAGTAAAGATTGGATCACGATCTGAAACGATGTTGAGTGGTACACCGTGCAACCTCACAATATGTTCTATAAAAATAGCTGCATACTGCGTGGCCTTATAGGTGGACTTCACAGGAATGAAATGAGCCGACTTGGTCAATCTGTCCACAACTACCCAAATGGAATCTTGACCCTTCTGGTTACGGGGTAATCCTCCTACGAAATCCATGGTGATATGTTCCCACTTCCACTCTGGAACTTCTAATGGTTGCAATGGACCTCCAGGTTTCTGGTGTTCAATCTTCACTTGTTGACAAACCAAACATCTAGACACAAAATTTGCGATTTCTACCTTCATGTTCGGCCACCAATAATTTTGTTTTAAGTCGTGGTACATTTTGGTGGATCCTGGATGAATCGAGAATCCACTTTTGTGTGCTTCGTCGAGAATTAGCCTTTTCAGTTCATCGTCATTTGGTACGCACAATCTTCCATCATACAACATGGCACCATCTGATGCTATTGTAAACTCTAGGTTATTCAATCTCCTTTGAAGGTCCATATCACTTCGTTGCGCCTGCACTACCCTCGAGCGCAGATCGCAGGATAACTCCATACGGTTGATTCTAATGCCGCTCTTTCTGTACACCACATTCAGATTTAGATATCTGAACTTCTCATACAATCCACATTGTTGCATTAAGAGTTCAGAGGCATATAAAGCTTTCCTGCTCAAAGCGTCTGCCACCACATTTGCTTTGCCAGGATGGTAGTTGAGATTGAAATCGAAATCCTTCAAATATTCCATCCATCTACGCTGCCTCATATTCAGGTCTTTCTGATCAAACAGGTATTTCAGACTTTTATGGTCGCTGAAAAGATCAAATTGGACACCATACAAGTGATGTCTCCAAATCTTTAGAGCGAAAATAATAGCTCTAGTTCCAAATCATGGGTTGGATAGTTTTGTTCGTGTGGTTTCAATTGCCGCGAGGCATATGCTACCACAGCTCCATCTTGCATTAGAACACAACCAAGACCTTTGTGTGATGCGTCGCAATACACCACATACTTCCGATTAGGATCAGGAATGACCAACACTGGAGCACTGGTCAACTTTTCTTTCAAGATTCTGAAACTTACTTCACAATCAACATCCCAAATGAAAGCAGTACCCTTCCTGGTCAACCGAGTCAAGGGTAAGGCGATTTTCGAAAATCCAAGAATGAACCTTCGGTAATAACCTGCTAAGCCCAAGAAACTTCTAACTTCTGATACATTGTTGGGTCTTTCCCAATTCAGAACTGCTTCCACTTTGGACGGATCAACAGATACACCGCCTTGAGAAATAACATGTCCCAGAAATTTAATTTCTGAGAGCCAGAATTCACATTTACTGAACTTGGCATACAACTTCTTCTCTCTCAGAACTTCCAAAACAATTCTGAGATGTTCAGCATGATCCTCTTGATTGCGAGAATAGATTAAGATATCATCTATGAAGATGACAACAAATTTGTCGAGGTAGGGCTGGAAAATTCTGTTCATGTAATCTATAAACACAGCAGGAGCATTAGTCAATCCAAAGGGCATAACTAGGAATTCATAATGCCCATAACGCGTCCTGAATGCCGTCTTAGACACGTCTGAGGATTTGATTCTGATCTGATGATAACCGGAACGAAGGTCAATCTTCGAGAAGACAGTGGCACCTCTGAGCTGATCTAAAAGATCATCAATCTGAGGCAACAGATATTTGTTTTTGATTGTCACTTTGTTGAGCTGATGATAATCGATGCATATGCGCATGGTACCGTCTTTCTTCTTAACAAGTAACACAGGTGCTCCCCAAGGAGAGACACTAGGACGAATGAAATGCTTCTGGAGTAATTCTTCAAGTTGAGTCTTAAGCTCATGGAGTTATAATGGAGACATTCTATAAGGGGCAACTGAGATGGGCTGTGAACCCGGAACAAGATCTATAGAGAACTCTATTTCACGCTCGGGAGGGAGACTCATAATATCATCTGGGAAAACATCTAAATATTCGCAAACTATAGGGATGTCACTAGGACTCAAATTAGACTCATGATCAATAGTAAACAGAACACTGAAACACTTGCTGCTGGCACCTAAGTACTAAATCATCTGGTGAGTATTTTGCAATAAAGCAGATAAGGCTCTACTTTCTGCAGAGGTTTCCGAAGGGATGAACAAATTCTTTTCTGCACAACCGATGTACACGGTATTGGCTGAGAGCCAATCCATGCCAAGGACGACATCAAAATCTTTTAGAGGTAAACAGATGAGATCGATGTGGTAGACCTTACTTCCAACTAGGATGGGGCAATTCTGACAGACTTTCTTTGAAATGACTTTGCCGCCAGTAGCGACAGCGACAGACATTGGTGGTATGAGGGGAACAGAAGGAATTCCTAACCGCATGACACAGTCTACGGCTATAAAAGAGTTAGTGGCTCCACAATCGAATAAAACTAATACTTTGGACTGTCCTAACAAACAAACATCCATTATAAGAGAATTATTAGATCTTATTTCCTTACAGTCTAAAGAATATACCTGACCTTTATTCTTTGCAGATCCACTGGAGTCTCCGTGCTTTTTCAGCTTCAGACACTCGTTCCTGAAGTGGCCAGGTTGCTTGCAGTAATAGCACATAATCTTGCCATTCATGCATTCGCCGCTGTGAGGATATCCACACTCAGCACAGTTACGAGGTGAACGCTGAGAGTGGCTCTGTTTTCCCATGCTGGATGTACCCTTGGACTTCAAATTCAACCCAAATTTCCCAAACAAACCCTTCTTCTTCTGATTGACCTCATTCTTCTCTTTGTGAATGTTGCTGAGACCAGCTTCGGCGTGATAGCTTTTCTGTACTAGATCACCAAAGTTAGTGATCTGCAGCATGGATACATCGTGTGCTATATCGGCTCGAAGCCCGATCCGATATTTCTTCATTTTCCATGCTTCGGTGGGGGCATCTTCCCAGTCCGCCACATACCGGATCATGGTATACTCGGCTACAGTTAAATTGCCCTGCTTCAGTTCTGTTAATTCCCTTTCCATCTGAAACTGATAGCTTTCGGGAATGTAATGACCGATAAAGAGACGCCTGAAGTTCTGCCAGTTAATCTCCATCTGGCTGGCTTCCATATAGTTCTTGGTACCTTCCCACCAATTACAAGCGTCACCCCTGAAGAAGCGGGAGACGAAAACCACTTTATCTGCTTCTGTGCAGGTCATCGAGTCCAGAATTCCACTCATCCTTTGCAGCCATTCCCTGGCTTTAGCGGGATTATTTTCACCATAGAACTCTGGAGGGCTCATTCTACAAAACTCTCGAAAAGCAGCGCTCGACCCCAAGTTCTGAGGAGGGGGAGCATTCATGTGTTGCTGGAACATGGCCATAAACTCCTGATGCTGCTGCGCTTGCTGGGCCTGAAACTGTTGATGCTGATGCATCATCTCTGCCCACATGTTGGCGTTAGCATCACCGAACACTTCTGGTTCTTCATCACTGTCATGCCTTGTTCGTGGCCTTCTAGGTCCTCGTCTCGCTCCAGACATTTTGCTCTAACTGCCAATATCAAGTCAAGTTAGCTAGGCTTAAAGTGACATGACACCTAGAACGTATGTAGGGAACCTAGACAACTACTGGGATTGGATTAGTAATTCTAAGGACCTCACGCAAGATCTGAATTGACCTGCTTTGATACCAAATGTAATACCCCACATTATTATCTAGAATATAATGCAGAATATTATAAATAGTACTGAAATCATTACAATTACATTATTCAAAGTTTGCACGCGAAGGTGCAGAAATACAACAAGTTCAATAATAAAGCGGAAACGAAAGACAACACGATCTGATAATAAGAAAAGCATGGAAAACTAAATGTGATCCTCCAATAGCAGCAGCTACTCCACTACGAAGCTTACCTATTCCACCTGTTTTCCTATTTCAAATAGGGAGTGGGGTGAGACAGTCACTTCGTCCCAGTGAATTCTACTACCCTCCTAGGCTATAAAGCCGGGGCTCCTAATCAGTCATATCATAAACTAATTCATAACGTAATATATCATAGGCAATATAAATAAAGGTGTATCACAGAGTTAATCTTGTTGATTTTAAACCACAAACACTCTGAGATGAGCACGTCTCAGAGGCTTGCCTTATCCACGAACAGAAAGCGTTCCAGCATAAAGCTCACAAGGATTTTCTAATGGAACATCTAAAACGAAGTCCACACTGATATCATAATTTTATGTGTATAGTTGACTGATTCTATGTTCATAACATACTACCATATTTAACCTAACCCGTGGGGAACATACAACATTTCTAAAATCCTAAGTTATTTCCTAGGATTGTCTCGTGATAACAAACAATTCGTATATTATAAAAATTATATCGTTACAAAAACAATAATTGGATTCGAGGACATAAAACGAGTGCTTTAGTTTTTAAAATGATTTTAGAAAATAAGACTGACAAGCAATTATCGCCCAAAAAGCATTCCAGCCAGCCCAAGAGAAGCACAGTCTCTGTTCTGCATTAACTCGCCGGGCGAACAGCCTCTCGCCGAGCAAACCTAAGCTCGCCGGGCCAAAGAAAGCTCGCCGGGCGATTCATACGCAGCCCAGAAATTGTAGCCTCGCTAGAAGGCTCGCCGGGCGAAGTCTGCGATTTCAGCCCCTGTTTTGCAGAAAATTGCATTTTTCAAATTCAACACCTACAATCCTCAAATCTAATCATTGTAACAACATTATAAACATATTATACGACTGTTTGGAGGAGAAATTGGGAGTTATTTCTCCTCACACATATTTTCCCTAAAATTCCTAATGTTTGCATGCATTTTCATTATTGGGAAAATCTAACTAAACTACCTAAGAACCCACCTGGATTGAAGCTTTACTTTGCTCCTGGGCTCTTCTAAAAGCTCTAGAATCCTCAGCTACTGACTCACGAACAGACTTGGAGATTTTGGGACTTTGAGCACTTGAAAACCCTCTAACTTGGAGCTACGAATTTGTGAAGTGTTTGATGACTTTCTCAGCTGAATTGGAGGGCTATTTATAGTTGAATTCTGATGTTATAACAGTAGTGGTTTTGTTCTAAGCTTTGGGGTGCATGCATTGTCATTGGCTAGTGGTAAGGTGAAGATTGAAGTTGTTGTTGCTTTGCAACATGTGAAACATTGGGAAGATGTTATGAAGAGTTTTCATAGCTGATTCTGTGTTAAATCACAGATGAAGGACTCTCTGCAAGTTTAGGAGTGAATACAAGAAAATGACATGGTCCATGTGAATGAGATAATTGAAGAGTTTGGCATTGTGTTGGTTGATTGTTTTAGGGCGTGAAGGAAGAGAAGGAAGAGAAGAAAGAGTGGTAAGAGCTGCAGAATTTTTTTTTTCTGTTCAAAATGAGAGGAATTGGACTTGCTTGCATGTGATGTGAGTGGGTTAACACTTAGTGGGATTATGACTCATAACTAGAGGTTGAGGTGTTAAGCCAAGAGAGAGTGAGTCATAGGAGGGGGAAGTTTGAATTCTTAGATTATTTAATCACACATAAGAGATTAAGGTACTAATTGTGTAGTTTAGACTTAATTTAAATTGCTAACCATTACACATAATACTCTCAATTCCTTGATTAAATTTATTAACCACCCAAAAATTCTAATCTTAATAGATTATCTCTAATTGAATTTAATTAGGCAATTTAGAATTTTGGGGATGTTACAATGCCCATGAGTTATGCTTAGTTCCTGATGTTGTGGTTCCGCCTAAGTTCAAAGTTCCAGATTTTGAGAAGTACAAAGGAAGTACCTGTCCAAGATCTCATCTAACTATGTATGCGAGGAAAATGTCTACTCAAACTAGCAACGATAAACTCTTGAATCACTATTTTCAAGACAGCCTATCTGGGGCAGCCTTGAGATGGTACATGGATTTGAATAGGGTTGATATCCGCACTTTTAATGACTTGGCCAGTGCTTTTATGGCCCAGTACAACTACAATTCCTTCATGGCTCCTAACAGAGATGAGCTCCATGCAATGACCCAAAAAGAGAAAGAATCCTTCAAAGAGTACGCTCAGAGATGGAGGGAGTTAGCTGCTCAGACTCGTCCTCCTATTGAAGAAAGAGAGTTGTCCAAGATGTTCATTCACACTCTTAATCCGTTCTTTTATGAGAAGATGTTCAATCTGGTATCTAGAAGTTTTACTGAAGTAGTGAAAACGGGGATGTGCCTAGAGGAGGCCATTCGCCATGGGAGAATGTCAAAAGAAAACACCCCTGTCAGCAATACAAAGAAGTATGGTCATAATTTCCCGAAAAAGAAAGAGTCCGAAGTCGGTATGGTAACTCAAGGAGGTTTCCAGCCAAGATACCCAAATTATCAACATGTTTCAGCCATCGCACCTGCACCACAACCACATTACCCACAAATGCCTCCACCACCACATTACCCACAAATGCTTCCACAACCACATTATCCACAAATGACTCCCCAGCAGTCATATCCACCACAGATTTGCCCTCAAAATGTTCAACAACCATTCAATCGCACTCCTAGATATCCACCTTTTGATCCCATACCAATGAAGTACGCTGATTTGCTTCCCGCCTTGCTTGCCAAGAATTTTGTTCAAACAAGGCCACCACCTCCAGTGCCTGCTATACTGCCTACTTGGTACCGTAATGACCTGACTTGTGCCTTCCACCAAGGGGCACCTGGCCATGGTGTGGAACGCTGCTTTGCTTTCAAAAAGGCTGTTCAGGACCTAGTTCGAAGCAAAGTGTTGACTTTCAAAGACGAGAACCCCAATGTTCAAACAAACCCTCTACCAAATCATAATCCCTCTGTTCATTTCATTCAACCCTGCCTAGTTACAAATGCCATCCTCAGTGTGAAAAGTATCAAGACTCCTCTGGTTCTTATCCATATCAAAATGTGCAAAGCAAAGATGTTCGATCATGATCATTCAGTTTGTGAAGTGTGTCTGTCAGATCCTCATGGGTGTTCCCAAGTCCAAAAAGACATCCAAGGTTTGATGGACAAAGGAGAGCTATTAGTAACAAAGAAAAGTGGAGATGTTTGTGGTATTACACCAGAGCTTAGCACTGCTGATCATTTGGAGATAATTTACAACAGTGGAGAGTGCAATATTCCCAGACTTACAATTCGTGTGCCGGGACCCGTGCCTTACACTTCTGAAAAAGCCATACCTTACAGATATCAAGCCACCATGATACAAAATGGAGTGGAGACCTCTATTCCTCCTTTGACTACAGTGAGCAATGTTACAGATAATAGCAGAATTCTGAGAAGTGGGCGTGTTATCCAAGGGGCAGTTCCTCAAAAGCCAGATACTCCTGTTGTTGAGAAAGTGCCAGTCAGTGCTCCTAGCAAACCAATGGAAAAAGAGTATGAAGATTCTGATGAGGTGATGAAATTGATCAAAAGAAGTGAATACAAGATAGTGGACCAGTTGTTGCAAATTCCGTCTAAGATTTCTATGTTATCCCTGTTGATGAGTTCTGATGCCCATAGAGAGGCATTGATGAAGGTGTTGGATCAAGCCTATGTTGATAAAGATGTGACTTTAAGCCAGTTTGGAGGTATAGTGGGAAATGTAACTGCTTGCAATAATCTGAGTTTCAGTGATGAAGAACTTCCCGAGAGAGGACGAAATCATAATTTGGCGTTGCATGTGTCAGTTACTTGCAAGTCAGATGCTTTATCTAATGTGTTGATTGATATTGGGTCGTCTCTGAATGTGATGGCCAAAACTACTCTAGACAAACTTTCATACAAGGATGCCTATATGAGGCCAAGTTCAATGATTGTGAAAGCGTTTGATGGTTCAAGAAAGTCAGTGATTGGTGAGGTGGATTTACCTATTGCAGTTGGTCCGCATGAGTTCCAAGTTACTTTTCAGGTGATGAATATACAAGCTGCTTACAATTGTCTTTTGGGGCGTCCATGGATTCATGAGGCAGGCGCCGTGACATCCACTTTACATCAGAGGTTGAAGTATGTGCAAGAAGGAAAGCTGGTAATTGGGAACGGGGAGGAAGCCCTGCTTATTAGTCATTTGTCAAATTTCTCATGTATTGGTGCGGATGAATAAGACGGTACAGCGTTTCAGGGACTCTCCCTTGAGGAGAAAGGTCCGATCAGAGCTGAGACACCTATGGCATCTTTGAAGGATGCACAAAGGGCTGTGAAAGAAGGCAAGACTGCTGGTTGGGGAAAAGTGCTACAGTTGTCAGAGAATAAGAACAAAGCAGGTTTGGGTTTTACTCCTTCTACCAGGATGGGGAAGAGAGAGCCGTTTGAAGATGTTTTCCGCAGTGCTGGTTTTATAAACACTCCCTCAGAGATTAATGCTGTTATTGGAGATGAAGACGAAGAAGGACCACCATCTTTTGTGACCCCTGGAGGAATATGCCACAACTGGATTGCTGTTGATGTCCCTTCTGTCATTCCTCTGTCATTCCTCTGTCTAAAAGTAATATGTTTGTCATTTTATGTTTTTAAAAGAAAAATCCTCTTGTCCTGCCCCAAGCAAGAGTGAGACTATGTTTGGGCTTTGTTTAAATTGCTTCAAGAATATTAATGAAAAATTGTCGTTTTTATCATGACTTTTTATTTTTTTTCTTTTCTTTTATTCTAGAACATGGTAACACCAAAAAACCAAATATATATATTTTATTTTTCACCTTCTATTCTTATTACTTTTATCAAATAAAAATTCTGCATTCTCATTAAAATATAATCAATCATCAATCATATGCAGAATTAACATCAATAAGCCCGTTTAGTACAATGATTCTAGGCCCTCTATCAACTTTGAGTTTCCAGTCTATGAGGCTATGGAAGAAGAGGATGAAGAGATTCCTAATGAGATCAGACGATTGTTGGATCGGGAGGATGTGGTCATTCAGCCTCACCAAGAAGCTACAGAATTGATCAATTTGGGTACTGAGGAAGAGAAAACAGAAGTCAAGATAGGAGCAAGTTTGGAAGAATCAGTCAAAGCAAGGGTAGTAGAGTTGCTCAGAGAATATGTTGACATCTTTGCATGGTCGTATCAAGATATGCCTGGTTTGGATCCTGAGATTGTGGAACACCGTCTACCTTTGAAGCCAGAATGTCCTCCAGTGAAGCAAAGATTAAGAAGGTCTCACCCTAATATGGCTCTCAAGATCAAAGAAGAAGTTCAGAAACAGATTAATGCGGGTTTTCTTATCACTTCAGAGTATCCTTAATGGTTGGCCAACATAGTACCGGTTCCTAAGGATGGCAAGGTAAGAATGTGTGTTGATTACAGAGATTTGAATAGAGCTAGTCTAAAAGATGATTTCCCATTACCTCACATTGATGTACTGGTTGACAATACTGCCAAATCCAAAGTCTTTTCCTTCATGGATGGTTTCTCGGGGTACAACCAGATCAAGATGGATGTTGAAGACGGGGAGAAAACTTCGTTCATCACGCCTTGGGGCACTTTCTCCTATCAAGTAATGCCTTTTGGCTTGACAAATGCAGGTGCTACTTACCAAAGGGGCATGACCACTCTGTTTCATGATATGATGCACAAAGAAGTTGAAGTGAATGTGGATGATATGATCGTCAAGTCAGACACTGAAGAAGAACATGTCGAGTATTTGTTGAAGATGTTTCAGAGATTGAGGAAGTATCAACTCCGGCTGAATCCTAATAAATGTACTTTTGGTGTTAGGTCCGGAAAGCTTTTGGGTTTCATTGTCAGTCAGAAGGGCATTGAGGTTGATCCTGATAAAGTTAGAGCCATCAGAGAAATGCCAGCTCCCCAAACAGAGAAGCAAGTTAGAGGTGAAATTCTGGTGGCAAGTGTCAGATGTGTAGCACGATGTGTACACTTTAGGAATCGTACGATGTGTAGCCTAATGTGTCAACATCGTGGACAACTGAACTTGATGAACAAGTAAACAATATAAAGTGCAGAAAACAAAAGAACACGTGAGTTTGTTAACCCAGTTCGGCACTTATAACAAGCCCTATTCTGGAGGATACCAATCCAGGGATGAATCCACTATGGTAGTATCAATTCAAAGCTAAACTCCCCCGTTTACAACTTCTCACTTAATCACTACCCGTGCTAATTCTACCTAGGAACTCCTAGATATGAGAACCTCTGCTCACTCCCCCTCAACCTTACCCAGTAAGGATTTAATAACAAACTCAGTTGGAGACACACTCCTAGACAAGCGAAGCACTCGTACCTAAAGGCTTAGAGTGTTGCACAATCTAACTCCTTGCTTCAAAGCTTTGGAGAAAGACAACTAGCGATTACAACTCTATAAACTCAGTCCTTACTTGCATCAAAACTATGATCCAAGTGAAGGCTCACAAAGAACAAAGAACAGACTAAGACCTAAGACTCGATATCTTCAACTCTTGGCTTCGTGCTTCATTATGTCTTCAGTCTTCCTTTATATAGAACAAGTTTCATGGGCTTGGATCTTCAATGTTGACAGCTGGCCTTTGTTAATTCTCCTTGAGATTTATTTGATCATAATCTTTTAATTGTTTGTTTCAAATCTTTTTGATCAAAGTCGGCCAATAAAATAAAACAGAACCATGAAAGATTATCTTGTTCCTTGGCGCGAAAGCTGGCACGATTTAATTTGAAAAACAAATCTTTTTCAAAAGATCGCGTTTAAATAAATGAAAGCGCGTCCAGTAGGGCGTCCAGATGTGAACCCTGATGTGCCACACATCATGCTCCACATCATGGAATCAGGCTTATTTTACCAAATGAAGCCAACACCCTAAAAGGTCTCAACAATCTCCCCCTTTGGCAAATTTTGGGCTAAAATAATCTTTGAGTCACCCAACTAAACTTGGAGAGATGTGTAGGCACATCAGAGGCATGCAGCAGCGGATTAGAGCCTTGCAAATAAAGAGAGAAATAAACTCTCACAAGATAGGAAAATAAATTCCCAAAGACTGAGAAAAATAAATTCTCAGACACATACAAGCATGAGATTCCATGCACACATAAGGGAGGGTAGCAAACCCAGTAATAGTCTACTCCCCTTTGAACTAGAGCACTTTCCATGTACTCCCCCTAAATCTCATATTCCCTATAGGCTTCTTCAGAATGCATGGCCTAGAGAGATATAGAGAAGTTTTAAACTTGGCTTCTTAAGAATGCATGACCAAGTTAAAACTCACAGATGTGTCAAACATCACACAAAATAACTTCTACAGGCTTCTTAAGAATGCATCACCATGTAGAAATTAGATAACATCTTCAATTGGACTTCTTAAGAATGCATCACCCAGTTGAAAATGTACAGAATAAGTCTTCAGAAAAACATGCTTTAGAAAACTAATTCTTCAAAAAGTTGTTGAGAAAATATTTGAAGAAAAATAAGCATGTATACCAGATGTGTAGTCAGATGTGCCACACATCAGAACTTCAGAAGTTGGAGAAGCTTCAGAAGCTGAGCAGAGCTTCAGAAGTTGTAGTGCTTCAGAAGTTGAGAAGAGCTTCAGAAGTTGTAGTGCTTCAGAAGTTGAGAAAGTTTCAGAAGTTCAGAAGTTCAGAAGTTCAGAAGTTCAGAAGTTCAGAAGTTCAGAAGTTCAGAAGTTCAGAAGTTCAGAAGTTCAGAAGTTCAGAAGTTCAGAAGTTCAGAAGTTCAGAAGTTCAGAAGTTCAGAAGTTCAGAAGTTCAGAAGTTCAGAAGTTGCCCCATGTGGATGAATAGAATTTAACTCTTTTCTCGTTCTATTCTCTCTAATTTCTCCCAAAATTATCACATTGTCCCAACACATCACAATTTGCTGCAGTTAAGACTTCAAAGTTTTTATTTTAATTTTTACTCCCCCTTTTTAGCCAAAAATTATGACAAACATACTGAGAGTAAGTAACACACCATAGAATGCAGATAGCATGAGATGTAGAGATGATATTAATAGTGCAGCAGGTACAGAACAGGCACGCAAAGGTGCATCAGAAATCCAGGGCATAGCCCACAAAATACAAGCAAAAACAAGGAAATACTGAGTACAGGGAAATATTAATGAATTACAATAATTCAAATATCCTGGCTCCCATCAGTTTCCTCAGCTTCAGAGTCATTGGGCTCCTCCTCCTCCAATTCCTCATCCTCAGCCATTGTTTGCTCATCCTCAAGCTCCAGTCCAGCAATGACTGCCTCCAGCTTGGCCTTCTTCTCATCCAGAGCCTTGCAAGTCTCCTTTAAAGCAGCAATCATGTCTGTCCTAGACATAGCATTGTTTGAGCTGGATGTGCCCACATCAGGAGTCACATCAGACTGCTTGAGACTAAAAGAAATAGCAGACTCTCTTCTGCAAGACAAATCATCCTTGCCCAGAACATCAGGTCTCTGGCTCAATATGATTCCACACAGTAGGGAAGGAAAGGCAATGGGTAGTTTGACAGCTAGGGTTTTGGCATGTTTGATAGTCTGATCAAAAATATAAGTACCAAAATCGAAGTTAACTTTGTTACCCACAGTATAGATGAACCTAGCCAAACCTGTAGCCACATCACAGTTGTGTGTGGTAGGCACCCAGTTAGCAGCAGCAATCCTGTTCAGGATGTTGTAGATTGGAGTGAGCTTGCTTGCTTGCAATTTTCCCTTCTTAGGCCAAGTCTTGACCTTTCCAGCTGTGATGGCCTTGATTATGTAGTTGTCATTTGCCTCCATCTCAGCAAAGGGCTCCTCACTTCTGCCCAGATACTTGTTGATAACAGTGGGAGAGAAGTGAATTTCTTTACCTCTCACAAAAACAGTTTGGTATTCCTTGTCCAAAGGATTGTCACAACCAGCAGGGATGTTTACCAAAAATTCTTTGACTACCTTCTCATAGCAGTCACCCAGTCCAGTAACAGTCTTCATCAAGCCAGCACGCTTGATCAACCTCATAACTTCCTTGCACTGCAAGGCTTCAGCACTGAGCTCCCTCTCCAGAGCTAACCTTCTATGAGCAATGTACTTCCATTTTCCAGCATGTGCAGGGTTGTGGAAGGAAATCAAATCAACTGGGATGTCAGGAATTCCCTGAGGAATTTTCTTCTTCCCATAGCTCTTCTTCACAGCAGACTCAATGTGAATCACATCAAGCTCCATATTGCGTTCCTCAGCAGATTCTTCCTCAGACTCACTGATGTGAGCTACATCCTGCTCCACATCGTACTCTGAGTCACTTGTAGGTGGCTCTTTTCTTTTCTGAGTCTTCTTCTTTGCAGGTGGAACCACAGCTTTACTAAATCCCTTCTTGGGACCATACATGACTTGCCTCTTAACAGGCTTCTTCTTCTCCTTTGTAGCAGCAGGAGAAATCTCAACAACAGCAGGACCTTTACCACTTCTAGTCCTTCTTGCAATGCTCTCCTCAGTAAGCTTCTTCAAGGGGATGTCAGAATTGTAGCCTTCTACATCCACAACAACTTTGTCAGACTGGATATTATCTTCAGGTTCCTCAACCTCAGCAGGTTGATCTTCTTCAACAAATACCTGATCAGGAGAATCAGGAATGACAGCAGGTCTTTCAACAGCAGCAGTCTCTTCTTCAGCAGGAGACTCTTCTTCACCTTGTGGCAATGATGTGCCAACATCTGCCGCAACATTAGGTTCTCGCAGGGCCTGGAGCACAGAATCAATGATCTTCTGAGTCAAGGGGTGTCTTTGACCCTCAGAAATCTTCACAGCAGCCTTCTCAGGGTTAGGGTTTGAAGAACCTACACCCATAGATGCTTCAGCATTTGCATCACCAGATTTTGCAGGAAGAGGTTCAACATGTAGACTTTCCATGGTGTGAACCCTCTTTGGTGAGCCAATCTTTGGCTTCTTGCTTTTCTTCTTCTTCTTTTTGGATTTTTCTGTGTAAGGAGAAGGAACAACATCTTCCTCTGCGGCAATGGGGGTTGATTCCCTTCTTGATCGTTTAGACTTCTTCTTCTTTGATCCAGATGGCTTGATCATTGAGACAGGAGTGGCATCGACGATCATGTCACCTTGAATATCTTCTTGATGTGGGGAAATAGGTTTTGGTGATGATGGAGGAGTGTTTGTTTTTGTGGAAGGAGATGTTTTGGTTGCAGTAGACATGATGATGATGATGATTTTGTATGAAGATTTCAAAGAAAATTTCAGAAAGATGAACAAAGGGTTTGAGAGAGATCAAGAAAATTTTTGGTCGTTTGAGTGGTTGAGAAACGAATGTGGTGATCAATGTGGTAGGCAATAAGAAAAATCTTGAGTAAACGGATTTCTTGGAGTTTTGAACGCGAAATAGCCGTTGGAAATATTGCCTTTGGATTGCGTGCAACTATGGATGGAGGGAAAAACAGGTAACCGTTGCACGTCTAAATAGCAATTATGGCTATTGATCCTCAAAGAGGCAAATACCTAGTTTGCCCCTTAACACCTCAAACCTATTTGCATCTAAAGCCTTAGTGAAAATATCTGCCAGTTGATTTTCTGTGGCAACATGCTCTAGAGTCACAACATTGTCTTCAACAAGATCTCTAATGAAATGGTGACGTATATCAATGTGCTTTGTCCTACTATGTTGGATAGGATTTTTGGAAATATTTATAGCACTTAGATTGTCACAGTATAATGTGAGCACATCTTGCTGCACATTGTACTCACCCAACATCTGCTTCATCCAAAGTAGCTGAGAACAACTACTTCCTGCTGCAATATACTCAGCCTCAGCTGTAGAAAGAGAAACACAATTTTGTTTCTTGCTGAACCATGATATAAGGTTGCTTCCCAAAAAGAAACATCCACCAGAAGTGCTTTTCCTGTCATCAGCACTACCTGCCCAGTCAGCATCACAATAACCCAACAATCTTGTGTCTTCACCATGAGAGTAGAGAATTCCATAATCACTTGTACCACTGACATACTTAAGAATCCTTTTGACTTGATTCAGATGACTCATCTTGGGCTCAGCTTGGTACCTTGCACACACACCAACAGCAAAGCTAATATCAGGTCTACTTGCAGTGAGATAAAGTAGACTGCCAATCATGCTTCTGTATAGACTTTGATCAACACTGACACCATGCTCATCTTTAGAAAGTTTGAGATGGGTTGCTGCAGGAGTTCTTTTGTGATTTGCATTCTCCATTCCAAATTTCTTCACAATGTTCTTGGCATACTTGCTTTGGGAGATGAAAATTGTATCTTCCATCTGTTTGACTTGCAGACCAAGAAAGTAGGTAAGTTCACCTACAAGGCTCATCTCAAATTCAGACTGCATCTGATTCACAAACATCTTGACCATTGGATCAGACATTCCTCCAAACACAATGTCATCTACATAGATTTGTGCAATCATGAACTTGCCCTTTTCTTCTCTGACAAACAAGGTTTTGTCTGTTTCTCCTTTTCTATAACCTTGCTGCACAAGAAATTTGGTTAGCCTCTCATACCATGCCCTAGGAGCTTGCTTTAATCCATATAATGCCTTCTTCAATCTGTAGACATGATCTGGATAATTTGGATCAACAAATCCCTTGGGCTGTTCCACATAAACTTCCTCATTCAAGTAGCCATTGAGGAAAGCACTCTTCACATCCATCTGGAATAGCTTGAATTTCAAGATACATGCTACTCCCAGAAGTAACCTTATGGACTCAAGACGTGCCACAGGAGCAAATGTTTCATCAAAGTCTACTCCTTCAATCTGAGAGTAACCTTGAGCCACAAGCCTAGCCTTGTTTCTAGTCACAACACCACTTTCATCAGATTTATTCCTATAAACCCATTTAGTACCAATGATGTTGACTCCTTCAGGTCTAGGAACTAAATCCCACACTTCATTCCTCTTGAACTGGTTCAGCTCCTCTTGCATAGCTTCAATCCAAAACTCATCTGTCAAGGCTTCTTTCACATTCTTTGGTTCTACCTTTGACACAAAACAAGCATTGGATACAACCTCTCTTGACCTTGTCATAACCCCTGACTCAGGATTCCCTATTATGAGTTCTTTTGGATGATTCTTTTGAACTCTAACAGAGGGACCCTTGTTCACTGGAGTCACATCTTCTTGCTGATCAGTCTTCTCAGGAATCTCTATAACTTCAGAGTCTTCAGGCAGGGGGTGAGATGTGTCCACATCAGGATCAACATCAGGTTCATTATCTGAACAGTCATCTATGACAACATTGATGGATTCCATCATAGTTCTTGTTCTGTTGTTGAAGACTCTATAGGCTCTGCTGGTTATGGAATAGCCTAGAAAGATTCCTTCATCACTCTTGGGATCCATCTTCCTCCTTTGCTCTCTGTCAGCTAAGATATAGCACTTGCTACCAAAGACATGGAAGTGTTTGACAGTTGGTTTTCTTCCTTTCCATATCTCATACAGTGTGATTGAGGTACCTTTTCTCAGAGTTACCCTGTTGTGTATATAGCATGCAGTACTCATGGCCTCTGCCCAAAAGTAGTAAGGTAGCTTCTTGGCATGTAGCATAACTCTTGCAGCCTCTTGCAAGGTTCTGTTCTTCCTCTCAACTACACCATTTTGTTGGGGTGTGATTGGTGAGGAGAACTCATGCCCAATTCCTTCATCAGCACAAAACTCAGAGAATCTTGAATTTTCAAACTCTTTCCCATGATCACTTCTGATTCTAACAATGCCACTATCCTTCTCTCTTTGTAGTCTAAGACATAATTCTTTGAATGCATCAAAAGTGTCAGACTTCTCTCTGATGAAGCTAACCCAAGTGAACCTTGAGAAATCATCTACAACCACAAAAGCATATCTTTTGCCACCAATACTCTCTACCTGCATTGGTCCCATCAAGTCCATATGTAGCAGTTCAAGAACTCTGGATGTCACCTGATGTTGTAACATTGGGTGTGACATCTGAACCTGCTTTCCAACTTGACATTCACCACATATGTTGCCTTCAACAATCTTAAGCTTTGGTAGACCTCTAATAGCTTCCTTGGACACAATCTTCTTCATTCCCTTCAGATTCAAATGGCCAAGTCTTTGGTGCCAAAGCTTTACTTCTTCCTCCTGACTTATCAAACATGTAGTGGAGTGAGCTGTTTCATCAGGAATCCATAGATAGCAGTTGTCTCTTGACCTAGATCCTCTCATCAGCAATTCTCCTTTGTCAGAAGTAATAAGACATTCATTCTTTGTGAAGTTGACTTTGAGACCTTGATCACACAATTGGCTTATGCTGATAAGATTAGCCTTCAAGCCTTTAACAAGTAGCACATCCTCTAGGTTAGGTAAGCTTTTGCTGCTGAGTTTACCACTGCCCTTGATTTCACCTTTTGCTCCATCACCAAAGGTTACAAAGCTTGTTGTATGAGGCTTGATATTAGTGAGAAATTTCTCAACACCAGTCATATGCCTAGAACAACCACTATCAAAATACCAATCATTACTAGAAGATGCTCTAAGAGAAGTGTGAGCAATATGTGCAGTTTCAGAAACTTTAGGCTTCCACATCTTCTTAGGAGTGACCCTTGCTGTTTTGGCTTGCACCTGAGGCTTTTTCTTGGGATACCCATAGAGTTTGTAACAGAAGGGCTTGATGTGACCATTCTTCCCACAGTAGTGGCATCTCCAAGCATTAAACTTCTCTTTGCCAGCAGGTCTCTGATGTGGAGTGTGATGTGTCCACATTCTGCTAGGGTCAGGTTTCTTCTGAGCAGGAACAAACTTAGTATTTGTCTTCTTGCTGTGATGTTTGTTCTTAAATCCTACACCAGATGAGTCACCAGCATACTTTCCTACTTTCAAAATTTCATCAAGCATGTTGGTTCCAGGGTTGAGCATCTTTACAGACTTGGTCATATTTTTCAAGTTGGTTGACAGTAACTTGACTTCACTTTCAAGACTAGCAACTTGACTCTGTAGTTGACCCTTCTCTGTCTCCAGTTGACTGATGATTTCCTTCTGCTCTTCATTGACCTTGTACAGTTCCTCACTCTTGATAAATAGCTTTTTATGGACTGAGGCTAGTTCATCAAAGGTAAGTTCTTCATCATCAGATTCAACATCAGTATTATCCACCCTAGTTATGGCACTAACATGATTAGCAGCAACATTCTCTGAGTCAGTGTCAGAGTCTTCATCAGACCATGAAACAGTTAGGCCTTTCTTCTGCTTCTTCAGATATGTGCCACATTCTGATCTTATATGACCAAAGCCTTCACATTCATGACATTGAACACCCTTGTTCTGAGTTGACTTATCATCAGTTTTGGTTTTTGTTGAAGTGTTACCTAGTTTACTGATGTCAGTCTGGATGTTCCTCACATTCCTCCTTGGTCTTCTGTCCACCCTCCTTTGAAGCTTGTTGAATTGTCTTCCCAACATGGCTAAGTCATTTGAGAGGTCATCATCTGATTCAACAGCTTCTTCCTCTTCACCAGCACAAGATACAAAAGCTATGCCTTTTCCTTTCTTCTCAGTTTGCTCACCTAAGTTCATCTCAAAAGTTTGAAGAGAGCTCACAAGTTCTTCAAGTTTCATACTTGGGATATCTTGAGCTTCTTCAATGGCTGTGATTTTCATGTTAAATCTCTTAGGTAAGGACCTAAGCATCTTTCTCACCAGCTTTTCTTCAGACAATTTTTCACCTAGAGCCTCAAAGGAATTGTCTACCTCAAGCAAATTCATGTGAAATTCATGAATTGATTCTTCTTCTTTCATTCTGAGGTTTTCAAACTTAGTGTTGAGAAGTTGGATTCTTGAGCTTTTTACCTTGGCATTGCCTTCATGAGTGGTTCTGAGTACCTCCCAAGCATTCTTTGCAACAGTACACTGCTTGATCAATCTGAACATATTTTTGTCCACTCCATTGAATAAAGCATTCAAAGCTTTGGAGTTTCCAAGTGATGCAGTGTCTTCTGCAGCTGACCAATCTTCCTCTGGCTTGAGTACACCAGTGTCAACACCATTAGCATCCAAGATTTTGGGATGCTCCCAGCCTTTGAGCACAGCTTTCCAAGTTCTGCTGTCAAGTGACTTTAGGAAGGCAATCATCCTTGGCTTCCAGTAGTCATAGTTGGTTCCATCCAGGAGGGGTGGTTTGTTGACCGTTGTTCCATCCTTGTCCATGTTTCCAGAAAGTAACTTCCCTGGAGCTCACCCTCAAACAGGCAGGGTGCCTGCTCTGATGCCAATTGAAATTCTGGTGGCAAGTGTCAGATGTGTAGCACGATGTGTACACTTTAGGAATCGTACGATGTGTAGCCTAATGTGTCAACATCGTGGACAACTGAACTTGATGAACAAGTAAACAATATAAAGTGCAGAAAACAAAAGAACACGTGAGTTTGTTAACCCAGTTCGGCACTTATAACAAGCCCTATTCTGGAGGATACCAATCCAGGGATGAATCCACTATGGTAGTATCAATTCAAAGCTAAACTCCCCCGTTTACAACTTCTCACTTAATCACTACCCGTGCTAATTCTACCTAGGAACTCCTAGATATGAGAACCTCTGCTCACTCCCCCTCAACCTTACCCAGTAAGGATTTAATAACAAACTCAGTTGGAGACACACTCCTAGACAAGCGAAGCACTCGTACCTAAAGGCTTAGAGTGTTGCACAATCTAACTCCTTGCTTCAAAGCTTTGGAGAAAGACAACTAGCGATTACAACTCTATAAACTCAGTCCTTACTTGCATCAAAACTATGATCCAAGTGAAGGCTCACAAAGAACAAAGAACAGACTAAGACCTAAGACTCGATATCTTCAACTCTTGGCTTCGTGCTTCATTATGTCTTCAGTCTTCCTTTATATAGAACAAGTTTCATGGGCTTGGATCTTCAATGTTGACAGCTGGCCTTTGTTAATTCTCCTTGAGATTTATTTGATCATAATCTTTTAATTGTTTGTTTCAAATCTTTTTGATCAAAGTCGGCCAATAAAATAAAACAGAACCATGAAAGATTATCTTGTTCCTTGGCGCGAAAGCTGGCACGATTTAATTTGAAAAACAAATCTTTTTCAAAAGATCGCGTTTAAATAAATGAAAGCGCGTCCAGTAGGGCGTCCAGATGTGAACCCTGATGTGCCACACATCATGCTCCACATCATGGAATCAGGCTTATTTTACCAAATGAAGCCAACACCCTAAAAGGTCTCAACAAGAGGTTTCCTGGGTCGATTGAATTACATTTACAGATTTATTTCCCATATGACTGCCACATGTGGGCCAATTTTCAAATTACTCCGCAAGGATCAAGAGATCGTCTGGACAGAGGAGTGTCAGAGAGCGTTTGACAGTATCAAGAAGTATCTTATGGAGCCACCAATTCTTATTCCTCCAGTTGAGGGGAGGCCACTCATTGTGTATTTAACTGTGTTAGAAGATTCTATGGGCTGTGTGCTGGGGCAGCAAGATGACACCGGAAGAAAAGAACATGCAATCTATTATCTGAGCAAGAAGTTTACTGATTGTGAGTCTAGATATTCCATGCTTGAGAAGACTTGTTGTGCACTAGCTTGGGCTGCCAACCGTCTGCGTCACTATTTGATTAATCACACTACTTGGTTGATATCCAAAATGGATCCAATTAAGTACATTTTTGAGAAGGCTGCTTTGACCGGGAGAATTGCTCGTTGGCAGATGTTATTGTCCGAATATGATATTGAATACCGTGCTCAAAAAGCAATCAAGGATAGCGTCTTGGCTGACCATTTGGCTCACCAACCAGTTGAGGATTACCAACCAATCAAGTTTGACTTTCCAGATGAAGAGATAATGTATTTGAAGATGAAAGATTGTGATGAACCGCTGTTTGGGGAAGGTCCAGACCTTGAATCCAAGTGGGGGCTGATATTTGATGGGGCTCTGAATGTCTATGGTAGTGGAATTGGGGCAGTTATTGTTACCCCTGAGGGTTCTCATATTCCTTTCACCGCCAGATTGCAGTTTGATTGTACTAACAACATTGTTGAATATGAAGCATGTATCATGGGTATTGAAGAGGCAATTGATTTGAGGATCAAGAATATTGACATCTATGGAGACTCAGCTCTTGTGATTAATCAGATCAAAGGAGAATGGGAGACACGCCACACTGGCCTGATTCCTTATAGAGATTATGCAAGGAGACTATTGAATTTCTTCAACAAGGTGGAGTTGCATCATATTCCTCGTGACGAGAATCAAATGGCAAATGCCTTGGCTATTTTATCCTCAATGTACCAAGTTAACTATCCGAATGAAGTTCCGATCATCAGTATTCGTTGTCTTGAAAGACCGGCATATGTGTTTACGGCAGAAGAAGTGATGACAAGACATGGTTTCATGATATTAAAGTGTTCCTTCAGAATCAAGAGTATCCCCTTGGGGCATCCAGCAAAGATAAGAAGATCCTAAGGAGATTATCCAGTAGTTTCTTTCTGAATGGTGAGGTGTTATACAAGAGAAATTTTGATATGGTTTTACTTCGGTGTGTGGACAAAAGTGAAGCTGATTCTTTGATGCACCAGATACACGAAGGGTCGTTCGGGACTCATCCTAATGGGCACACAATGGCCAAGAAAATATTGCGAGCAGGATATTACTGGTTGACAATGGAGTCTGATTGCCACAAGCATGCCCGGAAGTGTCACAAGTGTCAGATCTATGCAAACAAGATTCATATGCCACCAACTTCTCTGAATGTGATTTCTTCTCCTTGGCCCTTTTCTATGTGGGGCATTGATATGATTGGACGGATTGAACCAAAAGCTTCCAATGGACATCGTTTTATTCTTGTGGCTATTGACTATTTCACCAAATGGGTTGAAGCAGCGTCTTATGCCAATGTTACTAAGCAAGTGGTGGTTCGTTTCATCAAGAATAACATCATTTGTCGCTATGGTGTTCCTAACAAGATCATTACTGATAATGGGTCGAATTTGAACAACAAGATGATGAAAGATTTGTGTGAGGAGTTCAAGATTAAGCATCATAATTCTTCTCCTTACCGACCTCAAATGAATGGTGCAGTTGAAGCTGCAAATAAGAATATTAAGAAGATTGTGCAGAAAATGGTGGTTACTTACAAAGACTAGCATTAAATGTTACCTTATGCGTTACATGGATATTGTACTTCAGTGCGCACTTCAACAGGGGCAACCCGTTTCTCCTTGGTGTATGGTATGGAAGCAGTGTTACCGGTAGAGGTTGAGATTCCATCAATGAGAGTCTTGATGGAAGCCAAACTGACTGAGGCTGAATGGTGTAGAAACAGATATGAACAGCTGAATTTAATTGAAGAGAAACGTATGGCGGCTTTGTGCCATGGGCAGTTGTACCAAAGAAGAATGAAGCAAGCTTTTGACAAGAAAGTTCGACCTCGAGAGTTTCGTGAATGTGACCTTGTACTTAAAAAGATACTGTCTTTTCAATCCGATGCTAGGGGCAAATGGACACCCAATTATGAAGGGCCGTATGTTGTTAAGAGAGCTTTCTCAGGTGGTGCTATGACCCTCGCAACTATGGATGGTGATGAGCTCCCTCGTCTTGTGAATGCCGATGCAATCAAGAAATACTTTGTGTAAAAATAAAAAAAGAATAGCTCGCTAAGTCGAAAACCTGAAAGGGCGGCTTAGGCAAAAATGAGCGTCTCGGTGGGCTGAAAACCCGAAAGGGCGGTCCAGGCAAAAATTAGAGACAAAAAAAAAAATAATAATGATAATTATTCTGATAGGTCGAAAACCTGATAAGGCGATCTATGCAAAAGTTAAGGAAAGAAGACAAGTAACTGCATCGGAACGGGCATCACTTATCTTGGAACGCTTCAATCAGCAAACAATTTAGATCACAGTCTTTTTAGAATGGAATTCAAAGTTGATGAGGAAAGTAGTAATCATTGTACTTGATGTATCTTCCCCATGTAATTACCATTTTCTAAATTTTAATGATCTGTGGGATTGCGCTTTATGCCAGTTTTCACTCTTTTACGCAAACTTGAGCCTGTGCTTTTTATTTAAAATTCTCATTTATTCATAATTTTAATTTTCTTACCTTTGTTTAACTTTAAGACGCTTGAAACAAAAAACTCAAAAATAATGCCAAACCTTTTTAAAACTTGTCATTTCTTTTGCAAAATATAAAATGACAAACATCTCTTACATTCACGAGTCACATAAGCATGCTACAACAGTACTTCAAGTGTGAATATATTTCAAGAAGTAGATACAGCCATTGCAAAAAAAAAAAAAAAGAAGAAAAAGAGGAAAAAAGAAGAGAAAAGAGAAGAAAAGAGGAAAGAAAATTAGCTCGCTAAGTTGAAAACCTGAAACGGCAGCTTAGGCAAAAATGAGCATCCCGGTGGATTGAAAACAAGAAAGGGCGATCCAGGCAAAAATTAGGGATAAAAGAAAGGAAAAAGAGAAATGAAAAAAAAATGGCTGATATTGGATGGTTCAGTTCATAATGTGAAATGGCGACTTCCACCGAAGGCTTTGTTTGTGAAACTGGCTCCGAGAACTAGTTGGAAAAGGAAAAGATGTGTTACCCTTGGGATTTACCAGCAGGTTCTATTTATATAGATGCCATCCCTGGTAGGAATTTGACGGAACATCGTACGGATACGCTGGCCTCATTGTTCCCATCATTCCTATGTCTATCATCAAGCGTTGTCAATCTTGCCATACAAATAAAAGTTCAAAACAAGCATTCACATCCATGCACCCATACATACATGTGTATACTTGTATTCATGAGACATATAGAACATTCATCATCTAATATATTTCAAGTAGCAAATGCTGCGAATCATCATTCAGTTTTCCCAGAGAAGTCACTCCCAAGTATATCTGGTCAATCTAGCTCTTTCTTTTCATAACATGTCTTGTTCTCTCACAATGTCAGTCAACAGTTTCATTTTCCTGGTCAGATCCTTACCATATCCAAAAGATTGGTAAACACTCCATTGCTTTCTGTCTTTACCGCTTCTGTCCGTTACAGGACTTTACCGCTTCCGTCCGCTACAGGACTTTATCGCTTATGTTCGTCACAGGACTTTACTGCTTTTGTCCGCTACAGGACTTTATCGCTTTCTGCCTTTACTTCTGTCCGATACAGGACTTTACCGCTTCTGTCTGCTCATAAAACTTTACTGCTTTTGTCATCATTATTCACGTTCCCCAGTGAATCTGTCTCCTGCCTGTCAGATAAATTCCGCATAATATTGCATTTCCAGACATTTACAAGCATAGCATTCATAACATAACATCATATCATTCCCTGTTTGGTTGGTCAAAAAATGGTGTACTTTATATTTAAGTCTCTTTTACCATCCATTCAAAATAATAAAAAAATATCAAAAATATCTTTTTCTTCTTTCGAACTCCCGGTAGAAGAAACTTAAATAGGGGCATCTGTCATACCCCATTTTTTGACCACCCCAAATTTTTCATTTAATTTTGCCCATTTTTAAGCATATTAATTTTCATCATATTATTATTATTTATTAATTTAAAATTGTCAAAATTAGTGTTTTATCCTGTTTTCGCTGCTTAACTGTTTCATTTTTTGATAATTAATTACATGACCTATTGATTTTTTTCTTTCACCATATATTTTCAAATATGCTCTTGTACCATAATATGCTCATAAATTTAGTTTTATCCCCATTTTACCCTTTTCAAAATTTCAAATATTAAGGTAACTTCTTTTGCAAGTAATCTCATTCTTTATCCATTCTTCATGATTTTTGAATTATAATGTCATCTCCATCAATTTCATATATTATGAGCATAATAAAAATATTTTAATTACATTTTCATTTGCATTTTTTATTTTATATTATATTATATCATTATATTTGCATTTTAATTTCAAAATTCATTTCTTCACTAACAAGTAACCTTTCTTATTCAAATCTTTTTCAATTATTTCCAATTTAACTTAGGCATTTTATAAACTCTAAAAATGGACACTTTTACCCTTGTTCATAAATATTTTCATTTTACATGTATTTATTTATTTACAAAAATGGTTTAAAATTGGTTTAAAATTATTTCTTCCATCAAATAAATTCCAAAAAATCCCATGATCCTCTCCCAACCACTTGATCTCAGAATATACCTCAAAATGCTCTTTGCATCAGATCAACACACTTGTACTCTTGATTGAACATAATCACAAAATATCCCTTTTGCAAAAACTCAAGAATACCCCTCATACTCACCCAAAATCACTCTTCTCATGACCTAAACTCTTTCTATAAATACCAGCTCATTTTCTCTGCATCAGAGGTTGGACAATTGGAGAAGGAGGAAGCTAAGAATAAGCTCATTCTCACTCACTTTTCCAAAATCCCCAAACACGAATTTCTCATTGTTTTTTGCAATTAACACGTTAGTAACCTTCTATAAGCCTTCAGAACCAAAACCCAAGTTCCAATCTGAAGCTCTAGTGGTGATTTGAAGCTCGTGTTGGAGGTGAAAGTTCGTGAAAAAGTCAAGTCTCTCTAGCTCGTTTCTGGTAGCTTTCTTCTCCCTTTTTAATCCCTTTCATATTATTTTTACATGTTGAAACTATCTGGGTTGTTATTTGGCTTTGATTCTTGCGTATTTGTGAGTTTGAGTTTGGATTAAATTTTCTTTTCTTGTTCGTTTTTTAAGTTACAGTAGTTGTTTTGAAAAACTAAGCATATATTTGAGATCCTTGTGAAAAAACGAACAAAACCATGTAAGATTCATCCATTTCTGGGTTGATTTTGTAATTCCGGTGCCGGAAACGGCGCCGATGACGGCGAGGGTGAAACGGAGACGATGATCCATCGTGAGTCTTCGTCCACGTCAAGTTTAAAACGTAACCGTTAGATCAATCAAATGGCGCGTGTGTTCCTTTGATCGCACCCGTCAGATCTCATTAAATGAAGATTTGACGGTGGTCAGACGATAGGACCACAATACGCGTCTGTACCTGATCTGTGCTTGTTTGTGTGCACGCGTGTTTCTCAGTAATTGCCAGATTTAATCTGGGCTATTGTTTTGATCCAATGGTGTGCGTGGGAGAGTAGACGTGACCGTCAGATCCTTCCTAGGGAAGATCAGATGGCTGTAAATCGTGCTCACCCCTATACGCGTCACACCAGATCCAAGCCCACATTCCCTCAGATTTTTTTTGCGCGTTGGGCTTGGGCTTTGGGCTCTTTCTTTTTGCTACTGCACCCCCTATTTTATTTTACTTGATATTTGCACCCTCTGTCTATATGAAATTTTATTTTATTTTTCTGAGACATGTTATGTATTTTAATTATATTTTTGGCCATTTCAAACTGATACCCCAAGAAATTATTTTCTAAATTATTTATTTACTATTTTTTTCTATTTTCTTTATTTATTAGTGTATAAATTAAGTTTAACTTAATTAATTTTTGATAATATGCTTGTGTTACTTAATTTACCATATGATATGAATAATATGATAATGTTTGAGACTTTCTATTTTGATGTGTATATAGTCATGCATTATTTTGATTTTTTTACCTTTTGGCACTATTTAATTAGGTTTAAATGTTGATAATTAACCTTAGATAACATGAAAATTATTTTCCTATGTTATTGTTATGCCATGAGCTTTTAATTATTTTTTTTGTTGAATATTACCCTCTGACTTTGGTTCATTTTCCCTTGATCCCATGATTTTTCTTGTTTATTTTGTTTTAATTACATTAATTAATTATAGGATTTACATGTTAGGGTCATAAATGATTTTATTTGATGTTTTAATTATTAATTACCACTAAATTTGTTCTATGCTTGATAACATGCTTAATTTTTGCTTCCATGATTTAGTTCTAGTTTTTTTTTGATTTAATGTGATTAATTTTTAATTGTGGGATTTAATTGTTAAATTATTTTCTTCATTTGGCTAAAAATATGTATGCATGTGTGTGACTTTGAAAATGCTTGATTTATTTTGATAATATTTCTATGACATGATATGCTAGTTTTAGATGCCTTGATTGATTTCCATTTTTTATTTAGGACAAATATATGCATGTATGTGATTTTAAAAAAAATGCTTGATTCATTTTGATGATATTTCTATGGCAAGATATAATAGTCTTAAGTATCTTGGTTGATTATCAATTTTTTTTATTTTTTAGTTAAATATATGCATGTATGTAAATTGGGAATATTTGGTATTATCTAGGTCATTTTACTATTTAGTTATTTGTTTATTTTATTTATGATTGTGTTAAATTGTTGCCTTTGATTTCTCTTGTTTATTTCTATTCTCATATTCTATGTGTTTGTCTCACCATTGATTGATATTCGTTTTGCGCTTTACATAACACTCATATTTTATCACTTGCTATTTTGTTATATGTATTATATTCATTTTATGCTTCATGATTATTATACTTTATGTTTACGCGTCTTGCATTTATATTATATTATATGCTCTATATTTATATCTCATTTATTTATATTTACGCTATTATTATTATTGTTATTCAAATCTCCTTTGCATGTTTCCCCCCTGGTCGTATTTTTAAATGCGCATAATTGGCGCGATTTTTTTCAGTCATTATTATTATCGTCATTTATTTAATTCAATCCCCTTTGCATGTTCCCCCCCCCCCCCCCCGGATGTATTGTATGCTTTAAATTGTCGCTTATTATTGCTCGTTAGTATGTTTAGTATATAAATCCGAAGAAAGGGAGAAGCCTCGACCTATATGTCGTTGCAAAAAGTCTAAGCGCGATTCAATATCTTAGGTTGTTTAGTTAAAGCGTTAGAACCCTCGCTAGAACCATTAACTCTTTTTAGCCAAAAAATAGAGGTCAACACCTCTTCTCAAAAATATCCAAAACATGTCACTCAAAACATTTTTCAAAACAACTTGGATTTTAAACCAAGTCATTAATCAATCAAACTCCATTTTCTTTAGGTAAAAACACTTGATTTTTCAAATCAAGTCTTATTTTCAAATTCAAAAATCATTTTCATTGGGTTAAAACCTTGGAACTCAAGCCAAGAGCATTTTGTCATTTAAAACTCACTTTTCTCAATAATCACTTAATTTTCCCTAAATCTTGTACATATTTGCAAACACATAAAATCAAGAGCTTAGAATAGAATACAAGAGGTTCCTATAGAGTACTATAGACGCCTAGGGTGCTAATACCTTCCCTTTGCGTAACCAACCCCTTTACCTCGATCTCTTTAATTAGGGTGTTTAACGGACTTTCTCCCTTCTTCGGAAAAATCAAAGCTTGGTGGTGTAATTAAATATTTTGTGATTCAACGTTTCTCAATAGCTTGATATCCAAAAATCACCGCGACAGAGGGCAATTATCACAGGTTGGAATCACCCAATAGTCTCTGCAGAAGATGGTTCTTCAACATTAAAAGGCGAAGGAGATTGGACCCCAGAAGAGGAGATTGAGTCCAATAGCAACTCCAAGGCACTCAATGCTATCTTCAATGGTGTTGATGAGAACATATTCAAACTGATCAACACATGCACAGAAGCCAAGCAAGCCTGGGAGATTCTGCAAACAGCACATGAAGGAACTTCCAAGGTTAGAATGTCAAAGCTGCAACTCCTCACTTCCAAATTCGAAAATCTAAAGATGGAGGATGATGAAACAATATCAGAATTCAACACCAGAGTTCGAGACATAGCAAACTCATGCTTTGCCCTGGGAGAAAAGATGCCTGAGGAGAAACTAGCAAGAAAAATTCTGAGATCACTTCCTAAGAGATTTTCTATGAAGGTAACCGCCATTGAAGAATCACAAGACTTGAGCACAATGAAGGTTGATGAACTCATTGGCTCATTGCAAACTTTTGAGATGACCTTTGAAGATAGACTTGAAAAGAAGATGAAGAATTTGGCATTCAAAACTGAGGAAAGCCAAAGTGAAGATTGTCTATCATAAGCAGTAGCCCTATTAACCAAGAAGTTCAACAATTCTGTGAACAGGGTCCAAGCTACATGGAGGACAAATGTCCCAGACAAGATGTCCTACAACAAGACACAAGGCATCTAAAAAGAAGAGACAAACTCTGAAGAAGAAACAGAGAAAAGGTGCTATGAATGTGAAGGATTTGGGCATATCAGAACACAGTGTCCCAACTTCCTTAGAAAACAAAAGAAGGGGATGGCTGCAGTTCTTTCTGACTCTGAGGATGAAGGTGAAGAAGAAGAAGACACAAACAATGCATTCTCAGGGATATGTGAAACACACTGCAGTAACTGCTTCAAAAGCTTCACAGACACTGAAGGTAGTGATGACAATGAAGAACCTCTTCACTCTACAAGAAACACTACTGAAATATTAGAGCAAGATGAACTCATGAAAAGGCGTATCAGGGAGCATTAGGAACGAGTAGCCTTAATGAAAATATGCGATTCCTTGCAAACTAAACTCAAAAGAATGACTAGATACTTGAGTTGCTTAGAATATGACTATGACTCAGAAGACGAGCTCCCTGAATCTGAGAAAATAGCTGAAGACATGATTGGATTAGGACTTGATCATCTTTTCAGAGAAGATGAATCTGCTCCAGAAAAGGTAACTCCTCCTCTACAGAAACCTAAGGACCAGATGTCAAGCCAAATGTCTCAACATTCTGCTCAACACAACGACAAGGTCATAGACAACATATCTCAGCACTGTGTTCAGACCAAGAAGGAGATGACAAGTCAAAAGTCTCAGCATCTTGTTAAACACAAAAACAAGATCATAGACTACAAATCTCAACAGTCTGTCCAAACAAAAAGGAAGATGTCAAGCCATATGTCTCAACATCCCGTTCAACACAAGAAGAATGGGAACTTAAGTCAGCCTCACAAGCAGCAGAAGAAACACATACCAAGACAACATCTTAAAAAGTTATACTCCCAAAATAGAAGAACTTTTAATAGATGTGATCACTGTGGAAGGTCTGGACATGTTATGAAAGAATGTTTCAAAATTCATGGCTATCCTCAAAGATCAAAATCACCAAGGAAGAATGAAAAGAAGATACTTGCTCAACAAGTAAAGTGCCAGGAGACTCAAGTCAAAAAGGTATGGAGGCCAAAAGAAGATTCAAAACTAAAGGCTCATACTTGTATCAGACTATCCTCATATGAAGACTGGTACTTTGACAGTGGATGCTCCAAACACATGACTGGAGATAGGAAATATCTTAGGGAATTAAGACCTTGCTCCAAAGGAAGTGTCACTTTTTGTGATGGAGCTAAAGGTAGAATCAAAGGTGTAGGCAAGCTAAGAGACACTACAAAAAAATTTGTTATTACTCACGGAAAAAACCGTCTGTAATTGACAAAAACCGTGGGTAACACTGAATTAGTGACGGATTACCCACAACCTTGAGGTGGTGGGAAAAAGCCTCGTTGGTAATTTTTACCCACGGCCAAAACGCCGTCAGTAACTTATTGTCGGCTACACCGAGGGTAATTCGTGGGTAAGCACCATGTTAATAACAACTTGGTTTACCCACGGCTAAACCATCAATATCATTGCCCATAAATAATGCTTATGTTTGTTTGTTGGAACAACTTTGCCGATATTTTAGCTGTCATGTAATTTGATTCATGCTTGTTTTGTTTCACAATTGGTAACATACTACATACCACATATTTGTCATAATAACTATATATTTCACATCACATTCACCACTATAAAATCAACAAAAAAAAAAAGACCAACATATGACCACATTTATATAACTTCAATCTAGTTTGACATACATAAACATCAATCCACAAGTCTCAATAAACATCAATCTAGTCTAACGTAAATAGGACTCAAAGGATACAATATAATGTCTCAAACAAATTCGGTATAAATCAATCTAATCATCTAGTGTAACGCCCCAACTAAATTATCAAGAATATTTAGTCGAAACATTAAAAACTGGAATCTGAGTACATTAATTAAAAGAAATATTGTGGAATAATACAATATCATTAAGAAATAATGAATATTCGATACAGACAGCGGAAACGAAACTACAGAGAATGGCAAGCTAAATAAAAGCAAGAATGAAGACTAAGTCTTCAAAGCTGACAATCCAAGCATGGCTCCAATCGTCAGATCCAACCTAGTTCCTGCTCCTGGAATAACCTGTCTTACCTATATCGAAAAGGGAGTGGGGTGAGACAGTCACTTCGTCCCAGTGAGTTCTACTACCCTCCTAAAGGCTATTAAGCCGGGGCACCTAATCAGTCGTATCATAATTCATATCATATTGTCATAAGCATAAATAAATAAAGGTGTAACACTGATTAATCTTGTTGATTTTAAACCGCAAGCACTCTGAGGTGAGCACGTCTCAGAAGCCTGCCTTGTCCGCGAACAGAAAGAGTTCTGGCGTGCAGCTCACAAAGTTTTTACTATTGGAACATCTAAAACGAAGTCCACACGTGATAATATAATCACATACATAATTGACTAATTCTAAATTAATTACATGCTACCATAATTTCCCAAAGCCCGGGGAGCATACATAATTCTAAATTCCCTACGTTATTCCCTAAGATTCCAATTGTGTTTGACTTCCTGTACCACATTATATTAATTATGTAGTCTGCAAAATATCAGAATTATCCGAGGATATATAACGAGTGTTGAATTTTCAGAAGTTGAAGATAAAAGGTCAATCTGCACATTGCTCGCTACAGCGAGTCACCAACTCGCCATGGCGAACTGACAAGGTCTGGCCTAAATCAACTCGCTAGGCGAGCAAATGCTCGCCATGGCGAGTTTCATCAGCCCAGAAGTTGTTCACTCGCCATGAAGACTCGCCAGTAGCTCGCTATGGCGAGCTAGTGCAGAAAATACTCTGTTTTACAATTTTCAAAGATTTTTCAAAAGAACAACCTACAATCCTCAAATAAAACAGTGCAAACACATAATAGATATAATATATGACAGAATAGAAGAGAACTTGGGGTTTAATTCTCCTTACACAATTAATCCCTAATTTCCTAAGTGAACATGCAAGATTTCATAATTTGGGAATCTAAACTAACTAACTAAGAATCCACCTGATAATAGAAGCTTTAACTTGCTCCTTGGGCTCTACACAGCTGCAAAATCCTCAGCTACACTCACGAATCCCTTTGACAGAATTCTTGAAAATTTTGGAGAATATTGGTCCTTCTAATTTCTTGGTTATTAAGGCATCACTTGTAGCACCCAGAACCCAGCGTATCCAACATGCAAGGTAGTCCAGATTGTGATTAGAAGGAAAGCACGAATTTGAAATTAAAAGAGGGATTGAAGCTTGAGTTACCTATTCATGCTTCCAAGGGTTTGGGAGGAAACAACTCTAATACAATGTTAAGGGCACGAATTCAGCTTGACAGAGGCGAGAAGGAACGATTGATTCCCACCAAGAGGCTGCACACAGAGGAAATGAGCTGAGAAGCACTTCCTGGCTTCCTGTCTCACTCGCCATGGCGAGTTGCACAGCTTGCCATGGCGAGTTGTGCAGCTTCAGCAACACCAACCACGCAATTTTGCTGCATTTTTCCAAGGTTTCGCCTTTTCTCAGTACCCAGAACGTTTCCAATGTTGCAGGACTCGTATTTTTGGGGATAATAACACATGCAGTAACGAATCTTCAAGAATGGGTTAGAATTGAGAGTTTGAATCAAAAAGGGAAGGTTCATGAACTTGTTTCTTGATTTATGAATTTTGGGAAAGATGGAAAGGAGTGGTTTCAACTGAAATTTCTACTTAGTCTTGCATGTGGAGAATTTCAGAAGTAAATACTGTGTTGGGTGAATAGTTTACAAGAAGAGGTGACATAAGAAAATGTTGGAAGTGAAAATCTTGTTGTTTGATGGTGGTATCGTGGGAGGAAGAGGGGAGAGAACTTGAGTGTTTAATTTTTCTGAACTTGTGTTGAGAGTGAGTGTTTTGCATGTCTACAAGTTGGTCTTAAAACATATGAAGTGTGTGTGTGTGTGTGTGGTATTGAGATAGTGAGAATGTGAGTCATGAGAGTGAGAAGGTGAGGTGTTATACTCTCAAGAGAAGGGGAATGAGTCATGAGGAAGGGGAAGATTGGAGGAAAAGTTTGATTCCTTGTGTTAATTAAATCACAAGTGGTATTAATTGTATTAGTGTGTAATTTAGGTTCAGGTAAGGTTCCTAAATTTTTTTACACATAATACACTTAATTTCCTAATACTTAATTTAATTCATCACCTCTAATTAATTTTAATTTATTAGACGAGGCTCTAATTCAAATTAATTAGGTGGATAAAATTGCGGGATGTTACAATCTACCCCCCTTAAAGAAATTTCGTCCTCGAAATTCAGAAATTTACCTTTAGGAAAGATAGGAATAACTTTTCTCATGACAGGTTTCTGTTCCTGAGTGAGTTAGTCGCCACGAGACTGAGTCCATCCGACTTTGGTTATTGGAATTTTCTTGTACCGAAGAATCTTAACTTCACAATCAACTATACGAACTAGATTTGGCTGATAAGTTAAGGGTGACTGAATATCAATCTCTAAAGAGTGATAAAGATCGGGAATGAGTCTCCGAAGTTGAGACACATGAAACACGTCGTATAACCCAGACCTGAATGGAGATAGAGCTAATTGATAGGTTACCGAACTGACGCGTTGAAGGAATAAGGTCTTACACACTTCTGATAGAATTTCTTCGTTGGGAAAACACCTCGTAATTCCAACTTTGGTGTTATTCTCAAGAATTCTTGTTTACCTTTATTCCTTGGAATAAAACTTTCCTCTCTCAAAGAGTTATTCGTCTAAATTTGATCGTCTAATTATATGTTCGTCTACTCCCGTGTTGCGCACTCTGATCCGACTACTCATAGTCATCCCCTTTTCATCTGCGTCATCATGTACTTACTCCAAATTCATTTAACACAGTGACGCACCATCTTTTCTTTCCCAATTTACCTCCACCATTACTACGTCTTTCATATGGGTAGCCCCACAAGGTAATACTTGTTTTACTTTGTGATAGCAGGTATGTGACGGTATTCTAATTACTTGCCTACAGTCCAATATGTTCGCGACATCTTAGCATACCGTACTCGATATTATCTTGCACTACACTCTCACAAGTCGCTATCTGGCCTGGTTGTTGCTATATGAATAGCTGAATGGAATAAATTTAAGTGTTGATGTCAAAAATCCAAAACTTTCTCTTTAGGGTTTTCTCAATTCTGAACGCTGCAGCTCGTAACACATCACACGTACCACTGTCCCATTGTGTCGTATAAAACTCTAGGATTAATCAAAATATAAAACGAGCGGAGAACGCTTAAGCACTATAGATTCTTTCGCCAATGAGTCAGACTCATCTGCAACCGGTTCCATAGTGCTATAGAATTTTCCACCTACTACTTCAATCCATCCTAGCACAACACTGTGGTCGAGTAGTACATTTAACATATCAAGAATTGAGGTTCGAATCTTCCTTCAAAGATACGGTTAGGTTGGCTGGATAATTCTCTGATAGGCTGACATGGAAGAATCTGGCTAAAGTGATTGGACTTTAATGACGGTTAACTAAATACGGAAGGCTTACACATTTAACACAGAGAATGGCTTTAAATCCCTCATTCACCATAGTCTATGTGTCAACGTATGAATCGAATTTGTAATAAGGAAACTCTTATACTCTACACGAAGAATTGATTAATGACGATCTGAATCTATCGTTGATACTGTACAGAGAAACTGAAACAGTCGACAGAGAATGGAATGGTTCAAACTCGGATTCGGAGAATAGCGTTGATGAAGTATCTAGATTCTGCTATTTTTACAGGCTCCTATTATCTACGTAACTGGAAAGATCTGAATTTAACTGGAAGTTAGCTGATAAGACTCCGAAAGTATACCCAAGGTACTGGAAATAATGATGGATCGTTCAGGTGCACAAGGACCTATGAGATTAACTGATACTGACACCGAGTAGAATGGTTCGGCGGATAATTGACTAATGATACTGATTAAAAGATCCATACGATGAGTGGGAGCTTGGACTGAATTTACACGTGTCCTCTTCAGATAAACTGGACTCCACGAATTATATTCAGTTACTAACAGCGTAACTGAAAGGGCTGAAAGATTGAACAGGATTACTTGTAAGCAGAGTCTCCCAATGTCGGTTGAACTAACCGACGTTGAGGAATTTGGAAAGTTAACTTCTCGACTTACTCCGGTGATAAGTAAGACTGACAGATGATAGGGCACGAGAAGGAATTATCTGTCTGGGACAAAAGCAGACAAGTTAGGGAGTGAACCCGTCCCACGTTCCTATGTCTAATGGATACCCAATCCAACGTAGTCGAGTTCGATGAACTTAGCTTATGAAAGGTCCGAAGGAATGGTCATGAATCTGGAATTTGACTTCTATTAGTTCTGGCTCGAAACAGGGTATTGATAGGAACTCCTAATGGAAACCTGACCGACTCTAATAGATTCCTAACTCGAAGATCTGAATAAAGAAAATGCTAAGTGGCTAATAAGGAATAAATCCAGCTTAGTGATTTCGCTTCGGGCATCTAACATGGATACTCAACGATTGATGTAAGTGGCTGAATGCGTTAATGATAACTTCTGACCTGCTAATCTGATCGAGACTTGAATACTAGTGATTCGGTACTAAGGCTGATTTCAGGAGGTGGATTGTTCTACTGTAACGAGCTCCTATTTAAAATGTACTAGGTGATAAGATAATGGCTGTCATCTAAGGAAACTAATAACAAGGGTGGTTCAACTTAGTTTCTCTCACAAGGTATCTACCTAAGCCACGACACTAAGCTGCTAATGTAGGAGACGCATGATAGTGTTAAACAGACTCCCTGGTACTAAGTATGGTCAAGGATGTTTCTACTTGTCATTCCGATTGAGGTTATGTTCCAAATAGGCTGGGTGTGATTTCTAGGATAACGTGTTGAGTTGAAACTATCTTATTTGGCATGTAGCAATATCCTACGTGATAACATAACAGGCTGAAGTGTGAAAGAATGTTGAAGCTAAGGTGGCCTAAATCGACTATTTTTCCTATATGAATGGTCGGGTAATTTACTGACGCTAAGTTACTAGTTCGTGATAAGTGAATAACTATGCCTAACAAGTATATATAGGTAATCAAGTCTATAAGGTGCAATTTCTAACTGTTACGTCTGATAATGCTTGACCTCTAGTGGTAAGGTACAACTATTGGTTGCTACTTACAAGGGTTAAATCAGTTGATTCTTGTTTCTACTGCTCACGAATGATGCCTTACGAATTAAGTCAGGTACCTACATGGTGTCGTGAAATGATTCCTATTTGTTACTCTAATCAAGGTTGATCTCGAATGGTTTGCTGAGTTAACTGACCTAAGCTGGTATCGAAAAAGAAATCTTATTTGTTATGCTAAACAGATCCTGGCTTCTCGCGGTATGGTAGGAATACGAGTTACGATGTTGAAATGCTAAATTATTCTTAGGGAGGCATTAAAAGTTGGCTTCCTATAGGATAATCTATTGGAAAGTTCTCATATGAATATTCCAACTTGGTTCCTATAGTATGGTACTAAACAGATCTAACAGCACTGGTGAATCTTGCGGCTGAAAGGTGAGACTAGGTATTCAAGAAGAGTCTTGATTTACTGACGGTTGAATTTTACTTGGCTCACATGTTTCTTGTAAACATATTCACCGGGTGGTAGGGTTATTCTCTGGTTCGGAAAGGTTCGCCTGACACACAGTGTCAGTTGGATACTGTTATAACTTACACGCTTACGTTCTTACATGAACAATTCTACTTCGAGCGTTTAGTACTTCCATCAAACTGTTCTTACTCTCAATAATCTTAATAACTGCTTCCTTACAATCTCCAAAATTTTCCTACTACTATTGGTCTTAATCCATATAATCCATCTTAACTCTTGGTATACTCGTTGGCGTTGCACCACTTACTCCTTCAGTCCTAACCATTTCTGCTCTAACATCCGGTTAGAGAGAATTCTTGCCAACGGTTGCTTCTGAAATGCATCTCCACTACGATCTTCTTACTTAACCACCATGGTCCACTTCGGTTCTCAACCGTAATACCCTGCCTACCATGCACAATACTGAGCTGATCAGACTCTGCACGCGATGGTTTCAGCGTAAACAGTCCAGACTCCAAAGGGTCCGTACTACTAAGAAAAGGGATTGTAATGACTCATGGCAAGGTCCGATACTAGATCGACCTGCTCTGATACCAATTGTAACGCCCCAACTAAATTATCTAGAATATTTAGTCGAAACATTAAAAACTGGAATCTGAGTACATTAATTAAAAGAAATATTGTTGAATAATACAATATCATTAAGAAATAATGAATATTCGATACAGACAGCGGAAACGAAACTACAGAGAATGGCAAGCTAAATAAAAGCAAGAATGAAGACTAAGTCTTCAAAGCTGACAATCCAAGCATGGCTCCAATCGTCAGATCCAACCTGGTTCCTGCTCCTGGAATAACCTGTCTTACCTATATCGAAAAGGGAGTGGGGTGAGACAGTCACTTCGTCCCAGTGAGTTCTACTACCCTCCTAAAGGCTATTAAGCCGGGGCACCTAATCAGTCGTATCATAATTCATATCATATTGTCATAAGCATAAATAAATAAAGGTGTAACACTGATTAATCTTGTTGATTTTAAACCGCAAGCACTCTGAGGTGAGCACGTCTCAGAAGCCTGCCTTGTCCGCGAACAGAAAGCGTTCTGGCGTGCAGCTCACAAAGTTTTTACTAATGGAACATCTAAAACGAAGTCCACACGTGATAATATAATCACATACATAATTGACTGATTCTAAATTAATTACATGCTACCATAATTTCACAAAGCCCGGGGAGCATACATAATTCTAAATTCCCTACGTTATTCCCTAAGATTCCAATTGTGTTTGACTTCCTGTACCACATTATATTAATTATGTAGTCTGCAAAATATCAGAATTATCCGAGGATATATAACGAGTGTTGAATTTTCAGAAGTTGAAGATAAAAGGTCAATCTGCACATTGCTCGCTACAGCGAGTCACCAACTCGCCATGGCGAACTAACAAGGTCTGGTCTAAATGAACTCGCTAGGCGAGCAAATGCTCGCCATGGCGAGTTTCATCAGCCCGGAAGTTGTTCACTCACCATGAAGACTCGCCAGTAGCTCGCTATGGCGAGCTAGTGCAGAAAATACTCTGTTTTACAATTTTCAAAGATTTTTCAAAAGAACAACCTACAATCCTCAAATAAAACAGTGCAAACACATAATAGATATAATATATGACAGAATAGAAGAGAACTTGGGGTTTAATTCTCCTCACACAATTAATCCCTAATTTCCTAAGTGAACATGCAAGATTTCATAATTTGGGAATCTAAACTAACTAACTAAGAACCCACCTGATAATAGAAGCTTTAACTTTCTCCTTGGGCTCTACACAGCTGCAAAATCCTCAGCTACACTCACGAATCCCTTTGACAGAATTCTTGAAAATTTTGGAGAATATTGGTCCTTCTAATTTCTTGGTTATTAAGGCATCACTTGTAGCACCCAGAACCCAGCGTATCCAACATGCAAGGTAGTCCAGATTGTGATTAGAAGGAAAGCACGAATTTGAAATTAAAAGAGGGATTGAAGCTTGAGTTACCTATTCATGCTTCCAAGGGTTTGAGAGGAAACAACTCTAATACAATGTTAAGGGCACGAATTCAGCTTGACAGAGGCGAGAAGGAACGATTGATTCCTACCAAGAGGCTGCACACAGAGGAAATAAGCTGAGAAGCACTTCCTGGCTTCCTGTCTCACTCGCCATGGCGAGTTGCACAGCTTGCCATGGCGAGTTGTGCAGCTTCAGCAACACCAACCACGCAATTTTGCTGCATTTTTCCAAGGTTTCGCCTTTTCTCAGTACCCAGAACGTTTCCAATGTTGCAGGACTCGTATTTTTGGGGATAATAACACATGCAGTAACGAATCTTCAAGAATGGGTTAGAATTGAGAGTTTGAATCAAAAAGGGAAGGTTCATGAACTTGTTTCCTGATTGATGAATTTTGGGAAAGATGGAAAGGAGTGGTTTCAACTGAAATTTCTACACAGGAGTGGTTTTTACTGTGTTGGGTGAATAGTTTACAAGAAGAGGTGACATAAGAAAATGTTGGAAGTGAAAATCTTGTTGTTTGATGGTGGTATCGTGGGAGGAAGAGGGGAGAGAACTTGAGTGTTTAATTTTTCTGAACTTGTGTTGAGAGTGAGTGTTTTGCATGTCTACAAGTTGGTCTTAAAACATATGAAGTGTGTGTGTGTGTGTGGTATTGAGATAATGAGAATGTGAGTCATGAGAGTGAGAAGGTGAGGTGTTATACTCTCAAGAGAAGGGGAATGAGTCATGAGGAAGGGGAAGATTGGAGGAAAAGATTGATTCCTTGTGTTAATTAAATCACAAGTGGTATTAATTGTATTAGTGTGTAATTTAGGTTCAAGTAAGGCCTAAATTTTTTTACACATAATACACTTAATTTCCTAATACTTAATTTAATTCATCAACTCTAATTAATTTTAATTTATTAGATGAGGCTCTAATTCAAATTAATTAGGTGGATAAAATTGCGGGATGTTACATCTAGGTTGTCGATAATTCATCCATGTTGTCAGAGTCGTCCTCCACATAGTCTCAATGGCGATGAATAAAACACTTCGTACCAATTTCTTCAATTGTCTTTCAAAATTTTGTGTGCTAATTTGCTCTTCAACTCTCCTGTTGTGCGAATCGAGCATCATCCTCTGCAACATTTATTCTCCGCTCAATTCCTTCCATCTGTACAACTATATATCTCAGTCCTAGAATGACCAAAAAAAGAGCACTACATTTTAAAAGTACACTGAACAAGTAGTTAGTGAGGAATAAAAAAAGAGAACTACTTTGTTTCAATCACAAGGACCTTGTACTCAATGCCTATTCACTCTCAATAGAAACCAATACTTTGCACAAAGAAAAAATTAAAAAAAAAATATTTAATTTCACAGACAACAACAAATGCAAAATCTAAAACAATAAAACCATGTTAGAGATAAGTATATCAAAAAGTTGTTATACAAAGATTAAGAGTTTAACATAAAGTACCTTGAATCGAAGATTCTGGTTGTTCCGCCCTCAACTATTCTAAAAGAGAGAAAACTGTTTGTTAAAATAAAAAAGGAGAAACAGTGAGATAAACAATTTTGTTTTCTTGATGAAAAAGAAAATCAAAATAGGTTAGTATATAAATATTAATCTTCTGCGGAAATAAACAAATAGATTAGTATAAAATTACTATATTTATAAAAAAAAAGTATATAATTATTATTCTGTCAAAAAAAAGTATATAATTATTATAAATTTGCTTTATAGTTATGAGAAAATCTTAGGTGAAGTCGAACATAACACCACACTCTTAGAATCAATTAACATAAAATTTTAAATAATTAACTAATCAATAAAATAGAAAAAAAAAATTTAACCTCATCCATTAAAAAAAATATACACTTTTCAAAAAAAAAAAAACACAAAGAATGCAAAAAAAAAAAAAACTTGGTTCCCACGAATTTACTTGTTTCATCTTCTTCCTCTTCTGAGAAAAACCAAAACACAAGAATAGTGAAGTCTGTTTTTGGTCCTCATCATCGTCATCATATAATTGCACAGACATGACAACCAAATTGGATGTCCGACCTTAATAATTGAATGATATTGCACAAGTAGAAAACATGGGGTTGTTAAATTAAAACACATGTTGCAATGGTTGTGAAACAAAACTAGAATGATTTGATCAAGAAGAGGAAGAAGATAGAACAAGTTTAAATTCGTGGAAGCCAAGTTTTTTTTTTGCGTTCTTTGTGTTGTTTTTTTAGAAAAAGCGTATAATTTTTTAATGGATGAGGTTAAATATTTTTTTCCTATTTTATTAATTAGTTTTTTTTTTTGGAAAAGTGTACATTTTTTTTAATGGATGATGTTAAATCTTTTTTTTCCTATTTTAATAATTAGTTTTTTTTTTTGGAAAAGTGTACATTTTTTTTAATGGATGATGTTAAATCTTTTTTTTTTCCTAATTTATTAATTAGATAATTATTTAAAATTTTCTGATTGGTTGATTCTAAGCGTATGATGTTACGTTCGACTTCACCTAAGATTTTCTCTATAGTTATTGATAGTGAAACCACGGGTAACAATTTCAAATAATTCATAACAAATTTTTAATTTTATCGACGGTTTAGTCATGGATAAGTCGTCGGTACTTTCAAAATTTCCCACGACCATAGAGTCGTGGGTAATTATTCGTGGGTAATAAAACAATTTCTTGTAGTGAGATCCAAGCTCACCATACCTAGATAAGGTTCTAGTAGTTGAAGGACTCACTACAAACTTGATAAGCATCAGTCAACTATGTGAACAAGGACTAGATGTGTACTTCAACAACTCTGAGTGCATTATTGCTAATAATCAAAAGATAGTGATGAAGGGTGTCAAGGCGAAAGACAAATGCTATAAGTGGATCCCTCCCAACAATGGTCCAAAAATAGCTTGCTTGACAGTCAAGGAAGAGAATGACCAGATGTTCTACCAGATGTCCCAACAACTGTACACTCGTCAGGAAGTTGAATCACTTCAACCTGAACGTGGGAAAGGAACTCTAGAGTTCCACACGTCCAAAAGCGTGTAGAACATTAAGTGACGGGGTGGCGTGTAGAAGAATTATAACGTTAATCATCATTACTTCTGCACAATAAACAAGGTAACATACTACCTAGTTCCGTCTATAAAAAGCCACCTAGATCATCACTTGTGCTACCACACTCGCTTCAACATCTGTTACGACATCCTTCAAAAAAAACTCTCAAAAGACATCTTCTTCAACAAAACTCTGAACAACATGAGCCAAGAAATCACAATGAGCACCAACATCCAAGAAATCAACAAAGGCAAAGGACTTAGTGATCCAGCTAGGGTTTCAGACTCAACCATCAATCAACAAGAGGTTGATCTTGACAAGTTGGTCGTTCCCAGAGGAAGAAGAACAACAACAGGGAAGAGGAGAAGCAACGCTTTGATTGGGCCCTTCACTAATCTTGCACATAGTGAAGAACCCAAAGAAGGACCTACGCTAGAAGCCCAATTGTAACATCCCGCAATTTCATTCACCTAATTAATTTTATTAGAGCCTTGTCTAATAAATTAGAATCAACTAAAGGTAATTGAATTAATCAAGCTTCGAGGATTAAGCATATTATGTGTTAAAATTAAGAGTTCTATTTGAACCTACACCATACACTAGTACAATTAATTCTCACTTGTGATTTAATTGACTCTAAGAATCAATCCTTCCCTTTCATGACTCAATTTCCACTCATGCCAATACTCCCCTCCTAGAGACACCTCAAGCCATGACTCACTTTTACTCTCTCTAATTTATCAACACCTCATGCATGTTACATGCAAAATAATGACTCACACCAATGACTCACCGCCACTCTTGTTTAACACCTCACCATTCCTTGCTTATTAATACAATTGCATGCAAAGCTCTCTCATTTTTGGTACCTCACCACTTCAGAAAAATTGTAAAACACAAAGCTCTTTCCTCCCCCTCTCTCACGGCCAACAACACTAACAACACACAAAAGCTTCAAATCCTCATTTTCCTCATGAACACATTCTCACAATTTTCTAACAACACCACATCATAAATTTTTAAGCTCTCTTCCCCCTTTCATCAGCTGCAAACACAAGATGTTCCACCATCTCTCTCAAACCAATGGTAGAACATGCATGCAAGCAAACAACAACAATCTCCTTCACACCTTTTCTTTGACCAAAAACCTTGCATGCAACTCCAAATCAAACATGAACACCCACTGTATTTTACAGTAGAGAAACCTCCATTCAAACCCTCCATTTCAGTGATTCAAACATCAAAACACCTTCTAATCCTAGAAGCAAAAACTAGAGTTTCAAGTTCATCAAATTCCAAATCCGTCCAGTTCTGTTCGTGGGTATAGCTGAGGTGTTTTGTACCTGTTAGAGAGCTCAGGAAGCAAGGATTAAAGCTCTAATAACAGGTGGGTTCTTAGGCTAGTTTAGTTAGAATTCCCTTAATTTATGAATTTGCATGTTAACTTAAGAAATTAGGAATTAGTTGTGTGAGGAGAATTAGCTCCCAAATTCTCTTCTATTCTGTTAAATATTGATTATATTATATATCTGCACTTTCTCAGAGTTTGATTGTAGGTGATACCTTTGAAAAATATTGAAATTCGCAAAACAGAGTCATTTCTGCCTTAACTCGCCATAGCGAGTTGCTAGCGAGCACTCATGGCGAGCTCAAGGTTCTGGGCTGAAGAACTTCGCCATGGCGAGCTCTAGCTCGCCTAGCGAGTTTTTTAGACCAGTACCTGTAAGATTGCCATGGCGACCTTGTTAACTCGCCGTAGCGAGCTAACCCAGATTTAGCTCATTTTTTTTCTGTTTTTAAAATGAATGATCACTCGTTTTATATTATTACCTGAGAAAGATAAATTGCTGTTGTATAATGTATTTAATATTGTACGGGAAGTCAGGCACAATTCTGAAATTAGGTATAACTTAGGAATTTAGAATTATGTATGCTCCCCGGGCTTTGGGAAAATTATGGTAGCATGTAATTAATTTAGAATCAGTCAATTATGTATGTAATTATATTATCACGTGTGGACTTCGTTTTAGATGTTCCACTAGTAAAACTTTGTGAGCTGCACGCCGGAACGCTTTCTGTTCGCGGACAAGGCAGGCCTCTGAGACATGCTCACCTCAGAGTGCTTGCGGTTTAAAATCAACAAGACTAATTCTGTGTTACACCATTATTTATTTATGCTGATGACATTATGTTTTGAAATAAAATATGTTACGACTGATTAGGAGCCCCCGACTTTATAGCCTTTAGGAGGGTAGTAGAACTCACTGGGACGAAGTGACTGTCTTACCCCACTCCCTTTTCGATATAGGTAAGACAGGTTATTTCGGAGCAGGGACCAGGTTGGACCTGACGATTGGAGCTATGCTTGGATTGTCAGCTATGAAGACTTAGTCTTCATCCTTGTTTATTTAGCTTGTTATTTTCTGTAGCTTCGTTTCTGTTGTCTGTATCGAATATTCATTATTATTTTAATGATAATGTATTATTCATCTATAATTATTTTTAATTAATGCACTAAGATTCCAGTTATTTATGTTCCGACTAAATATTCTAGATATTTTTAGTTGGGGCGTTACAATTGGTATCAGAGCAGGTCGATCCAATATCGGACCTTGCCATGAGTCATTACACTCCCTCTCTTAGTAGTACGGACCCTTTGGAGTCTGGACTGTTTACGCTGAAATCATCGCGTGCTGAGTCTGATCAACTCAGTATTATGCATGGTAGGCAGGGTATTACGGTTGAGAACCGAAGTGGACCACGGTGGTTAAGTAAGAAGATCGTAGTGGCAATCGTTGGCGAGAATTCTCTCTAACCGGATGTTAGAGCTGAAATAAGTTAGGACGGAAGGAGTAAGTGGTGCAACGCCAACGAGTATGCCAAGAGCTAAGACGAATCATATGGATTAAGACCAATAGTAGTAGGAAATTCTGGAGATTATAAGGAAGCAGTTGTTAAGATTATAGAGAGTAAGAATTGTTCATGGAAGAGCGTAGGTGTGTAGGTCATTATAGTATCCAACTGACACCCTGTGTCAGGTATATTCCTGGACTTGAGAGTAACCATACCTTCTGGTGAACATGTTCACAAGAAATACGTAAACCAAGTAAGATTGAACCTTCAGTAAATTAGAACTCTTCCTAGATAGTTAACCTTACTTGTCAGCCGTGAGATTCACCAGTGATGTTAGATCTGTTCAATACCAACCTAGGATTCGAGATCAACCTTGATTAGAGTAACAATTAGGAATCATTTCACGACACTGTTGAGGATTTTAGGGTGTTGGCTTCATTTGGTAAAATAAGCCTGATTCCATGATGTGGAGCATGATGTGTGGCACATCAGGTTTCACATCTGGACGCCCTAGCTGGACGCGCTTTTATTAATTTACACGCGATCTTTTGAAAAGATTTGTTTTTCAAATTAAATCGTGCCAGCTTGCGCGCCAAGGAACAAGATAATCTTTCATGGTTCTGTTTTATTTTATTGGCCGACTTTGATCAAAAAGATTTGAAACAAACAATTAAAAGATTACGATCAAATAAATCTCAAGGAGAATTAACAAAGGCCAGCTGTCAACATTGAAGATCCAAGCCCATGAAACTTGTTCTATATAAAGGAAGACTGAAGACACTTTGAAGTAACGAAGCCAAGAGTTGAAGAAATCGAGTCTTAGGTCTTAGTCTGTTTATTGTTCTTTGTGAGCCTTCACTTGAATCATAATTTTGATACAAGTAAGGACTGAGTTTGATAGAGTTGTAATCTCTAGTGTTCTTTCTCCAAAGCTTTGAAGCAAGGAGTTAGAGTGTGCAACACTCAAAGCCTTTAGGTACGAGTGCATAGGTTTCTAGGAGTGTGTCTCCAAACTGAGTTTGTTATTAAATCCTTACTGGGTAAGGTTGAGGGGGAATGAGCAGAGGTTCTCATATCTAGGAGTTCCTAGGTAGAATTAGCACGGGTAGTGATTAAGTGAGAAGTTGTAAACGGGGGAGTTTAGCTTTGAATTGATACTACCATAGTGGATTCATCCCTGGATTGGTATCCTCCAGATTAGGGCTTGTTTAAGCGCCGAACTGGGTTAACAAACTCACTGTGTTTTATTGTTTCCTGCACTTTAAATTGTTTACTTGTTCATCAAGTTCAGCATGTTCACGATGTTGACACATTAGGCTACACATCGTACGATTCCTAAAGTGTACACATCGTGCTACACATCTGACACTTGCCACCAGAATTTCAATTGGCATCAGAGCAGGCACCCTGCCTGTTTGAGGGTGAGCTCCAGGGAAGTTACTTTCTGGAAACATGGACAAGGATGGAACAACGGTCAACAAACCACCCCTCCTGGATGGAACTAACTATGACTATTGGAAGCCAAGGATGATTGCCTTCCTAAAGTCACTTGACAGCAGAACTTGGAAAGCTGTGCTCAAAGGCTGGGAGCATCCCAAAATTTTGGATGCTAATGGTGTTGACACTGGTGTACTCAAGCCAGAGGAAGATTGGTCAGCTGCAGAGGACACTGCATCACTTGGAAACTCCAAAGCTTTGAATGCTTTATTCAATGGAGTGGACAAGAACATGTTCAGATTGATCAAGCAGTGTACTGTTGCAAAGAATGCTTGGGAGATACTCAGAACCACTCATGAAGGCAATGCCAAGGTAAAAAGCTCAAGAATCCAACTTCTCAACACTAAGTTTGAAAACCTCAGGATGAAAGAAGAAGAATCAATTCATGAATTTCACATGAATTTGCTTGAGGTGGACAATTCCTTTGAGGCTCTAGGTGAGAAATTGTCTGAAGAAAAGCTTGTGAGAAAGATGCTTAGATCCCTACCCAAGAGATTTAACATGAAAATCACAGCTATTGAAGAAGCTCAAGACATCCCAAATATGAAACTTGAAGAACTTGTGAGCTCTCTCCAAACTTTTGAGATGAACTTTGGTGAGCAAACTGAGAAGAAAGGAAAAGGTATAGCCTTTGTATCTTGTGCTGGTGAAGAGGAAGAAGCTGATGAATCAGATGATGATCTCTCAAATGACATAGCTATGCTAGGAAGACAATTCAACAAGCTTCAAAGAAGGGTGGATAAAAGACCAAGGAGGAATGTGAGGAACATCCAGACTGACATCAGTAAACTAGGTAACACTTCAACAAAAACCAAAACTGATGATAAGTCAACTCAGAACAAGGGTGTTCAATGTCATGAATGTGAAGGCTTTGGTCATATAAGAACTGAATGCGGCACATATCTGAAGAAGCAGAAGAAAGGCCTAACTGTATCATTGTTTGATGAAGACTCTGACACTGACTCAGAGAATGTTGCTGCTAATCATGTGAGTGCCATGACTGGTGTGTGTAGTACTGATGTTGATTCTGATGATGAAGAACTCACCTTTAATGAACTAGCCTCAGTCTACAAAAAGCTATCCATCAAAAGTAGGGAACTGTGCAGAATCAATGAAGAACAGAAGGTGGTTATCAGTCAGCTAGAGACAGAGAAGGCTCAACTGCAGAACCAAGTAGCTAGTCTTGAAAGTGAAGCCAAGTTACTGTCAACTAACTTGAAGAATATGACCAAGTCTGTAAAGATGCTCAATACTGGAACTGACATGCTTGATGAAATTTTGAAAGTGGGAAAGCATGCTGGTGACTCATCTGGTGTAGGATTTAAGAACAAACATCACAACAAGAATACAAATACTATGTTTGTTCCTGCTCAGAAGAAATCTGACCCTGGCAGAATGTGGACACATCACACCCCACATCAGAGACCTGCTGGCAAAGAGAAGTTTAATGCTTGGAGATGCCACTACTGTGGGAAGAATGGTCACATCAAGCCCTTCTGCTACAAACTCTATGGGTATCCCAAGAAAAGGCCTCAGGTCCAAGCCAAATCAGCAAGGGTCACTCCTAAGAAGATGTGGAAGCCAAAAGTTTCTGAAACTGCTCATATTGCTCACACTTCTCTCAGAGCATCTTCCAATGAAGATTGGTATTTTGATAGTGGTTGTTCTAGGCATATGACTGGTGTTGAGAAATTTCTCACTAATATCAAGCCTCATACAACAAGCTTTGTAACCTTTGGTGATGGAGCAAAAGGTGAAATCAAGGGCAGTGGTAAACTCAGCAGCAAAAGCTTACCCGACCTAGATGATGTGTTACTTGTTAAAGGCTTGAAGGCTAATCTTATCAGCATAAGCCAATTGTGTGATCAAGGTCTCAAAGTCAACTTCACAAAGAATGAATGTCTTATTACTTCTGACAAAGGAGAATTGTTGATGAGAGGATCTAGGTCAAGACACAACTGCTATCTATGGATTCCTGATGAAACTGCTCGCTCTACTACATGTCTTATTAGTCAGGAAGAAGAAGTTAAGCTTTGGCACCAAAGACTTGGTCATTTGAATCTAAAAGGAATGAAGAAGATTATGTCCAAGGAAGCTATTAGAGGACTACCAAAGCTTAAGATTGTTGAAGGCAGTATCTGTGGTGAATGTCAAGTTGGAAAGCAGGCTCAGATGTCACATCCAATGTTGCAACATCAGGTGACATCCAAAGTTCTTGAACTGCTACATATGGACTTGATGGGACCAATGCAGGTAGAGAGTATTGGTGGCAAAAGATATGCCTTTGTGGTTGTAGATGATTTCTCAAGGTTCACTTGGGTTAGCTTCATCAGAGAGAAGTCTGACACTTTTGATGCATTCAAAGAACTATGCCTTAGACTACAAAGAGAGAAGGATAGTGGCATTGTTAGAATCAGAAGTGATCATGGGAAAGAGTTTGAAAATTCAAGATTCTCTGAGTTTTGTGCTGATGAAGGAATTGGGCATGAGTTCTCCTCACCAATCACACCCCAACAAAATGGTGTAGTTGAGAGGAAGAACAGAACCTTGCAAGAGGCTGCAAGAGTTATGCTACATGCCAAGAAGCTACCTTACTATTTTTGGGTAGAGGCCATGAGTACTGCATGCTATGTACACAACAGGGTGACTCTGAGAAAAGGTACTTCAACCACACTGTATGAGATATGGAAAGGAAGAAAACCAACTGTCAAACACTTCCATGTCTTTGGTAGCAAGTGCTATATCTTAGCTGACAGAGAGCAAAGGAGGAAGATGGATCCCAAGAGTGATGAAGGAATCTTTCTAGGCTATTCCATAACCAGCAGAGCCTATAGAGTCTTCAACAACAGAACAAGAACTATGATGGAATCCATCAATGTTGTCATAGATGACTGTTCAGACAATGTACCTGATGTTGATCCTGATGTGGACACATCTCACCCCCTGCCTGAAGACTCTGAAGTTATAGAGATTCCTGAGAAGACTGATCAGCAAGAAGATGTGACTCCAGTGAACAAGGGTCCCTCTGTTAGAGTTCAAAAGAATCATCCAAAGGAACTCATAATAGGGAATCCTGAGTCAGGGGTTATGACAAGGTCAAGAGAGGTTGTATCCAATGCTTGTTTTGTGTCAAAGGTAGAACCAAAGAATGTGAAAGAAGCCTTGACAGATGAGTTTTGGATTGAAGCTATGCAAGAGGAGCTGAACCAGTTCAAGAGGAATGAAGTGTGGGATTTAGTTCCTAGACCTGAAGGAGTCAACATCATTGGTACTAAATGGGTTTATAGGAATAAATCTGATGAAAGTGGTGTTGTGACTAGAAACAAGGCTAGGCTTGTGGCTCAAGGTTACTCTCAGATTGAAGGAGTAGACTTTGATGAAACATTTGCTCCTGTGGCACGTCTCGAGTCCATAAGGTTACTTTTGGGAGTAGCATGTATCTTGAAATTCAAGCTATTCCAGATGGATGTGAAGAGTGCTTTCCTCAATGGCTACTTGAATGAGGAAGTTTATGTGGAGCAGCCCAAGGGATTTGTTGATCCAAATTATCCAGATCATGTCTACAGATTGAAGAAGGCATTATATGGATTAAAGCAAGCTCCTAGGGCATGGTATGAGAGGCTAACCAAATTTCTTGTGCAGCAAGGTTATAGAAAAGGAGAAACAGACAAAACCTTGTTTGTCAGAGAAGAAAAGGGCAAGTTCATGATTGCACAAATCTATGTAGATGACATTGTGTTTGGAGGAATGTCTGATCCAATGGTCAAGATGTTTGTGAATCAGATGCAGTCTGAATTTGAGATGAGCGTTGTAGGTGAACTTACATACTTTCTTGGTCTGCAAGTCAAACAGATGGAAGATACAATTTTCAACTCTCAAAGCAAGTATGCCAAGAACATTGTGAAGAAATTTGGAATGGAGAATGCAAATCACAAAAGAACTCCTGCAGCAACCCATCTCAAACTTTCTAAAGATGAGCATGGTGTCAGTGTTGATCAAAGTCTATACAGAAGCATGATTGGCAGTCTACTTTATCTCACTGCAAGTAGACCTGATATTAGTTTTGCTGTTGGTGTGTGTGCAAGGTACCAAGCTGAGCCTAAGATGAGTCATCTAAATCAAGTCAAAAGGATTCTCAAGTATGTCAGTGGTACAAGTGATTATGGAATTCTCTACTCTCATGGTGAAGACACAAGATTGTTAGGTTATTGTGATGCTGACTGGGCAGGAAGTGCAGATGATAGGAAGAGCACTTCTGGTGGATGTTTCTTTTTGGGAAGCTACCTTATATCATGGTTCAGCAAGAAACAAAATTGTGTTTCTCTTGTTAGGTTATTTTCACTAAGGCTTTAGATGCAAATAGGTTTGAGGTGTTAAGGAGCAAACTTGGTATTTGCCTCTTTGATGATCAATAGCCATAATAGCTATTTAGGCGTGCAACGGTTACCTGTTTTTTCCCTCCATCCATAGTTGCACGCAATCCAAAGGCAATCATTACAAAATATTTCCAACGGCTATTTCGCGATCAAAACTCCAAGAAATCCGTTTACTCAAGATTTTTCTCGTATTGCCTACCACATTGATCACCACATTCGTTTCTCAACCACTCAAACGACCAAAAATTTTCTTGATCTCTCTCAAACCCTTTGTTCATCTCTCTGCTATTTTCTTTCTTCATACCAAATCACCATCATCATCATCATGTCTACTGCAACCAAAACATCTCCTTCAACCAAATTCACAACTCCTCCATCATCACCAAAACCTAATTCCCCGCATCCTGAAGAAGTTCAAAGTGACATGATCGTTAATGCCACTCCTGTTTCTATGATCAAGCCATCTGGATCAAAGAAGAAGAAGTCAAAACGATCAAGAAGGGAATCAACCCCCATTGCTGCAGAGGAAGATGTTGTTCCTTCTCCTTCCACAGAAAAATCCAAGAAGAAGAAGAAGAAAAGCAAGAAGCCAAAGATTGGCTCACCAAAGAGGGTTCACACCATGGAAAGTCTGCATGTTGAACCTCTTCCTGCAAAATCTGGTGATGCAAATGCTGAAGCATCTATGGGTGTAGGTTCTTCAAACCCTAACCCTGAGAAGGCTGCTGTGAAGATCCCTGAGAGTCAAAGACATCCCTTGACTCAGAAGATCATTGATTCTGTGCTCCAGGCCCTGCAAGAACCTAATGTTGCGGCAGATGTTGGCACATCATTGCCACAAGGTGAAGAAGAGTCTCCTGCTGAAGAAGAGACTGCTGCTGTTGAAGAACCTGCTGTCATTCCTGATTCTCCTGAACAGGAATTTGTTGAAGAAGATCAACCTGCAGAGGTTGAGGAACCTGAAGATAATACCCAGTCTGACAAGGGTAAAGAAACTGTTGAAGGTTTAGATCATGAAAACTCCAATCCTTGTGACAAGGATGCTGATGGAGATACAGTTGTTGTGGATGTAGAAGGCTACAATTCTGACATCCCCTTGAAGAAGCTTGCTGAGGACAGTATTGCTAGAAGGACCAGAAGTGGAAAGGGTCCTGCTATAGTTGAAAGTTCTCCTGCTGCTACCAAGGAGAAGAAGAAGCCTGTTAAGAGGCAAGTCATGTATGGTCCCAAGAAGGGATTTAGTAAAGCTGTGGTTCCACCTGCAAAGAAGAAGACTCAGAAAAGAAAAGAGCCACCTACAAGTGACTCAGAGTACGATGTGGAGCAGGATGTAGCTCACATCAGTGAGTCTGAGGAAGAATCTGCTGAGGAGCAGAATGTGGAGCTTGATGTAGTCCACATTGAGTCTGCTGTGAAGAAGAGCTATGGAAAGAAGAAAATCCCTCAGGGAATTCCTGACATCCCAGTTGATCTGGTTTCCTTCCACAACCCTGCACATGCTGGAAAGTGGAAATACATTGCTCACAGAAGGTTAGCTCTGGAGAGGGAGCTCAGTGCTGAAGCCTTGCAGTGCAAGGAAGTTATGAGGTTGATCAAGCGTGCTGGCTTGATGAAGACTGTTACTGGACTGGGTGACTGCTATGAGAAGGTAGTCAAAGAGTTTTTGGTAAACATCCCTGCTGGTTGTGACAATCCTTTGGACAAGGAATACCAAACTGTTTTTGTGAGAGGTAAAGAAATTCACTTCTCTCCCACTGTTATCAACAAGTATCTGGGCAGAAGTGAGGAGCCCTTTGCTGAGATGGAGGCAAATGACAACTACATAATCAAGGCCATCACAGCTGGAAAGGTCAAGACTTGGCCTAAGAAAGGGAAACTGCAAGCAAGCAAGCTCACACCAATCTACAACATCCTGAACAGGATTGCTGCTGCTAACTGGGTGCCTACCACACACAACTGTGATGTGGCTACAGGTTTGGCTAGGTTCATATATACTATTGGCAGCAAATCTAATTTTGATTTTGGTACCTATATTTTTGATCAGACTATCAAACATGCCAAAACCCTAGCTGTCAAACTACCCATTGCATTTCCTTCCCTACTGTGTGGAATCATATTGAGCCAGAGACCTGATGTTCTGGGCAAGGATGATTTGTCTTGCAGAAGAGAGTCTGCTATTTCTTTTAGTCTCAAGCAGTCTGATGTGACTCCTGATGTGGGCACATCCAGCTCAACTAATGCAATGTCTAGGACAGACATGATTACTGCTTTAAAGGAGACTTGTAAGGCTCTGGATGAGAAGAAGGCCAAGCTGGAAGCAGTCATTGCTGGACTGGAGCTTGAGGATAAGCAAACAATGGCTGAGGATGAGGAATTGGAGGAGGAGGAGCCCAATGACTCTGAAGCTGAGGAAACTGATGGGAGCCAGGATATTTGAATTTCTGTAATTCATATTTCCCTGTACTCAGTATTTCCTTGGTTTTTGCTTGTATATTGTGGACAATGCCCTGGATTTCTGTAGCACCTTTGTGTGCCTGTTCTTGTACCGCTGCACTAATAATGGCCTGAGTGCCTTTTTCTGTTCATGCACCATCATCTCTACATCTCATGCTATCTGCATTCTATGGTGTTTTACTTACTCTCTATGTGTTTGACTATATTTGTCAAAATTCTGGCTAAAAAGGGGGAGTAAAAATTAAGATGAACAATTTGAAGTCTTAAAAACTGCAGCAAAAATTGTGATGGCACATCAGACTACACATTTGGCATACATGCTTATTTTTCTTCAAATGTTTTCTCAACAACTTTTTGAAGAATTAGTTTTCTAAAGCATGTTTTTCTGAAGACTTAATCTGTACGTTTTCAACTGGGTGATGCATTCTTAAGAAGTCCAATTGAAGATGTTAATTTGTGTAATGGTTGATCCATTTGTATGATTTCTACATGGTGATGCATTCTTAAGAAGCCTGTAGAAGTTGCTATTTTGTGTGATGTTTGACACATCTGTGAGTTTTAACTTGGTCATGCATTCTTAAGAAGCCAAGTTTAAAACTTCTCTATATCTCTCTAGGTCATGCATTCTGAAGAAGCCTATAGGGAATATGAGATTTAGGGGGAGTACATGGAAAGTGCTCTAGTTCAAAGGGGAGTAGACTATTACTGGGTTTGCTACCCTCCCTTATGTGTGCATGGAATCTCATGCTTGTATGTGTCTGAGAATTTATTTTTCTCAGTCTTTGGGAATTTATTTTCCTATCTTGTGAGAGTTTAATTCTCTCTTCGTTTGTGAGGCTCTGATCCGCTGCTGCATGCCTCTGATGTGCCTATACATCTCTCCAAGTCTAGTTGGGTGACTCAAAGATTATTTTAGCCCAAAATTTGCCAAAGGGGGAGATTGTTGAGACCTTTTAGGGTGTTGGCTTCATTTGGTAAAATAAGCCTGATTCCATGATGTGGAGCATGATGTGTGGCACATCAGGGTCTGACGAAGACTCTGACACTGACTCAGAGAATGTTGCTGCTAATCATGTTAGTGCCATGACTGGGGTGGATAATACTGATGTCGAATCTGATGATGAAGAACTCACCTTTGATGAACTAGCCTCAGTCCATAAAAAGCTATTTATCAAGAGTGAGGAACTGTACAAGGTCAATGAAGAGCAGAAGGAAATCATCAGTCAACTGGAGACAGAGAAGGGTCAACTACAGAGTCAAGTTGCTAGTCTTGAAAGTGAAGTCAAGTTACTGTCAACCAACTTGAAAAATATGACCAAGTCTGTAATGATGCTCAATCCTGGAACCAACATGCTTGATGAAATTTTGAAAGTAGGAAAGCATGCGGGTGACTCATCTGGTGTAGGATTTAAGAACAAACATCACAGCAAGAAGACAATATTGTGACTCTAGAGCATGTTGCCACAGAGAATCAACTGGCAGATATTTTCACTAAGGCTTTAGATGCAAATAGGTTTGAGGTGTTAAGGGGCAAACTTGGTATTTGCCTCTTTGATGATCAATAGCCATAATAGCTATTTAGGCGTGCAACGGCTACCTGTTTTTCCCTCCATCCATAGTTGCACGCAATCCAAAGGCAATCATTACAAAATATTTCCAACGGCTATTTCACGATCAAAACTCCAAGAAATCCGTTTACTCAAGATTTTTCTTATTGCCTACCACATTGATCACCACATTCGTTTCTCAACCACTCAAACGACCAAAAATTTTCTTGATCACTCTCAAACCCTTTGTTCATCTCTCTGCTATTTTCTTTGAAAATCTTCATACCAAATCACCATCATCATCATCATGTCTACTGCAACCAAAACATCTCCTTCAACCAAATTCACGACTCCTCCATCATCATCAAAACCTAATTCCTCGCATCCTGAAGAAGTTCAAAGTGACATGATCGTTAATGCCACTCCTGTTTCTATGATCAAGCCATCTGGATCAAAGAAGAAGAAGTCAAAACGATCAAGAAGGGAATCAACCCCCATTGCTGCAGAGGAAGATGTTGTTCCTTCTCCTTCCACAGAAAAATCCAAGAAGAAGAAGAAGAAAAGCAAGAAGCCAAATATTGGCTCACCAAAGAGGGTTCACACCATGGAAAGTCTGCATGTTGAACCTCTTCCTGCAAAATCTGGTGATGCAAATGCTGAAGCATCTATGGGTGTAGGTTCTTCAAACCCTAACCCTGAGAAGGCTGTTGTGAAGATCCCTGAGAGTCAAAGACATCCCTTGACTCAGAAGATCATTGATTCTGTGCTCCAGGCCCTGCAAGAACCTAATGTTGCGGCAGATGTTGGCACATCATTGCCACAAGGTGAAGAAGAGACTGCTGCTGTTGAAAAATCTGCTGTCATTCCTGATTCTCCTGAACAGGAATTTGTTGAAGAAGATCAACCTGCTGAGGTTGAGGAGCCTAAAGATAATACCCAGTCTGACAAGGATAAAGAAACTGTTGAAGGTTCAGATCATGAAGACTCCAATCCTTCTGACAAGGATGCTGATGGAGATACAGTTGTTGTGGATGTAGAAGGCTACAATTCTGACATCCCCTTGAAGAAGCTTACTGAGGATAGTATTGCAAAAAGGACTAGAAGTGGTAAAGGTCCTGCTGTTGTTGAGATTTCTCCTGCTGCTACTAAGGAGAAGAAGAAGCCTGTTAAGAGGTAAGTCATGTATGGTCCCAAGAAGGGATTTAGTAAAGCTGTGGTTCCACCTGCAAAGAAGAAGACTCAGAAAAGAAAAGAGCCACCTACAAGTGACTCAGAGTACGATGTGGAGCAGGATGTAGCTCACATCAGTGAGTCTGAGGAAGAATCTGCTAAGGAACGCAATGTGGAGCTTGATGTGATTCACATTGAGTCTGCTATGAAGAAGAGCTATGGGAAGAAGAAAATTCCTCAGGGAATTCCTGACATCCCAGTTGATTTGATTTCCTTCCACAACCCTGCACATGCTGGTAAATGGAAGTACATTGCTCATAGAAGGTTAGCTCTGGAGAGGGAGCTCAGTGCTGAAGCCTTGCAGTGCAAGGAAGTTATGAGGTTGATCAAGCGTGCTGGCTTGATGAAGACTGTTACTGGACTGAGTGACTGCTATGAGAAGGTAGTCAAAGAGTTTTTGGTAAACATCCCTGCTGGTTGTGACAATCCTTTGGACAAGGAATACCAAACTGTTTTTGTGAGAGGTAAAGAAATTCACTTCTCTCCCACTGTTATCAACAAGTATCTGGGCAGAAGTGAGGAGCCCTTTGCTGAGATGGAGGCAAATGACAACTACATAATCAAGGCCATCACAGCTGGAAAGGTCAAGACTTGGCCTAAGAAAGGGAAACTGCAAGCAAGCAAGCTCACACCAATCTACAACATCCTGAACAGGATTGCTGCTGCTAACTGGGTGCCTACCACACACAACTGTGATGTGGCTACAGGTTTGGCTAGGTTCATATATACTATTGGTAGCAAATCTAATTTTGATTTTGGTACCTATATTTTTGATCAGACTATCAAACATGCCAAAACCCTAGCTGTCAAACTACCCATTGCATTTCCTTCCCTACTGTGTGGAATCATATTGAGCCAGAGACCTGATGTTCTGGGCAAGGATGATTTGTCTTGCAGAAGAGAGTCTGCTATTTCTTTTAGTCTCAAGCAGTCTGATGTGACTCCTGATGTGGGCACATCCAGCTCAAACAATGCTATGTCTAGGACAGACATGATTGCTGCTTTAAAGGAGACTTGCAAGGCTCTGGATGAGAAGAAGGCCAAGCTGGAGGCAGTCATTGCTGGACTGGAGCTTGAGGATGAGCAAACAATGGCTGAGGATGAGGAATTGGAGGAGGATGAGCCCAATGACTCTGAAGCTGAGGAAACTGATGGGAGCCAGGATATTTGAATCTTTGTAATTCATTATTTCCCTGTACTCAGTATTTCCTGTTGTTTTGCTTGTATTTTGTGGGTAATGCCCTGGATTTCTGATGCACCTTTGTGTGCTTGTTCTGTACTCGCTGCACTATTAATGGCCTGAGTGCCTTTTTCTGTTCATGCACCATCATCTCTACATCTCATGCTATCTGCATTCTATGGTGTTTTACTCACTCTCTGTGTGTTTGACTACATTTGTCAAAATTTATGGCTAAAAAGGGGGAGTAAAAATGAACAATTCATTGAAGTCTTAAAACTGCAGCAAAGTGTGATGTGTGGCACATCTGACTACACATCTGGCATACATGCTTATTTTTCTTCAAATGTTTTCTCAACAAATTTTTGAAGAATTAGTTTTCTAAAGCATGTTTTTCTGAAGACTTTATCTGTACGTTTTCAACTGGGTGATGCATTCTTAAGAAGTCCAATTGAAGATGTTATCTAATTTCTACATGGTGATGCATTCTTAAGAAGCCTGTAGAAGTTGTTTTGTGTGATGTTTGACACATCTGTGAGTTTTAACTTGGTCATGCATTCTTAAGAAGCCAAGTTTAAAACTTCTCTATTTCTCTCTAGGTCATGCATTCTGAAGAAGCCTATAGGGGATATGAGATTTAGGGGGAGTACATGGAAAGTGCTCTAGTTCAAAGGGGAGTAGACTATTACTGGGTTTGCTACCCTCCCTTATGTGTGCATGGAATCTCATGCTTGTATGTGTCTGAGAATTATTTCTCAGTCTTTGGAAATTTATTTTCCTATCTTGTGAGAGTTTATTTCTCTCTTTATTTGTGAGGCTCTGATCCGCTGCTGCATGCCTCTGATGTGCCTATACATCTCTCCAAGTTTAGTTGGGTGACTCAAAGATTATTTTAGCCCAAAATTTGCCAAAGGGGGAGATTGTTGAGGATTTTAGGGTGTTGGCTTCATTTGGTAAAATAAGCCTGATTCCATGATGTGGAGCATGATGTGTGGCACATCAGGTTTCACATCTGGACGCCCTAGCTGGACGCGCTTTTATTAATTTACACGCGATCTTTTGAAAAGATTTGTTTTTCAAATTAAATCGTGCCAGCTTGCGCGCCAAGGAACAAGATAATCTTTCATGGTTCTGTTTTATTTTATTGGCCGACTTTGATCAAAAAGATTTGAAACAAACAATTAAAAGATTACGATCAAATAAATCTCAAGGAGAATTAACAAAGGCCAGCTGTCAACATTGAAGATCCAAGCCCATGAAACTTGTTCTATATAAAGGAAGACTGAAGACACTTTGAAGTAACGAAGCCAAGAGTTGAAGAAATCGAGTCTTAGGTCTTAGTCTGTTTATTGTTCTTTGTGAGCCTTAACTTGAATCATAATTTTGATACAAGTAAGGACTGAGTTTGATAGAGTTGTAATCTCTAGTGTTCTTTCTCCAAAGCTTTGAAGCAAGGAGTTAGAGTGTGCAACACTCAAAGCCTTTAGGTACGAGTGCATAGGTTTCTAGGAGTGTGTCTCCAAACTGAGTTTGTTATTAAATCCTTACTGGGTAAGGTTGAGGGGGAATGAGCAGAGGTTCTCATATCTAGGAGTTCCTAGGTAGAATTAGCACGGGTAGTGATTAAGTGAGAAGTTGTAAACGGGGGAGTTTAGCTTTGAATTGATACTACCATAGTGGATTCATCCCTGGATTGGTATCCTCCAGATTAAGGCTTGTTTAAGCGCCGAACTGGGTTAACAAACTCACTGTGTTTTATTGTTTCCTGCACTTTAAATTGTTTACTTGTTCATCAAGTTCAGCATGTTCACGATGTTGACACATTAGGCTACACATCGTACGATTCCTAAAGTGTACACATCGTGCTACACATCTGACACTTGCCACCAGAATTTCAGACACCATGTAGGTACCTGAGTAATTCATAAGGCATCATTCGTGATACAGTAGAACCAAGAATTAACCGAATTAGCCCTTGTGAGTAGCAACCAATAGTTGTACCTTACCACTAGAGATTGAGCAGTATTAGATATACCATTTAGGAATTTCACCTTATAAACTTAATATCCATATGGACTTGTTAGGTGTAGTTGCCCACTTATATTGAGCTAGTAACTTAGTGCCATAAACTACCCAACCAAGCATATAGGAAAATAATCGAATTAGACTGCCTTTGATTCAACACTCTCTTACCTTCCGACATGTCCTATTACCACTCAGAGAACTACTATAGGTCTAGTAAGATAATCTCAGCCTAACACGTTACATTAGAGATCACAACAAACCATTTGGAACATAATCTCACCCGGAATGACAAGTAGAAGCAATTCTTGACCAAACTTAGTTGCCAGGTAGTTTACTTAACATTATCATACATCTACTACATTAGTAGCTTAAGGTCGTGACATAGGTAGATACCTTGTGAGATAATTAAATTGAATCACTCGTGTTAGTAAATTCCTTAGACGCCAGCCTGCTATCTGTCATTTAGCACATTATCAATAGGAACTCGTTACCATAGAGCAGCCTACCTTCGTGAGATCAGTATTAGTACCGTGTCACTAGCATTCCAGCCTCGATCAGATTAGCAAGTCAGAAGTTATCATTGACACCTTCAGCCATCTAGATCAATCGTTTATTACCTATGTTAGTTATCTCGTATCGAAAATAACTGAGTTGGATTTATTTATTATTATCAGCCATTTAGCATTTTTTTTCAAATCATCCAGACCTTCGAGTTAGAAACCTGTTAGAGTTAGTCAGATTTCCATTAAGAGTGCCTATCAGTACCCCTGATTTGAGCCGGAACCATTAGAAGACAAATTCCCAATTCTTGACCATTCCTTCGGACCTTGATAAGCTAAGTTCATCGAACCAAACTAAGTTGGATTGGGTATCCATTAGGCATGGGAGCATGAAACGGGTTCACTCCCTAACTTATCTGCTTTTGTCCCAGACAGATAATTCCTTCTCGTGCCCTATCATCTGTCAGTCTTACTTATCACCGGAGTAAGTCGAGAAGTTAACTTTCCAAATTCCTCAACGTCGGTTAGTTCAACCGACATTGGGAGACTCTGCTTACAAGTAATCCTGTTCAATCTTTCCGCCCTTTCAAGTTACGCTGTTAGTAACTCAATAATGTTGTTTAATCTTTCGGAGTCTTATCAGTTAAATTCCAGTTAAGTTTCAGATCTTTCTTATTACGTAGGAATAGGAGCTAGTAGAAGTATTAAGTATCTAGATATCTCATCAGAACTATTCTCTGAAATCGAGTTTGAACCATTTCATTTTCTATCAACTGATTCAGTTTCCCTGAACATTATCAACAATAGATTCAGATCATCGTCAATTCCTCGTGAAGAGTATAAGAGTTTCCTTTTTACGAATCAGATTCATACGATGACACATTGGCTATGGCAAATAAGGGATTTAAAGCTATTCTCTGTGTTGAGTGTGCAAATCTTCTGTAATCAGTTAACCGTCATTAGAATCCGAACACTTTAGCCAGAATTCTTTCATGTCAGCCTATCAGTGAATTATCTAGCCAACTAACTGTATCCTTGAAGGAAGATTCGAAGCTCAGTTCTTGATATGTTAAATGTACTACTTGACCTCATTGTTGTGCTAGGATGGATCGAAATAGTAGGTGGAAAATTTTGTAGTACTATGGACTCGGTTGTAGATGAGTCTAACTCATTGGCGAAAGGATCTATAGTGCCTAAGCCTTCTTCACTCGTTTTATATTTTGATCTATCCTGGAGTATTTTAAACGACATGAACGGGACAGTGGTACGTGTGACGTGTCGCGAGCTGCGGCGTTCAGAATTGAGAAAAACCTCAAAGAGAAAGATTTTGGATTGTCATTATCAATTCCCAAACTTATCCCATTCAGCTATTCATATAGCAACAACCAGGCCAGATACCGACCTGTAGAAGTGTAGTGCGAGATAATATTGAGTACGGTATGGCTAAGATGTCGCGAACATTTTGGACTGTAGTGGAGTTATCCAATAAAAGAGATATTATTGGTAGAAGTTAATTGGAAAAGAAGAGATAGTGCGTCACTGTGTTAGACAAATTTGGAGTAAGGCCACGGTGACGCAGATGTATAGAGGAAGACTGTAAGTAATCGGATCAGAGTGCGCAACGTGAGATCAGGCGAAAATATAGTTAGACGATCAAAATTGGACGAATAACTCTTTGAGAGAGGAAAGTTTTATTCCAAGGAATAAAGGTAATTAAGTATTCTTGAGATTAACACCAAAGTTGGAATTACGAGGTGTTTCCAAACGAAGAAATTCTATCCGAAGTGTATAAGACCTTATCAGATCCTTTGACGCGTCGGTCTTGTAACCTGTCAGTTAATTCTATTTCTATTCAAGTCAGGGTTACACGACGTGTTTCATGTGTCACAACTTCGGAAATTCACTTCCGATCCTTATCATCCTCAAGAGATTAATCTTCAGTCAGCCTTAACTTATCAGCCGAATCTAGTTCGTATAGTTGATTGTGAAGTTAAGATCCTTCAGAACAAGAAAATTCCCATAATCAAAGTCGGATGGGCTCAGTCTCATGACGACTAACTCACTCAGGAACGGAAACCTGTCATGAGAAAAGTTGTTCCTATCTTTCCTAAAGGTAAATTTCTGAATTTCGAGGACGAAATTTCATTAAGGGGGGTAGATTGTAACATCCCGCAATTTCATTCACCTAATTAATTTTATTAGAGCCTTGTCTAATAAATTAGAATCATCTAAAGGTAATTGAATTAATCAAGCTTCGAGGATTAAGCGTATTATGTGTTAAAATTAAGAGTTCTATTTGAACCTACACAATACACTAGTACAATTAATTCTCACTTGTGATTTAATTGACTCTAAGAATCAATCCTTCCCTTTCATGACTCAATTTCCACTCATGCCAATACTCCCCTCCTAGAGACACCTCAAGCCATGACTCACTTTTACTCTCTCTAATTTACCAACACCTCATGCATGTTACATGCAAAATAATGACTCACACCAATGACTCACCGCCACTCTTGTTTAACACCTCACCATTCCTTGCTTATTAATACAATTGCATGCAAAGCTCTCTCATTTTTGGTACCTCACCACTTCAGAAAAATTGTAAAACACAAAGCTCTTTCCTCCCCCTCTCTCACGGCCAACAACACTAACAACACACAAAAGCTTCAAATCCTCATTTTCCTCATGAACACATTCTCACAATTTTCTAACAACACCACATCATAAATTTTTAAGCTCTCTTCCCCCGTTCATCAGCTGCAAACACAAGATGTTCCACCATCTCTCTCAAACCAATGGTAGAACATGCATGCAAGCAAACAACAACAATCTCCTTCACACCTTTTCTTTGACCAAAAACCTTGCATGCAACTCCAAATCAAACATGAACACCCACTGTATTTTACAGTAGAGAAACCTCCATTCAAACCCTGCATTTCAGTGATTCAAACATCAAAACACCTTCTAATCCTAGAAGCAAAAACTAGAGTTTCAAGTTCATCAAATTCCAAATCCGTCCAGTTCTGTTCGTGGGTATAGCTGAGGTGTTTTGTACCTGTTAGAGAGCTCAGGAAGCAAGGATTAAAGCTCTAATAACAGGTGGGTTCTTAGGCTAGTTTAGTTAGAATTCCCTTAATTTATGAATTTGCATGTTAACTTAAAAAATTAGGAATTAGTTGTGTGAGGAGAATTAGCTCCCAAATTCTCTTCTATTCTGTTAAATATTGATTATATTATATATCTGCACTTTCTCAGAGTTTGATTGTAGGTGATACCTTTGAAAAATATTGAAATTCGCAAAACAGAGTCATTTCTGCCTTAACTCGCCATAGCGAGTTGCTAGCGAGCACTCATGGCGAGCTCAAGGTTCTGAGCTGAAGAACTTCGCCATGGCGAGCTCTAGCTCGCCTAGCGAGTTGTTTAGGCCAGTACCTGTAAGATTGCCATGGCGAGCTTGTTAACTCGCCGTAGCGAGCTAATCCAGATTTGCCTCATTTTTTTCTGTTTTTAAAATGAATGATCACTCGTTTTATATTATTACCTGAGAAAGATAAATTGCAGTTGTATAATGTATTTAATATTGTATGGGAAGTCAGGCACAATTCTGAAATTAGGTATAACTTAGGAATTTAGAATTATGTATGCTCCCCGGGCTTTGGGAAAATTATGGTAGCATGTAATTAATTTAGAATCAGTCAATTATGTATGTAATTATATTATCACGTGTGGACTTCGTTTTAGATGTTCCACTAGTAAAACTTTGTGAGCTGCACGCCGGAACGCTTTCTGTTCGCGGACAAGGCAGGCCTCTGAGACATGCTCACCTCAGAGTGCTTGCGGTTTAAAATCAACAAGACTAATTCTGTGTTACACCATTATTTATTTATGCTTATGACATTATGTTATGAAATAAAATATGTTACGACTGATTAGGAGCCCCCGGCTTTATAGCCTTTAGGAGGGTAGTAGAACTCACTGGGACGAAGTGACTGTCTCACCCCACTCCCTTTTCGATATAGGTAAGACAGGTTATTTCGGAGCAGGGACCAGGTTGGACCTGACGATTGGAGCTATGCTTGGATTTGAAATTCTGGTGGCAAGTGTCAGATGTGTAGCACGATGTGTACACTTTAGGAATCGTACGATGTGTAGCCTAATGTGTCAACATCGTGAACAACTGAACTTGATGAACAAGTAAACAATATAAAGTGCAGGAAACAAAAGAACACGTGAGTTTGTTAACCCAGTTCGGCACTTATAACAAGCCCTATTCTGGAGGATACCAATCCAGGGATGAATCCACTATGGTAGTATCAATTCAAAGCTAAACTCCCCCGTTTACAACTTCTCACTTAATCACTACCCGTGCTAATTCTACCTAGGAACTCCTAGATATGAGAACCTCTGCTCACTCCCCCTCAACCTTACCCAGTAAGGATTTAATAACAAACTCAGTTTGGAGACACACTCCTAGAAAACTATGCACTCGTACCTAACGGCTTTGAGTGTTGCACACTCTAACTCCTTGCTTCAAAGCTTTGGAGAAAGAATACTAGAGATTACAACTCTATCAAACTCAGTCCTTACTTGTATCAAAATTATGATTCAAGTGAAGGCTCACAAATAACAATGAACAGACTAAGACCTAAGACTCGATATCTTCAACTCTTGGCTTCGTACTCCTTTATGTCTTCAGTCTTCCTTTATATAGAACAAGTTTCATGGGCTTGGATCTTCAATAATAACAGCTGGCCTTTGTTAATTCTCTTTGAGATTTATTTGATCATAATCTTTTAATTGTTTGTTTCAAATCTTTTTGATCAAAGTCGGCCAATAAAATAAAACAGAACCATGAAAGATTATCTTGTTCCTTGGCGCGCAAGCTGGCACGATATACTTGAAAAACAAATCTTTTTCAAAAGATCGCGTTTAAATAAATAAAGGCGCGTCCAGTAGGGCGACCAGATGTGAACCCTGATGTGCCACACATCATGCTCCACATCATGGAATCAGGCTTATTTTACCAAATGAAGCCAACACCCTAAAAGGTCTCAACAATCTCCCCCTTTGGCAAATTTTGGGCTAAAATAATCTTTGAGTCACCCAACTAGACTTGGAGAGATGTATAGGCACATCAGAGGCATGCAGCAGCGGATCAGAGCCTCACAAACGAAGAGAGAATTAAACTCTCACAAGATAGGAAAATAAATTCCCAAAGACTGAGAAAAATAAATTCTCAGACACATACAAGCATGAGATTCCATGCACACATAAGGGAGGGTAGCAAACCCAGTAATAGTCTACTCCCCTTTGAACTAGAGCACTTTCCATGTACTCCCCCTAAATCTCATATTCCCTATAGGCTTCTTCAGAATGCATGACCTAGAGAGATATAGAGAAGTTTTAAACTTGGCTTCTTAAGAATGCATGACCAAGTTAAAACTCACAGATGTGTCAAACATCACACAAAATAGCAACTTCTACAGGCTTCTTAAGAATGCATCACCATGTAGAAATCATACAAATGGATCAACCATTACACAAATTAACATCTTCAATTGGACTTCTTAAGAATGCATCACCCAGTTGAAAACGTACAGATTAAGTCTTCAGAAAAACATGCTTTAGAAAACTAATTCTTCAAAAAGTTGTTGAGAAAACATTTGAAGAAAAATAAGCATGTATGCCAAATGTGTAGTCTGATGTGCCATCACAATTTTTGCTGCAGTTTTTAAGACTTCAAATTGTTCATCTTAATTTTTACTCCCCCTTTTTAGCCAGAATTTTGACAAATATAGTCAAACACATAGAGAGTAAGTAAAACACCATAGAATGCAGATAGCATGAGATGTAGAGATGATGGTGCATGAACAGAAAAAGGCACTCAGGCCATTATTAGTGCAGCGGTACAAGAACAGGCACACAAAGGTGCTACAGAAATCCAGGGCATTGTCCACAATATACAAGCAAAAACCAAGGAAATACTGAGTACAGGGAAATATGAATTACAGAAATTCAAATATCCTGGCTCCCATCAGTTTCCTCAGCTTCAGAGTCATTGGGCTCCTCCTCCTCCAATTCCTCATCCTCAGCCATTGTTTGCTTATCCTCAAGCTCCAGTCCAGCAATGACTGCTTCCAGCTTGGCCTTCTTCTCATCCAGAGCCTTACAAGTCTCCTTTAAAGCAGTAATCATGTCTGTCCTAGACATTGCATTAGTTGAGCTGGATGTGCCCACATCAGGAGTCACATCAGACTGCTTGAGACTAAAAGAAATAGCAGACTCTCTTCTGCAAGACAAATCATCCTTGCCCAGAACATCAGGTCTCTGGCTCAATATGATTCCACACAGTAGGGAAGGAAATGCAATGGGTAGTTTGACAGCTAGGGTTTTGGCATGTTTGATAGTCTGATCAAAAATATAGGTACCAAAATCAAAATTAGATTTGCTGCCAATAGTATATATGAACCTAGCCAAACCTGTAGCCACATCACAGTTGTGTGTGGTAGGCACCCAGTTAGCAGCAGCAATCCTGTTCAGGATGTTGTAGATTGGTGTGAGCTTGCTTGCTTGCAGTTTCCCTTTCTTAGGCCAAGTCTTGACCTTTCCAGCTGTGATGGCCTTGATTATGTAGTTGTCATTTGCCTCCATCTCAGCAAAGGGCTCCTCACTTCTGCCCAGATACTTGTTGATAACAGTGGGAGAGAAGTGAATTTCTTTACCTCTCACAAAAACAGTTTGGTATTCCTTGTCCAAAGGATTGTCACAACCAGCAGGGATGTTTACCAAAAACTCTTTGACTACCTTCTCATAGCAGTCACTCAGTCCAGTAACAGTCTTCATCAAGCCAGCACGCTTGATCAACCTCATAACTTCCTTGCACTGCAAGGCTTCAGCACTGAGCTCCCTCTCCAGAGCTAACCTTCTATGAGCAATGTACTTCCATTTACCAGCATGTGCAGGGTTGTGGAAGGAAATCAAATCAACTGGGATGTCAGGAATTCCCTGAGGAATTTTCTTCTTCCCATAGCTCTTCTTCATAGCAGACTCAATGTGAATCACATCAAGCTCCACATTGCGTTCCTTAGCAGATTCTTCCTCAGACTCACTGATGTGAGCTACATCCTGCTCCACATCGTACTCTGAGTCACTTGTAGGTGGCTCTTTTCTTTTCTGAGTCTTCTTCTTTGCAGGTGGAACCACAGCTTTACTAAATCCCTTCTTGGGACCATACATGACTTACCTCTTAACAGGCTTCTTCTTCTCCTTAGTAGCAGCAGGAGAAATCTCAACAACAGCAGGACCTTTACCACTTCTAGTCCTTTTTGCAATACTATCCTCAGTAAGCTTCTTCAAGGGGATGTCAGAATTGTAGCCTTCTACATCCACAACAACTGTATCTCCATCAGCATCCTTGTCAGAAGGATTGGAGTCTTCATGATCTGAACCTTCAACAGTTTCTTTATCCTTGTCAGACTGGGTATTATCTTTAGGCTCCTCAACCTCAGCAGGTTGATCTTCTTCAACAAATTCCTGTTCAGGAGAATCAGGAATGACAGCAGATTTTTCAACAGCAGCAGTCTCTTCTTCACCTTGTGGCAATGATGTGCCAACATCTGCCGCAACATTAGGTTCTTGCAGGGCCTGGAGCACAGAATCAATGATCTTCTGAGTCAAGGGATGTCTTTGACTCTCAGGGATCTTCACAACAGCCTTCTCAGGGTTAGGGTTTGAAGAACCTACACCCATAGATGCTTCAGCATTTGCATCACCAGATTTTGCAGGAAGAGGTTCAACATGCAGACTTTCCATGGTGTGAACCCTCTTTGGTGAGCCAATATTTGGCTTCTTGCTTTTCTTCTTCTTCTTCTTGGATTTTTCTGTGGAAGGAGAAGGAACAACATCTTCCTCTGCAGCAATGGGGGTTGATTCCCTTCTTGATCGTTTTGACTTCTTCTTCTTTGATCCAGATGGCTTGATCATAGAAACAGGAGTGGCATTAACGATCATGTCACTTTGAACTTCTTCAGGATGCGGGGAATTAGGTTTTGATGATGATGGAGGAGTCGTGAATTTGGTTGAAGGAGATGTTTTGGTTGCAGTAGACATGATGATGATGATGGTGATTTGGTATGAAGATTTTCAAAGAAAATAGCAGAGAGATGAACAAAGGGTTTGAGAGTGATCAAGAAAATTTTTGGTCGTTTGAGTGGTTGAGAAACGAATGTGGTGATCAATGTGGTAGGCAATAAGAAAAATCTTGAGTAAACGGATTTCTTGGAGTTTTGATCGTGAAATAGCCGTTGGAAATATTTTGTAATGATTGCCTTTGGATTGCGTGCAACTATGGATGGAGGGAAAAACAGGTAGCCGTTGCACGCCTAAATAGCTATTATGGCTATTGATCATCAAAGAGGCAAATACCAAGTTTGCCCCTTAACACCTCAAACCTATTTGCATCTAAAGCCTTAGTGAAAATATCTGCCAGTTGATTCTCTGTGGCAACATGCTCTAGAGTCACAATATTGTCTTCTTGCTGTGATGTTTGTTCTTAAATCCTACACCAGATGAGTCACCCGCATGCTTTCCTACTTTCAAAATTTCATCAAGCATGTTGGTTCCAGGATTGAGCATCATTACAGACTTGGTCATATTTTTCAAGTTGGTTGACAGTAACTTGACTTCACTTTCAAGACTAGCAACTTGACTCTGTAGTTGACCCTTCTCTGTCTCCAGTTGACTGATGATTTCCTTCTGCTCTTCATTGACCTTGTACAGTTCCTCACTCTTGATAAATAGCTTTTTATGGACTGAGGCTAGTTCATCAAAGGTGAGTTCTTCATCATCAGATTCGACATCAGTATTATCCACCCCAGTCATGGCACTAACATGATTAGCAGCAACATTCTCTGAGTCAGTGTCAGAGTCTTCGTCAGACCATGATACAGTTAGGCCTTTCTTCTGCTTCTTCAGATATGTTCCACATTCTGATCTTATATGACCAAAGCCTTCACATTCATGACATTGAACACCCTTGTTCTGAGCTGACTTATCATCAGTTTTAGTTTTTGTTGAAGTGTTACCTATTTTACTGTTGTCAGTCTGGATGTTCCTCACATTCCTCCTTGGTCTTCTGTCCACCCTCCTTTGAAGCTTGTTGAATTGTCTTCCCAACATGGCTAAGTCATTTGAGAGGTCATCATCTGATTCATCAGCTTCTTCCTCTTCACCAGCACGAGATACAAAAGCTATGCCTTTTCCTTTCTTCTCAGTTGGCTCACTAAAGTTCATCTCAAAAGTTTGAAGCGAGCTCACAAGTTCTTCAAGTTTCATACTTGGGATGTCTTGAGCTTCTTCAATAGCTGTGATTTTCATGTTAAATCTCTTGGGTAGAGACCTAAGCATCTTTCTCACAAGCTTTTCTTCAGACAATTTCTCACCTAGAGCCTCAAAGGAATTGTCCACCTCAAGCAAATTCATGTGAAAGTCATGAATTGATTCTTCTTCTTTCATTCTGAGGTTTTCAAACTTGGTGTTGAGAAGTTGGATTCTTGAGCTTTTTACCTTGGCATTGCCTTCATGAGTGGTTCTGAGTATCTCCCAGGCATTCTTTGCAACAGTACACTGCTTGATTAATCTGAACATGTTCTTGTCCACTCCATTGAATAAAGCATTCAAAGCTTTGGAGTTTCCAAGTGATGCAGTGTCTTCTGCAGCTGACCAATCTTCCTCTGGCTTGAGTACACCAGTGTCAACACCATTAGCATCCAAGATTTTGGGATGCTCCCAGCCTTTGAGCACAGCTTTCCAAGTTCTGCTGTCAAGTGACTTTAGGAAGGCAATCATCCTTGGCTTCCAGTAGTCATAGTTGGTTCCATCCAGGAGGGGTGGTTTGTTGACCGTTGTTCCATCCTTGTCCATGTTTCCAGAAAGTAACTTCCCTGGAGCTCACCCTCAAACAGGCAGGGTGCCTGCTCTGATGCCAATTGAAATTCTGGTGGCAAGTGTCAGATGTGTAGCACGATGTGTACACTTTAGGAATCGTACGATGTGTAGCCTAATGTGTCAACATCGTGAACAACTGAACTTGATGAACAAGTAAACAATATAAAGTGCAGGAAACAAAAGAACACGTGAGTTTGTTAACCCAGTTCGGCACTTATAACAAGCCCTATTCTGGAGGATACCAATCCAGGGATGAATCCACTATGGTAGTATCAATTCAAAGCTAAACTCCCCCGTTTACAACTTCTCACTTAATCACTACCCGTGCTAATTCTACCTAGGAACTCCTAGATATGAGAACCTCTGCTCACTCCCCCTCAACCTTACCCAGTAAGGATTTAATAACAAACTCAGTTTGGAGACACACTCCTAGAAAACTATGCACTCGTACCTAACGGCTTTGAGTGTTGCACACTCTAACTCCTTGCTTCAAAGCTTTGGAGAAAGAATACTAGAGATTATAACTCTATCAAACTCAGTCCTTACTTGTATCAAAATTATGATTCAAGTGAAGGCTCACAAATAACAATGAACAGACTAAGACCTAAGACTCGATATCTTCAACTCTTGGCTTCGTACTCCTTTATGTCTTCAGTCTTCCTTTATATAGAACAAGTTTCATGGGCTTGGATCTTCAATAATAACAGCTGGCCTTTGTTAATTCTCTTTGAGATTTATTTGATCATAATCTTTTAATTGTTTGTTTCAAATCTTTTTGATCAAAGTCGGCCAATAAAATAAAACAGAACCATGAAAGATTATCTTGTTCCTTGGCGCGCAAGCTGGCACGATATACTTGAAAAACAAATCTTTTTCAAAAGATCGCGTTTAAATAAATAAAGGCGCGTCCAGTAGGGCAACCAGATGTGAACCCTGATGTGCCACACATCATGCTCCACATCATGGAATCAGGCTTATTTTACCAAATGAAGCCAACACCCTAAAAGGTCTCAACAGGATTGTCAGCTATGAAGACTTAGTCTTCATCCTTGTTTATTTAGCTTGTTATTTTCTGTAGCTTCGTTTCCGTTGTCTGTATCGAATATTCATTATTATTTTAATGATAATGTATTATTCATCTATAATTATTTTTAATTAATGCACTCAGATTCCAGTTATTTATGTTCCGACTAAATATTCTAGATATTTTTAGTTGGGGCGTTACACCAATCATCGCCAAAAGGGGCTGAAGAGAAAATTGCGGAAGAAACCTTGAAGGACTCCACTCAGAAAACAAACATTGAGGTACAATCAACAGAAGCTGTGGAGAATAATGGAGAAGATGTCACAACATCCGACCTCAACATCAAGGATGTGGGAACAAATGTCTCAACATCAAGAGACACCACATCTGAGGAACATCCAATGGAAGAAGATCCAAAGGATTCATAGGAAAAGATCGCCTCAGAAGATGAAGAAGAAGGTTCACAATCTCTGGAAGTCATAGAGATTGATGAAGAAACTGACAGCGAAGAGACACCTCCAAGAAGAACTCAATCAGTGGCTGATAGAGTAAAGAGAAGCAGAGGGATGAAGGTGGACATTCCCAAGTCATTCTTGGAAGAAAGCTCTCAGAAGACGAAGAGGAAGCCAGAATCCTCAAGTGATTTTGAACTTGATGTCGAAGAAGATGTCCCAGACATCATGTCGAAGAAAAGGAAAGCTACACCCTCAACATCTTTCCACACTAAAGAGAATGAAGAAAGGTGGAGGATAGTAAATCAAAGGAGGATTGCTACTGAACGGGAGTTAAGCACTGAAGCACTCTCTTACAAGGAGATCACTACACTTCTTGAAGAGGCCAAACTCATGAAAACTGTGCTAGGAGTTGGCAAGTGCTATGAAAGGTTGGTAAGAGAATTCTTGGTCAATCTTTCAGAAGAATGTGCTGAAGAGGATAGTGATGGCTATCACAAGGAACATATGAGAGGAAAATCTATTGACTTCTCTCCAACTGTGATCAACAAATTCCTGGAGAAAAGCACAGAATCTGAAAACACTGAAGCTCTCTCAATGGACAAAATTGCTGAAGAACTCACCTTTGGTCAAGCTGAGCAATGGCCCAAGAAAGGACTACTTCCAACGTCCAAGCTGACTGTCAAGTACGCAATACTCAACAAGATTGGCACAGCTAATTGGGTCCCAACCAATCACAGCTCAGGTATTACCCCAACCTTGGCCAAACTCATCTACCTCATAGGAAAAGGAAAGAAATTGGATTTTGGAAAACATGTGTTCCAACAAACAATGAAACATGTAGAAACCACCACAACAAAGCTACCAATAGCCTTTCCCTACTTGATTACTGAAATTATACTGAGTCAGTACCCAAGCATCTTACTTCCTGAGGAATATGAAAGCAGAAGACCTCCACCAATATCCTTCAACCGGAAGCTGTTTTCTGAACCACATGTCCCATACATTGTATTCAAAGAAAAGGAAGCAGCTGAGACCTCAGCTCCACTGGACAGAAGCTCACAAAACAAGGTATTAGCTGAGCTTATTCAAGTGTCTAAGGAGTTAGAGGAGACAATCAAGACAAGCACACTAAGGAAAGTCTGTGTAGACCATCTGATCAAGCAGCTAACAAAGAAGATAGCTGAGAATGAAGGAACTGCTCAAGCTAAGGCAGAGCAAGAAGAAGAAGAAGATTGAAGAACATGTTGGAACAAAGTTGGTTATAATATAACCCAAGTAGTTTTGATGATAACAATAGTATTAATATACAATAGTGAATACTGATAATTTACTCTAGTGTGCAGGTATATAAATTAAAATTTTATATACACTAGAAATTGAAGTTCTGGTTGCTATGCTAAGAAGTGTCCCTAGAAGTTGGGAAATATGCAAGTTCTGAAGATGACACCAAAAGTTGAAGTCATCAGAAGTTGCAAGTCAAAGTCAACCAGAAGCTAAACTCATCAGAAGCAAAATTCATATCTCAAGATTCTGATTGTAACATCCCGCTCTTTCAATTACCTAATTAACTTTGATTAGAAACTTATCTAATAATTTAGGAGTTAATTAGTGGTGATTAATTAATTAAGTCTTGGGAATTAAATAGATTAAGTGTAAAATTAGGAATTCTAATTGAACCTAAACTACACATTAATATAATTAGTTTTCCCTTGTGATTTAATTAACTCAAGGAACAATTTTCCCTCCCTCAATTATCCTCTCCCTCGTGTAACTCTCCCTTTCTTATGATTAACACACTCATTCTTCTAGTGGCTCATTAATCCACTCACATTAATCTCCACATTATGTCAACACCTCACCATTTCTAGTATTCAAATAACTCTAAACATGTAAGGCCTAAACTAGTGACTCATTCTCATAATCACTCTCATACTAACACCTCACTTATAGCAATGACTCACATACATGACTCACTCACCTTAAAAGGACAACACCTCATCACCTTATATGTTAATCCAATAGAATGGCATGCAAAACCCATGACTAACCACTACTATGCAACTCACTCCATTATTTATCATAACAATCAGAAATTGAAACACAAGAAACACCTTTCTCTCATATCCCTCACGAGCCCAAACAACAACAACAACAACTAGCATCCAAGAAACACTCATCTTCCCACTTCACATGGTTATGAATCCTCTCATAACACTACATTCTACACATCACTTGTTCCAGAGACTTCTCACCTGCAGCAATAGCACAAGAATCGTTTCTGAATCTTTCATCTTTCCCCATTTCACAAGCTCACCACATGAACTACAACAAGCACCTAAACCTTACCATTTCTTCTACCAAAAGCATTACATGCAAACAAGACCAGAATAATATCGTTTCTGTTAAACTCACCAGAAAACATATTATAAACTCATAACCTCAGCTAGTTCAAGAGGCAAAGCATTTTTCAAATCTAAGGGTTCAAGTTCATCTTTTTCTCCAAATTCCAACTTCTGCCCAAATTTGTTCGTGGGTTGTAGCTGGGTTATTTGTAGCTGTTAGAGAACTCAGGAATAAGGATTTAAAGCTCCAATTCCAGGTGGGTTCTTAGGCTAATTTAGTTAGTTTCCCAAAATTATGAAAAATTTGTATGTTAACATAGGAATTAATAGGTATAACTGTGTGGGTGAAATTAATCCCCAAAATTCACCCTATCCTGTCCTATATTACTTAATTTATGTATCTGCACTTTCTTGCATGAGGATTGTAGGTGTAAATTACAAAATTTAATGATTTTCGCAAAATAGAGCCGTTTCTGCATGAACTCGCCATAGCGAGTTGCTAGCGAGCCTTCATGGCGAGCTGAAGGACTTCGCCATGGCGAGCTCTAGCTCGCCTAGCGAGTTGTTTAGGCCAGAACATGTAAGTTTGCCATGGCGAGCTTGGTAACTCGCCGTAGCGAGCCAACCCAGAATTGGTTCATTTTTCTCATTTTCAAAATAAATGTAACACTCGTTTTATATCCTCATTAGAGATAGCTGTCTTGCAGAAATATAAATAATGTGATGTTGTACAGGAGGTCAATTACAGTTGAACTCTTAGGGCTTTACCTAGGAAATTTAGAAATATTGTATGCTCCCCGGGCTTTGGGAATTTAATGGTAGCATGTTATGAATTTAGAAATCAGTCAAATATGTACGATTGTGATATCGATGTGGACTTCGTTTTAGATGTTCCACCAGTAAAACTTTGTGAGCTGCACGCCGGAACGCTTTCTGTTCGCGGACAAGGCAGGCCTCTGAGACATGCTCACCTCAGAGTGTTTGCGGATTAAAATCAACAAGACAAATTCTGTGTTACACATTCATTTATTATGCTTATGATAATTATGTTATGAAATGGATTATGATACGACTGATTAGGTGCCCCGGCTTATTAGCCTTTAGGAGGGTAGTAGAACTCACTGGGACGAAGTGACTGTCTCACCCCACTCCCTTTTTGATATAGGTAAGACAGGTTATTTCGGAGCAGGGATCAGGTTGGACCTGACGATTGGAGCTGTGCTTGGATTGTCAGCTGAGAAGACTTAGTCTTCTCCCTTGTTTCTTTTAGCTTGTCGTACTGTTGTAGTTTGTTTTCCGCTATTTGTACCGAATATTCATTATTATCTTAATGATAATGTGTTATTCAGCTTTATCTATTTTAATTAATGTACTCAGATTCCAGTTTCTAATGTTCCGACTAAATATTCTAGATATTTTTAGTTGGGGCGTTACACTGATGATGATGAAACAGCAGAGGACGCTAGAAGAACATTTTATTCTCATTAACGACTATCATCTATTTGGCAAAAACTGAAGAGGCGGAAGAAATCTCTTTCAAGACCGTTATCCTCATGATAATGACGTTTGTACTATTGTACTATCTTTGTTTTCCTGATATGGGCGAATATTCGAAATCAAGGTTCAGATTTTGATCTTTACCTGATTTGAATAAGCACATTTCAAAAGAAAACATTAGTACAGTACTACGTAGCTGTTTTCATCTCTGTCCGCTCGAATTCAAGACGCTCCAACATCATCTATAAAAGTAGGAAGAATTTGAAGACGTGACAACACACTTCCGAAGAACAAAGAGTTGTTATTCTGCTAAATTTTCAAGAGCATTTTTAACTTAGATACAACTTGAGATTATATTAAAATTCAAGACAAACAATTTTCAACTTCTGACTAGTTAGTTGTTGAACCTTAGTTTTCTTTTCAAGAACTCTAAGAATAGTCTTGTTATTAAATTTGTATTACTTTGTTCTCAGAACTCTGATATTGTTTATCAGTTGTTCAAACCTTGTATTTTCTATTTGTGTTAGAAGTCTCTTGCTTGTGAGCTTGAGCATTTTGAAGTCTCTTGTATTGTATTACTTAAGCAAAGGAAGTCTCTTGCTGTTGGCTTGAGCAATTGTAATCTTGTGTGATTATAGTGAAATCCCTTGGAAGTGCAAGGGGACTGGACTACTCTCGGTTTGTGAGAGGAACCAGTATAAATCTCTTGTGTTCCTCTCTTCTCTCTTCTCTCTTCTCTCTGTTTTTTATTCATCCTTGCTCTGTTTTGCTTTCACCATAACCAGAAGTTGTTTATGTTCAAAGTTATTCCGCTGCTAAATATGATAAGTTGCAAAACTTAGAAGAAGTTTTTAAAACTAACCAAAACACAATTCAACCCCCCTTCTTGTGTTTTCACACCTTCAATTGGAATCTAGAGCCTGGTTCTGTTATATCACTTTGCAGTGAGACAGTTGTTTGTTGTGTCAAAACACTATGTTTGGATCCGGTGAACAAAGCAAGAAAACTGAAGGAACTGCTATTCCCTTCAACTATGATGTTGATGATAAAAACAACACCAGCAAAGCTCCTAAGTTCAGTGGTGATGGTTCTACCTTCTCCTGGTGGAAAGGTAGAATCTACAGTCATCTAGTTGGTATTGATGATGAACTTTGGGACTTAGTTGAAAGAGGAGTAACGTTTCAAGGTATAGATGAAAGAGAAAGATTAGATTATGATGCAAGACAAGCATTCTCTGACAAGGACAAGAAAGCGTACAAGAAGCACCACAAGGTCAAGGATATCTTGATAAGCTGCATATCTCATGAAGAGTACCTTAAGATCACAGATAAATCCACTGCTAAGAGTATCTATGATTCTCTGTGTTCATCTTATGATGGAAACAAACAGGTGCAGGAGGCAAAAGCAACACTTTTGATCCAACAGTTTGAACTTTTTAGAATGAAGGAAGATGAGAACATTGAATCTATGTTTTCTAGATTCAAAGTTCTGGTTGCTGGTCTTCAAGTTCTGAAGAAAAGTTATACTACTTCTGATCATGTGAAGAAGATTCTTAGAAGCTTACCTGCTAAGTGGAGACCTAAGGTCACTGCTATTCAGGAGGCAAAGGATTTAGACACCCTAAGTCTATAGGGTTTAATTAGTTCACTCATGAGTCATGAGATTGAACTAGCCTCTGATGAACCCCAGAAGAGTACGAAGTCTTTGGCTCTACCAGCTACCTCTAGACCTTCTAAGGCTCTGAAGGATAAGGTTGTTGAATCTGAGATAGAAGAATCTTCTGCAGATGATCAAGAAGAGGGATCAGATGATGATGTATTTACACTTCTGACCAGGAAGTTCCAGAAGTGGACAAGAAGAAAACCAAGATACTCTGGTAGAGGTTCTGGATCCAAAGGTTCTAGTTACAGAAGTTCTGGAAACAAAGATAAGAAGGATGATTCTAAGAATTGCTTTAACTGCAACAAGCCTAGACACTTTATTGCTGATTGTCTTGACTTGAGCACCAAAGGAAAAGGAAGAAAGAGGACTTTCAAGAACAAAGCTAAGAAGAGTCTTCTAGCTACATGGGAAGATCTTGACAAGCTGTCTGATGATGAAGCTGAAGATGCAGAAGCTAACTTGGAACTTATGGCCACAACAGAGTCAGATGTTGAAAGTGATGTTGAGTCAGACTCAGAAGATATTGAACAGGTTATTTCTAAACTATTTGATACTCAACTCTCTAAGGCTTTGAAAGATACTGTGATGAAGTACATGGAAAAATCAAATGAGCTAGAACTTTTTAAACAAAAGTTTGACATGCTCAATGATAAGGTCAATCATATTCAAGACGACTATAAGAAGTCCTTAAAGACTATTCAAGTTCTTGAAAATGGTTGCAGAACATGTAACAAACCCTATGATAAGCATGAGATTGCTCTTCAAGAGTTTGTTCATCACAATATTGACAAGCATAAATTAGCCTCTATGATTTATGGTGCTGGCAAATACACTGGACAGGGTTTGGGGAGTACTGTCAAAGGAAACTCAAATCAGTCTGTGTGCATAAGCAAAACACCTTCTGATCTTTATTCTAATTTTGTTTCTAGTAATGGTACAGAAAATCCAAAAGTGTCTGATGCTCAAGTAAGCGTGGAGTCTTTGAAAACCTCTGCTCCCATTGCTTCAGTATCCAAGTCTTATAAAGGAGTACAGAAGATCTTCAAGCCTAAGAGTATTCGGGGCATGGGATCAAGCTGTACAAACTTGAAAGCTGGTTTTCTTACACATTCTGGATTAAGGTCCAAAGGAAAGGTTAAGCCTAAACCTATTTTTCAAGGCTCACCTCACTATGGATCCTCTAGAAGTTACAAGAGACAGAAGAAGGATAAAAGAACTAACTTTAGGGGACCCATCAGAATATGGGTACCAAAGTCTGAGATAATGTTTATTGCAGGTATGCACCCCAAGAAAAAGGCAAAGCTCATGGTATCTGGACAGTGGATGTTCACGACACATGACAGGAGACAAGCACTTGTTCCACACCCTGAATCTGAGAGAAGGAGGAACTGTAGGATTTGGTGGGAACCAGAAAGGCAAAATCATTGGTATAAGTAAAGTAGGTAATTCTTCTCTTACTACTTAGCATAAGTCAATTATGTGACAGTAATTATGATGTTGTGTTTAATAAGAATTCATGTACTGTAATTAACAATTCTGATAAATCCATCTTGTTTAAAGGTTGTAGAAAGGGCAATGTTTATAAAGTTAATTTATCTGATCTGGAAGATCAGAATGTGCTTTGCTTGTTGACTCTAAGTGATGAGAAATGGGTTTGGCATAAAAGATTGGGTCATACTAACTGGAGATTAATCTACAAGCTTAGCAAAGACAATCTTGTGAGAGGCCTTCCTAAATTGACTTATCACTCATATTCTCTTTGTGACTCTTGTCAAAAAGGGAAATTTGTCAAAAGCTCATTTAACCTTAAAAACACTGTTTCTACTTCTAGACCTTTAGAACTTCTGCACATTGACTTGTTTGGACCAGTTAGCACTGCTTCACTCAATGGAAAGAAGTATGGACTAGTCATTGTTGATGATTATAGTAGATGGACTTGGGTAAGATTTCTGAAATCTAAAAATGATACATATGAAGAGTTTAGTGTCTTATGTGCTAAATTCAAAGTGAAAAAGATTTAAGGATTTTAAAAGTTAGAAGTGGTCATGGTGGAGAATTTGAAAATGAACCTTTTGAAAACTTTTGTGAAGAACATGGAATTTTCCATGAGTTCTCTTCTCCTAGAACTCCACAGCAAAATGGAGTTGTAGAAAGAAAGAACAAATCTTTACAAGAGATGGCTAGAACCATGATGCATGAACATTCTTTAGCAAAAACATTTCTGGGCAGAAGCAGTAAGCATTGCTTGTTATATTCAGAACAAAATCTATATTAGACCTATTATGAATAAAACAACATATGAACTTTTTAGAGGAAGGAAACCTAACATTTCTTATTTTCACCAATTTGGTTGTACTTGTTACATTCTGAATACTAAAGTCCATCTAAAGAAATTTGACTCTAAAGCTAGTAAGGGTATCTTTATTGGATATTCTGAGCGCTCCAAGTCATACAGAGTGTATAATTCTGAAACTCAATCAGTTGAAGAATCTATGCATGTAAGGTTTGATGATAAAGAGCCTGATCATGAAAAGTCAGAGCCTACTATAGAAATTTCAGATTCTCAAGACTCAGAAGATGAAGGTTGTGAACCTAATTCCACTCCTGAACTTCTGGAAGCACCAGAGAATAATCAAGTTCCAGAATCTGAAAATCATCAAACAACACCAACTGAAGATCCTGATCAAGAAGAAACAACTATTCCAAAGAATACCTTCAAGTATAAGTCATCACATCCTGAAGAGCTTATCATTGGTAATAAGAACAGTTCTAGGAAAACAAGATCAAGCTTTAGGGATGAAGAATCCCTATTTTGTCTAGTTTCCTTGATTGAACCTAAAACCACTGATGAAGCATTATCTGATAATGCTTGGATAGTTGTTATGGAAGAAGAACTGAATCAATTTCAAAGGAATGATGTATGGGATCTGGTACCCAAACCAAAAGGCAAGAACATTATTGCAACAAAGTGGGTTTACAGAAACAAGCTGAATGAACAAGGAGAAGTAACAAGAAACAAAGCCAGACTTGTTGCACAAGGATACAGTCAACAAGAAGGCATTGATTATACAGAGACTTATGCTCTAGTTGCAAGATTGGAAGCTATAAGATTACTTCTTTCTTATGCTGTCAACAACAACATTACACTTTATCAAATGGATGTTAAGAGTGCATTTCTGAATGGTGTTATCTCTGAAGAAGTATATGTCAAACAACCTCCAGGATTTGAAGATATTTCAAATCCAGATCATGTGTTCAGACTAAAGAAGTCACTCTATGGACTCAAACAAGCTCCCAGAGCTTTGTATGAGAGACTAAGTAACTTCTTGGTTGACAATGGTTTTATAAAAGGTCAAGTTGACAATATATTATTCAAGAAGACCCTAAAGAAAGACATTCTAATCATCAAATCTATGTTGATGACATCACATTTGGATCAACAAATGCTGGACTGTGCAAGAACTTTTCTAAGATGATGCAAGATGAATTTGAGATGAGCATGATGGGAGAATTGAACTACTTTCTGAGAATTCAGATCAATCAAACAAAGAAAGGAAACTTCATTCATCAGTCAAAGTATATCAAAGATCTTCTGAAGAAGTACAATCTAGAAGACTGCAAACCCATGAACACTCCAATGCATCCTACATCAAGTATTAGCAAAGGTGAGTCTGAAGGTAAGGTTGATCAGAATTTATATAGAGGAATGATTGGATCTCTTCTCTATCTAACAGCTTCTAGACCTGATATCTTATTCAGTGTATGTCTGTGTGCAAGATTTCAATCAGATCCTAGAGAATCTCATTTTACTGCTGTAAAGAGAATCTTTAGATATCTAAAGGCTACTTGTAACATTGGATTGCTGTATCAGAAATCTAATGATTACAAACTGATTAGATTATGTGATGCTGACTATGCTGGTGACAAACTTGAAAGAAAATCCACTAGTGGAAGCTGTCAATTCATTGGTGAGAATTTGATTTATTGGGCCAGTAAAAGGCAAACCACCATAGCTATGTCAACAGCAGAAGCAGAATACATTTCAGCAGCTAAGTGTTGTACACAACTACTTTGGATGAAATATCAATTGGAAGATTATCAAATACGTAGTCACAATATCCTTTTATATTGTGATAACACTGCTGCCATTCATATTTCTAAAAATCCTGTTCTACACTCAAGAGCTAAACATATTGAGATTAAACATCATTTTATAAGAGACTATGTACAGAATGGTGTAATTGATCTCAAGTTTATTGATACTTAAAATCAATGGGCTGATATCTTTACAAAACCCTTGGCTGCTGAAAGATTTGATTTTATCAAAAGGAATCTTAATATGATGGAAATCTGTGAATAAGTTGAACTCGAGTGAAGAATATTATTTTAGGAAGTTCTGGAAGTTTATCAGAAGTTAGGGGGAGTCAGATCTTTGTATCAGAAGTTTAGACAAGTCATCTTTTGGTATCTCTATCAGAAGTTAAGGGGAGTCAGAACTTGTGTATCAAAAGTTTGACAATCCATCTTCTGGTATTTCTATCAGAAGTTTACATGAGTGGTTCTGAACGTGACGTGGCAGCAACTGTTGAGTTACCTCTTCAACTGTTGTTGCTAACGTGTCAGATATTTAATTAAGCTTCTAATACACGTGTCTGTTTGCTACTAGTTACAAAACCCGTGCATTGCACGGGCTCCTACAGAAATTTTCGTACAATTTTGTTACACCTTATTTCCATTGTTTGAAATTATTTTTGTTGTTCCTACAAAATTCACAAAACTTATTGATTTAACTTGAATTTAATTTTTTTTTTGCTATTTTGATAGAGTACTGAAATTATGAAGTATAAAACATTATGACATTTAATTTACTCCCAATTTACATTACTACTGAATTGGGTTTTTTACACATGTTTATTCATTTATATTAAACTACAAAAATAATTATTACTAAAAGAAACTTTTGAAAAATCAAGAAAATTTAGGAACTTCATATATTATATTAAGTCATACACGACATACAATTATCACTGAGCACATAGGTTCATAATTTATAGTTGACTGCTTATATAATAAATTAAAATTGAAACATAAAATTGAAATATATATTGCACTGCCACTGGTGAAGAGACATTATGTAGGATAATTTAAGACATAATACAGGAGATGAAATGCAAGCAACACATTCATGAGAACAACAGAGATGCCGATTTCCTGTAAAAAAAAAAAGACAACAAAATTATGGTTACTAATAATAATTTAAATGTCTTCTTCTTCTATTAATATACGGAAATTAATATAAATATGAAAACATATAATAATAATAATAATAATAATAATAATAATAATAATAATAATAATAATAATAATAATAATAATAATAATAATAAGCAGATTTGTCAGTACTTTAACAAAATCTAAAATTTCAAAATATACCTTAACAATCTGTGGAATAGTTCAACTAATAAAAACCTTCAGGAAATACAACGTTGCGAGTTGTGTTGCAAGGTTTTCCCTCATCATCCAAAATTAAGAGCTTCAAATCGTTTGTGGTGGAAAGTCTAGCTGTTGAAACATGAACATGACCGAGTGTAGAAACAGAGCAAGGTAAATACAATCCAACTTTTGAAAACGAAAGTCCTTGAGACTTCTTCATAGTCATTGCAAAACATAAGCATACAGGAAATTGTCTTCTTTGAAACTTAAAAGGTAAACCAGAATCTTTGGGCACCATATCAATTTTAGGAATAACTACCTTCTCACCAATATTTTTACCATCTATAACGGTAGCTGTGATAAAGTGATTTCCAAGATTATCTACCTTCATTCTTGTACCAATTGACAATCCTTTTGTGTTATCTAAATTCCTTAGCAACATGATAGGAACACCAACTTTTAATTTCAAACGGTATTTTGGTATCTCAGAGGACTTAATATCATTTAAAAGTTGTGATCTACACAAATCAGCTTCAAGTTCATGTTCCTCATCAATTGTGAAAGGTGTATCCGAACTTAGATAAACTTTTGACTGACCAGGAAATAAAGACAACACAAAATCATTTAGTTTTTCAACAATCTCGAATGTTGGAGAAAGGATGGCATGGTTATGAAAATCATTTGGGTTGTTTGGAAAAACAAAATCAATCAGAGAATGTAAAGGATCATTCCCTTCAAGAATGCAAAGTGCATGAGGAATTTGAATATTGGTCATTGGAGTGGAAGTTTTTGAAAAAGCCATTTTGGAAAATTCAAATAATAATAAATTATATTGTGATATGAGCAATTCTTATTCCTCTTCCAAGTTGCCTATTTATATACATAATTTCATTGATCGAAGTATTCATGGAATCTATAAAATTTAAATTGAAATAATGAATGAAAGTTACATATCAATATAATATTTGAAAATTTGAAAATAATGTACAATTTGTTATTAAAATTGGTTGAAATGGATCGATCACTACATGTCAATGAGGAATCAAATTGATGTTCTCAATAAATGATACAATAAGGTAATGGTGAGATTCTTATTTGAATTTGTCATTGAATTCATAGCTTAAACTTGGTTTGTTTTGAGATGCTTAAATAAGATTCTAATAATTTGAAGCCTATTTTGATGAAACATTATATAGGAATCAAATTGATTTTCTCAATAAATGATAAAATCAGGTAATGGTGAGATGCTTATTTGAATTTGACATTGAATATATAGCTTAATCTTGGTTTGTTTTGAGATGCTTAAATAAGATTCTATATATTTGAATACTATTTTGATGAAACATTGCATATGGTTTTGGATTTTGTGAGAGAATATTAATGAAAAGGCATATATAAACCTAATTTTTGTGGTCCAAGAAAAATTTCAAAAGGCAAAATGAATGAAAAGTGACTTTAACCTGTAGCGTGAATTTAATAACTTCTGCATGTGTCTCATAAGATAACATTTCATATTCAAGAAAAATAAATAAATGAGGGCCCAATCGAAAAATTTGTGTTTGAAAATTTTTATTGAAAATTTTATAGCTTGCAATGATCACAAGATTTATTTTCTTCTTTTAGTGATCTACTATGTGACAATTTTACTTTAATAGATACAAAAGTTAAAACTTACAATAAAAAATATGAATGAGTGTACTTGATATTATTCACTTTTGTCTTTGCTTTGTTTATGGGTAGCAATCTCTTTGGAGTACAAAATTCACATGCATGTGTCTCAAACCTAACAGTTCCTAACTCAATCATATAAAGAATCAGACAATGAACTAAGAATCAAAACATATTCTTTAACAATGATAAAGTATTCTAAAAACATAGCATTGCATAAGTCATTGTGATAATAATATTACAGACCAATATTAACACTAACATTGCATAAGTCATTGCATAAGTACTATTAATTACTAATTTAAAGTCATAAATTTCTGATTCTGTACCTAAAAATTCGAAATAGTCACTATTTTTTCCACTAATTTCGAAATTTTAATAATACAGCAATTAATTTAGGCTTTACTATGTTTAACTGAAAATATGATGATTTGAAACTGACCTTTTTGAGCTTGAAGCAGCCATGGTTCGACAGTCCCAAATAGTAGAGGCGTGACCCTACCGAGATGTAGGAAATAAGATATGAAACCCTAATCCCTGATTCTCTTCATACAACATCGGGTCAACAAAATAGCTTGGTCTTTCATATGACAGTCCATTGGGCCTCAGCTCGTTGCTTTAATTGCTCATGTACTGCTCTTTGGAAAATTGCTATCTTTCATATGACTAAGTGCATTAAGAGAATATTCTTGCTTTAATTGCTCATGTACTCCCCTTTGGAAAATGACTTTTTATTTTCTTATTCAATCATCTTCTATATTATGTTAATTATTTTGTTAACAAATAATATACGGTACTCTGCAGGTTATTAAATTTGTAAACAGGTAATTAATATTTGGGTAGGTTTTTATGTTGAAAAAAAAAGGATTGTTTGTGGACAATTAAAAAAAATCAATTCGTAGAGATATCGTTAAGCATACTAAAAATAAGCAACAATTCTGCATCTTATAAATTGCAATAAATTACTTTTTTTTGAAACAGCAAATTACATTATAAACCACTCAATAAGGCATAAGCTATACCCCGATGAGGAAGTACGTTACACAATTAAGGAAGAAGGTGCTAAACACAAAACAGACCAACTCCATAACGAAAAAACTAACAAAGTTAGGAACAAAACCCATATAAAATAGTCAAAGTTCAATACACTATTACATCTCACAAAAGTTCAAACTTACAAAATTATAAACTACAAATTAAATCGTACCAAAATAATCATTTGTCCATTATAGATCCGATTTTTCTGAAAAAAAAAGAAGAAGAAATAATAGTTAATAATTACATGAAAAAACGGCCCAATATAAATTGCATTAATAATAAATATAACAATAATAATAATTATGATGACACACCTATAGATGTTCAAAAACTTCAGGAAACACAACATTCTGAGTGGTGTTGCAAGGTTTTCCGTCCTCATCTATAATTAACATCTTCAAACCTTTTGTAGTTGTAACTCTTGAAACAGCAACATAAAGTTGGCCGTGTGTAAAAACAGGTCGGGGTAAATACAATCCGACCTTTGAAAGAGACTGTCCTTGAGACTTGTTTATAGTCATTGCAAAACATAAGCATATGGGAAATTGTCTTCGCTGGAACTTAAAAGGTAAGCCAGAATCTGTTGGTACCAAATCCATTCTAGGAATAACTACCTTGTCACCTATATTTTTTCCAGCTATAACAGTAGCTGAAATAATATGCTTTCCTAAATGATCTACCTGCATTCTTGTACCATTACACAGTCCTTTTGCCTGATCAATATTCCTCATTAGCATGATAGGAACCCCAACTTTCAACGTCAAACGGTGATTTGGGATACCGGAACACTTAATATCATTTAAAAACTCTGATGTAAACCAATCACCTTGAACTGGATGTTCCTCATCAGACTTGCAAGGTGTATCGGCACTTAAATATTCTTTTGACTCACCGGGAATTAAAGACAACACAAAATCATTGACTTTTTCAACAACCTCCAATGTTGGGCAAAGGATTGCTTGGTCTTCAAATTGATTTGTATTTTTAAAATTCAAAACAATGTTTGGATACACAAAATCAATTAGAGAAAGTAAAGGATCAATACCTTCAAGTATGCACAATTGATTAGGAATTTCAATATTTGTGACACCATCTTCATCTGCGTCCATAATACCGTCACCAATATTCAAAATCCAATCTGCAAATTTTTTGATTTCGTCATATGATTGACTTGTGCTATCACCATTCAAACGCATGTTTTTCGTTAACCTGAGTACTTTGACTGTCTTCCATAGCTTAGAAGAACTCACCGTTGCCCTTATTATTGCTCCTCTTGATCCCTTTCTAACAACAGGCAAAATTTGCCGAAAGTCACCACCCAATACAACAACTTTGCCACCAAAAGGACGGTTATTGTTTTGTTCATCATTGACTCTCATTACATCTCTCATAGTACGATCAAATGCTTCAAAGCAATATCGATTCATCATGGGGGCTTCATCCCATATTATCAAACTTGCTTCTCTTAAAAGTGCGGCTCTAGGTGTTTGTTGTTTGATATTGCAACTTGATTTATCATTAAGTTGCAAAGGAATGCAAAAGGTTGAATGAGCAGTCTTACCATTTGGTAAAAGTAAAGATGCAATGCCACTGGAAGCAACATTTAAGACAATCTTACCTTGAGCTCTAAGAGCAGCAGACAGGGTTTTCCACAAGAAAGTTTTGCCAGTTCCACCATATCCGTATAAGAAATAGAATTGTCCATCACCATTCAAAACTGATTGCATAATTTGATTATACACATTGTGTTGCTCTTCTGTCAACAAACCAATTAGCTTGCCATGAAGTGTAGCCAACTCAACTCTATCAAAATTAAGTTCATCTGCAATCAATTTATTTTGAAAGTTCAAAACATCTGCATATTGAACAGCAGGCATGGATTTATAGTCTTTGAGATATTTTCCATTTGCCATCAATAATTTGTCAATCTCCATGAGACAAAGATTTTTCAATTCTTCATCATTTATTTGTAATCCTACATAATATAAGTATATAAAATAAGGTTATTTTAGAATTAATATATATTGATTGATGTTAAAAAGTTAAATATATTAGTTGATATACCTGGCATGTTTAGAGCCTTTCTTCTATGGTAAATGATTCCTTCCGATAACAATCTCCAACTTGCATTCCACACTTCAACTGGTTTGGTCATTGTACCCATTATCAACAACCTAACGAACAAAGCTCTCATTTCAAAACCAGATCCTAAATGACTTGTTTCTATGATAGCATCAATGAATTCTTTGTCATTTTGCAATAAATCTAATGCATAACATGCATCTTGAAAGCTATCACATAATACACCCTTAACAGTTCTAACACTTTCGTATGAAGTGCAACCTCTTTGCAATGTCAACAAAATCCTCAAGTAATACAATTCCCCTGCACCAACCGGAACATATGTGAGCCTACCAATGCTATATCCTGATTTTCTTGGTTGCCACATTCTATCTTTTTCGAAGTAAGTGAACTTCGACGGAAACTCAGCATATGTTAGATTGCGTCCTTCTTCATATTGTTGATTTGCCTTAAACCAAGCAAGAAACATTGATCCCATGAACTCATTGTATTTGACAACATTCTTGAGCTTTTGATTCTCCTTGTAATTGATTGATTGTTCATTTGGTAAATGCACACAAAGCCTAATGACTGCAGGAAACTTTTGGTGAATGTCAAATGCAAAAATTCTCCAAGCTGCCTCGGATGGGGATAAATATCGGCAATCATAATACCTTTGGATTTCATCAACAGGTTCAGATTTCGATGAAACTTTTTCCCCATTTACTATCTTTACATTTGATCTATCAGGCCCTTTGTTGACATATTTAAAAAGATACTTAATTGCATTGGATTTATTGCAATATTCTACATTGGCATGACCTTGATACCTCATCAGCAAATATGGATTGTAAGGAACAACATTGCTGTTATCTAACCTAGCCTTACCTTTTGTAACAAACACCCCAGTATTACGGCGTCTATAAGATGGATAACCATCATCATCTATTAAAGTAGCCGATTGATGTTTCTTTGGAAAGTATTTTGAGCATATTGGACCTTTCATGCAAGGTGAATCATAATGTCCGGGCCCACATGGTCCATGAATCATGAATGATGAAACACAACCATGCAACTTTGGATATAATTTTGGATGAGGGATTTCAGCTGATATTACCTTGTCAATATCTCTGACTTTATTCAACTTGTTTTCAGCATCTAACCACAACAAAATGTGTGCATGTGGAAGTCCTCTTTTTTGAAACTCAACAGTGTACATTCCTACAATGTACAATTTTGTAGAGTGTTATAAGTAAAAATACATGTAAATATGTGAAATTATTAAATTAATAAAATAAATAATATATACTTGCCTGCAATTACTTTGCCAAAAATTTCTTTCTTTTTGAAATCAGACATCATTTCGTCTAACTTCATTTTAAATACTCTACAAACAATATCTGGTCGGTCTGATGCAGTAAGACCCCTTGGGGTGACAAAGTCCTTTATTTCACTCCAATTTGAATTACATGTTACTGTAATGAACAAATCTGGATAACCAAATCTTTTACAAATACCCATTGCATCTTGACTGTTGTTAAACATATACCTAGGGCCACCTGTAAAAGAATCCGGTAGGATGACGCTCTTGCCAACTGATGATGGTAGCATATCTCCTTTTTCAACTGCCTCTTGTAAACCAGAAAGAATATCATTTCTAATCTTATCTTGATTTTCTCTAGCAAATGAAAGACGTTGTGCTTCGATCATGGTGTAACAATCAACCAAATATTGCTGAAACAACCTTTTGGCGAACAAAATGTTCCCAAATTCAACTTCTCTTTCTTGAATTCTAAATGCCATAAATTCCCGTATTGTAACTCTATTATTTTTTCTCGTTGATCCTTCTCTCAAAGGAATATTAGGTTCCCAACCATTTTCACCAAAAGGAAACACTAAGGGATATTGAAGCGGCAAAAATAACACGTGTGTTTCGTGAATCCTGATCAAACCATAAGTTTTATCATGAACAACAACATCTCTTCCAATGTCAGAACTGTCAAAATCGCCGACAATAACACCTGCAACCTCATCAGCTGTGGGAATATTGTGCATTCTTGAATCATTATTTCTTTTTCTAAACAATCTAAGGGATAGTTTAGGTTGGTTTCCTGATTGAAGCAAATCTCTAACCCTTCTAAATGATTTAGCTACTTCATTATGATCATCAATCATTTCTTTAAGGTCTCGAACTAACGACATGTCAATGTTAGTTGAATCATTTTCAGACCTAAATTTATAAGCAACAATATTAATTTTATTTTGATTGATAGATAATCTGCATATATAAACAATAAATTGGTGATAGGATTAAGTTAAACGATCATACCTAAAATGAGAAGCTCTATTATTTTCTTCATTTTGTGTATCATAAATGTATAGCTGAGCAAATTTGGGGACGGTTCCTTCTTGTGGAAGCAAAGTTCCAATTCTATGATAATTCTGACCACCCAAAATAAACTGCGGAGGACCTCTACCATTATTAATTTTATTTTGAATTCTACCACCCATTGATGTAAATGCAAACATGCTGTTGTAGGTCCTTATATTTTCCTTGAAATGTTTGCTTCTACGATCAGTTCCTCTTATTAACGATAAGAGCAATTTTGGTGGTCTTTTAAGAAGTGGTAGTTCAACTTGACCTTTTTGACAGCAAATAGAAAAATCTGCGTTATGGACACGCTGTGTTTTATCTGCTCTTTCTTCAAACCATAATTCGGCATGACAATATATGCAAGTAAACTCCGGTTGACCAAAATTGACGCACTCTATACATAAATTTGTAGTAAAAAAACTATTGACATAAAGAAATAATTATTATAACAAATATTATATGAGTTTCAATATATACCTGCTTTTTCAGCATCTTCATACATGTTAGCTTTAAAAACAATTTTTGTATGGTCACCATTAGAGTTTTCTGCCGCAATAAAATTATAGAATTTATGAGTACATATTAATAGAGGATAAATTTAAGTACACAATATAACTATATCTATTCATACATACCATTAGATAGATGGATATCATCAAAGTCCAATCTTTTGACACCAATATATATGCTTCTCTTTCTTGTCTTAGGTGCAGGTTTCTTTTTTAAAACATCCTCTAAGGAATTAATAACTTCACATGAATCGAAATTAGATTTTCCTGAAAAAATTATGCTCAATAAGTATTTGATATTTTTTTATTTTAGAGTATGATATTTAAAACAATAACCAACCTAAATGAAAGTAATAAAAATAAAAGAAACACTCATGGTTAAATATCAAACTTGTAATACATTACATTGAAAATAAACAAATAACCTGATTGTCCATGTCTTGCATTTCCATTTTGTGATGATTCTCCACTTGAATTTTGAATATTAGAAAACACGTTAGAAATTGGAGTGAATTTGACATGATTAGGATTTTTTGCTCTTTTAACTGAAATGTTACTATCACATGTTTGTGTTATGGTTTTGGGTATGGTTGAGCCATCTGAAAAAAGAAATATAGTAAATAATGAAGGAATGATAAAAAATATGTTCCATTAATACATTGTATAATCTAATGGAAAATAATATTTTTAACTAAGAATATTACCTGTATTTAAAGGTGACAAAGGAATCCTGTTAGCCTTTCTTTTTCCACCGGTTGATTTCAATTGAGTGCTATCAACTCCATTTGAAATGGTTGAATTCCGAAATTTAGCAATGTCTATATAAAAATTATTTTAGAAAAAATTAATCTCAATTGAAAGAAATATGACATTTTTATTTTTGTAACTTTGACATTAGAATAATTTAAAAAACCAATATGAACTAAAGTTATGCCTTACCTTCATTGCATGAATCAATAGTTATGTATGAATTAATGGTTGGCATGATATTTGTTGGAGACACATTTTCTGAAATTTGTAGTAACAAATTAGTTATCATGGAAGTTAGAATGTAAGCTAATATTAAATGAAAAGACCTTAAAACACTAATATAAAGAAAGTCATAATATAACCTGATGATGAATTGATATTTTCATTTTTCTTTTTCTTTCTAATAGCCATTCTTCTAAACCTTGATATCTTGGAAGTATGATCATCCATCTCCATAGAAAGTTTTTTTGCATGAGATAAGTTACTTTTTCTTATGGCAAATTAATATGCTTGTTGTGAAATTTGGAGGTAGAACTTGTGTCATTTTGTGGGTTTTTTTTTTTTTATTTTTCGGTGGAGGATATGGTTTTGTGCCATTGACTATTTACTACTTTCCATATAGTATAGATTCCAACTACTTGTGATAGTGATTGAACATATTTATATTCTTTGTTTTATAGTGAATTGTTATGGAGTTGTTTGACTTCAAAATATTCTTTTTGTAGAGATATGTAAGATATGCTTTTGGGTATGGTTGAGCCATGTGAAAAAAAGATAGTAAATAATGAAGGAATGATAGAAAAGTAAGATGGTAAAGGAATCCTTCCAAAATATTCTCTATTAAAAATTTCTCTATGTATATGTCATCTTGTGCTCAACCAAAAACGTGAGTACTATGTCATATTTTGGAGAGTTGATTCTTTACTAAATATTGTCTTCTAGTCAAATATGTTAATAATATTCTGTGTGTAAATTGGTTCCTCATTCCATTAATTACATTAAACAAAGTCTCCATAATATAGAACATGAAAATAAAAGTATGGTCTTCTTACTTAACACATCATACCATAATTAAATAAGTTAGTGACATAGCATATAGAAATAATATAATAATCAGGTCTAATACATTTGATAAACAATAAGGTGAAGTAATCACCATAATTAATAAAAAGTCTCTACATCATTTTTTTAATTAGCCATAAGAGTCTTGCAATTCAATTAATTTCTCCCTCAGAGTCTACTTCAGTGTCTTGCAACATTTCAAATCCTGCAAATCTTCTTGGGATGTTTCTGATTCTCTGTAGCCTCTGAACACCTTCAGAAATTCTTTCTTCAGAATTCTGACCTTGAGAGTTTGCTTCAGAATTCTGACCTTCAGAATTGGCTTCAGAATTCTGACCTTCAGAATTGGCTTTAGAATTCTGACCTTCAGAATTGGCTTCAGAATTCTGACCTTCAGAATTGGCTTCAGAATTCTGAGCTTCAGAATTGGCTTCAGAATTCTGAGGTGTAGAATTGGCTTCAGAATTCTGGGCTTCAGACTTGGCTTCAGAATTCTGAGCTTCAGAGTTGGCTTCAGAATTCTGAGCTTCATAGTTGGCTTCAGAATTCTGAGCTTCAGAGTTGGCTTCAGAATTCTGAGCTTCAGAGTTGGCTTCAAAATTCTGAGCTTCAGAGTTGGCTTCAGAATTCTGATCTTCAGAATTGCCTTCAGAGTCAGAGTCAGATTCAGAATCACCATCAGAGTCATCTCCATCTTCTGAATCATCTTCAGAGCCTTCAGATTCTGACTCTCCTTCAGAGCCATCCTCAGAGATTCTCACATCAGAATTTGATTGAGACTTGTTCCAATCCCAAGTTTCAGATTCCTTCACAATGACGTCTCTGCTGAATTCAATTTTATTAGTCTCTGGACAATAAAGCTTGTACGCACCTGTACTGTGGTACCCCACCAGTAACATTACTTTGCTTCTATCATCCAGCTTCTGTCTTCTGGCTTCTGGAACATGTTTATAGCATACAGATCCAAACACCTTCAGATGACTAACACTTTGCTTCTCTCCAGTCCACTTCTGAATAGGAACTATTTCCTTCAGCTTCTTCGTTGGACATCTGTTGAGCACATATGTTGCAGTGGCAACAGCTTCTCCCCATAAGTGATGAGGAAGCTTCTTCTCTTTCAGCATGCTTCTCACCATATCAAGCAAAGTACGATTTCTTCTCTCAGCAAGACCATTGTGTTGAGGAGTATAAGGAGCTGTAACCTCATGCTCAATTCCATTCTCCTCACAGAAAGTTTTAAACTCATTAGAATTAAACTCACCACCACCATCAGTTCTGAGAATCTTCAGCTTCTGACCACTCTGTTTCTCAGCCTTCACCTTGAACTTCTGAAACGCAGCAAACACTTCATGCTTGAACTTGATGAGTGTTACCCATGTCATCCTTGTGAATTCATCAACAAAAGATACAAAATACTTGTTTCCTCCAAGTGAAGGTACTGGAAATGGTCCACACACATCAGAATGTACTACTCCCAAGGCATGTTTTGCTCTTGGAGCTACTTCTGATGCAAACGGCAGTCTTGGTTGCTTCCCTTTCATGCACACCTCGCATGATTTTTCAGGCTTCTTGATTATAGGAATTCCATGTACCAGATTCTTTGACTTCAGATGCCCCAAGCTTCTGAAATTCAGATGACCAAATCTTCTGTGCCACAGCTCACTATCCTTCTCAACACTTGTTGCACTAAGACATTCAGAATCTGCAGTTCTAACATTCACCTTGAATGTTCTGTTCCTTCCCTGTTCTGACTCCATAATCAGCTTCTGATTACCGTCATATAGCTTCAGAAGATTGTCTTTCATAGTAACTGAAAAACCTATCTCAATCAATTGACCCACACTCATCAGATTGCTTTACATGCCTGGTACATACCACACGTTCTGATGATGAATTGATATTTTCATTTTTCTTTTTCTTTCTAATAGCCATTCTTCTAAACCTTGATATCTTGGAAGTATGATCATCCATCTCCATAGAAAGTTTTTTTGCATGAGCCTAGAGTCCATAAGTTGTATTTTTTTATACCTGATTATACACTCCCCCCCCCTAAGTTTTTAAATAAAACATAAACTGGTACCTAGGATATTATTATTTTGACTCTTTTTAAAGGTAACCAAATATATTATTATTTTGAATCTACTTATAATAAAACATCAGTTGTGTTATTATTATTTGGAAACTCAAAGTTAAATAATATAAAAAATAAAAGTTAAATAATTGAACTTGATATATAAAAATTAACTTCAATTAAGAAGACCATATTTGGCCATATTACAATAATCAGTAGTTTAACAAAAAGGGCACTTAACAACATAATACAAAATGGATACTCATCGTTAAGCCCACTACTAAATACAAAGGCCATTTCAAGTACTTAATATAAGGCCAATTGAGAATTCTAATGCCCAATATAATTGGGTCTTAAGTAGATTGATATAATAAAACCTAAGAAATAAGAAAATAGAAAGGCCATTTCAAGTACTTAATATAAGGCCAATTAGAAAACCTAAGACATAATGTAGGAAATATAATAATTGATACTTCATTATAGATAATATAATATCTTGATTGAGCAAACAAAGCCAATATCACATGATATGAAGAACCAAATTAAGCAATTAGATCTTTTCAATCTTAATTGGCCTTTTGAGAAGCTTAATTGGAAGGTTCATGTCTTGAGTTTTGGTTTCATCATTGGGAGAAGACCTCTTCCCTTTGTTAGTATGGTTATCCATTTTTGCCTTGCCATTTGCATCCACTTTTTTGGGACTTGGTATGTCATCAACATCAATGTCTTGTCCATTAACTTCATCATTGGGTGAAACCCTCTTTCCTTTGGTAGTATGGTTATCCATTTTTGCCTTGCCCTTTGCATCAAGTTTTTTGGGACTTTTGATATCATCAACATCAATGACAGTTTCAGAGAATGCTGGCATTAAGTCCTAATTGAATAACAACAACAAAATTAGAAAATATGAGTATTTGTTAAATACTATGTAGTAGAAATATATGTATTATATACTTGTAATCAAACTATAAAGTTTATCATGAAAAAGAAATCAGCTGATAACTTATTAGCATATACACAGCAATCAAAATTTGACATTAGAACCCAAAAAAACATCACAAAGCAAAATAAAGGAAAATTTAGCAAGCAATTAAACCAAATTCCAAAACTAAAGAGCTATTATATTTACTAAAACTGCTAATCATGTTCAATTAGCAGTGTATGTTTGGTTCCACTTTAAGAGGAAGTATTTTGAGTAATAAAGTGATTACTTACTTGTGAGATGCCCAAATTTGCACAATCCAATTTTAACTCATTCTCCTTTGCAGAACTTGCTGTTAGTGGCTCAACATTGTTAGTATCAAGATAGTTTGCTGAAGATCCAATTTGAGTGTCATGCAGCGCACTCAAAGAATTCATTTCCTATTCATAAGAAAAAATCATAGTTATTGTAAACTGAAGGTATTCTAAAACCCAATACATATTTCAATTGTGCATAAGTTGATTGATAAAGTGAAACATTTTTAGAAACTGATTAAAAAAAAAAAATTCTCACATTGGCATTTTTTGCAAAGGTAGATTCTTCATGCTCCCACTTGGACTTGAATTGATTAATTATAATCATGTCGGTGCAAACTTTGCGAACACGGAAAGACGGCTCAAACCTATGACTCACGGGGGTTTTGCACTCAACTTTGAATAGATATGTTGAATTGACCAATGCTTTAATTTCTGCAGGAAGAACATTCGTTGCAGCCCTCTAAAAGTAAAAAAAAAAAAGATATAAAATTAAATATACATTAGATAATAGTTATATATGCTTAGATTTTAATCGTATTTAAAATACTTACGGTATCCCGACTGCGCAATACATCAGCACATGATTTGTTAAACAACATTGCAGCATCACGATCGAAAAGCACAAATGTGGCGCTGTCGGTATCATCCATAACACGAACATTGATGGAAAATCTTTAAATACAATGAACAAAAAATAAAATTAGCATCTTATGATTGAAACTTATTTAATAATGACAATTAATATATATCTATAAAGAAAGAATGTTACCTTGGTGAAACATTTTTGACATGTTTGTTACATTTTTCGCAGAAATACATGCCCGAATCTGGATACACACTTTTGTTGCATGCACATGCCGTATAGAACCAATTATCATGGTTGACAATGTGTTTGATAGTTCCAAGAACAACAAAAAGAGCATCCTAATACATATAAATTAAATATATAAGAATATGATTATTGTTTTTAGAAAATATTGATTTACATATTATTTCTTATTTACCTCTTCACAATTAAGAAGACCTTGGATAGTGTTCCTAGGAGTGGAATAGAGAAATTCTTGGAGAGGATCAACTCTAGGTTGTGCATGTATTTGGGTAAGGATAAGAGGAGATGGTGTGTCAACATTTTCAACCACCCTACTCCTTAAGTAAGTCGCATCATCATTGACAGGATTGTAAAAAACTTTGGTGCAATTGAGGCAGTTTTGGATATGAAGTTTGTCTACACATTCCATATCAATGACTTAATTAAAATAGAAAACAAAGTTATATATACATAAAACTATTCATGGAGAAAATAAAAAAGTAAATGGGGTTATACCTTGAAATAGTTTCACCTTTCCAAGCATGATGATAACAACAGCATTTTGTGTTTCGCCGGTGGAAAGAAAATTGTTGAGCTCATCAACATAAGATCCAAAAAGAGTGCACTGAATCTTTTCCCTAAAAGTCAAAATACTTGTCATTAGTTATCTTAAACTATAGTAATATTATTTATTCATGATAATAAATTCTATATTATATGTGCTTAGAACAAAATATACCCATCCGCCTCAAGTTCAATGACATTGAGTTTGGTGCTTTGTCCACTCCTCTCATATTGTCTTTCTTCCCCAACTCCAGTCAGCATTCCAATTACATCTAACAATTAACCATTTCAAAATTAACATTAGATAATAACATCAAATAAATTAAGCTCCCACAAATAATAATATAACATTTAAATCTCAATATATAACTTACCAACTAAGTAATCGTTGTCATAGCTGCCATTAATGACTTCACCAATAGGAACAAATTTAAAAGGAGATAGGTTGGTGAGTTTGTTTGGGCCAAGTGGGGTTACTTTCGATCCAAACTGAAAAGTAAGTTTGTAGTCATGTTTGGTAGTTTTATAGGTTCCACCATTTGAGGCAGAGTCCAAATTTTCAAATGAATAGACTCTGCCCTCTTTGATATGTTCTGCAAACTTGTACAATAGGGTTTTTCTAAGTGAACAATGAATTCGATCTCCCTACATATTAGAAAATAATTATCATTAAGCTGTTACCAAAACACAAAATAATAGAAAATAAGCAAAATCAACATCAACATAAAGGACAATCTAAAAATACAAAACAGTCCAATTCAATTTGACAGCAAGAATATGAAATTCTATATGTAATTGGCTTCAGAATTCTGAGGTGTAGAATTGGCTTCAGAATTCTGAGGTGTAGAATTGGCTTCAGAATTCTGGGTTCAGAGTTGGCTTCAGAATTCTGAGCTTCATAGTTGGCTTCAGAATTCTGAGCTTCAGAGTTGGCTTCAGAATTCTGAGCTTCAGAGTATTTAAAAGAGTGAATATTGCATAAAATGGGTCTGTGGAATATAAAATGGTGTGTTACTGACTTGTGTGAATGGATATAAAAAGTGATTATGATACCAAACAATGTAAACCTCATATTGAAATTCTTTTATAACACCTCAAAGAATACATGAGATAAATAAAGTGATTATGATACCAAAGTATGAAATTCGTATTATTGCAAAGAAACAAACCTCAGCATCCATTAACACCATTTCAACTGAAAATGGCAAATCATTTCTGTTGAAGTCTTTCACAACCCACAATCTAATAATTTTTGCTTTGACATTCCAAGAGGATTTTGAATCATTAATTTCAGAAATTTTGTCAAAAGTTTTTGAAAGTGTTGACAAAGCCATTTTGAAAAAGTGAAATAATAAGAGATTAGATTGTGGTGTGAGCAATTCTTAAAGCCATTCCCATTCCCCTATTTATAGACAGAACCTAATATTTGAAATTGAAAGTGAAACTTACATATAATATTGCAGATTCTCAATCCTCTGTGTTGATAATCCTGGTAATGGAAAGAACTCAGAGGTAACAAAGGAATCAAATTGAAATTTGTTGATTAATGATACAAAAGGGTAATGGAGAGATGCTTATTTGAAATTGTGATAGAAGATTAGCTTCAAATTGGGTTGATATTCTTTTTTAAAAATAAGATTCCACAAAGCTTTAGGCAAAATTGATGAAAGTTTACCTAGGGAGAATGCAATTTGTGGGAGAAGATGAAAAGGGAATCCCCTTTTTCGCTGGTGTGCAGAGCATTGACTGTGAAAATGAAAAGGATTGAAGGAGAAAGAATTGATTCCTTTCCTGATGGTTCTCATGGATTTCGGGTAGGGTAAATATTAGGTCGGGTCAATAAAAGCCCAAACCACATATCTCTTCTCTCAATTGGTTGAATTTGAATTGTTGGCTAAAAAGGGCTAAAAATTTGGATTGTTGTGAAAAGGAATATATGATGTGGAGGGCTTCATAGATTGACACTTGTAAAAAAATACCCTAAGTGCATGTTAAAGATGTCTAATATTAAGATTAGAGAAAGAAGTTGGTTAGTGATGATTGTGTTCTAATTCAATTTGTGAATTGTTAAGTTACTCTATTACCCCTGTCCTTTTAGTTAGTACGTTTTTGCGCGGTTTTGCTTTTTCCTTTTAAATACACTAACTGTTCACATTCACACATTTGCACACTCACTACCTACACTTTTATTTCTTCTAAAACTCAGAGAAATTTCTTTCTTCTCACTAAATTAGCAAACCCTAACCCTAAACTCAGAATCCATGGCATCTTCATCTACCAAACGCAGTCAACCTCCAAGAGAGAAACATGTTAATGTACCTTCTATTGCTGATGTTAAAGCTTCTACTCCTGGTGTTCTTACAACGGATAAAGTAGGTTTTCCTATTTCGGACTTATTTCTTCACATTGAAAGACGAGTTGATTTTGAAGGAATAAGAGTAAATGGAGTGGAAGGAATCAAAGAAGCTTTTGAAGCACAAAGGTTGTTAACCTTCTTAGACAGTTTAAACGGACCTGTCTATCCAGAGATTGTGAAGGACTTCTGGATAAAGGCAGAAGTGATTCATAGCAATACAAGACCTAATGAAGAATATCTGGGTAAAGAGATTCGCTCAGAGGTTGGTGGAGTCTGTATTAATATCAGACAGGAACACATTAGGCAAGCAGCGCAGTTACCATTGTATGGTATTATTCCTTATCCTACTGAAGATTCTTGTCAATATATTCAAGAAGAGATTTACTGTAAAAACTCAACTTCCAAGAGCAACATTGACATGAAACCATACTACAAAATGATCTACAAGATCATGTGTGACTCTCTGTTACCAAAAGCTGGTTCATCTGACCAAGTTTCTCAATATTATAAAACAATTTTATATTATTTAGGAACAAAGGCTGAGGTGAATTTTGCCAAAGTTATCTTTGAGCACATGTGCAAGGCTATCTCTGACAGTCAATCAAAGGGTATAAAAAATGCATATTACTGCAGATTTCTATCCTTCATGTTTCACAGAAGTTACTTGATTCAATCTTTAAAGCCTGTTTTTCCTGTATATGGATCCTTCATTGATGAATATCCCTCTGTGATAAATGGTTTTACTGTGAAGAAAGTGGTGAAGAATCAAGGACCTTTGATTACACCTCAAGTTCAGTTTAAACCAAAGAAGGAGGAAACTGACAAGTACTTCTTTCTTACTTCTGTATCTAAGGAAGAAGTTACTCTCATTGCTGGTATGCATAAGAAACTTCTGGAAAAAGGAGATGATCAGAAGTTAGAAGATAGACTTGCTACTAGATATATGTTGCCTGCTCAACAAAAGAAAAGGAAGGCTGGTAAGAAGCCAGAAGCAACAGAATCTAAGCCCAAGAGAGCAAGAAGTTCTACCCCTCAGAAGAAGTCTGAAAATACTTCTGGTGTTAGGAACACATCAAAAGTGGGTAAGAAAAAGATTGCTGCAGAAGAGACCCTTGTGAACCCAGAGCCTGCTGTTCAAGCAGAGGCAGAGTTAGAATCAAGGAAGGAAACTAGTGCTTCTGGACCTGCTGCTGTTGCTGCTCCAGAAGTTACTAAGAAGAATAGAACTACTACCAAGAGGAAGAGAAAGCAGAGAATGATTCTTGAAGATGATGAGGATGATGAAACTCAGGAAGCCATAAAGCAAGTGGAGTTGTATAAGGCTTGGGAGGAAACTAGTTGGGAAAGTGGAATTGATGCTAAGCCTAATGCATTTCTTGATACTCATATTCCTATGGGTGAGTTGGTGCAGAAGTTGGCAAATCAAGAAACAGGTGCTCCTACTCCTACTTCTATGGAGAATGTTGAGAAGGTAGCATCAGAAGTTAATGCAGAGGTTGTAACTTCTGAAGCTATTCCTCAAGAAAGCACTCATGTGGACTCTATCACTATTCTATCTCCTATACATGAGCCTGCTAAATCTGTTTCACCTAGATCCAATGATTCAGAAAAGACTCTTTCTGATCATCACTCTTCTCCTGTAGTTGAAGCCACTGTTGAAACTGACATTCCTGCCCATGTTCAAAATAAACTACAACAGCTAGAGTTGGAACTAGATAATTCCTCTGCTCAGAAATCTCAAACACCACAACTCACCAATGATCAAAATGACAATCTTAAATCTTTTGAAGAAGTTATTACACCCCCTCCATCAGAACAAGAAATCACAATTCATCCCTCAGTTATCCTAAATAAACCTTCATCATCATCTGCCCCTAAACCTCAAAAAGCCATCACACCTGAAGATGTTAAACGTGTGCTGATTGGCATTAATGACAGAATTCTTGGATTTCATCAAGATTTGCCTACTTTTGCTGTTACACCTGATCTAGTGGATGAAGAGTGTAATGTGCTTTCAGATATGTGCAAGCAAATGCTGAGTGATTATAGTTCTCAATACAAAAGGAGCTATATCATGAACATTGCTAGGCAGAAGTTCACTGAATTCAAAGTTGAGGAGGCCAGAATTAGAGAAGCCAAGAGGGTCTATGATGAGAAGATGAAGTTGGTTATGACAAAGGCTGTAGATCAGTTTTCCACTTTGTATGCTCAAGAGATGGAAAAGATTATTCAAGTGGACTCTGATTCTGCAAATCTGGTTGGCAGAGTTGATTCAGAAGATGTGTTCAAGAGGCTGCAACTTATTTCAGATGAAGCTCTGAAACAACTTCAAGCCAAGATGCTCAACCCTTCTAACCCATCTCAACCTTAGGATTTCTATTTTTTTATGTTCTGTTTTATTTTGTTCTGTTAAAACTATGTTGTTTGGATATTTTTGATTATTGTTGAATATTGGTTTTATGTTATTGTGGTTGTGTTATGTTGGTTTATTTTCTTTATTCTGTTCAGAAGATAGATCTAATTTGCTGCATAAACATAATTGCATAAACACAAATTGCTTTCAAAATAACATTTTTATTCATATAAACTTGCATTACAATATTTTTGCATTTCATCATTGCTTTTCCTTCTAAATATTTTTGCATTTCATCATTGCTCTAAGAGCAATTTTTTGCATAAATCTAGAAACCTACCTAAACCTAAAAGGAAATTTTTACAAGAAGATGAGTTAGGAGAGCTGAAAAGAGGATGTTGACCCAAACTTCAACCTGGGAGTCTGCAACCTAAACCTCTCGAGCTACAAATTTACTGTTTTGTAAACTTGGAGCATGTCTTCAGAGGCTCCTGCTCATCCTCCTGCATGAGGAGAACTCTTTGATCTTCTAAGAACAGAAGATGGCTGAGAAACTTGCATCTGATTTTAGAGCAATGCCCTTCACCGTCTTCTGATGTTTCTTAGACATCATATTCCATGAGATTGCATCTATCGTTGATAAGATCCTTCCCTGGTTCTCTTTTGAAAATTTCTTATACCCATTTCTTTCAATAACTCTTCTATCCTCATACATATTTTCTCTCATTTTGTTGAAGAACTATCATGGAAGTGTTGAGTGAAATGACAAAGAATTGGTGCGCTTTTATAGCGAATTTGGTTGGTAGGAGTTTCCTCGTTTTTCGTTTTTTCATTAACTACTTTGTGGTTTTTTTTATCATCTTTATTTTTTACTTGACTAATTCTTTAGTCACGTGTTTCATTTATTCTTGACTCTTTCTTTTTCTTTTTATTCTTTTTGTTTAATGACAAAAGGGGCAGTAAGAGTAAATTAATTTAAGAACACTAACTGAAGCCAAATTAACAATTTTTAATTTCATTGAATTTCAGTTATTGAATATTATCAGTTATTATTATTTTTCTTAAAGGAAATTTTTCTATTGAGATTAGAACTTTCTATACATGATACACGTAAAAGAAGATTGCACTTTTCTCTTAGGTAGATCTGATCAAAGAAGAAAGCTTGCAAACCTATCTTCTGGAAGTCAAGTGTATATTGAAGTTCTGGATTCAATATTAAAATTTTAAAACTATTTTAATCATTCATTACTGAATTCAGGGGGAGCTTGCAAAACTCATAAACCTGAAGGACGAAATCCTGTGATTAAAATAACAACCATTGTAAATTAAGACTTGGTTTGTCATCAATCAAAAAGGGGGAGATTGTTCGAACAAAGTTGGTTCTAATATAACCCAAGTAGTTTTGATGATAACAATAGTATTAATATACAATAGGGAATACTGATAATTTACTCTAGTGTGCAGGTATATAAGTTAAAATTTTATATACACTAGAAATTGAAGTTCTGGTTGCTATGCTAAGAAGCGTCCCCAGAAGTTGGGAAATATGCAAGTTCTGAAGATGACACCAGAAGTTGAAGTCATCAGAAGTTGCAAGTCAAAGTCAACCAGAAGCTAAACTCATCAGAAGCAAAATTCATATCTCAAGATTCTGATGATGATGAAACAGCAGAGGACGCCAGAAGAACATTCTATTCTCATTAACGACTGTCATCTATTTGGCAAAAACTGAAGAGGCGGAAGAAATCTCTTTCAAGACCGTTATCCTCATGATAATGACGTTTGTACTATTGTACTATCTTTGTTTTCCTGATATGGGCGAATATTCGAAATCAATGCTCAGATTTTGATCTTTACCTGATTTGAATAAGCACATTTCAAAAGAAAACATTAGTACAGTACTACGTAACTGTTTTCATCTTTGTCCGCTCAAATTCAAGACGCTCCAACATCATCTATAAAAGGAGGAAGAATTTGAAGACTTGACAACACACTTACGAAGAACAAAGAACTGTTATTCTGCTAAATTTTCAAGAGCATTTTTAACTAAGATACAACTTGAGATTATATCAAAATTCAAGACAAACAGTTTTCAACTTCTTACTAGTCAGTTGTTGAACCTTAGTTTTCTTTTCAAGAACTCTAAGAATAGTCTTGTTATTAAAGTTGTATTACTTTGTTCTCAGAACTCTGATATTGTTTATCAGTTGTTCAAACTTTGTATTTTCTATTTGTGTTAGAAGTCTCTTGCTTGTGAGGTTGAGCATTTGGAAGTCTCTTGTATTGTGTTACTTGAGCAAAGGAAGTCTCTTGCTGTTGGCTTGAGCAATTGTAATCTTGTGTGATTATAGTGAAATCCCTTGGAAGTGCAAGGGGACTGGACTACTCTCGGTTTGTGAGAGGAACCAGTATAAATCTCTTGTGTTCATCTCTTCTCTCTTCTCTCTGTTTTTTATTCTTCCTTGCTCTGTTTTGCTTTCACCATAACCAGAAGTTGTTTGTGTTCAAAGTTATTCCGCTGCTAAATCTGATAAGTTGCAAAACTTAGAAGAAGTTTTAAAAACTAACCAAAACACAATTCAACCCCTTCTTGTGTTTTCACACCTTCAGAACAGACCTTGGGTAATAGAAAAATAAGTACTTATGTATTTTTCCTTTTTTCTGTTCATCTTCTGTAATTTTGTGGCCTACCAAATGTCCTAGACATTGGAGGCTTTGACATCCGACACTCAAATATAGTGCACTTTTGTATGCTTTCTTTAATCAATGAAATATTTTCCTTTACACCTTTGACAAATTATGGTAAAAAGGGGGAGAAATAATTGATGATAAGATAAGCTCTTTGGCAAGGAGAATTCACTCTCTTGCTTTAACGGATGATAAAATAGCAAGCTTTAAAACAAAAAAAATTAAAAACAAAAGCTATGCTAAAACAGGTGTGTCCACAGCAAAACTTAAAATGCTCAATATGAACCTCTAAGAAGTCTACTAAGTCTTGATCACTCTGATTAAGTACTTTCCGCTGCAACTCAAGACTTTGGTTCACTAACTCACTAGGTATCTCATCCCTGGACTTAGAAAATTCACTGTAATGAATCATATGAAGACAAGACTAAGACTGTCTCATACTAGAAAAGGTTCATAACAAATTCAAGATTGAAGAAGTCCTGAATATTGAAGACACACAAAGATTCTGAAGATCAAAGACATTGAAGACATGAAGATTCAGAATTGAAGATTGCATCAACAGAGATCAATTTGAAGATTGAAGAATTTGAAGATTGAAGACTGAAGAGTGCACACTCAACAAAGTGGTTAGTTGTTGGTTTAGCCATAATTTGCCAAAGGGGGAGATTGTAGTTCTTCTGAGATTGGCTGCATCATCAGGCTAAAACAACTTGGTCAGAGTGACTTAACTGAAGCACCAATGCTGAAGTAATTAAGTCTAAACCACTTGTGCATATTGAAGATGTGCAGATGCAAGATGTTGAACAAGATGTCCTAGACATCTTGTCACTGGGTTCAGAGCATGCATAGGCAACATGTTGAACAAGATGTCCCAAGACATGTGGGTAGGACATCTTGACCCAGTTCAGCTTAAAAGATAATGCTTATCCATTAAGCACGCGTGTTTGTTTTAATTTGGATAAAACGCGAATCTTTTAGTAACAAGCTGAGATTAGGATTAATGATAAAGTTTGTTATTAATCCTATGTGTTAGATACGATTGGATTCGTATTTAATTAGTGGATAGAGATTAAATTCTTTATCTTTGTGGAGTTTGTTTTGAAACAAGTTTGTTTTAAAACTAAATCTTATTTGAGTGCATCTGAAAGACTGAAGATTATCTGAAGAATTGCACGCCTATATAAAGGACTCAACATGGAGCTTAAAACTTAACCCACAATAACTTAAGATTGTGAGTCCAAAGTTTTGTACCCACTGTGCAAAACACCCAGTGGCTCTCAGTATTGTTCTTGATACTTTGAAGCTTTGAGTCGTTGAATGTTGTCATTCAACTTTGTATTTTAAACTGTTATAGTTTAAAGTTGTTTCGTCACTTGGGATTAGTGATTAGAGGGAGTTGGGTAGGTTCTCATATTCAGGGGGAGTTAGCCCTTGAGTAGAAGATTACTAGGATTGAGAAAAGGCGTACATGCCAAAAGGTGTTTGGTAGTGTTGTAAGGCTAAGTATTAATTCGGATTAGTAGTGTTCACTTCCTGGATTGGTATCCTCCAGAGTAGGGCTTGTTATAAGTGCCGAACTGGGTTAACAAATTACTGGTGTTGTTTATTGCTTTTGTTTATCTTAAGTATTGCAATAACACGTGATCCTAAGGGGGGGGGGGGGGGGGGATTCAATTGTGTTTTGGGTAGTTTAAAAAACTTCTTCAAAGTTTTGCAACTTATCAGATTTCGCAGCGGGCCAAGTTTAAACACAAACAACTTCTGGAATGGTGAAAGCAAAACAGAGCCGGAATGAATAACAACAGAGAGAAGAGAGAAAAGATAACACAAGAGATTTATACTGGTTCCTCTCACAAATCGAGAGTAGTCCAGTCCCCTTGCACTTCCAAGGGATTTCACTATAATCACACAAGATTACAAGTGCTCAAGCTAACAGCAAGAGACTTCCTTTGCTCAAGTAACACCTTACAAGAGACTTCCAAATGCTCAAGCTCACCAGCAAGAGACTTCTAACACAAAACAAAATACTATGTTTGAACAACTGATAAATAATATCAGAGTTCTAAGAACAAAGAAATACAACTCAATTAACAAGACTATTCTTAGAATTCTTGAAAAGAAAACTAAGGTTCAACAACTGACAAGCCAGAAGTTGAAAACTGTTTGTCTTGAATTTTGATATAAACTCAAGTTGTATCTAAGTTAAAAATGCTCTTTGAATTTTAGCAGAATAACAGCTCTTTTGTTCTTCACAAGTGTGTTGTCACGTCTTCAAATTCTTCCTCCTTTTATAGATGATGTTGGAGCGTCTTGAATTTGAGCGGACACTGATGACAACAGCTACGTAGTACTGTACTATTGTTTTCATTTGAAATGTGCTTATCCAAATCAAGTAAAGATCAAAATCTGAGCCTTGATTTCGAATATTCGCCCAAATCAGGAAAACAAAGATAGTACAATAGTACAAACGTCATTATCATAAGGATAACGGTCTGAAAGAAATTCTTCTGCTCCTTTAGATCTTTGCCAACTAGATGATAGTCGTTAATGAGAATAGAATGTTCTTCTGGCGTCTTCTGCTGTTTCATCGTCATCAGAATTTACGAATATTAAAATTTGCTTCTGATGAATTCAACTTCTGGTTGACTTTGACTTGCAACTTCTGATGACTTCAACTTCTGGTGTTGTCTTCAGAACTTGCATTTTCCCAACTTCTGGGGATACTTTAGCATAGCAACCAGAACTTCAATTTCTAGTGAATAAAATTTTAACTTATATATCTGCACACTAGAGTAAATTATCAGTATTCCCTATTGTATATTAATACTATTGTTATCATCAAAACTACTTGGGTTATATTAGAACCAACTTTGTTCCAACAATCTCCCCCTTTTTGATTGATGACAAACCAAGTATTAATTTACAATTGTTGTTATTTTAATCACATAATTGCATCCTTCAGGTTTATGAGTTTTGCAAGCTCCCCCTGAGTTCAGTAATGAATGATCAAAATAGTTTAAAATTTTAATATTGAATCCAGAACTTCAATATACACTTGACTTCCAGAAGATAGGTTTGCAAGCTTTCTTCTTTGATCAGATCTACCTAAGAGAAAAGTGCAATCTTCTCTTACGTGTATCATGTATAGAAAGTTCTGATCTCAATAGAAAAATTTCCTTTTCAAAAAAAATTGATAACTGATAAAATGTAATAACTGAAACTTAATGAAATTAAAAATTTTGAATTTGGCTTCAGTTAGTGTTCTTTAAATTAATTTACTCTTACTCCCCCTTTTGTCATTAAACAAAAAGAACAATAAAAAAAGGTTAAGAATAAAAGAACACGTGACTAAAGAATTAGTCAAGTCAAAAATGCATTAAAACAAATGATAAAAACCACAATTAGTTAATGCAAAAACGAAAAACGAGGTAACTCCTACCAACCAAAATGGCTATAAAAGCGCACCAGCTCTTTGTCATTTCACTCAACGCTTCCATGAGAGAAAATAGTTTCTTCATCAAAATGAGAGAAAATATTTGTGAGGATAGAAGAGTGATTGAAAGAAATTTTCAAAGAAGAACCAGAGAAGGATCTTATCAACATTAGATGCAATCCCATGGAATATGATGTCTAAGAAACATCTGAAGATGGTGAAGAGCTTTGCTCCAAAATCAGACGCAAGTTTCTCAACCATCTTCTGTAAATTTGTAGCTCGAGAGATTTAGATTACAAGCTCCCAGGTTGAAGTTTGGGACACCATCCTCTTCAGCTCTCTTCTAACTCATCTTCTTGTAAAAATTTCCTTTTAGGTTAGGTAGTTTTTTTTTTTTTTTTTAGATTTTTATGCAAAACAAAATTGCTCAGAGAGCAATGATGAAATGCAAAAAAAAGATAGAAAGAAAAGCAATGATGAAATGCAAAAATCAATGTAATGCAGTTTTATATGAATAAAAGAAAATATTTTGAATGCAAGAATTTATGTATTTATGTTTATGCAGCAATATATAGATCTATCTTCTGAATATAATAAGGAAAATAACCAACATAACATAACCAAAATAACATAATACCAATATTCAAAGCATTAACAAACAGATCCAAAACAACAAGGTTCAAACAGAACATGATAAACAGAACATAAATAAAGAAATCCTAGGGTTGAGAGGGGTTAGAAGGGTTCTGCAACTTGGCTTGAAGCTGCTTCAAAGCTTCTTCTGAGATCAATTGTAGCCTTTGGAACACATCTTCTGAGTCCATTCTGCCAACCAGATGTGCAGATTCATAGTCCACCTGAATAATCTTATCCAATTCTTGAGCATAGAATGTGGAAAACTGATCTACAGCCTTAGTCATAACCAGCTTGATCTTCTCATCATGTATCCTCTTGGCTCTTTTAATTATGTTCTCTTCAGCCTTGAATTCAGTGAACTTATTCCTTGCAATGTTCATGATAAAGTTCCTTCTGTATTGAGAAATAAGATCACTCATCATTTGCTTGCACATATCTGCAATAGCAGTACATTCTCCATCTACTTGATCAGGTGCAATAGCAAGAGCAGGCAGATCTTAGTGAAGTTCCTGAACTTTGTCATTAATGCCCATCAGCACACGTTTAACATCTTCTGGTGTGATGGCTTTGAGAGAGTTAGGGACAGATGAAAATGAGGTTTTATCTAGGACAACTGAGGGTTGAATGGTATTATCTTGTTCTGTTGGAGGGGGTGTAATGACTTCTTCAAAAGTTCTAAGATAGTCATTTTCTGCATTTGTGAGTTGAGGGGTTTGAGATTTCTGAGGTGAGGGGTTGTGAAGTTCCAACTCTAATTGTTGAAAAGCATTGGCAGGAATGCCAGTTTCAACAATGGCTTCAATGGGAGAAGATTGATGTTCAGATAATGTCTTCTCAGAGTCATGGGAACTTGGTGAAACAGGTTTAGCAGACACATGTGTAGAAGAGGTAACAAGGGTGCTCTGTTGAGGAATAGCTTCAGAAGTTGCAACCGCTGCATTAACTTCTGATGCTACCTTCTCAATATTCTCCACAGAAGTAGGAGTAGAAACACCTGTTTCTGTAATCAGGGATAACACATGTTTAGAGAATTGTTTCATAGATTTAGGGGATGGTACAAAGCTAACCACTGGTGTTTTAAGAGAAACACTAGTAGAAACTTCTTCTATACAGTTAGATTTAGGTTCTAAATCTGAAAGGATTTTTTAAAAAGAGTTTTGAACAGGAACTGTATAGGGGATGCTTTTAGCATGCTTTGGACCATTAATGACATAATCAGGAATATCTTTAACATTGATCATTTTGTAAATACCTTGATTTGCCAACCTTTGCACTATCTCAGCTTTAGGAATGGGAGCATCAAGAAATTCATTAGGATCAACTTCTACTCCACTTTCCCACCTAGTTTCTTCCCAAGCCTTATAAAGCTCAACTTGCCTTATGGCTTCCTCACGCTCTTCATCATCATCTTCTTCCTCAAGAATCAACTTTTGCTTCCTCTTCCTCTTTAAGTTTGTTCTGGCCTTCTTAGTAACTTCTGCAGCAGCAATAGCAGCAGATCCAGAAGCACTAGCTTTCTCAATTATTTTCAACTCTGCCTCTGCTTGAATAGTAGGCTCAGAGTTTCCAGGGTTCACTTCTTCTACAACAATCTTCTTACCAATAACTTCTGAAGTACTCCTAACACCAGAAGTACTTCCAGACTTCTTCTGGGGTGTAGAACTTCTTGCTCTTTTGGGCTTAGATTCTGTTGCTTCTGATTTCTTCACAACTTTCTTTTTCTTTGTTGGAACAGGCAACAGATGTCTTGTGGCTAGTCTATCTTCCAACTTCTGATCATCTCCTCCTTCCAGAAGTTTCTTATGCATACCAGCAATGATAGAAACTTCATCTCTAGACACAGAGGTGAGATAGAAGTGCTTGTCACTTTCTTCCTTCCTTGGTCTATACTGAACTTGTGGAGTAATCAAGGGTCCTTGTGTCTTCAACACTTTCTTCACAGATAAACCACTTATCACAGAGGGATAAGCATCAATGATGGATCCATAACCAGGGAAAACAGGTTTCAGAGAGTGAATCAAATAACTTCTGTGAAACATGAAGGATAGGAATTTGCAGTAATGTGCATTTGTTGTACCCTTGGTTTGACTATCAGAGATAGCTTTACACATGTGCTCAAAAATAACCTTGGCAAAGTTCACCTCAGCCTTTATTCCCAAATAATATAAAACAGTTTTATAAAGATTGGAAACTTGGTCATATGAACCAACCTTTGGTAACAGAGAGTCACACAAAATATTGTTGTAGTATGGCTTCATATCACTGTTGTCATAGATTTCTTGTTGAATGTAGTGACTAATATCTTCAGAGGGGTAAGGAACAATACCAGTAAATGACAACTGTGCTGCTTGTCTAATGTGCTCATGTCTGATTCTAATGCAGACACCACCAACCTCTGAGCGAATCTCTTTGCCCAGATATTCTTCTTGAGGTATTGTGTCGCTGAGAGCTACTTGTGCCTTCATCCAAAAATCCTTCACTATTTCTGGATAGACAGGTCCATTTAGACAGTCTAAAAAAGTTATCAACTTTTGCGCCTCAAACGCTTCCTTGATCCCTTTAACACCATTTGCTCTAATTCCTTCAAAGTCGACTGGTCTCTCAATATGAAGAAATAGGTCAGAAATCGGAAAACCTACTTTCTCTTTAGAAAGAACACCAGGAGTAGAGGCTTTGATGTCAGCAATCGGTGGTACATTTGCATGTCTTTCTCCTTGAGATTGAATGCGCTTGGTAGAAGATGCCATGATTCTGAGTTTTGGGGGTTAGGGTTTGCTAATTTGAGAGAAGAAAGAATTTGCTCTGAGTTTTAGAAGAGATGAAAGTGTGGGTAGTGAATGTGCAAATGTGTGAATGTGAACAGTTAGTGTTTAAAAAGGAAAAGAAAAACAAAACCGCGCAAAAACGTACTAACTGAAAGGACAGGGGTAAAAGAGTAACTTAACAATTCACAAAATGAATTTAGAACACAATCATCACTAACCAACTTCTTTCTCTAATAGCAAACAGACACGTGTATTAGAAGATTAATTAAATATCTGACACGTTAGCAACAGCAGTTGAAGAGGTAACTCAACAGTTATTGCCACGTCACGTTTAGAACCACTCATATAAACTTCTGATAGAAATACTAGAGGATGGATTTGTCAACTTCTGATACACAAGTTCTGACTCTCCCTAACTTCTGATAAACTTCCAGAACTTCCTAAAATAATATTCTTCACCAGAGTTTAGCTTATTCACAGATTTCCATCATATTAAGATTCCTTTTGATAAAATCAAATCTTTCAACAGCTAAGGGTTTTGTAAAGATATCAGCCCATTGATTTTCAGTATCAATAAACTTGAGATCAATTACACCCTTCTGTACATAGTCTCTTATAAAATGATGTTTAATCTCAATATGCTTAGCTCTTGAGTGTAGAATAGGATTTTTAGAAAGATGAATGGCAGCAGTGTTATCACAATATAAAGGAATATTATGACTGCTTATTTGATAATCTTCCAATTGATATTTCATCCAAAGTAGTTATGTACAACATTTAGCTGCTGAAATGTATTCTGCTTCTGCTGTTGACATAGCTATGGTGGTTTGCCTTTTACTGGCCCAAGAAATCAAATTCTCACCAATGAATTGACAGTTTCCACTAGTGGATTTTCTTTCAAGTTTATCACCAGCATAGTCAGCATCACAGAATCCAATCAGTTTGTAATCATTAGATTTCTGATACAGCAATCAAATGTTACAAGTAGCCTTCAGATATCTAAAGATTCTCTTTACAGCAGTAAAATGAGATTCTCTAGGATCTGATTGAAATCTTGCACACAGACATACACTGAATAAGATATCAGGTCTAGAAGCTGTTAGATAGAGAAGAGATCCAATCATACCTCTATATAACTTCTGGTCAACTTTACCTTCAGACTCACCTTTGCCAAGACTTGATGTAGGATGCATTGGAGTGTTCATGGGTTTGCAGTCTTCAAGATTGTACTTCTTCAGAAGATCTTTGATATACTTTGACTGATGAATGAAGTTTCCTTTCTTTGTTTGATTGATCTGAATTCCCAGAAAGTACTTCAATTCTCCCATCATGCTCATCTCAAATTCATCTTGCATCATCTTAGAAAAGTTCTTGCAAAGTTCAACATTTGTTGATCCAAAAATGATGTCATCAACATAGATTTGAATGATTAGAATGTCTTTCTTCATGGTCTTCTTGAATAGTGTATTGTCAACTTGACCTTTTACAAAACCATTGTCAACCAAGAAGTTACTTAGTCTCTCATACCAAGCTCTGAGAGCTTGTTTGAGTCCATAGAGTGACTTCTTTAGTCTGAACACATGATCTGGATTTGAAATATCTTCAAATCCTGGAGGTTGTTTGACATATACTTCTTCAGAGATCACACCATTTAGAAATGCACTCTTAACATCCATTTGATAAAGAGTAATGTTGTTGTTGACAGCACAAGAAAGAAGTAATCTTATAGCTTCCAATCTTGCAACTGGAGCGTAAGTCTCTGTATAATCAATGCCTTCTTGTTGACTGTATCCTTGTGCAACAAGTCTAGCTTTGTTTCTTGTTACTTCTCCTTGTTCATTCAGCTTGTTTATGTATACCCACTTTGTTCCAATAATGTTTTTGTCTTTTGGTTTGGGTACCAGATCCCATACATCATTCCTTTGAAATTGATTCAGTTCTTCTTCCATAGCAACAATCCAAGCATCATCAGATAATGCTTCATCAGTGGTTTTAGGTTCAATCAAGGAAACTAGACCAAATAAGGATTCTTCATCCCTAAAGCTTGATCTTGTTTTCCTAGGACTGTTCTTATTACCAATAATAAGCTCTTCAGGATGTGATGACTTATACTTGAAAGTATTCTTGGGAATAGTTGTTTCTTCTTGTTCAGGATCTTCAGTTGGTGTTGTTTGATGATCATCAGATTCTGGAACTTGATTGTTCTCTGGTGCTTCCAGAAGTTCAGGAGTGTGAATGGGTTCACAATCTTCATCTTCTGAGTCTTGAGAATCTGAAATTTCTATAGAAGGCTCTGACTTTTCATGATCAGGCGCTTTATCATCAAACCTTACATGCATAGATTCTTCAACTGATTGAGTTTCAGAATTATACACTCTGTATGACTTGAAGCGCTCAGAATATCGAATAAAGATACCCTTACTAGCTTTAGAGTCAAATTTCTTTAGATAGACTTTAGTATTCAGAATGTAACAAGTACAACCAAATTGGTGAAAATAAGAAATGTTAGGTTTCCTTCCTCTAAAAAGTTCATATGTTGTTTTATTCAGAATAGGTCTAATATAGATTTTGTTCTGAATATAACAAGTAGTGTTTATTGCTTCTGCCCAGAAAGATTTTGCTAAAGAATGTTCATGCATCATGGTTCTAGCCATCTCTTGTAAAGATCTGTTCTTTCTTTCTACAACTCCATTTTGCTGTGGAGTTCTAGGAGAAGAGAAATCATGGAAAATTCCATGTTCTTCACAAAAGTTTTCAAAAGGTTCATTTTCAAATTCTCCACCATGATCACTTCTAACTTTTAAAATCCTTAAATCCTTTTCATTTTGAATTTGGGCACAAAAGACACTAAACTCTTCATATGTATCATTTTTAGATTTCAGAAATCTTACCCAAGTCCATCTACTATAATCATCAACAATGACTAGTCCATACTTCTTTCCATTGAGTGAAGCAGTGCTAACTGGTCCAAACAAATCAATGTGCAGAAGTTCTAAAGGTCTAGAGGTAGAAAAAATGTTTTTAAGTTTAAATGAACTTTTGACAAATTTCCCTTTTTGACATGAGTCACAAAGAGAATCTGAGTGATAAGTCAATTTAGGAAGGCCTCTCACAAGATTGTCTTTGCTAAGCTTGGAGATTAATCTCTAGTTAGCATGACCCAATCTCTTATGCCAAACCCATTTCTCATCACTTAGAGTCAACAAACAAAGCACATTCTGATCTTCCAGATCAGATAAATTAACTTTATAAACATTGCCCTTTCTACAACCTTTAAACAAGATAGATTTATCAGAGTTGTTAATTACAGTACATGAATTCTTATTAAACACGACATCATAATTACTGTCACATAATTGACTTATGCTAAGTAGATTATTTTGAGTCCATCAACCAACCAAACATCAGAAATAGAAAGAGAAGAATTACCTACTTTACCTATACCAATGATTTTGCCTTTCTGGTTCCCACCAAATCCTACAGTTCCTCCGTCTCTCAGAGTCAGGGTGAGGAACAAGTGCTTGTCTCCTGTCATGTGTCGTGAACATCCACTGTCCAGATACCATGAACTTTGCCTTTTTCTTGGGGTGCATACCTGCAGTAAACATTATCTCAGACTTTGGTACCCATATTCTGATGGGTCTCTTGTAATTTCCAGAGGGTCCATAGTGAGGTGAGCCTTTAAAAACAGGTTTAGGCTTAACCTTTCCTTTGGACCTTGACCTAGAGTGTGTCAGCAAACCAGCTTTCAAGTTTGTACAGCCTGATCTCATGCCCCGAGTACTCATAGGCTTGAAGATCTTCTGTACTCCTTTATAAGACTTGGATACTGAAGCAATGGGAGCAGAGGTTTTCAAAGACTCCACGCTTGCTTGAGCATCTGACACTTTTGGATTTTCTGTACCATTGCTAGAAACAAAATTAGAATAAAGATCAGAAGATGTTCTGCTAATACACACAGACTGATTTGAGTTTCCTTTGACAGTACTCCCCAAACCCTGTCCAGTGTATTTGCCAGCACCATAAATCATAGAGGCTAATTTATGCTTGTCAATATTGTGATGAACAAACTCTTGAAGAGCAATCTCATGCTTATCATAGGGTTTGTTACATGTTCTGCAACCATTTTCAAGAACTTGAATAGTCTTTAAGGACTTCTTATAGTCTTCTTGAATATGATTGACCTTATCATTGAGCATGTCAAACTTTTGTTTAAAAAGCTCTAGCTCATTTGATTTTTCCATGTATTTCATCACAGTATCTTTCAAAGCCTTAGAGAGTTGAGTATCAGAGAGTTTAGAAATAACCTATTCAATATCTTCTGAATCTGACTCAACATCACTTTCAACATCTGACTCTGTTGTGGCCATGAGTGCCAAGTTAGCTTCTGCATCTTCAGCTTCATCATCAGACAACTTGTCAAGATCTTCCCATGTAGCTAGAAGACTCTTCTTAGCTTTGTTCTTGAAAGTGCTATTTCTTCCTTTTCCCTTGGTGCTCAAGTCAGGACAATCAGCAATGAAGTGTCCAGGCTTGTTGCAGTTAAAGCAATTCTTAGAATCATCCTTCTTATCTTTGTTTCCAGAACTTCTGTAACCAGAACCTTTGGATCCAGAACTTCTACCAGAGTATCTTGGCTTTCTTCTTGCCCACTTCTGGAACCTCTTGGTCAGAAGTGCAAATACATCATCATCTGATCCCTCTTCTTGATCATCTGCAGAAGATTCTTCTGTCTCAGATTCAACAACCTTAGCCTTGAGAGCCTTAGAAGGTCCAGAAGTAGCTGGCAGAGCCAAAGACTTCGTTCTCTTCTGAGGTTCATCAGAGGATAGCTCAATCTCATGACTCATGAGTGAACTAATTAAACCCTCTAGACTTAGGGTGTCTAAATCATTTGCTTCCTGAATAGCAGTGACTTTAGGTCTCCACTTAGCAGGTAAGCTTCTAAGAATCTTCTTCACATGATCAGAAGTAGTATAACTTTTCTTCAGAACTTGAAGACCTGCAACCAGAACTTTGAATCTTGAAAACATAGATTCAATGTTCTCATCTTCCTTCATTCTAAAGAGTTCATACTGTTGAATCAAAAGTGTTGCTTTTGCCTCCTGCACCTGTTTGTTTCCATCATAAGATGAGCATAAAGAATCATAGATACTCTTAGCAGTAGATTTATCTATGATCTTAAGGTACTCTTCATGAGATATGCAGCTTATCAAGATATCCTTGACCTTGTGGTGCTTCTTGTACGCTTTCTTGTCCTTGTCAGTGAAAGCTTGCCTTGTATCATAATCTAATCTTCCTCTTTCATCCAAACCTTGAAATGTTACTCCTCTTTCAACTAAGTCCCACAGTTCATCATCAATACCAACTAGGTGACTATAGATTCTATCTTTCCACCAGGAGAAGGTAGAACCATCACCACTGAACTTAGGAGCTTTGTTGTTGTTGTTTTTATCATCAACATCATAGTTGAAAGGAATAGCAGTTCCTTCAGGTTTTTTGCTAGTATCACCACCAGACATAGTGTTTTAACACAACAGACAACTGTCTCACTGCAAAGTGATATAACAGAACCGGGCTCTAGATGCCAATTGAAGCTGTGAAAACACAAGAAGGGGTGTTGAATTGTGTTTTAGGTAGTTTAAAAAACTTCTTCAAAGTTTTGCAACTTATCAGATTTCGCAGCGGGCCAAGTTTAAACACAAACAACTTCTGGAATGGTGAAAGCAAAACAGAGCAGGAATGAATAACAACAGAGAGAAGAGAGAAGAGATAACACAAGAGATTTATACTGGTTCCTCTCACAAATCGAGAGTAGTCCAATCCCCTTGCACTTCCAAGGGATTTCACTATAATCACACAAGATTACAAGTGCTAAAGCTAACAGCAAGAGACTTCCTTTGCTCAAGTAACACCTTACAAGAGACTTCCAAATGCTCAAGCTCACCAGCAAGAGACTTCTAACACAAAACAAAATACAATGTTTGAACAACTGATAAATAATATCAGAGTTCTAAGAACAAAGAAATACAACTCAATTAACAAGACTATACTTAGAATTCTTGAAAAGAAAACTAAGGTTCAACAACTGACAAGCCAGAAGTTGAAAACTGTTTGTCTTGAATTTTGATATAAACTCAAGTTGTATCTAAGTTAAAAATGCTCTTTGAATTTTAGCAGAATAACAGCTCTTTTGTTCTTCACAAGTGTGTTGTCACGTCTTCAAATTCTTCCTATTTTTATAGATGATATTGGAGCGTCTTGAATTTGAGCGGACACTGATGAAAACAGCTACGTAGTACTGTACTATTGTTTTCATTTGAAATGTGCTTATCCAAATCAAGTAAAGATCAAAATCTGAGCCTTGATTTCGAATATTCGCCCAAATCAGGAAAACAAAGATACTACAATAGTACAAACGTCATTATCATAAGGATAACGGTCTGAAAGAAAATCTTCTGCTCCTTCAGATCTTTGCCAAATAGATGATAGTCGTTAATGAGAATAAAATGTTCTTCTGGCGTCTTCTGCTGTTTCATCGTCATCAGAATTTACAGATATTAAAATTTGCTTCTGATGAATTCAACTTCTGGTTGACTTTGACTTGCAACTTCTGATGACTTCAACTTCTCGTGTTGTCTTTAGAACTTGCATTTTCCCAACTTCTGGGGATACTTTAGCATAGCAATTTCAATTTCTAGTGAATAAAATTTTAACTTATATATCTGCACACTAGAGTAAATTATCAGTATTCCCTATTGTATATTAATACTATTGTTATCATCAAAACTACTTGGGTTATATTAGAACCAACTTTGTTCCAACAACGTGTCTGTTTGCTATTAGAGAAAGAAGTTGGTTAGTGATGATTGTGTTCTAATTCAATTTGTGAATTGTTAAGTTACTCTTTTACCCCTGCCCTTTCCGTTAGTACGTTTTTGTGTGTTTATTTCCTTTTAAACTCACTAATTGTTCAAATTCACACATTTGCACACTCACTACCTACACTTTCATTTCTTCTCCCAAATTAGCAAACCCTAACCCTAAAACTCAGAATCATGTCGTCTTCATCTGGTAAACAACGACAACAACAACAAGGAGAGCAATTTCTTAACGTCCCTCCTATTGCTGACATTGAAGCCTCAACTCCTGGAGTTCTTACAAAAGATAAAGTGGGTTTTCCCATTTCTGATCTTTTCTTGATTATCGAAAAAGCGGTGGATTTCGAAGGCATAAGAGTAAATGGAGTAGATGGGGTCAAGGAAGTGTTTCAAGCACAAGGATTACTTATTTTCTTGGACATTCTTAATGGATCTGTCTATCCAGAAATTGTCAAGGACTTCTGGATTAAGGCAGAAGTGATTTCTAGAGGTACATCTCAAATAGAGAGTGATGAAGCGTCTCAAGATGATGGAGGAAACGCTGATCAAAGGAAAGATTTGGAATTTTTGGGCAAAGTGATTCATTCAGAGGTTGGTGGAGTCTGTATAAGAATTAGACAGGAGCACATTAGGCAAGCAGCAAGGCTACCTTTTTCTGGAGTTGCTCCTCATCCTACTGAAGAATCAAATCATATTATTCAGGAAGAGATTTACTGCAAGCATTCCACTTCAAAGAGCAACAGGGATATGAAACCTCTTTACAAAATGATCTACAAAATTCTGTGCGAGTCCATTATTCCAAAAGCTGGATCATCTGACCAAGTTTCTCAATATATAAGACCATCTTATACTATTTGGTAAATAAGGCTCGTGTGAATTTTGCTAAGGTTATTTTTTATCACATGTGTAAAGCCATCAATGAGAGTAAAAATAAAGGCATCACAAATGTGCAATATAGCAGATTTCTGTCCTTTATGTTTCACAGAAGTTATCTTTTGCAATCATTAAAGCCTGTCTTCCCAGGATACAATTCTTTTATTGATGCAAATCCATCTGTGATAGACGGCGCTACAGTGAAGAGAGTTGTGAAGACCCCTGGTCCTTTGGTTATCCCTCAAGTCACTTTTAAACCAAAGAAGTTTGAAGAGAATAAGTATTTCTTTCTTACTACTGTGTCTAAGGAAGAAGTTGGAATTATTGCTGGAATGCATAAGAAACTTCTGGACGAAGGAGGAACTCAGAAGTTGGATGACAGACTTGCTACAAGATATATGTTGCCTACTCAAGAAAAGAAGAGGAAGGCTGGTGAAAGGCCAGAAGCAACAGAGTCTAGATCCAAGAAAGCAAGAGGATCCACTCCAAAGAAGTCTGTGAGTACTTCTGGTGTAAAGGACACATCAGAAGTTGGAAAGAAGATTGTTGAAGAAACCCCTGTGAACCCAGAGCATGTTGTTCAAGAAGCAGAGGCAAGTGAAGTTTCAAGAAGGCCACCTAGTACTTCTGGCACTGCTGCTGCTGCCCCAGAAGTACCTAGGAAGAAGAAATCAGTAATTAAGAGGAAAAGGCAATTGAAACTGGCTGTTGAAGATCAAGAGGATTTGGAAACACAAGATGCTTTGAGGCAGGTAGTAGAATTTACTGCTAGAGAGGAAACTAGCTGGGATAATGGTGTTGATGCTGAGCCTAATGCATTTCTGGACACTCATATTCCTAAGGATGAGTTGGTGATGAGATTGGAAAATCAAGGTATTTACAAAAAGATTAATCTTAAGAATATTCCTGATTATGTCATTAATGGTCCAAAGCATGCTAAAAACATCCCCTATACAGTTCATGTCCAAAACTCTTTTTCAAAAATCCTTTCTGATTTGGAACCTATAAGCAACTGTATAGTAGAAGTTGCTGCTAGTGATTCAATTGAAACACCAGTAGTTAGCTTTGTACCATCCCCTGATTCAATGAGGAGATTTTCTGAACATGTGTTGTCACTATTTTCAGAAACAGGTGTTGCTACTCCAGCCCCAGTGGAGAATATTGAGCAAGTAGCCTCAAACGTTAATGCAGAGATTGCAACTTCTGATGCTATTCCTCAAAATAGCCCTCATGTGGAAACAATTACTATTCTATCCCCAGTACATGAGTTTATTCACCTTGTTTCACCAAGGTCTGTTGATTCAGAAAAGACCCTTTTTGATCACAATCCTAGTTCTCCTGTAGTTGAAACCTCAGTTGAAACTGCTATACATCAATCATCTTCTGACATTGTTGTATCCAGTATTCCAGAACATGTTCAAGCAACACTATAGAAGCTAGCCTTGGATTTAGAGAACCCCTCACCTCAGAAATTTCCACCAAAACTCACAAATGTCCAAAATAACTTTCTTAAATCCTTTGAGCAAGTTATTACACCACCATCAAATCAACAAATCACCCTCATTCCCACAGCTACCCTAGACATTCCATCATCATCCTCTGCCCCAACCCCTCAAAAGGCCATCACTCCAGAAGATGTTAAGCATGTGCTGATGGGCATTAATGGTAAAATCAAGGGATTTCATCAAGATTTGCCTACATTTTCTGTTGCACCTGATCATGTTGATGAAGAGTGTACTGCTCTATCTGAGATGTGCAAGCAAATGATGATTGACTATAGTTCTCAATACAAGAAGGACTATATCATGAACATTGCTAGGAGGAAGTTTACTGAAGCCAAGATTGAGGAGGCAAGAGTGAAAGAAGCTCAGAGGTTATATGATGAGAAGATGAAGTTGGTTATGGCAGAAGCAGAAGATCAGTTATCTACTCTCTATGCTCAAGAAATGGAAAAGTTTCTTAAAGTGGATACTAAGTCTACATGTCTTATTGGTAGAGTTGATTCAGAAGCTGTCATCAAGTAATTGGAACAGATATCTGCAAATGCTCTGAAGCAACTACAAGAGAAATTGCGGAACCCATCTAACCAATCTCAACCCTAGGATTCTGGCACATTTTTTTGTGTTTTTTTTTATTACTATGTGTTTTTATGTTTTGTTGAACTTGTTTAATTTTAATTGTTTGAATGTTATAATATTATTGTGGTTAATTATTATTGGTTTTATTTATATTGTTCAGAAGCTATATATATAATTGTTGCATACACATAATTGCATTCAAATAAATTTGTTTTATTCATATAAAATTTGCATTACAATAACTTTGCATTTTTCTAGATTTTTGCATTACAATAACTTTGTTCTAAGAACAAATTTTTGCATATGAAAAATTCAGATACATATGAAAACCTAAAAGAAATTTTTACAAGAAGATGAATTGGAAGAACTGAACCAAAGGGTGTTGATCCAAACTTCAACCTTGGAGCATGGAACCATCAGCTAATCTGATGATTCTTCTCAACCTCTCAAGCTAAAAATTTCGTGTTTTGGAAACTTTGAGCCTGCCTTCAGTTCGTCCCGCTCATCCTCCTGCATATGGAGAAATCTTTGTTCTTTTAAGAACAGAAGATGGTTGAGAAACTTGCATCTTATTTTTTGAGCCAAACTCTTTACCATCCCCATATGTTTCTTAGAAATCATATTCCATGTGGATGCATCTCTTGTTGATGAGAATATACCCTGTTTCTCCTCTGAAAATTTCTTAAACTCATTTCTTTCAATCACTCTTCTATCCTCATCAATATTTTCTCTCATTTTGTTGAAGAAATATCATGGAAGTGTTGAGTGAAATGACAAAGAGTATGGTGCGTTTTTATAGTAACTCTGGTTGTTAGAAGTTACCTCATTTTTCGTTTTTGCATTAAATTCTTTGTGGTTTTTATCATCTTTGAATTTTTGACTTGACTAATTCTTTAGTCATGTGTTTTTAGTTATTTGACTCTTTCTTTTTCTTTTATTCTTTTTGTTTAATGACAAAAGGGGGAGTAAGAGTAAATTAATTTTAGAACACTAACTGAAGCCAAATTAACATTTATTCATTTAATTTCAGTTATGATTTAATATTATGAGTTATGTTTTTGAAAAGGAAAATTTTTCTATTGAGATTAGAACTCTCTATACATGATACATGTAAGAGAAGATTGCACTTTTCTCTTAGGTAGATCTGACCAAGGAAGAGAGCTTGCAAACCTATCTTTTGGAAGTCAAGTGTATAATGAAGTTCTGGATTCAATGTTAAAATTTTAAAACTATTTTAATCATTCATTACTGAATTCAGGGGGAGCTTGCAAAACTCATAAACCTGAAGGATCAATGCTTGGTTTGTCATTGTAAATTAATACTTGGTTTGTCATTGTAGTTCTGCTGAGATTGGCTGCATCATAAGGCTAAAACAACTTGGTCAGATTGACTTAACTGAAGCATCAATGCTGAAGTAATTGAGTCTAAACCACTTGTGCATATTGAAGATGTGCAGATGCAAGATGTTAAACAAGATGTCCTAGACATCTTGTCACTGGGTTCAAAGCATGCATAGGCATCATGTTGGAACAAGATGTCCAAGACATGTGGGTAGGACATCTTGACCCAGTTCAGCTTAAAAGATAATGCTTATCCATTAAGCACGCGTGTTTGTTTTATTTTGAATAAAGCGCGAATCTTTTAGTAACAAGCTGAGATTAGGATTAATGATAAAGTTTGTTATTAATCGTATGTGTTAGATACGATTGGATTCGTATTTAATTTGTGGATAGAGATTAAATTCTTTATCTTTGTGGAGTTTGTTTTAAAATAAGTTTGTTTTAAAACTAACTCTTATTTGAGTGTATCTGAAAGACTGAAGATTATTTGAAGAATTGCACGCCTATATAAAGGACTCAACATGGAGCTTAAAATTCAACCCACAATAACTGAAGATTGTGAGTCCAAAGTTTTGTACCCACTGTGCAAAACACCTAGTGGCTCTTAGTATTGTTCTTGATACTTTGTAGCTTGGAGTCGTTGAATGTTGTCGTTCAACATTGTCTTTTAAATTGTTAGAGTTTAAATATTGTTTCGTCACTTGGGATTAGTGATTAGAGGGAGTTAGGTAGGTTCTCATATTTTGGGGGAGTTAGCCCTTGAGTAGAAAATTACTAGGATTGAGAAAAGGCGTACATGCCAATAGGGATTTGGTAGTGTTGTAAGGCTAAGTATTAATTCGGAGTAGTAGTGTTCACTTCCTGGATTGGTATCCCCCAGATTAGGACTTGTTATAAGTGCCAAACTGGGTTAACAAATTCACTGGTGTTGTTTATTGCTTTTATTTATCTTCAGTACCGCAATAACGCGTGATCCAAATAACCAGTTGTCAAACCAGTTGTCTAGGATATCTGTCTACTGACACATTGTCCTAGACATTGTGTAAGACATTTGTCCTGCAAGAGAACAGAATTTCAATTGGCATCAGAGCAGGCACCCTAACCTGCTGGGTGAGCTCCAGGGAGACAAAATTTTGTTCAAGATGGACAGGAATGGAGGATCAATAAACAGACCACCAGTTCTGGATGGATCAAACTATGACTATTGGAAAGCAAGAATGATTGCCTTCATCAAGGCCATGGATCAAAAAGCATGGAAAGCAATTATCACAGGCTGGAATCATCCAATAGTCTCTGCAGAAGATGGTTCTTCAACATTGAAAGGTGAAGGAGACTGGACCCTGGAAGAGGAAATTGAGTCCAATAGCAACTCCAAGGCACTCAATGCTATCTTCAATGGTGTTGATGAAAACATATTCAAACTAATCAACACATGCACAGAAGCTAAGCAAGCATGGGAGATTCTGCAAACAGCACATGAAGGAACCTCCAAGGTTAGAATGTCAAAGCTGCAACTCCTCACTTCCAAATTCGAAAATCTAAAGATGGAGGATGATGAAACAATATCAGAATTCAACACTAGAATTCGAGACATAGCAAACTCATGCTTTGCCCTGGGAGAGAAGATACCTGAGGAGAAACTAGCAAGGAAGATTCTTAGATCACTTCCCAAGAGATTCTCTATGAAGGTAACCGCCATTGAAGAATCACAAGACTTGAGCACAATGAAGGTTGATGAACTCATTGGCTCATTACAAACTTTTGAGATGACCTTTGAAGATAGACTTGAAAAGAAGATGAAGAATTTGGCATTCAAAACTGAGGAAAGCCAAAGTGAAGATTGTCTATCAGAAGCAGTGGCTCTGTTAACCAAGAAGTTCAACAACTCTGTAAACAGGGTCCGAGCTACATGGAGGACAAATGTCCCAGACAAGATGTCCAACAACAAGACACAAGGTATCTCAAAAGAAGAGACAAACTCTGAAGAAGAAACAGATAAGAGGTGCTATGAATGTGAAGACTTTGGGCATATCAGAAAACAATGTCCCAACTTTCTTAGAAAACAAAAGAAGGGGATGGCTGCAGTTGTTTCTGACTCTGAGGATGAGAGTGAAGAAGAAGACACAAACAATGCATTCTCAGGGATGTGTGAAACTAACTGCAGTAATTGCCTAAAAAGCTTCACAAGCACTGAAGACAGTGATAACTATGAAGAAGCTCTTCACTCCTCAAGAAACACTGCTGAAAGATTCGAGCAAGAAGAACTCATAAAGAGGCGTATCAGGGAGCATCAGGAACGAGTAGAATTAATAAAAATACGCGATTCCTTGCAAGCCAAACTCAAGAAGATGACCAGACACTTGAGTCGCTTAGAATATGACTATGACTCAGAAGACGAGCTCCCTGAATCTGAGAAAATAGCTGAAGACATGATTGGATTAGGACTTGATCATTTCTTCAGAGAAGATGAATCTATTACAGAAAAGGAAACTCCTCCTTTACAGAAATCTGAGGACCAGATGTCAAGCCAAATGTCTCAACATCCTGCTCAACACAATGACAGGGTCATAGACAACATATCTCAGCACTATGTTCAGACCACGAAGGAGATATCAAGTCAAAAGTCTCAACATCTTGTTAAACACAAAAACAGGATCATAGACTACAAATCTCAACAATCTGTCCAAACAAAAAGGAAGATGTCAAGCCACATGTCTCAACATCCTGTTCAAAACAAGAAGAATGGGAACTTAAGCCAGCCTCACAAGCAGCAGAAGAAACACATACCAAGACCACATCTTAAAAAGTTATACTCCCAAAATAAAAGAACTTTTAATAGATGTGATCACTGTGGAGGGTCTGGACATGTTATGAAAGAATGCTTCAAAATTCATGGGTATCCTCAAAGATCAAAATCACCAAGGAAGAATGAAAAGAAGATACTTGCTCAACAAGTAAAATGCCAGGAGACTCAAATCAAAAAGGTATGGAAGTCAAAAGAAGATTCAAAACTAAAGGCTCATACTTGTATCAGACCATCCTCATATGAAGACTGGTACTTTGACAGTGGATTCTCCAAACACATGACTGGAGACATGAAATATCTCAGGGAATTAAGTCCTTGCTCTAAAGGAAGTGTAACTTTTGGTGATGGAGCTAAAGGTAGAATCAAAGGTGTAGGGAAGCTAAGAGATCCAAGCTCACCATACCTAGATAAGGTTCTACTAGTTGAAGGACTCACTACAAACTTGATAAGCATCGGTCAACTATGTGAACAAGGACTAGATGTTTACTTCAATAACTCTGAGTGCATCATTGCTAAAAATCAAAAGGTAGTGATGAAGGGTGTCAAGGCAAGAGACAAATGCTATAAGTGGATCCCTCTCAACAATGGTCCAAAAATAGCTTGCTTGACAGTCAAGGAAGAGAATGACCAGATGTTCTACCAGATGTCCCAACATCTGTACACTAATCAGGAAGTTGAATCACTTCAACCTGAACGTGGGAAAGGAACTTTAGAGTTCCACACGTCCAAAAGCGTGTAGAACATTAAGTGACGGGGTGACGTGCAGAGAGTTTATAACGTTAATCATCATTACTTCTGCACAATAAACGAGGTAACTTAATACCTAGTTCCGTCTATAAAAGTCACCTAGAACATCACTTGTGTCATCACACAAGCTTCAACATCTGATACGACACTCTCTAAAGTTCTCGCAAAAGAAAATCTCTTAAACAAAATCCACAAGCAACATGAGTCAAGAAATCACAACGAGCACCAACATTCAAGAAATCAACAAAGGCGAAGGACCTAGTGATCCAGCTAGGGTTTCAGACTCAACCATCAATCAACAAGAGGTTGATCTTGACAAATTGGTTGTTCCCAGAGGAAGAACAACAACAACAGGAAAGAAGAGAAGCAGTGCATTGATAGGCCCTTCACAAATTCAACATTCATTGAAGAAACCATAGAAGAGTCTCCGTCAAAAACTCAATCATCACCAAGGAGGGCTGAAGAACAAAATCTCAATGAACCATCTCTGAAAGAGGCTACTCAAAAACAGAACCTTGAGTCTCAAACAGAGAAAGAAAAGAATGGTGAAGATGATGTCATGACATCCAGTCTCAACAACGAGGATGTTGCAACAGATGTCTCAACAACTAGAGACACCGCAACTGAGCAACATCCAATGGAAGCTGATCCAAAGGATGCACTAGAGACAACTCTCTCTGAAAAGGAAGAAGAAGACATTTCTAAGACCGTTGAAGTCATAGAAATTGGGGAAGAAACAGAGAGTGAAGAAATTGCTCCAAGAAGAACCCAATCAGTTGCTGATAGAGTAAAAAGAAGCAGAGGGAAGAAGGTGGACATCCCCATGTCATTCTTGGAAGAAAGATCACAGAAGAGGAAGAGGAAACCTGAGTCCTCGAGCGAGTTCGAACCTGATGTCGAAGAAGATGTCCTACACATCATGTCAAAGAAAAGGAAAGTTACATCTTCAACATCCTTCCACACTAAAGAGAACGAACAAAGGTGGAGGATAGTTAATCAAAGGAGATTGGCTGTGGAAAGGGAGTTAAGCACTGAAGCACTCTCTTACAAGGAGATCATTACACTCCTTGAAGAAGCCAAACTTATGAAAACGGTGCTAGGAGTTGGCAAGTGCTATGAAAGGTTGGCAAGAGAATTCTTGGTCAATCTATCAGAAGAATGTGCTGAAGAGGATAGTGATGGCTATCACAAGGTACATATGAGAGGGAAATCTATAGACTTCTCACCAACTGTGATCAACAAATTCCTGGAGAGAATCACTGAATCAGAAAACAATAAGGCTCTCTCAATGGACAAAATTGCTGAAGAACTCACCTCTGGTCAAGCTGAGCAATGGCCCAAGAAAGGACTACTTCCAACATTGGCCAAACTCATATACCTCATAGGAAAAGGGAAGAAGGTAGATTTTGGAAGACACGTCTTTGAACAAACGATGAAGCATGTGGAAACCAATACAGCAAAGCTACCAATAGCCTTCCCTAGCCTGATCATTGGGATTATTCTTAGTCAACACCCAAGAATCCTACTTCCTGAGGAATATGAAAGCAAAAGACCACCACCAATATCCTTCAACCGCAAGCTCTTTGAGGAGCCACATGTCCCAGACATGGTGCTCAAAGAAAAGGAAGCAGCTGAGACCTCAACTCCACTGGACAGAAGCTCACAAAACAAAGTATTGGCTGAGCTTACTCAAGTATCTAAAGAGTTAAAGGAGACAATCAGGACAAGCACAATAAGGAAAGTCTCTGTAGACCATCTTATCAAGCAGCTAACAAAGAAAATAGCTGAGAATGAAGAAGCTGCTCATGCTGAGGATGAGCAAGAAGATGAAGAAGAGTGAAGAACAAGAACTAGGTAACGTAGGAAAATAAGTACTTCTGTATTTTTCCTTTTGTTCTGTTCATCTTCTGTAATTTTGTGGCCTACCAAATGTCCTAGACATTGGAGGCTTTAGCATCCGGCACTGTGTGTGCATTTTGTATGTTGTTCGCTATTATTAATCAATGAATATTTTCCTTTAACCTTTGACAAATTATGGTAAAAAGGGGGAGAAATAATTGATGATAGAACAACTCTTTGGCAAGTAGAATAACTTTCTTGCTTTAACGGATGATAAAATTAGCAAGCTTTAAAAATAAAAAAAAATAAAAAAAGAAGAAAAAGAAAAGAAAAGAAAGAAAAAGCTATGCTAAAATAAGTGTGTCCAGAGCAAAACTTAAAATGCTCAGTATGAACCTCTAAGAAGTCTAGTAAGACTTGATCACTCTGATTAAGTACTTTCCGCTGCAACTCAAGACTTTGGTTCACCAAGTCACTAGGTATCTCATCCCTGGACTTAGAAAAATTACTGTAATGAATCATATGAAGACAAGACTAAGACTGTCTCATACTAGAAAAGGTTCATAACACATTCAAGATTGAAGAAATCCTGAATATTGAAGACACACAAAGATTCTGAAGATCAAAGACATTGAAGACATGAAGATTCAGAATAGAAGATTGCATCAACAGACATCAATTTGAAGATTGAAGAATTTAAAGATTGAAGACTGAAGAGTGCACATTCAACAAAGTGGTTAAGTGGTTGTTTTAGCCATAATTTGCCAAAGGGGGAGATTGTAGTTCTGCTAAGATTGGCTGCATCATAAGCCTAAAACAACTTGGTCAGATTGACTTAACTGAAGCATCAATGCTGAAGTAATTGAGTCTAAACCACTTGTGCATATTGAAGATGTGCAGATGCAAGATGTTGAACAAGATGTCCTAGACATCTTGTCACTGGGTTCAAAGCATGCATAGGCAGCATGTTGGAACAAGATGTCCAAGACATGTAGGTAGGACATCTTGACCCAGTTCAGCTTAAAAGATAATGCTTATCCATTAAGCACGCGTGTTTGTTTTATTTTGAATAAAGCACGAATCTTTTAGTAACAAGCTGAGATTAGGATTAATGATAAAGTTTGTTATTAATCCTATGTGTTAGATACGATTGGATTCGTATTTAATTTGTGGATAGAGATTAAATTCTTTATCTTTGTGGAGTTTGTTTTAAAATAAGTTTGTTTTAAAACTAACTCTTATTTGAGTGCATCTGAAAGACTGAAGATTATTTGAAGAATTGCACGCCTATATAAAGGACTCAACATGGAGCTTAAAATTCAACCCACAATAACTGAAGATTGTGAGTCTAAAGTTTTGTACCCACTGTGCAAAACACCTAGTGGCTCTTAGTATTGTTCTTGATACTTTGTAGCATGGAGTCGTTGAATGTTGTCGTTCAACATTGTCTTTTAAACTGTTAGAGTTTAAAGATTGTTTCGTCACTCGGGATTAGTGATTAGAGGGAGTTGGGTAGGTTCTCATATTCAGGGGGAGTTAGCCCTTGAGTAGAAAATTACTAGGATTGAGAAAAGGCGTACATGCCAATAAGGATTTGGTAGTGTTGTAAGGCTAAGTATTAATTCGGAGTAGTAGTGTTCACTTCCTGGATTGGTATCCTCCAGATTAGGACTTGTTATAAGTGCCGAACTGGGTTAACAAATTCACTGGTGTTGTTTATTGCTTTTATTTATCTTCAGTACTGCAATAACGCGTGATCCAAATAACCAGTTGTCAAACCAGTTGTCTAGGACATCTGGACTACTGACACATTGTCCTAGACATTGTGTAAGACATCTGTCCTGCAAGAGAACAGAATTTCAGTCATCAATCAAAAAGGGGGAGATGGTTGGAACAAAGTTGGTTCTAATATAACCCAAGTAGTTTTGATGATAACAATAGTATTAATATACAATAGGGAGTACTGATAATTTACTCTAGTGTGCAGGTATATAAGTTAAAATTTTATATACACTAGAAATTGAAGTTCTGGTTGCTATGCTAAGAAGCGCTCCTAGAAGTTGGGAAAAGCAAGTTCTGGAGAATGACACCAGAAGTTGTGGTCACCAGAAGTTGCCAAGTCAAAGTCAACCAGAAGTTGAACTCATCAGAAGCAGAGTTTCATCTCAAGATTCTGATGATGATGAAACAGCAGAATTTGCCAGAAGAACATTCTATTCTCTATAACGACTATCATCTATATGGCAAATTCAGAAGAGGCAGAAGAAATCTCTTACAAGACCGTTATTGTCATGATAATGACATTTGTACTATTGTACTATCTTTATTTTCCTGATAAGGGCGAATATTCGAAATCAAGGCTCAGATTTTATTCTTTACTTGATTTTAATAAGCACATTTCAAATGAAAATAATAGCACAGTACTACGTAGCTGTTTTCATCTTTGTCCGCTCAAATTCAAGACGCTCCAACATCATCTCTAAAAGGAGGAAGAATTTGAAGACAAATACAACAACACACCTACGAATAACAAAAGCGCTGTTATACTGCTGAATTTCTAAGAGCAATTTTTAACTTAGATACAACTTGAGCTTATATCAAAATTCAGGACAAACAGTTTTCAACTTCTGACTAGTCAGTTGTTGAACCTTAGTTTTCTTTTCAAGAATTCTAAGATAAGTCTTGTTTTTAAAGTTGTATTATTTTTGTTCTAAGAAATCTGATATTGTTTATCAGTTGTTCAAACTTATTCTTTGTAACTTTGTTTTAGAAGTCTCTTGCTTGTGAGCTTGAGCATTGGAAGCCTCTTGTATTGTGTTACTTGAGCATAGGAAGTCTTTTGCAGTTGGCTTGAGCATTTGTAATCTTGTGTGATTATAGTGAAATCCCTTGGAAGTGCAAGGGGACTGGACTACTCTCGGTTTGTGAGAGGAACCAGTATAAATCTTATGTGTTCATCTCTTCTTTCTCTCCTCTGTTTTTCTTTCACCATCGCCAGAAGTTGTTTGTGTTTTAAGCTATTCCCCTGCTGATTCTGATAAGTTGAAAAACTTAGAAGAAGTTTTTAAAACTACCCATAACACAATTCAACCCCCCTTCTTGTGTTTTCACACCTTCATCCAGGTTTGTGGCAATTAAAGCAATTCTTTGAATCATCCTTCTTATCTTTGTTTCCAGAACTTCTCAGACCATTACCTCTAGATCCATAACCTCTACCAGAATATCTTGGTTTTCTTCTTGTCCACTTCTGGAACTTCTTAGTCAGGAGTGCAAATACATCATCATATGATCCTTCTTCTTGGTCATCTGCAGAAGATTCCTCAGTTTCTGATTGAACAACCCTAGCCTTTAGTGCCTTGGAAGATCCTAAAGTAGCTGGCAAGGCCAAAGACTTTACTCTCTTTTGAGGCTTATCAGATGCTAGCTCAATCTCATGACTCATGACAGAACTAATTAAACATTCCAGACTAAGAGTGTCTAAATCTTTAGCTTCCTTTATAGCAGTGGCCTTAGGTCTCCACTTAACAGGTAGACTTCTCAGAATCTTCTTCACATGATCAGAAGTTGTATAACTTTTCTTTAGAAATTGAAGACCAACTATCAAAACTTTAAACCTAGAAAACATAGATTTAATGTTCTCGTCTTCTTTCATTCTGAAAAGTTCATACTCTTGGATAATAAGAGTTGCCTTTGCTTCTTGTACTTGTTTGTTTTCTTCATAAGTAGAACACAAGGAATCATATATACTCTTGGCAGTAGACTTGTCTGTAATCTTCAAATATTCTTCATGAGATATGCAACCAACAAGAATGTCTTTAACTTTGTGATGTTTCTTGTAAGCTTTCTTGTCTTTATCAGTGAAACCTTGTCTTGTCTCATAGTCCAATCTTCCTCTTTCAGCTAAACCTTGAAAAGTGACTCCTCTTTCAACTAAGTCCTAAAGCTCATCATCAATACCAACTAGATGACTGTATATTCTATCTTTCCAGCAGGAAAAGGTAGAACCATTTCCATTGAACTTTGGTGCTTTGCTGTTGTTGTTTTTATCATCACCATCATAGTTAAGAGGAACATTTGTATAGTTCTTCTTAGAACCATCACCAGTTTCACCAGACATAGTGTTTTTCAAAAACTGACAATTGTCTCACTGTGAGGTGATAAAACAGAACAAGGCTCTTATACCAATTGAAAGTGTGAAAAACACAAGAAGGGGGGTTGAATTGTGTTTTGAGAGTTTTTGAAAACTTCTTCTAAGTTTTGCAACTTATCAAAACTAGCAGCGGAAAATCAAACACAATACCTTCTAGAGATAATGAAAACACTAAGAGAGAATAGAGAAAGAGATGGACATAGAGTTTTTATACTAGTTCCCCTCACAAACCGAGAGTACTCCAGTCCCCTTGCACTTCCAAGGGATTTCACTATAATCTCACAAGATTACAATTGCTCAAGCACACAGGCAAAAGACTTCCAATGCTCAAGTAATAACTTACAAGAGACTTCCAATTGCTCAAGCACACAAGCAAGAGACTTCTTACAAAGTTTACAAAGTAACAAAATAATACTAGAACTTCTGATAATAATATCAGAGTTCTGAACAAAATAATACAACTTTAAAAGAAGACTTTTCTTAGAATCCTAATAAAAGAATACTAAGGTTCAACAACTAAACTAATCAGAAGTTGAAAACTGTTTGTCTTGAATTTTGAAATAAGTTCAAGTTGTATTTCTCAAAGTGTTATAATGCTCTGTAGATTTTAGCAGAGTAAGAGCGCTTTTGTTCGTTGGTGTGTTGTTGTTAAAATCTTCAAATTCTTCCTCCTTTTATAGAGGGTAGTGGAGCGTATGAATTTTAATTGTTGTGGCGAAAACAGCTAATTTGCAATGTACTATTCTTCTTCATGAGACATGTTTATCCAAATAGGTAATAGATAAATTTTCCATCCTTGATTTTGAATACTCGCCCATACTAGGAAATAGAAGGTAGTACAATAGTACAAACGTCATTATCATGAGAATAACGGTCTTGTACGATGATTTCTTCTGCCACTCTGAATTTTCCAAATTGATGATAGTCGTTAAGCATATAATGTTCTTCTGAATATTCTTCTGACAAATTTTGCTGTCTTTGTAATCATCAGAATCTCGTGTTTCCATCACAGGTTCTGATGAGGAGAACTTCTGATTGACTCTGACTTGCAACTTCTGGTGTTACATATCAGAACTTGCTTAAGTCAACTTCTGGAGTAGCTTTTTAGCGCGATTCAGAACTTCTCTTTAGCTCATTACTGTACATAAATTTTAACTTATATACCTGCACACTAGAGTAAATTATCAGTATTCCCTTTTGTATATTAATACTATTGTTATCATTAAAACTCACTTGGGTTTCGTTAGAACCAACTTTGTTCCAACAGAAACATTGCCGGTTATCAAGACAAGATGAAGGGATGAGACATTATCTGTTATCTAAGATAATGACTAAATATTACCGATTAACAAGGTAATATGACAGAATGAATCAAATGTTACTGATTATCAAGGTAATATAGAAAGAGGAGACAAATGCTACCGATTATCAAAGGTAATACGAAAGGTGAGGCATCATCCGTTATCAAGACAACCAAGCCAATATTACTGATTATCAAGGTAATAGGACAGAATGAATCAAATGTTACCGATTATCAGGGTAATACGAAAGGTGAGGCATCACTTGGGGAAATTGAAAGTTTAATTGTTTGTATGCAAGCTACTCAAATAAAGAGACTGCCACTTGCTGATCGGAATTAGAACTCGACCCAGGAAAGAACTTGAGAGAAATAGTCAAACAAGACTCTATACCCAATGAGGAATGAACTCGAATCGGAATCTTCCTATCAGTGTGTTTGGAAAGGGATAAAATCCACACACAAGAAAAGAATAGAATCTTCAGTTATATTTTTGAAGAAAATCCACACATCGTGGTACGATGGGTTCATCGCAGTACGATGTGCCTTGCAGCCCAAGTCCGAAAAACTATAAATAGAGCTCTTTTCCTCATTATTTTTCATTCAGAAATTTAGAGAACTATTTCTCTCTAAGGAGCAAAGGAGGAGGAGCTCTAGGGAAGGAACTTTCCCCCTTCAACGGGAAAGGTAACTTCCTCCGCAAGGTAGCTAGGTTATTGGTATCCATTCTTTTTATTCTTGTAATATAATTATGCCTATTAGCAGCTAAACTCCTTTAGGTTAGGTGGAGAAGATGAACTCCCTTAGGAATTCTGGAAACATGTAATTTGGTACTAAAGTTTATATAATTTTCTATTTAGTTTTATTTATTCTATTGTTTGTGTTTTAATTACGTAACCCGATTGATAGCTACAATTAGGGAAACGCTCTTAGGGTTAGTGATACCTAGTATTGTGCCTCAAAGCCGACAACTAACCTCGATCAATTAGACAATAGCTTAGTCACACTAGTGGTTAAGGGTTAAAGAACTAATGCAACCAAGCTTAATTAACAACATGTTTAGAGTCTAATCATTAGTATAAGAATGTGACAACGTGTATAACACGAGGTTCCTGTCTATTAATTAAGGTTCTTTATAATCGTAAATAGGGTAATTACCATACGCGGTTATTACTAATTATATTAGTTCACCAATAATAAAAAGGAATAGTCAACGATATAGCAACACTTACCCAGTAGGAATAAGGGAGGGATTCCAACTACTTAACTTTTCCTCTTAAATTGTCTCTTTTCTAGTTTATATTCTCTATTTCTTGAATCTAAAAACATCCCAACTCATAAAGCGGAGGCAATCTCAACAAATCCTAAGATAAGCTTAGTAACCTAGGCACCGTCCCTGTGGATACGAACCCATCCTAACTAGAGTGCGGATTATTACTAGACGACAGACTGGTACGCTTGCCAGACCGTAGTCAGATATCAACCTTGTTACCCCTGTTTCTTCTTGCTCTATCAGCAATAGACTGAGTTCTTCTGGGAACAACCTCTTCACTTTCTGTTTCTTCCCCAATATCTATGATCTCTAGGGAATTGGAGACTGGTTTATGTGCATCCATTGGATTTTCTTCCATTGGATGTTCTTCGGATGTGATGTCTCTTGATGTTGGACATTTGCTTCGACATCCTTGATGTTTGGTTCAGATGTTGTAACATCTTCTTCAACATACTTCACAGCCTCTGTTGGTTGCATCTCAGTTTTTGCATTTTGAGTAGCACTTTTCAAAGATTCTTCAAGGATTTGTTTTGCAGTCGTTTTAGGATATGATTGAGCTTCCAAAGGTCACGATTCTTTGGGTTCTTCAGTGGGTGTTGGATTAGTGAAAAGCCTAACTAGTTGGATGTTTCTCTTCTTCCTTGACGTCGTTCTCTTTCCTCTGGGAATGATCAGTTTGTTGATTTCAACCTCTTGTTGATTGATGGTTGAATCTGAAACCCTAGTTAGATTATTAAGTCCTTCAACTTTGTTGACGGATTGATCATTTGTGCTCATTGTGATTTCTTGATTCATGTTGTTCAGAGATTTTTGGTTCATCTGTTGAGCAAGAATCTTCCTTTCATTCTTCCTTGGTGATTTTGACCTTTGGGGATAGCCATGAATTTTGAAGCATTCTTTCATAACATGCCTAGACCTTCCACAGTGATTACATCTTTTGAAAGCTCTTCGATTTTAGGAGAATAACTTTTTAAGATGTGGTCTAGGTATGTGGTTCTTCTGCTTATGAAGTTGACCTGTGTGCCCATTCTTCCTTTGTTGAGCAGGATGTTGAGACATGTGGCTGGACATCTTCTTCTTTGTTTGAACAGAATGTTGAGACATGTAGTATATGCTCCTGTCTTTGTGCTGAACAGGATGTTGAGACATATGGCTTGACATCTGCCTTTTTGTCTGAACAAAGTGTTAAGTCCTATAGTCTGTGATCATGTCTTCGTGCTGAACAAGATGTTGAGACATGTGGCTTGACATCTGCTTCTTTGTCTGAACATATTAGGACAGGAATTCATAGCATATTTTTAGTATAATTTTCTTAGTTATTTGTATCACTTTAGACCAATTACAAGCAAAACACCTGAAGAATGAAGCTACTTGATCACGAAGACAAGACAAGCAATTCCAAAAAAAGTCCAAAAAGGCAAAAGAAATGGAAAAAACGCGCCCATCGTACCACGATGAGAAGAACTTGCTGCCCAAGACAGAATCAGGCTTATTTTTAATGAAGATCTTAGCATGGTAGCACGATGGGATCTATCGTGCTACGATGGCTTTACTTTGTCGCCAAGTTGATGAAACGCACCAGATCAGTTTTAATTATGAAAAGAATCTGGGCATCGCAGCATGATGGGCCCATCGTGTCACGATGCCCTGCGACAGCCCAATACGGAAACTATAAATAGAGCTTCCTTTTTCTCATTTTATTCATTCAGAAAAGGGGAGAACTACTACTCTCTTGAGGAAAAGGAAGGAAAGCTCTAAGGTTAGGTTTTCTTTTATGCTTTCTTTTATTCTTGTAATTTAAGAATGCATTTTAGTAGCTAAACCTTCTCCGGGTTAGGTGATGAGATGAACTCCTTAAGGAATGCTGGAATTATGTAATTTGGTTTAAAGTTTTATATTATTGTTTATTCAGTTTAATTATTCTTTTGTCTATGTTTTAATTACGTAACCTAATTAAAGTACACAATTAGGGAACGCTCTTAGGGATGGTGATATCTAGCATTGCGCCTTAGGGCCAGGGTTATCACTGGCTGGCAATTAACCTTAACAGGGTTAGTGATATTTAATATTGTGCCTCAATGTTAGGATTACCCAAGGTTCGGCAACTAACTGAAGGGTTTATTGATCTAGTATTGTGCCTTAAAACCGGCAACCAACCCCGATCAATAGACAGTAGCTTCATTATACTAATGGTTAAAGGATTAATGAACTAATGCAACCGACCCTAATTGACTATATATTTAGAATCTAAATAATTAGATAGGAATGTGACAGCTTGTCCTACACGAGGTTTCTAACTAGTAATTAGGATTCTTTATACATGTAACTAGGGTAATTACCGTACGCGGTTATTACTAATTAAATTAGTTCACCAATAACTAAAAAAAGGAATAGATAATGATATAGCTTAAGTTACCCAGCAAGACCTAGGGAAGGATTCGACGCACTAAACCTACCTTTTCTCATCTGAAGCATCTAAACTTTATTTTCTTAAACATTAAAATCAACTCTAAAATCAAAGCGGAGGCAATCTCAAACATTCCTATAGCAACTCTAGTAACCGAGGCGCTGTCCCTGTGGATACGAACCCATCATAAACCCTTAGGGTCTGGATTATTACTAGACGACAGACTGGTACACTTGCCAGAACGTAGTCAACATAGTGCTGAGACATGTAGTCTGTGATCATGTCTTCGTTCTGAATAGGATGTTGAGACATGTGGCTTGATGATGACAGGAATTTATGTAGTATTTTAGGTAGTATTATTAGTAGTAAAATGACCAAGACAGACCCAAATATCAACAAAAACCTGAAGAATCGAGAAAAAGCTTCAAGACAAAGTGAAGACACGCAAAAGACAAGAAAAAAACCCAAAAATGAAGAAAAACAGCCCATCGTGTCACGATGACACTCAACGTGACACGATGGTAGCTACTTGCTCGCCAAGACATAATCAATTATATTTTTGAAGAGAATCTTAGCATCGTACCACCGCAGTAGGATGAAGCTCAACGCGGTAGGATGGGATTGCTTGGTGACCACGCTGATGAAACGCACAGGATCAGTTATATTTTTGAACTTAATCTTCTCATCGTGACACGATGGACCTAGCGTGTCACGATGGATTGCTGAGGCCCATTACGAAAAGTATAAATAGAGCCTGCACAATTCATTATTTTTCATTCAGAAATAGAAGAACTTTTTATTCCTTTTGGAGAGAAGTTCAGTGGAACTCTAAGGGCATAATTTTCTCCCCTTACAAGAAAACTAACTCAACAAGGTATGAATTCTTTAGGCTTTTCTATTAGATTCTGGTAATTTAATTATGTTTAGTCTTTTGTAATAGATTCCTTAGGTTGTGGTGGAGAAGATGAACTCTCCGATGAATACTTAGGTCATGTAATTGAGTCAAAGTTATAATAAATCGCATTTATAAATTATTATTGTTATTTGTTTTCTTGCTTTAATATCGTTAGTCGGAATCTGGCCGGATAAACAGCAACGCCTTAGAATAAATAATTAGGGTTTACTTTAATAGTAGCATATTAGGGTTCTCACTATTATTTGTCCGGAACTAGAAATAAATAACACTAGATTAAAGAAACGGCAAAACAATCTTGAACTAGTTGTGACTTAACAATTAGAGGAGGAATCAGGAACTAGTTGTAACATAACAATTAGAAACTGAATAACTGTAACTAAGATCTAGGGGTATTGGATGGTCAATGGTCATAATGCATGTATGTAAATAACTCTATCTAGTAATTAGGGTATGTGACAAAGCGAGGTTAGGCTCTCGTAGGTGCCTTAGTTGCAAAAGTAGGGGGATTTTGCCTACATAGGGTAGCAGTAAGGTGCTACTAAAACAAGGATAGAATCGACGCCCGATAATAATATGAATGACTATGTTATACACCGATTATGCCAAGTATGAATGAGGGAGTAAGTTCAACCACCATACCTGTCCTCTATGTCTCTGAATCAAAACCTTTACTTTTATTGCAACGCATATCGCTATTTTTATAAATTAAAACTTTTTTTCCTAAAAACCAAAGCGAATGCAAAAACACATGAAATCAAATTTTAAAAACCAACGCATGTCTAGTTTGTCAAAAAATTTAAAAAATACAAAAAAATTAAAAAATCAAATTTTTTTGTTAATGATTGTGAATTTTGATCTGTGAAATTCTAGTTAAGGCAACGTCAAGGTATTTAAGCGATCCTAGTGATCCACCTCACTTACTTGGGAATTTTCATGGTGACAAAGACACATGAAATAAGACCAAAAAGATATCCTGGCTTTTCCAGTGCTACTGATGGTATTCATTTGTTGTGCTTGATAAACAGATATAAGAGCTAAGGAAAAGACCGAGAGCTCTAAAGCTAGCAGAATCCAGTAATCTCGAGAAAGAATGAGAGCCTACCACCAAAGCCATGGGGGACGAACAAAGAATCACTATGGGAGATTACTGCAAGAGGACTGACAATGATCAGATCTCACTAGGGTTCCAACCGGCAAACCCAGCTAACTTTGATATCAAATGTAACGTTCTTACAGGTTTGCGGGAGAACCAGTTCGACGGCCGCACCAACAATGATCCTTGGGATCATTTGTCAAAGTTTTCAGAGACTTGTCAGATACAGAAGGTGCCGGAAAATGTCACAGAGGACCAGGAGAAGCTGCGGTTGCTTGCTTTTCTCTTACAGGTCCAGCAAAAGATTGGCTTCAGTGTTTGCCAAGGGGATCAATCACCACATGGAAGGAGCTTGAAAACAAGTTCCTTGAGAGGTTCTTTACTCACACTTTGTTCCAGAAGCGGAAGTCATGACATGAATGGCATGGAACAGATGTGCCATAACGAATACAACATGAGTCATGACAGGAATGAGAAGACACTTGGAATCATCAAGGTGGACAAAGAAGTTGCTTACAAAGTAGAGATTGAGCTGCTAAAGAGGCAACTTGCTAAGAAAGAAAAAGAGGTAAAAGAAGCTAGTGTGAAACAGGTAGAAGGAGTCTGTGACTTCTGCCTAGAAGATCACCCAAACGAGCAGTGTTTGTCAGGAGGTGAAGAGCAGGTAAATTACATGAGAAACAACTACAACGCGGGTTGGAGTAAGCACCCAAGTTTACGCTGGGACCAGACAGGAAACCAGACTCAAGCAGCACCTCAACCAAGAAAACCATCTCCTTTAGAGGAGTTACTCACAAAGTTTGCAAGCATGAGCAAGACAAATTTTGAAAGCATCCAGAATATAGTAGCCAACCAGGGGGCAACCATCAAAAGTCTTGAAACCCAAATTGGTCAGCTATCGAAACTGGTAAGTACTCATGTTTCTAAAGACATTGCAGGTAACACGGTGGACAACCCAAAGGAGGAGTGCAAAGCGTTGAAAGAGGCAAAGCCCGAACGCGAGCACGATGAGCAAGAAATGCTCAATTTTGCGGATTTCGAAGAATGGTTCAATATGCTAGGGATGACTGTCAAAGAAGCCTATGACGAGTTCTAATGTGAGCTAGAAGAATACAGAGAAAGCATAGCAAAAAGACCAAAGCTGCCACCCAAGAAGAAAGATCTTGGAAGCGTCACCATGGTCTGTCAGATTAGGGAAGAAGGAGTCAATGCATTATGTGATGTGGGCTCAAGTGTGAATGTCATACCATTATCTTTGGCAGACAAATTCAAGCTCAGATTACCAACTGCAGGTACAGCTAAAGAACTTATATTAGCTAACCAATCAACCATTCGCTCAGCAGGTACAGTACAAGATGTCCTGGTGAAAGTCCAAGACCTGGTTTTTCCAGTAGACTTCATGATTCTAGACATTGGAGAAGATGAAGAACACCCCATCATCCTAGGAAGGCCATTCCTAGCCACTAGCAGGGCCATCATTGACATGGATCTTGCTGAGATGACTCTAAGAAGTGGAGAACAGGTAATCACAATTCCAAGTTCCAAGACGAACAGGGACGAATGCTGCAAGCTAGAATGGAAGAATGAAGAAGCTACATCATCAACTCCAGCTCATGTGAATTTGAAGATAGAGATAGACGAGTTGGGGGATGAAATGGCGCAGCTACAGGTAGAAGCAAAGGCTGAGGAGGAACCCGAGGGACTGACTGACAAAATGAAGAGGCTAACTATTGAGGTAGAAATCCAGGTACCATGGGTCAAAGCATGGGGAAGAAACCGAAAAGCGACCAAAAGATCTAAGTTTGGGGTTAACACGCCACCTCTGAAGAAGCCAACTACTATTGGAAGGAGGATAGAAGGTAGAGGAGAACCGCTGGGTCAGCATACCACATGAAGAAAAGAAGGAAAGTCCACCAAGAGGCAGAGGTAAATCTATCATCAAACCAGTTGCTTCAGATGATGATGGAAGGATCTGTTTTGCCACCTTCAAAGAAAAACAGGATCTAGAGAAGTACGAGAAGAGCACCAAGAAGGGAGGAGCTAAGGCGGAAGCTCCTAAAGAAGAGAGAGACATGCGAACCTATCCTCTGTAATGGAGGAAATGCGTCAAGCTAATGAGACGCTAAACAAGCGCTACTTGGGAGGCAACCCAAGGATAAGATTTTAATTTCAGTATTTGTTTCAGTAATTTCAGTTTAGTATTTGTTTCTGTATTTTCAATTCAATAAAATGTACTCAGAATTCCAGCATCTCATATTCATCTGTTAACAGCCCCTGTCTTACAAAAAATTAAATAATTGTTGTTGTTTATTATCTTGCGCATGAGAAATTATTATAGGTAAGATTGCAGCGAAGTGAGTTGTAAATTTTGATGATATGAATTTTGCACCTTAACACAAACACCAAAGGTGAATGCTCCGAAAAGCGGAAGTTCGGGAGACAATGAGACGAGTGATGAAGCGGTGTCTGCAGATAAGTGTTCACGCCTTCAGATACCTTAGCCAAGTGAGGATTTGATCCAAATATTTCCAAAGGTATTACCGATTTCTTTCGATCTATGAGAGTACCGTGCACTTGTTTATTTTTCAGAACTTGCTCCAATTCTCTGTAACTGGTTGATTTATTAAATTATGCATTGAGGCAATTTTTTGTTATAACTCAGAGCCTTTCAAGCCACCATGACAAATATTATTATCCTTTGCTAACCACTTTGAGCCGTAAAAAAATATATCTCTTTTCTTTCGGTGACAAACCATGATACAAGCCTATAGACCAGAAAAACAATGAATTACCCTCTTTTGGAGTTAGGTAATAGTTCTCTGATCACAGCAACAATCAAAGTTTGGGGTTGCTCATGGAAACTAGCAACAATTCAAGTTTGGGGTGGGTATACAGAGAACTATCACTACAAAAAAAAAAAAAAACCAAAAATAGAAAAAAGAGACGAGAAAAATCCCTAAAAAAATAGTCTCTTAAAAAAACAAAAAAAAGGGAAAAGAGACGGGAGAACATAAAAAATCCCTAAAAAAATAGTCTCTACAAAAACAGTGATAGAAAAAGAACCACAAACGTCTCTCTGGTTCTATGGAATAAGGTTGCGTACACAAAAAGGAAACAAAGTAGTACTTAACTCCAAGTTTAGCCTACTTATCCCAAAATTGTCCTACCTTGACCCTAGCCACGTTATAACCCTTAAAGACCTCCAAATATGCATATTTATTAAATTTTGACAAGTTACTTAGAATTCTTGCAAGTCTATGGTAAAATGGCAGGTTGGGCGACGATTGAGAGTAGCCATTTCAATTTCGAGCGAAAATGTGAGAGAGAGAAAAGGTTGAACACGGACTCTTGCAGGAACTTGTCCGACTCGCTACTATCAACGTCTCCTGAACCACGCAGGACTGAGCATTGCACGATGCGGTAAGAATAAGGGTGTGAAATTCCTATCATCTTTATTTATTTCTTGACTCGCTAACGATCTTGTCTGACAGCATGTTACTTGAGGACAAGCAACAGTTTAAGTTTGGGGTTGTGATGAGAGGAATTTCTGTAGTATTTTAGGTAGTATTATTAGTAGTAAAATGACCAAGACAGGCCTAAATATCAACAAAAACCTGAAGAATCGAGAAAAAACTTCAAGACAAAGTGAAGATACACAAAAGACAAGAAAAAGCCCAAAAATGAAGAAAACTAGCCCATCGTGTCACGATGGAACTCAACGTGACACGATGGAAGCTACTTGCTCGCCAAGACAGAATCAATTGTATTTTTAAAGAGAATCTTAGCATCATACCACGATGAAGCTCAACGCATTACGATGGGATTGCTTGGTGACCACGCTGATGAAACGCACAAGATCAGTTATATTTTTGAACTGAATCTTCTCATCGTGACACGATAGACCTAGCATGTCACGATGGCTTGCTGAGGCCCATTACGAAAAGTATAAATAGAGCCTCCACAATTCATTATTTTTCATTCAGAAAGAGAAGAACTTTCTATTCCTTTTGGAGAGAAGTTCGGAGGAGCTCTAAGGGCATAGTTTTCTCCCCTTACGGGAAAACTAAGTCAACAAGGTATGTATTCTTTAGGTTTTTCTATTAGATTCTTGTAATTTAATTATGTTTAGTCTTTTGTAATAGATTCCTTAGGTTGTGGTGGAGACGATGAATTCCCCGATGAATACTTGGGTCATGTAATTGAGTCAAAGTTATAATAAATCGCATTTATAAATTATTATTGTTATTTGTTTTCTTGCTTTTATAACATTAGTCGGAATCAGGCCGGATAAACGGCAACGCCTTAGAATAAATAATTAGGGTTTACTTTAATTGCAGCATATTAGGGTTCTCACTATTGTTTGTCCGGAACTAGTAATAAATAACACTAAATTAAAGAACTAGTTGTGACTTAACAATTAGAGGAGGAATAAGGAACTAGTTGTAACATAAAAATTAGAAACTGAATAACCGTAACTAAGATCTAGGGGTATTGGATGGTCGTTGGTCATAATGCATGTATGTAAATAACTCTATGTAGTAATTAGGGTATGTGACAAAGCGAGGTTAGGCTCTCGTAGGTGCCTTAGTTGCAAAAGGAGGGGGACTTTTCCTACATAGGGTAGCAGTAAGGTGCTACTAAAACAAGGATAGAATCGACGCTCGATAATAATACGAATGGCTATGTTATACACCGATTATGCCAAGTATGAAGGAGGGAGTAAGTTCAACCACCATACATATCCTCTATGTCTCTGAATCAAAACCTTTACTTTTATTGCAACGCATATCGCTATTTTTATAAATTAAATCTTTTTTTCCTAAAAACCAAAGCGAATGCAAAAACACACGAACTAGAATAGCATTAGCGAAGGTTTGACACGATCCCTATGGATACGAACTCATTCTAGAAACCTATAGTGTGAATTATTGCTCGACGACAAACTGGTCCACTTGTCAGAACCCAGTCACTTGACATCTGGTCTTCAGATTTCTTTAGACGGGGAATTACCTCTTCAGGAATAGATTTGGACCTTTTGGAGAGATGATCAAATCCTAATCTATTACTTGATCAGAATATACTGATTTGGCCCATTTGAGACATGTATTCTTCTCTTAACTTGTTGGAGAGAGATGATAATTCCTTATTCTCCTGAATGAGCTTCTCGATTATTTCTTCTTGCTCTCTTACTTGATCAGAATATACTGATGTGGAGACTAAGACTTCATCATCATTGTCTTCAGTGTCTGTGAAGCTCTTGAAGCTAACATCACTCCTGATTTCAAGTGTCCTAGTGAATGCATTATTGGTTGTTTCTTCTTCACTTTCATCCTCAAAATCAGAGAAAGTAGTTGTCATTCCTTTTCTCTGTTTCCTGAGAAAATTGGGACATTCAAGTCTGATATGCCCAAAACCTTCACATTCAAAGCACTGTATCTTTGCATCTTCTCCAGAGTTGTTTTCTTGTTTTAACATGCCTTCTGACTTGATGTTGGACGTCTTGTCTGGGACTTTTGTCCTCCATTTAGCTCGAACCCTGTTTACTGATTCATTGAACTTCTTGGTCATGAGAGCTATTGCTTCTGATAGACAATCTTCAGTATGACTTTCCTCATATGTAAAAGCCAAATTCTTTAGTTTCTTTTCAAGTCTATATTTAAAGGTCATCTCAAAAGTTTGTAATGAACCAATAAGTCGTCAACTTTCATCGTGCTTAAGTCTAGTGATTCTTCGATAGCAGTTACCTTCATAGAGAATCTCTTAGGCGGTGATCTAAGGATTTTTCTGGCCATTTTCTCTTTAGGTATCTTCTCTTCTAGGGCAAAGGATGAGTTTGCTATGTCACGAACTCTAATGTTGAATTCTTCTATGGTCTCATCATCCTCCATCCTTAGATGTTCAAATTTAGAGGTGAGAAATTGTAGCTTTGACATTCTAACCTTGGAAGTTCCTTCATGAGCAGTTTGAAGAATTTCCCAAGCTTGCTTGGCTTCTATACATGTGTTGATTAGTTTGAATATATTTTCATCAACACAATTGAAGATAGCATTTAGTGCTTTAGAATTCCCACTAGCCTCAGTTTCCTCTTATGTGGTTCAATCTCCTTCCCCTTTTAGTATTGAAGAACCATCCTCTGCTGAGAATATTGTGTGATTCCAACTTGTAACAATTGCCTTCTATGCTCTTTGATCCATGGACTTGATAAAGACAATTATTCATTCTTTCCAATAGTCATAATTGGATCCATCCAGAACTGGTGGTCTATTTACTGATCCTCCATTCTTGTCCATCTTGAACAAAATTTATCTCCCTGGAGCTCACCCAGCAGGTTAGGTTGCCTGCTCTAATGCCAATTGAAATTTTGTTCTCTGTCAGGACAGATGTCGTACACAATGTCTAAGACAACTTGTGTGACATTCCAGATATCTTAGACAACTGGTTCGACAACTGGTTATGTTGATCAAAGTTGTTGCAGCACTGAAGTAAATAAAAGCAATAAACAACACCATATGTTTGTTAACCCAGTTCGATGCAAACCACACCTACTCTGGGGGATACCAATCCAGGAAGTGAAAACTACTACTCCGAATTAATACTTAGTCTTACAACGCACACCAAACACCTTTTGGCATGTATGCCTTTTCTTAATCCTAGTAATCTTCTACTCAAGGGCTCACTCCCCCTGAATATGAGAACTTACCCAACTCCCTCTAATCACTAATCCCAAGTGACCAAACTAAACTTTACAGTTTAAAAAACACGTTGAACAACAGTATTCAACAACTCCAGGCAACTAAATATTAAAGATTAATATTCAGGAGCTGTTAATGCTTTGCACAGTGGGTACAAAGCTTTGGACTCACAATCTTCAGTTATTATGGGTTGAGTTTCAAGCTCTATGTTGAGTCCTTTATATAGGCGTGCAAGTCTTCAAATATCATTAATCTTTCAGATGCACAACAATAAGAATTTAAGTTTTAAATCAAACTTGTTTTAAAACAAACTCCATAAGATAAAAGATTTAATCTTTATCCACAAAGTTAGTTACGAATCCGATCGTATCTAACACATAGAATTAATAACAAACTTTATCATTAATCCTAATCTCAGCTTGTTACTTGAAGATTCACGCCTTATTCATATTTGAAAAGATACACGTGCTAATGAATAAGCATTATCTTTTAAGCTGTAACTAGGTCAAGATGTCATGCCCACATGTCTTAGGACATCTTGTTCAACATGTTGCTTCAACATGTTCTGAACCTAGTGACAAGATGTCTAGGACATCTTATTAAACATGTTGCATCTGCACATCTTTAATATGCACAAGTGGTTTAGACTAAATATATAGCATTGATGTTTTAGCTTAGTCATTCTGACCAAGTTGTTTTAGCCTAATGATGCAGCCAATCTCAGAAAAACTACAAGAGTAAGTTTTAATTGATCGTCAGTGCAGTTAAATGTAGTTTATGTTTTTTAATTGACCGGTAAAAAAGGAACAACAAGACCTAGGTGCCGTATATATGCGGAACACCTAAATGGAAAAAACACTCCTAAACAAACACCAAATCGAAAAAACAACTCATAATCCCCAATACAGTAAAGCAACCCACAGATTCAAGCCTACCAGAGCAATCACCAATCCCGCTTAAAATGTTACCACAACTGAACTCTAACTCCCGAACTCGAATCAAAAGCGCTCGGCCCATTAGAATCCAGAACCAGCTTCATCAAGCGAACCGCTGACCAGACAAAAGTAGAACGAAAACCCCCAGGCAGGCAAGTCTCGGCAACGACAGATGTACCACCATGAGAAAAGCACCCCTCAGATTTCCAAATACCAAATCAGTCACCAACTTAGCCCAGACAGTTGCCACAACTAGACACTAACTCCCGAACTCGAATCAAAAGCGATCGACCCATCAGAATCCAGAACCAGCTCCTAAGGCGAAAAGCTAACCGACGAAAGTATAACGAGAACCTAAGCGGACAAGTCTCAGCGAACCCGAGGAACAGTCGACATCAACGTGGACGAGGTTATCCAGATACAGAGCATCCTGCAAATCTCAACAGATTTTGAACCATCAGCAACTCCGAAAGAGAAAACTGCGAATCTCAACAGATTCGAAAGCGGTCAGAGACGCCTGTGTCGGGAGAGAACCCAACAGTCAGCCTCACACGATAAATGACAACCTGATATAAAGAACCGGATATGAAATCCCGAAGAACCCTGCAAATCACAAAGACTTGTAAACCCCAGAGACCCATAAGGAGTCCTGCAAATCTCAACAGATTTTATGGCGGGTCAGAGAAACTAATATCAAGGAAGCCAAATGCACTCGACATCAACCAATCCAACGCCAATGTGACAACCTCACCACACAACACCTCATCTGTCATTACCAGAGCAACAGACCACCACCTAAACCGTCGTCGGAGCAACAACCACCTATCACCCAACACCACAACCACCACCACCAGAAATAGGACTCACCGACACCGCCAAAACCGCCCACAACCAGATCCGACCACCAACATGAAAAAACTAAACCCAAGAGGCCGACACACGACCAACAGCACCTCCGCCTCAAAGGCAAGAACGTCGTCGAAAACGCGGCAGCGACGAAGGAAGAGACTTCAAACAAGCAGCACCGACCACACCACCACCAACCATGACAAAAACAACACATCACCACACCACCACCAACCAAGTCACGGCCACATCCGGAGTCGAAACAAGCAGCAGCACCGACCACACCTCTACCATAACCGAAACAGCCAGAACTCAGCTAGATCCGCCGCAAGGAAGCAAGAACACCACCAGCGAGGATCAGGCCCAAACTCCGGCCAAAATGACACCGGAGGAAGTGAACCAGTACGAAACACGAACAACAACACGAGGCGCAACAGCTGGTTGGCCATAGTGGTGCACGGCGAGAAACAACCAAAAAACGTCGGAGGAAAAAGTGGTGCACACGAAACAGAGGAGCAACAACCAAAAAACGGCCAGAGAAACAGCCAACCGCTGGAGCTGGAAGAGGTGGTACGGAGGACAGCGGCCACCTCCTTGCACCACCGCCGTTAGTAGCTACATGGAAGGGAAACGCGGTTTGGATTTTGAGGGAGAAAGAGATTAGATCTGGTTTGTGTTCTAGAGGGAAGGGAGAGAAAAAAATTCTAGAGGTTGGTAAGCATTCTTTCTTTAAAAATTATAAATTGGGGTTAATTTGGGGGTTAAATGATTTAGATTTTAAAGTATAAATCATAGTGGGGCTTTTGTGATTTTTGTTTTTTCATAATTTGGGGGTTAATTTGTTCCTGATTTGCTTCATAGATGATAGTGTTAATTTGTTCCTGATTTGCTTCATAGATGATAGTGTTCAGCTCCAAATTATGTTGTGATTTTTGTGTTTCATAAATTTTTTGACATAATATTTGTTCTTGATTTGCTCTGATTAGGAATAAACGCATACATAAACATTAAGACAATTTCAGGTTTGTTTTTTCCATTATCTATGACCATTCACCATCATTGTGCTCAAGCTATATGATAAAATGTTTGTTTGGAATGATTTTTTTTTAACCATGTATATGTCTTTATGTTTTCATTGGTTTTTTATTGTGGCTAGTAAATTTATGAAAGATCAGAGTTGCTAACAGAAAACTTAAACTCAAATCCCTCAAATCTGAAAACTCTAAATTTTCTCTTCAATCTCTGTCTAAAAAATACATATTCACTTTGTCAATACATATTATGTTCTTATTTGATTTAATTCCTAATAGAAAATGGCCACATGTGTTCACAAGCTGCTTTAAGTTGTTTCGTTAATTAAAAATACAGTAGAGTAGCAGAGAACAGAAAACTTTGGCATCAGACTCACCATTACTATTTTCACCAAATTACTCAAGCTCCCACTTGCACTATTTTTTTAATCCTCCTTAACAAACAAAAGAAGCCCAAGGATATTCTTGTACTTCAAAAATATCATTGATTGGAGACTTCATGGATGAAGGAATAACACTCTCCAAAATACAACTGTCCCATAACACCAAAGCATTCTTGGTTAGCTTCCATGCTTGCTCCACTCTGTTAGGATGTAGAATAAAGAGTAATTGACAAATCTGCGGGTAGTCATGTGTTAAAAAGTGGGTAGTTGTTTGTAACATTTGGTTAATTTAGAAGTTTCTGTCAAAAGCCGTACAAATGTCGAGTAAACTATATCATAGTTTACACTTTTTGGATATTTTGTTTTGACCGAGCGATGGCAAATATATTTTGTAAATGATTGTCAAATATTTACACGGTTACGGCAAGTAGAAAAGTTTTGTATGATGGTATGGTGGTTGACAATATTGTCTTGTCTTCATCAATTCAATGGTTTCGTAAAGCTTGTCTCGCATTCTATTAATGATAAATTTTTGGTTGTGCAGGTTTCTAGGATGGAAGTCACTACTCTCACTTTTGTAGATGCCTTAGTAATATTTTTTGGTGTGCATAGTCACCACAACTTTAGTGTGAAAATGTAAATTCTAAAGTACTCAATGATTTATAATTTGGAAGTGACACTACTTTTGTGTAAAAAATGTAAATTCCATTTGTATCAAATGTGTTAAAATTTAGGTACTTGAATCACATATATACGATTAACTTATATTTCAGTTAAAATTTGGAGGTGTAATGCTACTTGTGTCATAAATAGGAATACAAAGCTTCAATGCAGAATACAAATTGCATGGATTTTCTTAAATATATTCATTTGTCGCAATTGTACCTCAAAATATCACTTATGAAGCTGAATATATTATAAAAGGTGCAACAAAGATTTTTTAGAGTTTTAAGGTGATTTGATAGTGTTAACCATATTTATCATGCAACTCCCCAGTTAGGTTACCCTGACTCCCCACATCTGTAACAGATTTAGTATCTTTTCTATTATTGATAAACATCATGTCATCACTTTTAATCTACTTCAAACATATTATATCAAGTAAAGTTTTTACTAAATAATATTCATACATTAAAACACCATCAACAAAGCAAATACTAGAAAATTATTGGAGGAGATTTAAAAGTGTTAACCATATTCCTAAAACAACGTCTCAGTTACCCTCACATCACTCCCGACGTATGCGCTTAATAAAATTAAGGGAATCTTACTATTTCGTCATGGGAGAACTTATTATTTTTTAGTTTTAACACATGCAATACATCAGAAGTGTTATATATATATTGTTCCACGCGTGAACAAATAGTAAGATTCATTGAAATTCATAGTAATACAGATCTGGGGACTCAAGTTCCCTTTACTGGGGAGTTATGCCTCTAATTTGGTTAACGTACATAAATTCAACAAAAAATGAAAAAATCATTCACCTTGGACTTTGTTTTTACTTTTTCATCTGAAATTAAAGCAGAAGTGTGTCATACATATTGTTCCGCGCGTGAACAAATAGTAAGATTCATTGAAATTCATAGTAATACGGATCTGGGGACTCAAGTGCACTTTATAGGGGAGTTATGCCTCTAATTTGGTTAACGTACATAAATTCTCCAAAAAATGAAAAAAAATCATTCACCATGGACTTTGTTTTTACTTTTTCATCTGAAATTAAAGCAGAAGTAAATTCATAGTAATACGGATATGGGGACTCAAGTGCACTTTACGGGGGAGTTATGCCTCTAATTTGGTTAACGTACCTACATTCTCCAAAAAATGAAAAAATCATTCACCTTGGACTTTTTTTTTCTTTTTCATCTGAAATTAAAGCAGAAGTGTGTCATATATACTGTTCCACGCGTGAACAAATAGTAAGATTCATTGAAATTCATAGTAATACAGATTTGGTGACTCAAGTGCACTTTACAGGGGAGTTATGCCTCTAATTTGGTTAACGTACCTACATTCTCCAAAAAATGAAAAAATCATTCACCTTGGACTTGGTATTTACTTTTTCATCTGAAATTAAAGCAGAAGTGTGTCATATATATTATTCCACGCGTGAACAAATAGTAAGATTCATTGAAATTCATAGTAATACAGATCTGGGGACTCAAGTGCACTTTACAGGGGAGTTATGCCTCTAATTTGGTTAACGCACCTACATTCTCCAAAAAATGAAAAAATCATTCACCTTGGACTTTGTATTTACTTTTTCATCTGAAATTAAAGCAGAAATGTGTCATACATACAGTTTCACTCGTGAACAAATAGTAAGATTCATTGAAATTCATATTAATACATAACAGGGGAGTTAGGTGTTATTACCTGGGGCCTTGTTCATATAATTTGGTTAACGTACCTAAACTCTTCAAAAAATGAAAAACTAAATCACCTTGAACTTTGTTTTAACTTTTTCACCTTAGAATAAAGCAGAAATGTGTCATATATACAGTTCCACTCGTGAACAAATAGTAAGATTCATTGAAATTCATATTAATACATAACGGGGGAGTTAGGTGTTATTGCCTGGGGCTTTGTTTATATAATTTTGTTAACGTACCTAAACTCTTAAAATAATGAAAAACCAAATCACCTTGAACTTTGTTTTAACTTTTTCACCTTAGAATAAAGCAGAAATATGTGTCATATATACAGTTCTACTTGTGAACAAATAGTAAGATTCCTTACAATTACTATCAATACAGACCTGGGGACTCAAGTGTGTTTTACTGGGGAGTTGTTCAGATATTTGGTTAACTTACCCTAAATAATTCACAAAGTAGAATAAAAATAATTTGCCCACCATAAAACCAACCAACATAACTAAAATGTGTAAAAAAAATTGTGTTTTTATAGGGTCTTAAACAAGTACTTAATTATCACTAACTTTAACAATACAGTACTTTACAAAGTCATACAAAAGTTAATCAAAAAGAATATCACAATAAACACATGTATAGTGTGGTCACACTTCTTCGGTCGTCTTCTTCTTCCTTGCATGTGTTTTCGCCCATGGTGACCGTGTAAAAGCATTTTCCATACGTTTTCTTGGCTTTTCTTTAAGTCGAGTGTAGAGGTTTGATGCTCTGCCGTCTTCATATGTATGTGATAAATTTGTTACTTCACTTTCAACGACGAAGTCAACATCCTCCATGCTAAAATCAAGTGGACTTCTCAATTGACAGATTTCTCGCAATGCTAAAATATGCACGAGAATATCCAAGCCTCCAGATCTGTAGCGTTTATGAAATTAAAATCGACATTGATTGAATATGCACTAGATCGAATCTACTCCTTCAACTTGAAACAAATGAACACCGCACAAAAACGGGAAAATAAATACACCGCAAAAGACGAGACAACTAAATACGCCGTACGAAGACGGAAAATCAAAACAAATAAATATGTGAAAATCACACTTATTTATTTTAACGAGAAAGAAAAACAATTTGGAGGAATGATTTTAAGTCAAAATCACCCTTTTGTAATAGATTAAGAAGAAGAAAAAATAGTGACGTTATGGTTGGAAGAGAGAAAAAAGAGGAGAGTAGATTAAACTAAAATACTTTTAATTATAAAATCACTTTATGATCGCATAAGTTCTAGCTTAATTGGTAAAATTATCGAAATTATTAGCATCGGACGTCGTGACTCGATGGATAAATCATATTTTAATCTATTTTTCTTTTTACAAGCCTTGCAATTTTAAAGACATATTTGGTACTTTGAAACTTTACACGAGTGAGTGACGGCGGCGAGGGCAGCAAAACAAGTTGATTCTAAGATTCTATCATTATCGTTAGACAACTTTACTTACCCAAACAAGCAATTGATTATATTCTCATTCTGATTATTCTAGGGTTGGTTTGTTCTATTCTACTACTACTACTACATACATTTCTTCAGCAGAAGAAATCAAGAATTTTGTAGATTAGATGGAAAATAACAGTATCAGCTCGGAGCAACCAGTGCAAGATGGTAAACTCTACAGACACCTCAATTCTCTAATCGTCTCTCATCTTCGTCACAACAATCTCACTCAGGTTACATATTCTCTAATTGTTTCTTCCACAAATATTCTTCATTTTTGTTATATAAAACAAAATGTTGTTTTTTCATTTCAGGCTGCAACTGCTGTTGCTTCAGTAACTATGACACCGTTGAATGTTGAAGCCCTGCCTAATAAGCTTCTTGACTTGGTTGCTAAGGTTCTTACTTCTACAAACCCCTAAATTCATATTTTATTTTTTATATTAGTTCATGTAATAGCAATGTATTTTGGTTTTAGTCCCGTAATTTTATTTATTTTTTGTTTGGATTCGGTTCCTACAATTTCAAACACAGTTGCTTTTAGTTGCTAAAATCGCCTTATTGTGACGCCATATGTCATTATTATATTGGGCCACATGTGACATCAAGGATTAAAAGCAACAATTTTTGAATTTGCAGGGAAGGACTAAATAAACTTGTCCCTTAAAATGACAAAAATGTAGTCTAGTTTTTTTATTTTTGATAAGCAAAAAAGTATTATTATAAGGGAGTACAAGGGGTACTCGAACCGTTACAAAGTACAAGAGAAATCAGGAGCTAAGAATAAAGATCATAGGATCAAGACACCAATCCGAAAATGAAATACAAGAATTACGAGCATAATTACGCCCACTAAACCACAACCACGAAAAAGTTCTTATTTCAACCAAGAGTGAAGAGACATCCGGAATGGCTCCCTTAAAGACCGGTTGATTTCTGTGCTGCCAAATATTCAAAGTTGTTGCCAACCATAACAAATGATTTGTTCGCCCTCCTTTTTGATGTTTAAACAGGTTACCGAACATTGAAAAATGGTTCCAACCGACAATATCTGTTGATAAACTCTTTCCGATCGATTTGAAAACCGCTTCCCAAATTCCCTTAGAGAATTGGCAATTAAAGAGAGATGTGCACAATCCTCTACATGTTGAAAGCAAATGACACAAGGCAAATCATGAGGATTATGCAAAATGCCTCTATGATTAAGAGCTTCCGTTGTTGGTAGCCGATCTAACAAAAGTCGCCAACCAAAAACCTTGATCTTAGAAGGCACATCATTCCTCCATAACTTAGTGATAGCTTCCAACATCTCAGACTCCAAAGCTTCAGATTGACGGCTATCTAATAACATGTTATAACAAGACTTGACAGAAAATATACCTGCCGTACCTGGCATCCATCTCCACCCATCAGGACAAGTCGGTTGCAAAGAAAATCCAAGTAGAATCTCGCTAAGATCGGTCAATTGCTGCTCCTCTAAATCAGTCAACGGTTCAGTCCGTTGCCAAGTCCAATTGACGGTTGTGCCATGATGAAGTACTATCCGCTGTCTTAACATCTTGAATAACCTCTTTAGCAAAAAGATTTGGATAAATCTCTTTAAAGGATTGATTCCCATACCATTTAAACTTCCAAAAGTCGATCTCTTTCCCATCGCCTACACAACAATCCACGTTTGGCCTAAACCACTCTTCCACAAAGCCTCTACCTTTACCAATAACATCCTTCCACCAAATGGAATCCTTAGTGCCATTTGTGATATTATCATCACCCATTAAGATAGATGGAAGATGACCGTATCGAAACCGTAACAAATCTGCCCACATGGCTTCACCGTAAGATAAAAATCGCCATTTCCACTTACTTAGTAATGCTAGATTAAACAATTCTAGATTTTTTACTCCCAACCCTCCTTGGTTTTTTGGTGAGCAAATCTGATCCCATTTAATCCAACACAACTTTTTGTCATCTACTCCTCCTCCCCACAAAGAGTTTCTTTGAATCCTTACTAACTGGTGAATGATGCAACTTGGAGCTTTAACAATAACATCCTTCCACCAAATGGAATCCTTAGTGCCATTTGTGATATTATCATCACCCATTAAGATAGATGGAAGATGACCGTATCGAAACCGTAACAAATCTGCCCACATGGCTTCACCTTAAGATAAAAATCGCCATTTCCACTTACTTAGTAATGCTAGATTAAACAATTCTAGATTTTTTACTCCCAACCCTCCTTGGTTTTTTGGTGAGCAAATCTGAACCCATTTAATCCAACACAACTTTTTGTCATCTACTCCTCCTCCCCAGAAACACTACAAGAAATAATATTTTTCGCAGCGACTTTTTTGCAGCGACATTCAAATTGTTGACAAAAATATACATACAGCAGCAACTAATTTAAGTTGTTGTTGTAAGTTAGTTTTTTTCTCAACAATTATGTTATCGTTGGGAAAAATTACTTATCCCAACAATAATTATTGTTGTCGCTAATCGTACAGTTTTTTTGCAACAAACCTTGTAAAGTCGCTGAGAAAACAACAATTACTATTTTTTTATACGTATCTTTTATCAAGATTTTTGTTCCTATATTTATGCATAGATTTGTTTTAACTTAAAATTATTATTTGTTTGTTTTTTTCTTTCTATTTTTATATTTTTAATACTATAGATTATTTGCAACAACTTTGTAAAGTCACTGAGAAACCACACAATTACTATTTTTTTATGCATATCTTTTATTGTAGTTTCTGTTTCTATTTTTTAGCGTAAATTTCTTTTAACTGGATATTTCTTTTTTTCCTATTTTTATGTTTTGAATCTCTTATTTGACAACAACATTATAACGTTGTTGGAAAATCTTATAATTATACCAACAACATAACTCGTCAATTAATATATTAAAGAATTAAATTTTTATTTTTGAGCAATTTTACTATACATGATTTTTTTTTATTGCATAAAAAAACTACCATTTTTTTTTTTGTTTTATTCCTACTTTTAAATAAAGATTCATATATAATCTTTTATTGTTTTTTTTTCTATTATTGTTTTACTAAACTTCATCTAATCCTTATTGTTTTTTTTCTTCCTCTTTTTATACATATATTGTTAATAGAGTAAAATTACAATGAAGGATACAAAATTTAGAAAATTATTAAAATTGATAAGGACAAATTAATAAATATAGTAGTTATCAATTTTAATATATTATTAGAAGTAGATTAATTAAATTAAGTTTATTTGGATTAAAAAAATAGTGGTTTGTTTTATTTTTTCAAAATTCGACGGTATCACTCCATACATAGCCACTATCACTATTGAGATAATCATGTAGTGTGACAGTTAATTGAGTAAAGATAATTCATTAATTATTTTATTATCAATTTATTTTGGAATATTTGTTAATTAGGCCCCATTTGGCCCGGCTTATTTTTTACTTTTCTATTTAGCTTAAACGAAATAGAGAAGTATAAAATTATATTTGACAATATTTCTCCTTAAAAGTATAAAAGAAATAAAGTAAAGAAGTAAAAAATAAATAAAAGTGAAGTCAAACACAAATTTTTCCTTCTTTACTATTTTTAAGGAGACGAAAAAAAGGAGAACATAAGTCGGGCCAAACGGGGCCTTAATCAAACTTGTTTACTAATAACTATAAATTCACCCACTTGGATCATATATTGCAAATTATCTACACGGTAGATTGCTATTCATTCAACGCTCCTCTTTCTCTTTTGTTCATTGCTCAAAATTTAATCACTCGATCTCTCCAAAATTTAACCGATCGAGTTCTCCATCATGTCATCATTATTCATCAACTTATATAATTTTCCCTTTCAAAATTACTTCTCTCACTTTGTTCCACACATAACCTCATTAATAGTTGAGTAGAATTTCAATAAAAAAACATACGACGGGAAGGTATCTAATATTAAAAGCTTTGAAGAATACCGACACAATTCAAGAAAAGTGTGAAGACTATGAAAGAAGATGATGAACAATGGAGAACAAGAGACTGGGGCAAGCAATCAAGTCATCAGTGTCTTAGAAATTTTTGTGGTGTTCTTATAGGATTAAGTGATAAACATTCAAAATAGTGTTGCTCTTTTGTGTTTTCTAATTTAATGTTTTGATATTATGTGGATGGCCACTTGGTTTTGTTACGATCTAAATGACTTGTAATTTGAATTTTAATTCTTTGTATTTGAATTTTTGTATAAATAAAATTCGCTGATTAAAAAAAAATTGAACGAGAAACATAACATATAAATAAAATTTAGCAATCAACGGTTGATAACGTTAATTCCTAATATCTTATGTCACGGGAGATTAAATTAATATTTGAATTATTGACAAACACTAGTTATGTCAGCGATCAAAACTTTTTGCAACGGCACTTATGCCAACGGTATGCAACAACAATTTTTCGTTGGGAAAAACAGTTTTTTTGCCAGCGACAATAATTGTTGTTACAAAAAACACTAGTTATGCCAGCGACATTAATTGTTGTTGAAAAACACTTGTTATGCCAGCGACATTAATTGTTGCTGCAAAATACTAGTTATGGCAGCGACATCAATTGTCCTTGCAAGACTTTTTGCAGCGGCACTTATGCCAACGACATGCAGCGACAATTTTTTTGCTGCGAAAAATACATTTCGCAGCAACTTTGTATTTTTCGCAGCGATATTTGTCGCCGCAAAAAATCATATTTCTTGTAGTGAAAGAGTTTCTTTGAATCCTTACTAACTGGTGAATGATGCAACTTGGAGCTTTATAAAACAAAAAGAAATATAAAGGAAAACTTGATAATACCGAATTGATAAGAGTTATTCTTCCGCCATATGAAAGGTGTCGACTGCTCCAAGTAGTCAATCTTTTTGCCATGGTCTCAACCACCGGTTTCCAAGTATCTCTCCTTCTAGAATTAGCACCAACCGGAATACCCAAAAATTTGAAAGGTATCATATCTGAACGACAAGCTAAAAAAGATGAACCTGCTTCCATGAAAGAAGAATCAATATTTATGCCATACAATTTACTCTAAATGAAATTGATTTTCAAACCAGACACCAGTTCAAAGATTTTGAGCAAAGTTTTGATGGTCCACAAATTATCCCATGTTCGTTCTCCCATTAAAATAGTGTCATCTGCAAATTGTAACATTTGAAATTGTATATTGTCGCTAACATGATAACCTTTGAATTTGCCTATATCAACTGCTTTTCGCATCAAACTGGCTAAACCTTCGGCAACAATAAGAAATAAAAACGGAGATAGGGGATCACCTTGACGGAGGCCTCTTCCAACCTTGAATTCCTCCGATGGGCTTCCATTAACTAAATATGACACCGAGCTTTCAAAAATTATCCACTTTAACCACTCTTCAGAAAAGCCCATTTTAACCATCATACATTCTAAGTAGCACCAATTTACCGTGTCATACGCTCTCTCTAGTTATTGTAATGCTCAAATGTCTGTCATTTTAAACGTTATCTATGAAGCCCAGACCGAAGTGTGCGTGAACTCATCGGTTTTCTATGTCTGCAGTTTTTACCGTTCCAGTTGTCTTCGTCTGCACGAAGTTGTTATTTCTGCATGCGGAGTTATTGTTACACTACATTGTCCTCAATGTATAGAACATAACAATGCAGTCAACAATAAAATAATACAAGTAAAATGAAATAAGTAGGGAAAGAAACATTCTTGTCAATTAATGTAGATGGCCTCTTTTATGTGGATATCTTCCACCATGTCCTCTATCACCGAGACTCCGCGGATACTTTCAGACACATGTTCCAAAAGTATTTTTATTTTTTTAATGAGCATTGCTATTTAGTAAGAAATTTTGACATAAGAAAGAGAAGAATGCATAAAAGTAGGGGATTTGACCAATCAAGGATTGGATAACCATACATGGGAGAGAGAGTGATTATAATTTAACCAATCAAATATTGCCACACATAATTCTTCTCTTTCTTGCATACTAAAATTCTTACTAAATAGCATTTTTCTTTTTTAATATTTCTCAGATATTTCCCGAGTCCTGGTACTCCTTGGACATCGACAAATCAACAATTTTTTTTTGTAGTCCTTGTTTTGAGTTCTTCTAAAGATTCTTTTGTTGATATCAAGACATGCTATAGGCACAACTCTAAATTTTTTGCTTGGATCATAAGTTTCTTTTTGTAAATTGTGGTTATTGAGATTATATATTGTTGATGAATGCTTATGTCTTTTTCTTTAGAAGTATATGTATATGATTTTGTTAATGTATCCAGGCCATGTCGTATCCTGAATTTCAAAAATTTCTCATATCCTCATATCACTATCATACTAGGTATCTAGGGCTCATCACTATACGTTGAATGGCCTAGTCCCTGTCTCCAACAAGGACTAATATGTCCTATAACTTGGGACTCTAGGGACTATCGTGGTTTTTTCCGTTTTCATTTATAGGGACATATGTGTCTTGCGGGAAAACTAATCAAATATGAACTTGGGAGTTTACTCCTTTCTTTTGTGTAATCTAAATTCGCATCTTTAATGCAAGCATGAGGAAGCATTTTTGTTCTAAAGAAATAACAGGGTCTTGCAGCGGAAAAGGATGACGTGGCAAGAGGGACTTCATCTTCTCCATTTCAAGATTTGGGTGCATCATTGCCCTTGCCTCGTCCCAGTGCAACAGCCATTGATTTTAGTCAAATTTTCTACACTTGTTCTGCTGTTTTGGTCAATCTCCTTTTGCATTTGAATTCAATGGAACAATGTTTAATTCCTCGTTCAGAGAAATGCTTGATACTATATTGTTACTTGTTGCTACCACCATTACCAGTTATGGTGTTTCATTATTACTATGGAGGTGTTTGTTTCATGGATAAGAAATTCATTTCCAGGAATAATTTTCCCGGAAAATAAGAATGGAAATCTCAATCCCAGGTAGTTTTAAAAAAAAACTTGTTTTGTTAATATTTATCACATTCTTGAGATTATTTGTAAAAATGGGATATTTGGCTAGTTACTTAAATTTTATTCCCATCATCGTGGGAATCTGTTTTTCCACATATATCCTTGAGAACAAAAGTATGGGAAAGTGGAAATTATTTTATTCCCGGGAATGCTTTATATCCGTGAAAAAATGAATTTTCTAACTTTGTAACAAACACAGGAATCTATGTTTGTAACTCCATATTCCTAGGAATAATTTTTACAATCATGAAACAAACTCCCCTATGCTTTTATATGTTTTTTGAATAAAAACTGAGGAATGGTTAGCATATGGTTCCGTAGCCACTGTGGAAAATTATTGCTTTTGGTTTAACTCAGTAGTATTTCTGTCCTTTATTTTTATTAAAACTTATAAGGGAGAAGCAGTGCAGGCTTATCTATTTTATTTTTAAGTGAGTATGTAACGGGTTCAACCAAGTCTATCATTCATTGCTATTAATTGGAAATGAATAAAGTGAAAAGTTAGCATGTACGTTTGTTAGGATGCAGGGATATGCCGTTGCTGTGTTTCTTTTATCTGTTTTTATTAGGGTGGCAAAACGGGCTCGACCCGTCGGGCTGGCTCGTTTAACTCGTCATTTTTGGCGGGCTGAGCCTGAGTTTTGAACTCGGCATTTCTAGTTGGCCCGCTCCACCAACTCGCTTAAAAAACGGGGCGGATCGAGCCGGCCCGCGAGTTACATATATTTTTTTTTAAAGTAAAGAATAAAATAAAATAGCCCAACCCAATAAAATACAACACATATTTAAAGTAAATTTTAAGTTTTTTTTTTTAAATGTTATGGAATTTATTTTGAATTTATTTTATATTGGTGAATTTGCATTTCCTTTTAAATTCATAATGTTGGATTTATTTTATTTTGAGATTTTAGAATTTGTAATGTTAGATTTATATTGAGATTTGTTTTTGGATTATAATTATACTGAATTTGTTAACTATGTTGTTAGATGTTTTGATTTGATGTTGCGCTCGTGGTTGATTTGTCTCAAAAATTAATTTTTTCTCACAAATTTGTTTGTTTCTGTTTTTTATAAATAACTAGTTTCGAGACCCGTGCATTCGCACGGGTCTATTGACATTTACTTATAAAATATTGATAAAATATAAATGATTTTTTTTGTAAAACTTATTAAATTAAGTAATGTTTTTTATTAAAGTAGTTGCCCCGTGTATGATTTTTGTGTAATAAATTATAATTAATATCAAATATTTATTATTCAATTCTTTTTTTTATTAAAGCAATTGTCTCGTGTATGATTAAATTTTTTTGATTAAAACAATTGTCCCGTGTATGATTTTTGTGTAATAATTAATAATAACAAATATTTATTATTCAATTCTTGTTTTATTAAAGCAATTGTCCCGTGTATGATTAAATTTTTTTGATTAAAACAATTGTCTAATGTATAATTATAATACATATTCATCAATAATATATTTATCAACAATTGTTCCGTGTATTATTATAACATATTATTCAATTCCTTTTTTTATTAAAGTAATCGTCCCGTGTATAATTAATTATTATTATTATTATTAAAACAATTGTCCCGTGTATTATTATAATATATATTTATCATGTAATTATTATATTTGCCGTGTATTATTACACTATATATTTACCCTGTAATTGTATTTGTCCCATGTATGATTAATTAATTTTTTTTATTAAAACAATTATCCCGTGTATTCAATTGTTTTATTATAATATATAAACTTTTATGTTTTTTCATAAGTTTTTTACGCATGTTAATTCATAAGTTTTCACCAACAAAAATTATATCTTTATAAACTATTTTCATAAACAACATTAAAAAACTTATAATAATACATAAAAATTTATATATTTGGATAAGTTATTTCGTATAAGATCATAAATAAGTCAATCCAAATGGGCCCATTGTGTTTTTACATATAAGTTTTTATATGTTAGATTGAGTTACTAATTTTTTACTAAAAAAAAAGTTATTATTTTTTGCGCATATCTTTTATCGTAACTTTTGTTTATATATTTATGCGTAAATTTATTTTTATTAATTATTTTTTGTTCCTAATTTTGAAGTTAAAATAGATTGAATTATTATCTTCTTTTTTTAGAGGTGGTTTCCGTTATTATTTTTATGGGATGATTTATTTTATGCTTATCTTCTTTTTTTTGCTTTTTTTTTTTGTTTAGAGATGTGGTTTTTAATGCTATTTTTATGGGAATATTTCTTTTATGCTTATCTTTCTTTTTTTTTTATTTTAGAGTTAAAATTACATTTAAGGGCGCAAAACTTGAAACACCATTAAAAGTGAAAAGGATAAATTTGGTTTTTTGGTAGTAGTTTCTTTTAATATATTATAAATAGATATTAGAATTTTTTTTCTAATAAAGTGCCAAAATAAAAAAATAATAATTATTTGACGGGCCGGCCCGCCAACTCGCTTGTCCGTTATTAAACAGGGCGAGCTGTGATTTTAGACTCGGCCACCTCGGTTCGCCTCGCCTCATTTTTAGGCGGGTTTAAGCGGGCCGAGTCTAAACGGGACGGGCTTGCCCGCTTTGCCACCCCTAGTTTTTATTTTTTAGTTGTGGAAATGAGGGTGTGTTTGTTTCGGAGTTATATGAAGGTTGAAAAACACACAAGAAGGGGGGGGGGGGTTGAATTGTGTTGAGACTTTTTCTAAGTTAAAACAAATTGCAGCGGATAAGGTATAACACACACAATATATGAGGATAGGGTTAGAGAGAGATGCTCAGAATTTTTATACTGGTTCCTCCCACTAACAGGAGTAGTCCAGTCCTCTTGTCCTTCACAAGAGATTTCACTATAATCACTCAGATTACAAATGCTCAAGCACTAAGCAAGAGACTTCAAACTGCTCAAGCACAAAGCAAGAGACTTCCAATGCTCAAGCACAAAGCAAGAGACTTCCAATGCTCAAGCACAAAGCAAGAGACTTCCAATGCTCAAGCACAAAGCAAGAGACTTCCAATGCTCAAGCACAAAGCAAGAGACTTCAAACTGGTCTTAATGTTAATAAAGATAAGAGATTAACACTTGATATACAATCAGAGGTGTTTACAAAATACAATGCAGTTACAAGACTAACTTAGAAAATTATCACAAAGTTTCTAAGTGTTTGATAGCTTCAGAATTTTACAGAGTTTCAGCACGTTCAGAAGCTTAAGTCTTTTTTTTTTATTTCTTCACAAATCTTCTTCCTTTTATAGATGATAAAATGAACGTTGAAGATTATAGCCGTTTGAAGAATTGAGACGCTCCTTTGTATAGATCAGTGAGCTTATTAGCTGTTCTGATTTGCAGTAGCTTAGGAGCTTAACGTTTACTACAAAATGAGAGATTCCTTTTGGCTTTTGATATTTGAACCTTGGTGAAAGCCAAATAAGGAAATAATCGTTTCTGAAGCCTGACTTGAAAAGGACCTTTCCATGGTCAAACCTTTTCATTCTTGGTTTCTGCGTTTGGACTTAGTCAGGCACAGTCTTCAATAAAATTGTACTCTCAAATGTAGCTTAACACTTATATCTGACGAGCCTTCAGATTTTGATAGGCTCAGAATTACTTGTTTCAGATCTGGTGAGCTCAGATGTTCTTCAGATTTTGATAGGCTCAGAATTACTTGTTTCAGATCTGGTGAGCTCAGATGTTCTTCAGATTTTGATAGGCTCAGAATTACTTGTTTCAGATCTGGTGAGCTCAGAAGTAATTCCTTCAGAAATTCTAAGGTTCAGATAATAACTTCAGAGTTTCACAGGCTCAGAATTACTTGCTTCAGATCTGGTGAGCTCAGAAGTAATTCCTTCAGAAATTCTAAGGTTCAGATAATAACTTCAGAGTTTCATAGGCTCAGAATTACTTGCTTCAGATCTGGTGAGCTCAGAAGTAATTCCTTCAGAAATTCTAGGGTTCTTTAGTACGCAAATTTTAACTTTTAATCCTGCACACTGAATTAAATTATTAGTACTCCAATTTAACCTTAAATACATTGTTATCATCAAAATCAATTAAGGAGATACAAAATCATAATTTTGTTCCAACAATCTCCCCCTTTTTGATGATGACAACTATATGTATTTAAAATCAATTGTTGTTGTTTTTATTTAACATCTTGACTTCAGGTTCTGAGGTTTGCAAGCTCCCCCTGAGTCTGATAAGCTTCAAAAGTTTATCAATGATAAATATAAAACAGTCTAAGAGTAATATTTAATGTCAAATATAATTTCATATATTCTACCTTCAGAATTAGAGGTTTGCAAGCTCTATTTCTTCAGATTGACAAATATAAGATATGGTTTGCAAGCGTATCTTATATTATATGAATTTATGTTGGACAAAATTTATTACTCCCCCTCATTAAAAGTTTAAAAGACTTTAATATAACTTAACAAGAGTAGAGTTCAGAAAATGTGATCTTTAGAGCTTCAGAAATAATTTCACTGCCATAGGAAATGAAATAATATTTTCTCCCCCTTTGTCATTATCAAAAACGGGTCAGTCAAAGCACAAGTTACAGGGTAGTAAATGCACACAGCAAACAACCACCAGCAGTAAATGCATTCAACGGTAAAAGGGAATTGTTAAGTACCATGGTGAAACAGGGAATTGTTTCAGAATGAAGACGAGTTTCTTCAAGATCTGAATCAGTTCCAGGAAAAGGTGGAGTGGTTTGAATGGATGAGGGGTTTGGTTCAGAAGTGGTTGGCTTAGGAGATGAAGTCTGAAGGGGTTCAGTTTGGGATTCAGCAGGGACTTCAGAATTTTGAACATTTGAGGGTTCAGATTGGTCTACGTCCATTGCTATTGGGGTAGACTCAGAATCTTTAATAGGAGATTTCTGAGGGTATTTAGGAGTGTCAGAAATGGTTATAGTGGAAGTTTCAAAATATTGAAAACGTGAGAAGTGATAGTGACTAGTGTGTAGTTAAGTGATTATAGTGGAAGTTTCAAAATATTGGGGAAACAAGATAGTGACGTAATGGGGGCTTGGCAGTTACTTTTAATAAAATCATCATTAGCTCTCCTTCATTACCCAGCGGTTACTAGACATGATGGGAAGTTACACAGATAAGTAGTGTTTTCAGAAGCCAGCTGTCAGTTAGAGAAACTGAGTGGTCAACTAACACTTAGAGTAGGTATCTGAGTCACAAGAAATCATATTTAATAATAAATAATTCTGATTGCTTCAGATGAGAGAGTGCTTCAGAACCTATATAATAGTTTCTGAGCCGTCCAAACTTCTGAGGCCCTTCAGAACCAGTTTATTCATTCAGAGTTAACAGCATTCAGAGATATCATTCAGAAATAAAAACCATGTTCAGATTTTTCTTGATAAAATCGAAACGATCAATAGCAAGAGGTTTGGTAAAGATATCAGCCCATTGATGCTCAGTGTCAATGAATTGAATCTTAATTACTCCCTTCTGAACATAGTCTCTAATGAAGTGATGTTTGATCTCAATGTGTTTAGCTCTTGAATGCAAAATAGGATTCTTAGACAAACAGATAGCAGCAGTATTATCACAGAGAAGTGGTATACTACTTATCCTTATCTGATAGTCCTCCAACTGATGTTTCATCCAGAGCAATTGCGTGCAACACTTAGCAGCTGAGATGTACTCTGCTTCTGCTGTAGATAGAGCAATAGTTGCTTGTCTCTTACTAGCCCATGATATAAGGTTTTCACCTAGAAATTGACAGTTTCCACTAGTGGACTTCCTTTCAATTTTATCACCAGCATAGTCAGCATCACAGAATCCAATAAGCTGATAATCTAAGGATTTCTTATAAAGTAATCCAAGATTAGTGGTTCCTTTCAGATATCTAAAGATTCTCTTAACAGCAGTTAGATGGGACTCTCTAGGATCTGATTGAAATCTAGCACACAAGCATACACTGAACAAGATATTTGGTCTAGATGCAGTGAGATAAAGGAGGGAACCAATCATACCTCTGTATAATTTCTGATCTACTTTGCCTTCAGATTCTTCCTTCAGAAGACAGCTAGAGGGATGCATAGGAGTTGACATTGGTTTACAATCTTCAAGACCAAATTTCTTCAGTAAATCCTTTGTGTATTTGGTTTGATGCACATATACTCCTTCTTTTCTTTGATTGATTTGAATTCCCAAGAAGAATGTTAGTTCTCCCATCATACTCATTTCAAATTCATCCTGCATAAGCTTAGAGAAATTCTTGCAAAGAGAAGCATTAGTTGAACCAAAGATAATATCATCAACATAAATCTGAACAATCAAAATATCAGTTTTTAAGGTTTTTCTAAAGAGAGTGTTATCAACATGTCCTTTTTCAAAACCATTTTCTAGAAGAAATATACTTAACCTTTCATACCAAGCTCTTGGAGCTTGTTTCAAACCATACAGAGATTTCTTCAATTTGTAAACATGATCAGGACACTTTATATCTTCAAAGCCAGGAGGTTGTTTAACATAGACTTCTTCATAAATTACTCCATTCAGAAATGCACTCTTAACATCCATTTGAAATAGAGTGATGTCATGATTAACTGCATAGGACAAGAGAAGTCTAATTGCCTCAAGTCTTGCTACTGGTGCAAAGGTTTCAGTGAAATCTATGCCTTCTTGCTGACTATAACCTTGTGCAACCAGTCTAGCTTTATTTCTGACAACTTCTCCCTTTTCATTTGACTTGTTTCTGAATACCCATTTTGTTCCAATAATGTTCTTGTGTTTGGGTTTTGGTACCAGATCCCAAACATCATTTCTTTCAAATTGATTGAGTTCTTCTTGCATTGCAACAATCCACCCATCATCTGAGAGTGCTTCTTCTATGTTTGTGGGTTCAATTAATGAAATTAACCCAACTAGGGATTCATCCTCTTTGAAAGCAGATCTGGTCTTTCTTGGGCTATCCTTGTTACCAACAATTAGCTCTTCAGGATGAGATGATCTATACTTGAATTTACTCTTAGGTGGAGCAGGTGTCTGAGAGGGTTCAGTTTCTGAAGGGTCTTCAGTTTCAAGGCCTTCAGAGATATCTTCATTTTGAGTCTCAGATGGATATACAGCAATGGAGAGATCTTCACACTCAGAATTTGAGGAAACTTGAAATTCTGCAAAAGTCTCAGCTTGCTCTGACATTTTATCGTCAGGCTCTTTATCATCAAATCTAACATGTATAGATTCTTCAACTGTGTGAGTTTCAGAATTATACAATCTGTATGCTTTTGAGCGTTCAGAGTAGCCTATAAAGATACCCTTATAAGCTCTAGCATCAAATTTCTTTCGATAGACCTTGTTGTCTAGAATATAACAAGTACATCCAAACTGATGAAAATAAGAAATATTTGGTTTTCTTCCTTTGAACAGTTCATAAGCAGTTTTGTTCAGAATAGGTCTGATGTAGATTCTATTCTGAACATAGCAAGCAGTACTCACGGCTTCTGCCCACAAGAACTTAGCTAGGTTAGACTCAAGCATCATGGTACGAGCCATTTCTTGCAAAGATCTATTCTTTCTTTCTACAACACCATTCTGCTGTGGTGTTCTAGGAGAAGAGAATTCATGGATTACTCCATGCTCTGAGCAGAAAGATTCGAAAGAGTCATTTTCGAACTCTCCCCCATGGTCGCTTCTAACCTTCAGAATCCGAAGATCCTTTTCACTTTGTATTTGTGTGCAGAAGTCACTGAACACCACAAGTGCTTCACTCTTAGAACGTAGGAATTTCACCCAAGTCCATCTACTGAAATCATCAACCATGACCAATCCATATTTTTTTACCATTGATAGAGGCTGTCGAAACAGGACCAAACAGATCAATGTGAAGCAATTCTAAGGGTCTGGAAGTAGAGACAATGTTTTTAGACTTGAATGAAGTCTTAGCAAATTTTCCTTTTTGACATGAGCCACAAAGTGCATCTGAGTGATAATCAATGTCAGGCAAACCACTAACAAGCTTTTGTTTGCTAAGCTTAGAGATCAACCTCCAGTTAGCATGACCAAGACGCTTGTGCCATAGCCATTTCTCATCACTCAGAGACAAAAGACATATAATCTTTTGGTCAACCAAATCAGAAAAGTTTACTTTATAAACATTGCCAACTCTCATTCCCTTGAATACTACAGATTTGTCAGAGTCTTTTGATACAGTACATGATTCCTTATTAAATGTAACAACACACCCATTGTCACAAAATTGACTAATGCTCAATAGATTGTGTTTAAGTCCATCAACTAACCAAACATCTTTAATGGAAAGAGAAGAATTACCAACTGTACCTGTACCAATGATCTTCCCTTTTTGTTTTCCTCCAAATCCCACAGAGCCTCCCTCTTTCAGAGTTAGGGTTTGGAACATATGCTTTTCTCCCGTCATATGTCGTGAGCAACCACTGTCCAGGTACCAGGGCTGCTGTTTTACCTTTCCTTGCATGAGCATCTGAAGCAAACATTATTTCAGATTTTGGTACCCATATTCTGATGGGTCCTTTAGAGTTAGTCTTCTGAATAGTATTCCTTCTTTGTTTTCTATGATCAACACAAGATCTAGAATTAATTAAGCTTTGACAAGAATGTTTAGGCTTAATTTGATTCTTGGATTTTGATCTGGAGTATATCACAGTTCCAAAGGTCAAGCAAGGATCTGAAGTAACTTTACCTTGATTTCTCAGAGGTTCAGATGACTTCTGAGCCTTAACTTGAGAACTTTTGGACTCAGAAATTTTAGGTTCAGAAGAACTTGGAACTTCTGAGTCTTTGGGTTCAGGTTCAGAACCTCCTTCAGAGTTGGATGCCTTCAGATCAAGTGTACCACTTTTAACAAAGGTAGAGAATAATTCAGGTGGAGTATCATCCTCACTATATGATTTCAGAGGTTTATCCCAGTTCTTAAACCGAGAATAACCAATGCCTTCACCATAGTTACGAGTCATATGATAAATCATGGAAGCCATTTTACTCCTATTGAAGGTACAACGAATAAATTCGTGAAGAGCATCTTCATGATCATCATTGAGCTTGTCTGCCAAGACATAGTTAGATTCAACATGACAAATACGAATGTTTAACGATTCATTTTCATCATAAAGAATCTTGGCATCCTTTTTCAATGATTCATGAACATTCTTCAGAATTTTGTGTTGACTTACTATACGAGAGTAATGTTTCACGGCAATCTTAAGAGAATCAATTAATTCAGATTTAGTCATGTTAGAGTATACCTCATTTTCATCATCTGAGTCATCTTCAGAATCTCTATCAGAGTTGTTACCTTCAGAAGTTCTTGCCATTAAAGCCAGATTGCCTTCTTCATCATCTTCTCCTTCAGAGTCATTCTCAATGGTCTCCCAAGTGGCTAACAAACTCTTCCTTACCTTTTCTTTGTACTTTTCTTTCCCAAAGCTCTTATTCTTTCCTTTGTCCTTGGATGACATTTCTGGACAGTCCGCAATGAAGTGTCCAGATTTCTTGCAGTTATAGCAGTTGTTCAGTTCTTCCTTTTTGTCCTTTGAAAAGGAACTTCTTGAGTTGTTTCCTTTGTTTGGAAACCTTTTGTATTTCTTGTTCCATTTCTGAAACCTTCTAACCATTAGTGCCATTTCTTCATTCTCAGAATTTTCATCCATCATATCATCAGAAGTTTCTTCCTCTTGTTCAGACACTTTGATCTTTGCAGCTTTTGAGGAAGTCTGAACAGAGCTTAGAGCCAAGGACTTCATCTTCTTGACAGGTTCATCTGACATAAGTTCTAGCTCATGACTTCTGAGTGAGCTTATTAAATCTTCAAGAGTCACATTGTCCAAATCCTTGGATTCCTGAAAAGCTGTAACTTTTGGTCTCCATTTGGAAGGTAAGCTCCTCAGAATTTTCTTCACGTGATCAGATGCAGTGTAGCTTTTCTTCAGAACTTGAAGACCAGAGACAAGGGTTTGAAACCTTGAATACATGGTTTCAATATCTTCATCTTCCTTCATTCTGAACAGCTCATATTGATGAACTAATAAGTTTGCCTTAGCTTCTTTGACTTGCTTATTTCCTTCATAGGTGGAACATAGAGAGTCCCAGATAGTTTTGGCACATGACTTGTTGGATATTTTTAAATACTCAGCATGAGATATTGCACCAATAAGCATATTCTTAACAGTATGATGCTTCTTATACTGTTTCTTCTTTTCAGCATCAAAGAACTTTCTGTAGGTATTTCTTACAACACCTTCATCATCCATGTGTTCAAAATGTATACCATCTTCAATGATATCCCATAACTCATCATCGGTCCCAATGATGTAACTATACATCTTGGTTTTCCAGAAAGGAAAAGTAGTAGGATCACTGTTGAAGTAAGGTGGTTTGTCTCTGTGATTATCACTGTTCCTTTCCCTATCATAGTTGTGAGGAGGTGGAACAGCAGAGTGATCAGGTCCAGAGGAAGCAGAAGGAGAGGTAACACCAGACATGTTTTTCAACTAAGTACCCCTAGATCTTTTACTGTTTCACTGTTAAGTGAAGAGCAACAGACCGGAGCTCTGATGCCAATTGAAGGTTGAAAAACACACAAGAAGGGGGGGGGGGGGGGGGGGTTGAATTGTGTTGAGACTTTTTCTAAGTTAAAACAAATTGCAGCGGATAAGGTATAACACACACAATATATGAGGATAGGGTTAGAGAGAGATGCTCAGAATTTTTATACTGGTTCCTCCCACTAACAGGAGTAGTCCAGTCCTCTTGTCCTTCACAAGAGATTTCACTATAATCACTCAGATTACAAATGCTCAAGCACTAAGCAAGAGACTTCAAACTGCTCAAGCACAAAGCAAGAGACTTCCAATGCTCAAGCACAAAGCAAGAGACTTCCAATGCTCAAGCACAAAGCAAGAGACTTCCAATGCTCAAGCACAAAGCAAGAGACTTCCAATGCTCAAGCACAAAGCAAGAGACTTCAAACTGGTCTTAATGTTAATAAAGATAAGAGATTAACACTTGATATACAATCAGAGGTGTTTACAAAATACAATGCAGTTACAAGACTAACTTAGAAAATTATCACAAAGTTTCTAAGTGTTTGATAGCTTCAGAATTTTACAGAGTTTCAGCACGTTCAGAAGCTTAAGTCTTTTTTTTTTATTTCTTCACAAATCTTCTTCCTTTTATAGATGATAAAATGAACGTTGAAGATTATAGCCGTTTGAAGAATTGAGACGCTCCTTTGTATAGATCAGTGAGCTTATTAGCTGTTCTGATTTGCAGTAGCTTAGGAGCTTAACGTTTACTACAAAATGAGAGATTCCTTTTGGCTTTTGATATTTGAACCTTGGTGAAAGCCAAATAAGGAAATAATCGTTTCTGAAGCCTGACTTGAAAAGGACCTTTCCATGGTCAAACCTTTTCATTCTTGGTTTCTGCGTTTGGACTTAGTCAGGCACAGTCTTCAATAAAATTGTACTCTCAAATGTAGCTTAACACTTATATCTGACGAGCCTTCAGATTTTGATAGGCTCAGAATTACTTGTTTCAGATCTGGTGAGCTCAGATGTTCTTCAGATTTTGATAGGCTCAGAATTACTTGTTTCAGATCTGGTGAGCTCAGATGTTCTTCAGATTTTGATAGGCTCAGAATTACTTGTTTCAGATCTGGTGAGCTCAGAAGTAATTCCTTCAGAAATTCTAAGGTTCAGATAATAACTTCAGAGTTTCACAGGCTCAGAATTACTTGCTTCAGATCTGGTGAGCTCAGAAGTAATTCCTTCAGAAATTCTAAGGTTCAGATAATAACTTCAGAGTTTCATAGGCTCAGAATTACTTGCTTCAGATCTGGTGAGCTCAGAAGTAATTCCTTCAGAAATTCTAGGGTTCTTTAGTACGCAAATTTTAACTTTTAATCCTGCACACTGAATTAAATTATTAGTACTCCAATTTAACCTTAAATACATTGTTATCATCAAAATCAATTAAGGAGATACAAAATCATAATTTTGTTCCAACATTATAAAATTGATTTCTGGGAATAGAAGGTTGGAAATAAATATACCTACGTTTGTTAGGAAGGAATACAAATTTATTCCTAGGAAAAATTTATGCCTAGGAGATTTTTTTTCCCATGAAAAGGGGAGTTTTATTCCCAAGTGATAATGGGGGGAACTTTTATTCCCATGTATATGGTAATCAATTTTTGTTTGCAAAAGACTATGTTATCCCCACCAAACCCACTAACCCCATTACATAACTTCATGTGCATATAGTTTGCAAGAAAAATAAACTACCCTTGTGCATGCACGTTTTAATTTTTTTATTTCTTACATTTATTTCTTACATAGAATTTTATTAATTAATTAATTAGAAAAAATAAACATTTTATTAATATATAAAACTTACGGTTAAAATCAATAAATTAAAATAAAAGTAGTCTAAAACTATAAATAATTCAAACAAAACAATATTTAATAAAAAATATACCATCCTTCTTGCCTTTGCATATTTGTAAGTTTAATTTATAAATTATGTCAATAAAAAAATATAAATTATCAAGTATGTATAATTTTTGAAATATGTAGTAAAGAAATAATAGGGATATTTTAGGAATTTAAGCATTCATTCCTAGGAATAGATTTTATAAACCAAACACATTTTAGTTATTCCTAGGAATTTTAAAAATGCCATCCAAACACTTTTTTTACATTTTCCTTGGAAAAAGATTCCCATAATTATATTTCAAGAAAAACTAATCCAAGGAATATATTTTGCATCCATGAAACAAACACACCCTGAATGAATTAAGGAAAGCCGGATTGCATATTTGAACCCATCTTTAAGATTAACAAAGACTTAGAAAATGATATTTCGCAGTCATCATTAAACATAATTTATCTCATGCTACTTGGAATACTCTTTTAAGTTTCTTCATTCTCATAGAATATTTGTCAGGGTTCCTATCTATAGGGGACCCTATCCGCAACACACACCTTCTCTCTCTAAAAACTACTTCTGTGCCTTCTCTCTACCCTTTGCTGCCGCCACTCCTTCCCTTCCATCCAAATATCTTACTCAAGATGTAGAGTTATATGTGGTGGTGCGATGAGCGGCGTTTGGCCCTCTGCACCACCGGTCTGTCAGATCGTCGACGTCACTGCCTCCACAGAGTGTTTTTTTTCCGACAGATCTGTGTTTTTCTTTGTTCCTGTTTCGTTTTTCATTTCGTTTTTAGATCTCCTTGTTGTTCCTCCTCCTGTGTTGGGTGTTTTGAAGTGGTGAGGGTAATGGCGGCGCCGCTGGTTTCTTGGGGTTTTGTTCTCGCCGGGATATGGGTTCTGGTCTGGTAGTTATTTTTGTTAGCTTTTGGATTTTGGATCTGTTTCGGTTGTGGACTATAGGATTGAAGGTTGTCGGTTTGGAGCTTTATACCGGTGGTGGTTGTTTTCTTGTGGTGATGGAGGTGTTTGCTGTTCCGGCGGATTTTGGTGGTGGTTTGTTGCTCCGATGACGGTTCTGGTGGTGCTAGTTTGCCCTGACGGCAGTTGAGGATGTGGTGGTGGTGGTACTTCGTCTTCCGTTTTGGACTGAATGTATGGGTTTTGGCGTGGTTTTGTTTTGCTATTGGTTGTTTAAAGATTGGTTGGATTGAGGTGGCCTGGACAGTGGTGTGTTGATGTTTTGGGTGGCTATATTCGGGTTGGGTGTGTTTTATTATGGTATGGCGACGGTGGCTATTTCTGTTACAGTTTCAAGACTTGTTTTCTCGCCGTCAAAACTGTGTCGTTTGCTTTCTTGCTCGAGTCTTCGCTGACAGCTACACAATCAGATCGCAAATGTAGACTTTTTGCTTTTACCAGAGACTTCTGGCGGTCTCCACTGAGTTAGATGTTTTGGTGGGTTGCAGTTTGCTCATATCTGTGTGGAGTGTGTTTAATTATTGATGTTTTCTTTTAGTTTGAAAGGGATGAGTTCGACAATGATGTTTTCGGTGGAAAATGTTTCTATTCTGTTTCAGTTTAGTGTTTTGGTTTTAGCTGGAGTTGGAGTAGGAGGTTATTGAGTCATTGTTGAATTTTAATTGGTGTATTGTAAGGGGTGATTTGAGATGTTTGTTTGATGTACTTTTTGATTGGTTAAGGTGTTTTCATCGCCTTACCTTTCTTTGTTTGATCCGACAATCCTTTATACTTTTTGCGTAAGGATTAGTCCATTAATAAAATTTAGCCGATTAAAAAAAAAAAAATACCCTATCCAATTTGCAATATAGGGATAATGTCAAGTCATCAATTGTTCATTGGTGATATGTTCTAAAAAACAAGCCTGTGTTTTGGTGTAACAGCTCTTTGCCAGATTTAAAAGGATCTTCAAAAGGATCCCCAAAGCATGAGCCACGACACCTTTCAGAACACAAGGTATGTAATATACTTTAATAACTTCAACATTTCCTGCTGCATTATAATTTCAAAATACCACGCAAACCCTACGAATGGGCAGTTCTGTTTTGTTATTTGATTTTGCAACTGATTGTTTTAATTTCTAGAATGTTGCCAGATGTGCTAGGTTTAGTCCTGATGGAAGGTTTGTTGCCACTGGAAGTGCAGATACATCGATAAAGCTATTTGAGGTGCTAACTTATTATTTAGAATAAATGTATTGCCCTTTCTTGACACAACTCTTAAACTTATGCTTCAATTTATTTGGCAGGTTTCAAAAATCAAGCAAATGTTGCTCCCAGATGCAAAGGATGGTCCGGTGCGGTCTGTTGTAAAAACATATTATGACCATATACAAGTATGTTTTCACTTTACCAAGTTCTATTTAGTTATTCATGTGAAATTGTTTCTTTTATTGCATAGTTTGATATTTCTGTATGATTTTAAACTAATATTTGTCTTCTGCACTTATTGTTGACAATGACTTGACTTCACGATAGCTTTTTAATTTCTAATGTGTCAATAGATAATTTTCCTGAGTTCGAAAATATTTCATATTGTTAGTGTTCATTTAAAATCTAAGAATATTGGAAATTTTCTGGTTACTGGATTCAGAGACTTATAAGTTATAATTAGCATACTGAAAAGTGGAGCATCAGTTTACAAATGACTAAAATTGCATGGTTTTTATTCTTCATCTATTTTCACGAGACCTGTGGAAGCTCATAGTTCAAAATTATCGTTGTCGTGATAAATTTACATTAAACATAATATTTGAATATCAATGTTCCAACTTCAATTTCATTGTTTTAACATGTATTACACTTGCTCTAATACTGACGAAGTTTGGAAGGTTTTTGTTTTTACATATCCTATTATGCTTTTATGTGGTGAAATGTAAAGCTTATAAAATGCTTCTGAGAAACTTTTCTCATAGTTCTGACTTTTCTTATATACATAAAACTGCAGCCAGTAAATGATTTGGATTTTCATCCACAAGGTACTATCCTGGTCTCTGGAGCCAAAGATCAGACAATAAAGTATGATCTCATGTAGTAAATTTTTTTGATTTGTTTCTTGTCTCTGTCCTTTATATTTTGGAATTGCTCCTAGAATTTGACATGCTGGTGTAATTTCATGTAGGTTTTTTGATATTTCAAAAACCAATGCCAAGAAATCGTACAGGGTTATCCAGGTATTGCTATTCTACATTTATATACTAGCAAGAAATGAGAATTAATAATAATTGACCATAAACTTTCATTTGTGTTGAATTGTCTTGTAGGACACGCACAATGTTCGCTCTGTATCTTTTCACCCCTCCGGGGACTTTCTGTTGGCAGGTATTTATGTTTTTCACGTCTTTCTGCATAATAATATGCTACTAATGTTTTTTTCATTACTAAAATAGATTCAGTCTTCATTTATGTGTTCTTGTCGTGTTTCTTAATAGTATGAAAATTTTCAATTACAAACAGTATGCTCCGATATAGTTGCTGTGGAGCTATATTCATTGTATCATGTCATGTTCACCTTTCAGTATTATTTGTATGAAACCGAGCTTAGGAAGTCATGTGGTCCAGTGAATTACTTTTGGTTGGTATCAATACACCTTTAGGTTTATATTTCAATGAATCCACTCATATTTCTGAGTTAAGGCAATAACTCGGTAACTGAGAGACCCTGTCTTTGTTTCTAGATTACCATCCAATCACCATATTTGCTTTCTTCCTTGATTTACTCAAAACATCAAAGATGATAAATATCAATTTCGAACAGGCACTGATCATGCGATTCCACATTTGTATGATATAAATACCTTTCAGTGCTATCTGTCCGCAAATGTCCCAGACAATAGCCCTAATGGAGCCATAAACCAGGCATGTCAATCCTCTCTTGCTCACAAACTATTAACTATTATACTTTCATCGTTGCTACAGTGATTGAATGGTTTCCTTGTCTGTTTTGTAGGTTAGTTATTCTTGTACAGGTGCCATGTATGTTACAGCATCGAAATATGGTGCTATTCGGTTGTGGGATGGCATCACTGCCAATTGTGTGCGCTCAATAACTGCAGCACATGGAACAGCAGAGGCTACCAGTGCAATTTTTTCAAGAGATGAAAGGTATAATACATTTTGGAGCAGATATTTGTTTAAGTGACTGACATTTACATTGATGCAGTAAAAGACCATTATAGTAATAGACGCATATAATAATTATTCCTGGTTCCGTCCCTAGTGATGAGGGAGAGCCCAAAAGAGGGGAGACCTCTTTCCATGGGCGTAAGTGACAGACCGCACCATAACTAATCTGTCAACCCATTATTAACCAACATAAAACTTCATGAATAACTCTTTTATAGGAAAGTTTATTAACATTAATATAGAGTATGAAGGGTGCTATAATCCATATACCAATTATAAAGTCACTGCACAAACATTACTCACTTTGATTTTGAACATAATGAAGTGGTGTTAAACTGCTGATGTTTTTGTAGAACAGAAAGAAATATTGAAGTAGAACTATGCATATGAGCTAGCGAACCTGGTTCACCCAGTTTGGCAGACAAGTGAGTCGACCCACCTCGGGCTCGCAGGCCAAAGCCCCACTCTGACAAGTCTACTTTGAAGTTATTGCTCCTGTTGGAGTTCTGAACCTTTAACCAATTTGCAACGAACACCATGTTTACTAATTACTACTACAATACACGTTAAAATCTTGTAGTTTATTTGATTAAAAAATAAAAACAAAAAGAGGAAAATTTTTATCGGATTCTTTAATTGCTTTTGATGTAATGGCCAATGCTGGTTTGACCAACTATTTACACTTCAAATTTTTCCAATAAGCTTAGATTGGTGTATCAATATAACCATTAGTTTTCTAGGTTTGTCCTCTCCTGTGGTAAGGACTCTACCATAAAGCTTTGGGAGACTGGTTCTGGAAGATTAGTCAAACAATATCTCGGTGCCTTACATACACAGCTAAGATGCCAGGTACTTTGATTTGATCAATTTATATACTGTTAAGTAGTTATCACATTTTCCATCCATGTTCTCATAGTTACCATTTTGTGTACTCTCTATGCAGGCTATTTTTAATGCGACAGAAGAATTTATTCTATCCATAGATGATAGATGAACTGAACAACGAGGTTTATTTAGCTGTCTACTGTTTGGTGATGTTAGCTTTATACAACGGATTTTATATGAAGAATCTTGTGTACTTTGCAGGTTGTTATTTGGGATGCGCTGACAACAGAAATAGTAGCAAAATGGCCTTCTAATCATGTTGGTGCACCACGCTGGCTTGAACACTCACCAGTAGAGTCTGCTTTTATTTCATGTGGAACTGATAGATCAATTCGGTTCTGGAAGGAGGTTTAATATATACACCAGTATGTTAGCCCGGCCATGCACAGGATAAAATTTTTTTTAAATATTATTTATGTATTTATTTTAATATATTATTTGTGCAATATTTAATTAAAAATGCTAAGATAAAATTGAGATATATTTTGCATGATATATGTTTAACAATGTTATAAGATAGAGTGAGATGATGAATATTATTTTGCTTCCCGTTTTACACTATTAAGAGATAGATTATTTTTGTCATCTTTATATTTGTGACTATATAGTGACCTTTTAAATATAAAATGATTATAAACTTCATTTTCAAATGAAAATTTAATTAGTCTAGATGCATTTTTAATAGTAGGGTCAAAAGGGTTCTACGTTTCTCATTCTACACTTGTGATAGATTATATCTCTCTCTCACTATTTATACATCTATCGAACAAAATAATTTTCATTTTTTAATAATATTTATTTGCTTATGTTCTTTTTTCTTTGGAAGGTTGTTTATATATATCACTTTTCATTTTATATTATTTTGAATGTTGCGTATATTTTTCTTTCAATTATTTATGAGATTGACTTTGTATAATTTACTTGAGTATGAAAATACGATACATGTTTAAGGATGTTACAGGGGTATAATGTGGTGGAAAATACTTTCATTTTTCGTTCAACAACACTATGAGATTCTATTTGACTCCCTCTCTTTCACGTCTCTATAGGAATTCCATCGACAAAATTTTAAATGAATATTAAGATACTTTGACAATGTTCCTATTCTCAACTTTTTTTTTGTCATTGTATCACAATGAAGCAATTTTCACGTGTAAGTAGCAAATGAAAAATTCTATGCATGAATCTCCACTTATATTGATAAATTAGCATCTCGAAAAAGCTTTGAACGAATGTTTATGAAAAGTTTAAAATTGAAATTACAAATAAAAAAAATATCTATTGGTTATAAAAAATTAAAATTATATTAGTTTAATTTAGATTTCAATTCCCATAGATAAGTGCGACAAACACAAAATAAGAAAAAACTCTCATAGTCGGAATTCAAATTTTAATTAGTCAATGTTTATTTTTAATAGTAAAGTGGGAAGTGTTTCATGTTTCCCATCAAGATCTCTCTCTCTCTCTTTAATTCTCGTGTTCGGTTCTCATTATCACATACATTAACTTTTCATCTTGGGAATCATTTTTACCGTGCTAGATAAAATTTTAAATAAGTGATACCCATTATAAAATATAAAAGTAGGGATTTGCGATTAACATTCAAATTTTCATTATTCAATGTATTTTATTGATACTGGGGTGAGAAAATGCTACCCATTTTTCATTCTATACCACTGAGACTCTCTCTCTCTCATTCTAGCCATCTTATGTGTCCGTTACAGAACTCTATGACTGCTCCATGAACAAAGCATAGTTGTAAATTCTATATTATTTTTAAAAAATATCAATAAAATTCTCGCACTCTTGTTCAAAAAAATAAATAAATAAAAAATCTCGCACTTAGTTCTCACTATCATCTACGAACAATTTTTATCATGGGATCACTTTTCGTCGTGCTAGATAAAATTTAGAGATAATTAGTTAAGGTATAATTTTAATAGTCAAATGAGTGATCCCATGAAAAAATATGAAATATGATTTAAATTTATTTTAAAACAAATCAAGATAGAAATATAATATTTAACTGAATGATTGGATAATAGATATATATCCAATCAAATTTTAGTCGAAGTGTTCATTTTCTTTTTGATAGAAATCCAAAATCGAAGTGTTTACTTAGTTTTTATATACTCCATATTAAGTATATAATATTTAATCATGAATTAATAAGTTTGTCGTCATTAAAATTATAATATATATTAATAATTAACATAAAATATTTGAATTTTTACAAAAAAAAAATAATTGAAAAGTTTTAATTGAATTTTACCTACGCAATAATATTAAAATAGAATATTATAATTTTTAAAATAAAAAAATATCAATGCCCGCAAAAATAAAGAGTTTTTTGAAAAAATAAAATAATAATAACGAAGATTCTATAAAAAAATAGAGTTTATTTAAAAAATATATAATATTAAAGTTTCTACAATAAGAAAATGTGAGAGAAGTTATAATTGGATGAAAAAAAAAACTCGATAAAAAAAAAAAGATCTAGTTTAGTTGTATATATCTAACAAATTATTTTTTAATATTAATCCTTTAGAGAAATACAAAAAAAATATAAGCTTTAATTAAATGCCACCTAAACAATTTAACTCTAATTTTTTTACATTCAATTTAGCTCTAATTAAACGCCACATAAGCAATTTTTCTTGAGATTGCACAAAAGAGCTCCGTGGGAATCTCGCTATGTATATAACTAGTATGTTAGCCCGTGCCGTGCACGGGATAATTTTCTTTTTAAATATTATTTATGTATTTATTTTAATATATTATTTTAATATCTTTACTTTTTTTTCTTTTAATAATATTTTGGAGTTAGCTGGTTGGTTAAGTTAGTGGAGGGGTGCCAACCTAGTTGGGATGTCTCTTCTACTTAACTCGGCTTTCTCTTTTTGCTTATAAAAAAAAATATTTATATAAAAAATATTTAATTAAAAATGCTAAGATAAAATTGAGATATATTTTGCATGATATATGTTTAACAATGTTATAAGATAGAGCGAGATGACGAATATTATTTCGCTTCCCGTTTTATACTATTAAGAGATAAATTATTTCTTTCATCTTCATATCTGTGACTATATAGTGACCTTTTAAATATAAATTGATTATAAACTTCATTCTCAAATGAAAATTTAAAGTCTAGGTGCATTTTTAATAGTATGGTCAAAAGTGTTACGCGTTTCTCATTCTACACCCGTGAGAGATTCTATCTCTCTCTCATTATTTCTACATCTCTGGAACAGAATAATTTTCATTTTTTAATAATATTTATTTTCTTATGTTCTTTTTTTTTGGAAGGTTGTCTATATATGTCACTTTTCATTTTATATTATTTTGAATGTTGCCTATATTTTTCTTTCAATTATTTATGAGATTGATTTTGTATAATTTACTTGAGTATGAAAATATGATATATGTTTAAGGATGTTATATGAACATAGTGTGGTGGAAAATACTCCTTCATTTCCCGTTCAAAAACACTATGAGGTTCTATCTGACTCCCTCTTTTTCAACTCTCTATAGGAACTCCATCAACAAAATTTTAAATGAATATTAAGATACTTTGATCATGTTCCTTTTCGCAACTTTTTTTTTGTCATTGTACCACAATGAAGCAATTTTCACGTGTGACCGTCAAATGAATAAATCTATGTATGAAAGTTTAAAATTGAAATTATAAAAAAAATCCTTTGATTATAAAAAATTAAAATTATATTAATTTATTTTAGATTTCAATTCCCATAGATTTTTTCAGTTGGATGTAATATAGTGAAACTGAAAATGCGACGAACACAAAATAAGGAAAAACTCTCGTAGTCGGAATTCAAATTTTAATTAGTCAATGTCTATTTTTAATAGTAGAGTGAGAAGTGTTTCCCGTTTCCCATTAAGAGATTCTCGTGTTCGGTTCTCACTATTACATACATTAACTTTTCATCTTGGGAATCATTTTTATCATGCTAGATAAAACTTTAAATAAGTGATCCCCATTATAAAATATAAAAGTATGCATCTGCGATTGAAATTCAAATTTTCATTATTCAATGTATTTTTTTTTTTAATATTGGGGCGATGAATGCTACCCATTTTTCATTCTATACCACTGAGACTCTCTCTCTCTCTCTCTCTCACTCATTCTAGCCGTCTTATGTGTCCGTTACAGGACTCTATGGCTGCTCCATGAACAAAAAATAGTTGTAAATTCTTTATTATTTTTTAAGAATATCAATAAAATTCTCGCACTCTTATTCAAAAAAAAATCTCACACTTAGTGTTGAGACCTTTTAGGGTGTTGGCTTCATTTGGTAAAATAAGCCTGATTCCATGATGTGGAGCATGATGTGTGGCACATCAGGGTTCACATCTGGTCGCCCTACTGGACGCGCCTTTATTTATTTAAACGCGATCTTTTGAAAAAGATTTGTTTTTCAAGTATATCGTGCCAGCTTGCGCGCCAAGGAACAAGATAATCTTTCATGGTTCTGTTTTATTTTATTGGCCGACTTTGATCAAAAAGATTTGAAACAAACAATTAAAAGATTATGATCAAATAAATCTCAAAGAGAATTAACAAAGGCCAGCTGTTATCATTGAAGATCCAAGCCCATGAAACTTGTTCTATATAAAGGAAGACTGAAGACATAAAGGAGCACGAAGCCAAGAGTTGAAGATATCGAGTCTTAGGTCTTAGTCTGTTCATTGTTATTTGTGAGCCTTCACTTGAATCATAATTTTGATACAAGTAAGGACTGAGTTTGATAGAGTTGTAATCTCTAGTATTCTTTCTCCAAAGCTTTGAAGCAAGGAGTTAGAGTGTGCAACACTCAAAGCCGTTAGGTACGAGTGCATAGTTTTCTAGGAGTGTGTCTCCAAACTGAGTTTGTTATTAAATCCTTACTGGGTAAGGTTGAGGGGGAGTGAGCAGAGGTTCTCATATCTAGGAGTTCCTAGGTAGAATTAGCACGGGTAGTGATTAAGTGAGAAGTTGTAAACGGGGGAGTTTAGCTTTGAATTGATACTACCATAGTGGATTCATCCCTGGATTGGTATCCTCCAGAATAGGGCTTGTTATAAGTGCCGAACTGGGTTAACAAACTCACGTGTTCTTTTGTTTCCTGCACTTTATATTGTTTACTTGTTCATCAAGTTCAGTTGTTCACGATGTTGACACATTAGGCTACACATCGTACGATTCCTAAAGTGTACACATCGTGCTACACATCTGACACTTGCCACCAGAATTTCAATTGGCATCAGAGCAGGCACCCTGCCTGTTTGAGGGTGAGCTCCAGGGAAGTTACTTTCTGGAAACATGGACAAGGATGGAACAACGGTCAACAAACCACCCCTCCTGGATGGAACCAACTATGACTACTGGAAGCCAAGGATGATTGCCTTCCTAAAGTCACTTGACAGCAGAACTTGGAAAGCTGTGCTCAAAGGCTGGGAGCATCCCAAAATCTTGGATGCTAATGGTGTTGACACTGGTGTACTCAAGCCAGAGGAAGATTGGTCAGCTGCAGAAGACACTGCATCACTTGGAAACTCCAAAGCTTTGAATGCTTTATTCAATGGAGTGGACAAGAACATGTTCAGATTAATCAAGCAGTGTACTGTTGCAAAGAATGCCTGGGAGATACTCAGAACCACTCATGAAGGCAATGCCAAGGTAAAAAGCTCAAGAATCCAACTTCTCAACACTAAGTTTGAAAACCTCAGAATGAAAGAAGAAGAATCAATTCATGACTTTCACATGAATTTGCTTGAGGTGGACAATTCCTTTGAGGCTCTAGGTGAGAAATTGTCTGAAGAAAAGCTTGTGAGAAAGATGCTTAGGTCTCTACCCAAGAGATTTAACATGAAAATCACAGCTATTGAAGAAGCTCAAGACATCCCAAGTATGAAACTTGAAGAACTTGTGAGCTCGCTTCAAACTTTTGAGATGAACTTTAGTGAGCCAACTGAGAAGAAAGGAAAAGGCATAGCTTTTGTATCTCGTGCTGGTGAAGAGGAAGAAGCTGATGAATCAGATGATGACCTCTCAAATGACTTAGCCATGTTGGGAAGACAATTCAACAAGCTTCAAAGGAGGGTGGACAGAAGACCAAGGAGGAATGTGAGGAACATCCAGACTGACAACAGTAAAATAGGTAACACTTCAACAAAAACTAAAACTGATGATAAGTCAGCTCAGAACAAGGGTGTTCAATGTCATGAATGTGAAGGCTTTGGTCATATAAGATCAGAATGTGGAACATATCTGAAGAAGCAGAAGAAAGGCCTAACTGTATCATGGTCTGACGAAGACTCTGACACTGACTCAGAGAATGTTGCTGCTAATCATGTTAGTGCCATGACTGGGGTGGATAATACTGATGTCGAATCTGATGATGAAGAACTCACCTTTGATGAACTAGCCTCAGTCCATAAAAAGCTATTTATCAAGAGTGAGGAACTGTACAAGGTCAATGAAGAGCAGAAGGAAATCATCAGTCAACTGGAGACAGAGAAGGGTCAACTACAGAGTCAAGTTGCTAGTCTTGAAAGTGAAGTCAAGTTACTGTCAACCAACTTGAAAAATATGACCAAGTCTGTAAAGATGCTCAATCCTGGAACCAACATGCTTGATGAAATTTTGAAAGTAGGAAAGCATGCGGGTGACTCATCTGGTGTAGGATTTAAGAACAAACATCACAGCAAGAAGACAAATACTAAGTTTGTTCCTGCTCAGAAGAAACCTGACCCTGGCAGAATGTGGACACATCACACTCCACATCAGAGACCTGATGGCAAAGAGAAGTTTAATGCTTGGAGATGTCACTACTGTGGGAAGAATGGTCACATCAAGCCCTTCTGTTACAAACTCTATGGGTATCCCAAGAAAAGGCCTCAGGTGCAAGCCAAAACAGTAAGGGTCACTCCTAAGAAGATGTGGAAGCCTAAAGTTTCTGAAACTGCACATATTGCTCACACTTCTCTTAGAGCATCTTCTAGTAATGATTGGTATTTTGATAGTGGTTGTTCTAGGCATATGACTGGTGTTGAGAAATTTCTCACTAATATCAAGCCTCATACAACAAGCTTTGTAACCTTTGGAGATGGAGCAAAAGGTGAAATCAAGGGCAGTGGTAAACTCTGCAGCAATAGCTTACCTGACCTAGATGATGTGCTACTTGTTAAAGGCTTGAAGGCTAATCTTATCAGCATAAGCCAATTGTGTGATCAAGGTCTCAAAGTCAACTTCACAAAGAATGAATGTCTTATTACTTCTAACAAAGGAGAATTGTTGATGAGAGGATCTAGGTCAAGGGACAACTGCTATCTATGGATTGCTGATGAAACAGCTCACTCCACTACATGTTTGATAAGTCAGGAAGAAGAAGTAAAGCTTTGGCACCAAAGACTTGGCCATTTGAATCTGAAGGGAATGAAGAAGATAGTGTCCAAGGAAGCTATTAGAGGTCTACCAAAGCTTAAGATTGTTGAAGGCAATATATGTGGTGAATGTCAAGTTGGAAAGCAGGTTCAGATGTCACACCCAATGTTACAACATCAGGTGACATCCAGAGTTCTTGAACTGCTACATATGGACTTGATGGGACCAATGCAGGTAGAGAGTATTGGTGGTAAAAGATATGCCTTTGTGGTTGTAGATGATTTCTCAAGGTTCACTTGGGTTAGCTTCATCAGAGAGAAGTCTGACACTTTTGATGCATTCAAAGAACTATGCCTTAGACTACAAAGAGAGAAGGATAGTGGCATTGTTAGAATCAGAAGTGATCATGGGAAAGAGTTTGAAAATTCAAGATTCTCTGAGTTTTGTGCTGATGAAGGAATTGGGCATGAGTTCTCCTCACCAATCACACCCCAACAAAATGGTGTAGTTGAGAGAAAGAACAGAACCTTGCAAGAGGCTACAAGAGTTATGCTACATGCCAAGAAGCTACCTTACTATTTTTGGGCAGAGGCCATGAGTACTGCATGCTATGTACACAACAGGGTGACTCTGAGAAAAGGTACTTCAATCACACTGTATGAGATATGGAAAGGAAGAAAACCAACTGTCAAACACTTCCATGTCTTTGGTAGCAAGTGCTATATCTTAGCTGACAGAGAGCAAAGGAGGAAGATGGATCCCAAGAGTGATGAAGGAATCTTTCTAGGCTATTCCATAACCAGCAGAGCCTATAGAGTCTTCAACAACAGAACAAGAACTATGATGGAATCCATCAATGTTGTCATAGATGACTGTTCAGACAATGTGCCTGATGTTGATCCTGATGTGGACACATCTCACCCCCTGCCTGAAGACTCTGAAGTTATAGAGATTCCTGAGAAGACTGATCAGCAAGAAGATGTGACTCCAGTGAACAAGGGTCCCTCTGTTAGAGTTCAAAAGAATCATCCAAAAGAACTCATAATAGGGAATCCTGAGTCAGGGGTTATGACAAGGTCAAGAGAGGTTGTATCCAATGCTTGTTTTGTGTCAAAGGTAGAACCAAAGAATGTGAAAGAAGCCTTGACATATGAGTTTTGGATTGAAGCTATGCAAGAGGAGCTGAACCAGTTCAAGAGGAATGAAGTGTGGGATTTAGTTCCTAGACCTGAAGGAGTCAACATCATTGGTACTAAATGGGTTTATAGGAATAAATCTGATGAAAGTGGTGTTGTGACTAGAAACAAGGCTAGGCATGTGGCTCAAGGTTACTCTCAGATTGAAGGAGTAGACTTTGATGAAACATTTGCTCCTGTGGCACGTCTTGAGTCCATAAGGTTACTTTTGGGAGTAGCATGTATCTTGAAATTCAAGCTATTCCAGATGGATGTAAAGAGTGCTTTCCTCAATGGCTACTTGAATGAGGAAGTTTATGTGGAGCAGCCCAAGGGATTTGTTGATCCAAATTATCCAGATCATGTCTACAGATTGAAGAAAGCATTATATGGATTAAAGCAAGCTCCTAGGGCATGGTATGAGAGGCTAACCAAATTTCTTGTGCAGCAAGGGTATAGAAAAGGAGAATCAGATAAAACCTTGTTTGTCAGAGAAGAAAAGGGCAAGTTCATGATTGCACAAATCTATGTAGATGACATTGTGTTTGGAGGAATGTCTGATCCAATGGTCAAGATGTTTGTGAATCAGATGCAGTCTGAATTTGAGATGAGCCTTGTAGGTGAACTTACCTACTTTCTTGGTCTGCAAGTCAAACAGATGGAAGATACAATTTTCATCTCTCAAAGCAAGTATGCCAAGAACATTGTGAAGAAATTTAGAATGGAGAATGCAAATCACAAGAGAACTCCTGCAGCAACCCATCTCAAACTTTCTAAAGATGAGCATGGTGTCAGTGTTGATCAAAGCCTATACAGAAGCATGATTGGCAGTCTACTTTATCTCACTGCAAGTAGACCTGACATTAGCTTTGCTATTGGTGTGTGTGCTAGGTACCAAGCTGAGCCCAAGATGAGTCATTTGAATCAAGTCAAAACGATTCTTAAGTATGTCAGTGGTACAAGTGATTATGGAATTCTCTACTCTCATGGTGAAGACACAAGATTGTTGGGTTATTGTGATGCTGACTGGGCAGGTAGTGCTGATGACAGGAAAAGCACTTCTGGTGGATGTTTCTTTTTGGGAAGCAACCTTATATCATGGTTCAGCAAGAAACAAAATTGTGTTTCTCTTTCTACAGCTGAGGCTGAATATATTGCAGCAGGAAGTAGTTGCTCTCAGCTACTTTGGATGAAGCAGATGTTGGGTGAGTACAATGTGCAGCAAGATGTGCTCACATTATACTGTGACAATCTAAGTGCTATAAACATTTCCAAAAATCCTATTCAACATAGTAGGACAAAGCACATTGATATACGTCACCATTTTATTAGAGATCTTGTTGAAGACAACATTGTGACTCTAGAGCATGTTGCCACAGAGAATCAACTGGCTGATATATTCACAAAGGCTTTAGATGCAAATAGGTTTGAGGTGTTAAGGGGCAAACTTGGTATTTGCCTCTTTGAGGATCAATAGCCATAATAGCTATTCCGGCGTGCAACGGTTACCTGTCTTTCCCTCCATCCATAGTTGCACGCAATCCAAAGGCAATCATTACAAAAATATTTCCAACGGCTATTTCGCGATCAAAACTCCAAGAAATCCGTTTATTCAAGATTTTCTCTTATTGCCTACCACATTGATCACTACATTCATCTCTTTAACACTCAAACGACCAAGAACTTGTCTTGATCTCTCTCTCAAAACCTCTGTTCATCTTTCTGCAATTTTCTTTGAAATCTTCATACCAAATCATCATCATCATCATCATGTCTACTGCAACCAAAACATCTCCTTCCACAAAAACAAACACTCCTCCATCATCACCAAAACCTAATTCCCCACATCAAGAAGAAATTCAAAGTGACATGATCGTTAATGCCATTCCTGTTTCAATGATCAAGTAATCTGGATCAAAGAAGAAGAAGTCTAAACGATCAAGAAGGGAATCAACTCCCATTGCTGCAGAGGAAGATGTTGTTCCTTCTCCTTCCACAGAAAAATCCAAGAAGAAGAAGAAGAAAAGCAAGAAGCCAAAGATTGGCTCACCAAAGAGGGTTCACACCATGGAAAGTCTGCATATTGAACCTCTTCCTGCTAAATCTGGTGATGCGGATGCTGAAGCATCTGTGGGTATAGGTTATTCAAATCCTAACCCTGAGAAGGCTGCTGTGAAGATCTCTGAGGGTCAAAGACACCCCTTGACTCAGAAGATCATTGATTCTGTACTTCAGGCCCTGCAAGAACCTGATGTTGTGGCAGATGTGGGCACATCATTGCCACAAGGTGAAGAAAAGTCTCCTACTGCTGAAGAAGAGACTGTTGCTGCTGAAGAACAACCTGTCATTCCTGATTCTCCAGAACAAGAAGTTGTTGAAGAAGATCAACCTGCTGAGGTTGAAGAACCTGAAGATGATACCCAGTCTGACAAGGGTAAAGAAGCTAAAGGTTCTGAAGATGTGGAAGACTCCAATCCTTCTGACAAGGATGTTGATGGAGATACAGTTGTTGTGGATGTAGAAGGCTACAATTCTAACATTCCCTTGAAGAAACTTACTGAGGATAGTATTGCTAGAAGGACCAGAAGTGGAAAGGGTCCTGCTATAGTTGAAAGTTCTCCTGCTGCTACCAAGGAGAAGAAGAAGCCTGTTAAGAGGCAAGTTCTGTATGGTCCCAAGAAGGGATACAGTAAAGCTGTGGTTCCACCAACAAAGAAGAAGACTCAGAAAAGAAAAGAGCCACCTACAAGTGACTCAGAGTACGATGGGGAGCGTGATGTAGCTCACATCAGTGAGTCTGAAGAAGAATCTGCTGAGGAACGCAATGTGGAGCTTGATGTGATTCACATTGAGTCTGCTGTGAAGAAGAGCTATGGGAAGAAGAAAATTCCTCAGGGAATTCCTGACATCCGAGTTGACTTGATTTCCTTCCACAACCCTGCACATGCTGGTAAATGGAAGTACATTGCTCACAGAAGGTTAGCTCTGGAGAGGGAGCTGAGTGCTGAAGCCTTGCAGTGCAAGGAAGTTATGAGGTTGATCAAGCATGCTGGCTTGATGAAGACTGTTTCTGGGCTGAGTGACTGCTATGAGAAAGTGGTCAAGGAGTTTTTGGTGAATATCCCTACTGGTTGTGACAATCCTTTGGACAAGGAGTACCAGACTGTCTTTGTGAGAGGAAAAGAAATCAATTTCTCTCCTGCTGTTATCAACAAGTTTTTAGGCAGAAGTGAAGAGCCCTATGCAGAGATGGAGGCCAATGACAACTACATTATCAAGGCCATCACTGGTGGAAAGGTCAAGTCCTGGCCTAAGAAAGGGAAGCTCCAAGCAAGCAAGCTCAATCCAATCTACAACATCCTTAATAGGATTGCTGCTGCTAACTGGGTGCCTACCACACACAACTGTGATGTGGCTACAGGTTTGGCTAGGTTCATATATACTATTGGTAGCAAATCTAATTTTGATTTTGGTACCTATATTTTTGATCAGACTATCAAACATGCCAAAACCCTAGCTGTCAAACTACCCATTGCATTTCCTTCCCTACTGTGTGGAATCATATTGAGCCAGAGACCTGATGTTCTGGGCAAGGATGATTTGTCTTGCAGAAGAGAGTCTGCTATTTCTTTTAGTCTCAAGCAGTCTGATGTGACTCCTGATGTGGGCACATCCAGCTCAAACAATGCTATGTCTAGGACAGACATGATTGCTGCTTTAAAGGAGACTTGCAAGGCTCTGGATGAGAAGAAGGCCAAGCTGGAGGCAGTCATTACTGGACTGGAGCTTGAGGATGAGCAAACAATGGCTGAGGATGAGGAATTGGAGGAGGAGGAGCCCAATGACTCTGAAGCTGAGGAAACTGATGGGAGCCAGGATATTTGAATTATTGTAATTCATTAATATTTCCCTGTACTCAGTATTTCCTTGTTTTTGCTTGTATTTTGTGGGCTATGCCCTGGATTTCTGATGCACCTTTGCATGCCTGTTCTGTACTTGCTGCACTATTAACGGCCTGAGTGCCTTTTTCTGTTCATGCACCATCATCTCTACACCTCATGCTATCTGCATTCTATGGTGTGTTACTTACTCTCAGTATGTTTGTCATAATTTATGGCTAAAAAGGGGGAGTAAAAATTAAAATGAACAACTTTGAAGTCTTAACTGCGGCAAATTGTGATGTGTGGCACATCTGACTACACATCTGGCATACATGCTTATTTTTCTTCAAATGTTTTCTCAACAACTTTTTGAAGAATTAGTTTTCTAAAGCATGTATTTCTGAAGACTTAATCTGTACGTTTTCAACTGGGTGATGCATTCTTAAGAAGTCCAATTGAAGATGTTAATTTGTGTAATGGTTGATCCATTTGTATGATTTCTACATGGTGATGCATTCTTAAGAAGCCTGTAGAAGTTGCTATTTTGTGTGATGTTTGACACATCTGTGAGTTTTAACTTGGTCATGCATTCTTAAGAAGCCAAGTTTAAAACTTCTCTATATCTCTCTAGGTCATGCATTCTGAAGAAGCCTATAGGGAATATGAGATTTAGGGGGAGTACATGGAAAGTGCTCTAGTTCAAAGGGGAGTAGACTATTACTGGGTTTGCTACCCTCCCTTATGTGTGCATGGAATCTCATGCTTGTATGTGTCTGAGAATTTATTTTTCTCAGTCTTTGGGAATTTATTTTCCTATCTTGTGAGAGTTTAATTCTCTCTTCGTTTGTGAGGCTCTGATCCGCTGCTGCATGCCTCTGATGTGCCTATACATCTCTCCAAGTTTAGTTGGGTGACTCAAAGATTATTTTAGCCCAAAATTTGCCAAAGGGGGAGATTGTTGAGACCTTTTAGGGTGTTGGCTTCATTTGGTAAAATAAGCCTGATTCCATGATGTGGAGCATGATGTGTGGCACATCAGGGTTCACATCTGGTCGCCCTACTGGACGCGCCTTTATTTATTTAAACGCGATCTTTTGAAAAAGATTTGTTTTTCAAGTATATCGTGCCAGCTTGCGCGCCAAGGAACAAGATAATCTTTCATGGTTCTGTTTTATTTTATTGGCCGACTTTGATCAAAAAGATTTGAAACAAACAATTAAAAGATTATGATCAAATAAATCTCAAAGAGAATTAACAAAGGCCAGCTGTTATCATTGAAGATCCAAGCCCATGAAACTTGTTCTATATAAAGGAAGACTGAAGACATAAAGGAGCACGAAGCCAAGAGTTGAAGATATCGAGTCTTAGGTCTTAGTCTGTTCATTGTTATTTGTGAGCCTTCACTTGAATCATAATTTTGATACAAGTAAGGACTGAGTTTGATAGAGTTGTAATCTCTAGTATTCTTTCTCCAAAGCTTTGAAGCAAGGAGTTAGAGTGTGCAACACTCAAAGCCGTTAGGTACGAGTGCATAGTTTTCTAGGAGTGTGTCTCCAAACTGAGTTTGTTATTAAATCCTTACTGGGTAAGGTTGAGGGGGAGTGAGCAGAGGTTCTCATATCTAGGAGTTCCTAGGTAGAATTAGCACGGGTAGTGATTAAGTGAGAAGTTGTAAACGGGGGAGTTTAGCTTTGAATTGATACTACCATAGTGGATTCATCCCTGGATTGGTATCCTCCAGAATAGGGCTTGTTATAAGTGCCGAACTGGGTTAACAAACTCACGTGTTCTTTTGTTTCCTGCACTTTATATTGTTTACTTGTTCATCAAGTTCAGTTGTTCACGATGTTGACACATTAGGCTACACATCGTACGATTCCTAAAGTGTACACATCGTGCTACACATCTGACACTTGCCACCAGAATTTCACTTAGTTCACACTATCATCTACGAACACTTTTTATCATGGATCACTTTTCATCGTGCTAGATAAAATTTAGAGATAATTAGTCAAGGTATAATTTTAATAGTGTAGTGAGAAGTGCTCTCTGTTTCCTATTTTAATAGTCAAGGTATAATTTTAATAGTCAAATGAGTGATCCCATAAAAAAATATGAAATATGATTTAAATTTATTTTAAAACAAATCAACATAGAAATATAACATTTAATTGAATGATTGGATAATAGATACATATCCAATCAAATTTTAGTCGAAGTGTTCACTTTTTTTTTTTTAAATAGAAATCCAAAATCGAAGTGTTTACGTAGTTTTTATATATTAAGTATATAATATTTAATTATGGATTAAATAAGTTTGTCGTCATTAAAACTATAATATATATTAATAAATAAAATAAAAATATTTGAATTTCTAAAAAAAAAAAAATAGAAAAGCTTTAATTGAATTTTACCTACGCAATAATATTAAAATAGAATATTATAGTTTCTAAAATAAAAAAACAACATTCCCCGCAAAAAGAAAGAGTTTCTAAAAAAATAAAATAATAATAACGAAGATTCTACAAAAAAAAAATAGAGTTTATATAAAAAATACGTATCTTTATTATATACAAAGCGAGATTCCCACGGAGCTCTCACGTGCATTCTCAAGAGAATATTGCTCTCTCGTGCATTCTTAAAAAATAAAGCTCTCTCGTGCATTCTTATAAAATATTGCTTACGTGGCATTCAGTTATATACTATTAAAAAAATTAAAAAGTAAAATTGATGGATATATACTATTAATCGGATATATATATAACCTTATTTTTTAAAAAATTAAATTGTTGGATATATACTATTAATCGGATATATATATATACTAGTATGGTAGCCCGTGCCGTGCACGGGATAATTTTCTTTTAAATATTATTTTTATATTTTATTTTAAATATTATTTCAGTAATTTTATATAAATTAATATCAGTATATATGTAATCTCACATATTAAAACTAAATAATTAAGAATATAAAAATATTCATCCCCGTACGTATTAAAATATGAGTATAAAAATATGATTCAGTTTTCATAAAATAAAAATAGAAAATTACAAAAAATAAGTCTTGTATTAATGTATGGGTAGAAATGTATCCTCCATAAATTAATAAAAAAGAGATTCCCATATTAATAAATGAATATAAATATAAGTTTTTGTAAAAATTATAAAAAAATAGATCCGCATCCGCATATCAATATATAAGTAAAAATAAATGTTGTAGTTTCAATTATATAGAAGATCAAAATAGCCTCCTATATTAATATATGAGTAGAAATATTATTGTCTTTAGAAATTACCAAAAATAAGCACACATTTCTTCCTTATCTTACATATTTTTAATTTCTCTAATTTGCAACTAATCAAAACTCTAATATGATGTTTACTTAGACGGGAAATTTTAATGAATAAATATCATCTTTACTCAATTGTTCCCCAATTGTTATCCACTGAAAATTTTGTTATTTAGATTCTAATGTTAATCTCTAAAACTATGTCAATCGTTATTCCCTAAAAATATGCTGAAGTCCTTATCTATTTTTTTTACATAGAATCCAATTAAAATTTAACCTTCATAAGAAAAAAAAAGGATTTTTTTTACTTTTCACTTACAATAACAGTAACTATACCCATAAAAAAAGAATATACTAAAAATATTTTTTGAAAATTCGCTTATATATATCATCATATTTGAAAATTTTGCTAACTTGAATCTCATGTCAATCCCTAAAAATATGATAAATTGATAATCTCATTTTTTTTGACATAGAATATTATTAAAAAAAGAAGAAGAAGAGAAATTGCAAGAGATCATGTCATATACTGTATATGTTTACTCAAGTTGACAATTATTTAAGTTGCTTAACAATAATATATTGTATATGTTTACTTAAGAAGTATAATGAATTAATGCATAATTTTTCATTTGGGAATGCTATACTTTTAATATCCTATAATTTATCACATATTATATAATTGAATGAGTGTGTTTCATGCATTCCGTGCGAATGCACGGGTAAAAAGTCTAGTTATTATTATTATTATTATTTCTAGTTTCTCTAATTCGCAACTATTCAAAACCCTGATATGATGTTTACTTAGGCGGAAAATTTTTCTTAATAATGTGCAATTAATAAACCTCATCCTTACTCAGTTGTTCGTCAATTTTTTTCCACAAAAAATTTTACTATTTAGATTCTCATGACAATCTCTAAAACTATGTCAATCCCTAAAAATATGCTAAAGTGATTATCTATTTTTTTACATAGAACCCTATTAAAATTAAAATAAAATTTAACCTTCATTAAAAAAAAAAAAGAGAGAAATTTTTGTGGTATACTTTTCTCTAACAATAATAGTAACTATACTCATAAAAAAAATATACTAATTGAAAATTCGCTTATATATCATCATATTTGAAAATTTTGCTAACTTGAATCTCATGTCAATCCCTAAAAATATGATAAGTTGATAATCTCATTCTAGCCAATCTAAGAGGTGATTAAACGGTATAAAATAAAATAAAAAATTAAATTATGTATTAATATGAGTAAAATTATAGGTCTCCATAGAAACTATTGATAAACATGCTCCGTAAAAAAAAACATAAAATTATTTTGAATATGGTCAGTTTTTGAATAATATAAAGTATTTCAACAATAATTAAAACAATCATGAATATTTGAATAAAAAAAGCACAAATAAAAAATGTTCTATAAACATTTACCTTAATTAACCAACAAAAATTATTTGTCGTTTCGTGTATCTTCATGTTCACCGTGATATTATCCTATCAAAATTAAAAAGAACGAATAAGAACAAAATCATAAATTATAAAAAAATATATTATAGAAAAATATAAGAAACATATTTTTGAAGCATGATCATAAGAAATAAGGAATGAATTTAACAGCTGTGGAAGTGAGAATTGAAAATTTAAATATATATAAGCTTATATAAATCCCATTTCATTTTTTTTATATATATATATCTGATTAATTTAGTTGTTAATAGAACAAATAACATATATCCGTTGTATAAACTTATATATATCCAATTAATTCAGTTGTCAATATATATCCGATTAACGAAGTTTTTTAGAGAAATATTTTTTTGAGGTTTTTTTAAATAATGAGTTTTTCTTTTAAAGTTTTCAATATATATCCAATAATTTTATTTTATAATAAAAAAAATACTCGATTAATTTTAATTATTTCAAATTAATCAAGCGAGCGGAAGAGCCACCGGATCGGTAGTCTACGCACCGATTGACCAAAGGAAATGTAGTATAAGCCTTGAACGGTTTTGAAAAGACACGAAAATGTTCGAGTTCAAAATCGATTCAAATTAAACAATTTAAAAATCAATCCCAAACAAGTTACCAAGCAATATTCAAATCAATCACAATCAAGCAAGAATCAATTGAATTTTTGTGAACCAATACGAACACCAAAAATTCAATCGATTAACAAATTAACGAAATTACGAAATATAAAAGAGAGAGAGAGACACACGATGTGATTAGGGAGTTCCTCGGATTTCGCGTCGTCCACGCGTATGTCCGAGTACGTCTCCCCCCAAATAACCAAACGGGTTATTTGAGAGTTTATAGATCAAAAACTTGATGAACTAAGAGTGCACAATTTACAATTGAATCTTATACACCTATAACGACACAAAATGTAAACTAATGCGAATAACCTCGACACACAACGAAACTTCGCCCTCTGATTCCAACGATCCACCTTGTGCCGAACCGCACCCGATCGTCCAGCTGAGTCCTTCGTTTCTTGTTGTCGAATCCTTCAAGACACGCACTATCTTGAATCACTTGAGAGAAACACTAGAACCTTCTTCACACAATTCAACCCGACTACGATTCTGATTCACCGCGAACCGTATCGAACGTTATCACACAAGAACTCAATCTTTATTGAATTGATCCCATACTCAAAATCCAATTTGATTGCAATCCTTGATGAAGATGATGAATTTGTAATGAATGAAACCTTTGATGCAAATTCTCACTCAATTTGTATCCAAAGCGTTTTCTGATCTTTCACACTAGTTTTCTCTACTTTACAATGACACACCATATTGCTATTTATAGAGAAAATAGGATTGAGCAAATTTAGGCAAAATTTAACAGACATGTATCGATACAAAGGATGGTTTGTATCGATACAAACCCTTTGACCAGCGTGTAAATTTGAAAATATTGACCTATGTATCGATACAAACACGTATGTGTATCGATACATATATCAGTTTCTTGAAATCTTGACTGATATGTATCAAATCATGCAAGCATGATTCGATACATCAAGCACAATCTGGTTTTCTGAGAAGCAAGGGTGTGTATCGATACATGCAAGCATGATCCGATACACAGATCACCTTCTGCCTTTGAGTGACCACTTTTGTATTGATACAAGTGATATATGTATCGATACAAATTGCTCAAAATCAGTCTGAAGTAATTTCAGGACATTTGTATCGATACACATGTATATGTATCGATACATAATACCTAAAAATCAGTTTTTCAAAGTTTTAAAAAAGGTTTCTCGCTGTCAAGTGATTTGTAATGTTGCCAAAATATGTTCTACTCTATTTTCATGTGTTTTGACAATTATTAAAACATGAGGATGAACTGGTGCACTTACATTCTCCCCCTTTTTGATAATTGTCAAAACTATGCATAAGCTAACTAAGCCTATACCTAATATGCAAATAAAATAGCAATATGTATACAGACGCAATTAAACACCAAGGCTAACAATAAGCACGCTCCCCCTGAGTTGATGCCATAATGCGATTGTCATAGTAGATAATCTTCAAGACACTTTAGCTTTTATCCTTAGCTTGTGCATCCAAATCTCTCCCCCTTTGACAATATAAAAAAGAAGAAGAGAGTCTATTAGAAGTATCAAGTTCAATCAATTTTGACCCAAAGTCATATCGTGCACTTACATTTGTCGAAATGCACATATATGATAAAGTTCCTAACCAATATAAATACATACAAAGATATGCCAAAATATATCAACGACGAAAAACCAAATTTCATGACAAATATGGAATGTCGAATAACAAACCAAAACCAACGCATGAATATCGTAACACATCGACATTTTTAATCAAGTAACACATCCAAATATGGGACGAAATAAACAAAGCAATGCAACAAATGCATAGACATAACATGATTATCCATACAACACAATTATCCAAAATAGTAAGTCATACAAAACCAAAATGAATGTTGTCCAAACATGACAACATCAAAATTATCCGTACAACCATATTGAAAATAACATGTATGTATGAAACACATATAATCAACAAGGTACATACTTATGCATGTGACCAAAAACAATACCAAAGCACATTATAACATGAGAACACATGTTAAACCATATATGCATGATAAAACATTCACATAAATGAATCAAAGTACCAAAATTAATCATATGAAGATATATGTGTATGTATGCACACAAAGTCACATATAAGAACAAAACAAGCATATACAAACCAAGTATGAACTTAATATTGCAATTGTGATGATCTTTGTCAAATCCCCATTATAAACATGTGAGACTCAAAAACTTATAAATATTTTTGAGCAAAATTCTTGGAAATGGAGGACTAGACAACTATCAATACGAATATTATATTAAGAGGAAAGTTATATGTATATGAAACCAATGTACAAATGCTAAGTAAAAAAATAAAATAAAATAAAGGTAAAGGTAGAGAATAGAGTCTTCCCTTAAGTGTTAAGTGGAGGAAGTGATCAATTTCCACAACTTTGTAAGTATCGAGTTGAAGCTTTTCTCATCATATACCTTGTTCATAAGTCTTGAACGCCATTGTTGTCGGTGTCTTTCGTCAATGGTTCAAGACATTTTCCTACATACTTAGACATTTGAAATAGGTCCCCAACTCATGTTGGGTCCTAGTTGGTGAGGTAAATAAGCTTTGTTGAGTTTTGGCATCCATTGCAATACACCCTTAGGAACCAACAATTTCCTAGCTTTACATTTTGCAATGGTATGACCTTCACAACAACAATAGTGACACGTGATATGTGAGTCACTCTTCTTTTGATCCATTTTGAAATGTTTAGATTTTCTGTTTTTGACTTTCAAAGTGTTTTGAAAATGTTTTGGATCAACTTCATGAGAGACTCTAGGTTTTGATGAATTTTCCACTTTGTCCTTGATAGTCTTAATGTTTTTGGACAAAGTGACACAATTATCACAACCAACTATATCACTATTATCATGACATGCATTTGACCTTTCTAATAATGATACCTTGAAAGCTTTCAACTCTTCTTCCGTTTCGGAAACTTTCTTTTCAAGAGCTTTGTTAATTTTTATAATTTCTTTTAATCGTTTGAAAGCTTTCCTAGTTTCACTACATAGATCCTCAAATGCACTTTGCAAATCATGATATTCTAATGAAGTATATGAGCTAGAGGGATTTTGGTTTACCTTTTTGGGAGCTTTATCCTTCTTTTTGTGATGATGAGTTGTGAGGCATACATTAGCCATTTCGCCTTCATCACTTGAATTAGAGCTTGATGATGAATGAGATGAAGAGCTACTACTCTCCCATGCAACATAAGCTTGCTTTCCTTTGCTCCTCCTTTTGTTTGAAGATGACTCCTTCTCTTTTCTCTTGAGATTAGGACAATCCGGCTTGTAGTGACCAACTTGGCCACACTCATAGCATATCCCTTTCTTGGAGTTCCTAGCATCTTCATTCTTCCGGCGGTAACCACTATCTTTCCGAAACTTCTTAAGATTGTCATCGGAATGCCTTATCCCATTCTTTCTCACATACCTATTGTAGCGTCGAACGAAGAGCCCCATTTCCTCATCATCGGAATCGTCTTCGCTTGAGCTACTTTCCACTTGCTCAACCTTTTTGCACTTTGACTTTGAGGCTTTTAGAGCAATTGACCTCTTGTCCTTTTCTTTTTCTTTTTCGTTGTGTTTCTCCTTTTTACCACCTTTCTCATGCTTGTCCAACAAACTAAGCACTTGTTCATGTTCCGTTAGCTTACCAAACAATGTTGTGAGGCTCAAGGTAGTAAGATCGTTCGCCTCTTTGATTGCGGTGACCTTAGGTTGCCATGACCTATTAAGACACCTCAAAATTTTGTTAGTAGCATCTTGATTAGTGATTGGTTTGCCTAGACCATGTAACTTGTTGGTGATTTTAACAAATCGTTGTTGCATATCCGCGATGGTTTCACCATCTTGCATATGGAACAACTCAAACTCTTGGGTTAAAGTGTTTATTTTTGAAATTTTGACCTCATTAGTTCCCTCAAAGTGAGTAACTAATGTATCCCACATTTTCTTAGCCGTAGAACAATGCGACACATGATAATATTGTTCAATCCCAAGGGATGAAATAAGAATGTTTTGTGCCTTTGCATCGTAATTGACCTTTTTCTTTTCATCATCCGTCCATTGTGCCATAGGCTTGTTTATGACAACACCATTGAGATCGGTCATTGTTGGAACAAATGGACCGTTCTCAATAGCGTTCCATACTTCACCATCAAAAGAATTGATGTGAATGCGCATACTACTTTTCCAATAGTCAAAATGATCCCCATTGAATATAGGAGCCCTATTATACGCCCCTTTCGGTGCGAAAGCCATGTTTTCTAATAATTGGCACAATCCGTCGAATTTTGTAAACAAAATTGAACCGAGATCGTGATACCACTTGTTAGACTACTCGGCTTATCACTTAGAAGGGGGGGTTGAATAAGTGACCCTTAAAACAATGCGGTTTTTAAAAAATTATTTCAAATTAATCAAGCGAGCGGAAGAGCCACCGGATCGGTAGTCTACGCACCGATTGACCAAAGGAAAGGTAGTATAAGCCTTGAACGGTTTTGAAAAGACACGAAAATGTTCTAGTTCAAAATCGATTCAAATTAAACAATTTAAAAATCAATCCCAAACAAGTTACCAAGCAATATTCAAATCAATCACAATCAAGCAAGAATCAATTGAATTTTTGTGAACCAATACGAACACCAAAAATTCAATCGATTAACAAATTAACGAAATTACGAAATATAAAGAGAGAGAGAGAGAGAGAGAGAGAGAGAGAGAGAGAGAGAGACACACGATGTGATTAGGGAGTTCCTCGGATTTCGCGTCGTCCACGCGTATGTCCGAGTACGTCTCCCCCCAAATAACCAAACAGGTTATTTGAGAGTTTATAGATCAAAAACTTGATGAACTAAGAGTGCACAGTTTACAATTGAATCTTATACACCTATAACGACACAAAATGTAAACTAATGCGAATAACCTCGACACACAACGAAACTTCGCCCTCTGATTCCAACGATCCACCTTGTGCCGAACCGCACCCGATCGTCCAGCTGAGTCCTTCGTTTCTTGTTGTCGAATCCTTCAAGACACGCACTATCTTGAATCACTTGAGAGAAACACTAGAACCTTCTTCACACAATTCAACCCGACTACGATTCTGATTCACCGCGAACCGTATCGAACGTTATCACACAAGAACTCAATCTTTATTGAATTGATCCCATACTCAAAATCCAATTTGATTGCAATCCTTGATGAAGATGATGAATTTGTGATGAATGAAACCTTTGATGCAAATTCTCACTCAATTTGTATCCAAAGCGTTTTCTGATCTTTCACACTAGTTTTCTCTACTTTACAATGACACACCATATTGCTATTTATAGAGAAAATAGGATTGAGCAAATTTAGGCAAAATTTAACAGACATGTATCGATACAAAGGATGGTTTGTATCGATACAAACCCTTTGACCAGCGTGTAAATTTGAAAATATTGACCTATGTATCGATACAAACACGTATGTGTATCGATACATATATCAGTTTCTTGAAATCTTGACTGATATGTATCAAATCATGCAAGCATGATTCGATACATCAAGCACAATCTGGTTTTCTGAGAAGCAAGGGTGTGTATCGATACATGCAAGCATGATCCGATACACAGATCACCTTCTGCCTTTGAGTGACCACTTTTGTATCGATACAAGTGATATATGTATCGATACAAATTGCTCAAAATCAGTCTGAAGTAATTTCAGGACATTTGTATCGATACACATGTATATGTATCGATACATAATACCTAAAAATCAGTTTTTCAAAGTTTTAAAAAAGGTTTCTCGCTGTCAAGTCATTTGTAATGTTGCCAAAATATGTTCTACTCTATTTTCATGTGTTTTGACAATTATTAAAACATGAGGATGAACTGGTGCACTTATAGATGGAGACTTGAGTCTCAAGGAAGGTTATATTTTCAAGATCACGCAATATAATGATATTCATTGGGCAAAACTTATTTGGAATCTTGGCATTCCTCCTCCAAAATCTCTTCTTGTTTGGAGACTTATGCTTGGCAAGGTCCCTACTGATGATAATATGATAGCTAGGGGCTGTTCCTTGGCTTCACAATGTAATCTTTGCAATTGTTCTGTTGAAACTTCTTTTCATCTCTTTTTTGAGTGCAGGTATGCTGTTAGGCTTTGGTCTTGGTTGGCTGCCTGTTTTAATCAAACCCTTCATTTTACTTCCATGGAGGATATGTGGAGCATTTGTGATTGGAATTGGTCTCCTCAAAGCAAGGTTACCATCATTGCTGCCATCACCAATCTCATCAACACTATTTGGTTAGATAGGAATCAAGCTAGATACAGAGATAAAGAGCTAGGTTGGAGGGCTGCCATTTCTCACATCATTGCTTCCACAGCTCTAATTGGAAACAATACTAAGAAGCTTTCTTCTAACTCTATTAGGGATTTCTCCGTTTTGAAGTTATTTAAGATTTGTAATCCTCCTTTGGCACGTTGGATTAAATGTAATACATATGGTGCATCTAATGGTAACCCAGGTATCACCTCTTGTGGTGGTGTCTTTAGAGATCATTTTTCTGACATTGTTTTTGCTTTTGCTGAACCCCTGGGGGCTGAGTCATCTTTGTATGCTGAGACTTGTGGTATCCTTAGAGCCATTGAGATTGCTTATGACAAGTAGTGGCACGATTTGTGGATAGAATCAAATTATACTTCTGTTGTAGCTGCTTTTAAAAATCCCAGGAAACCTGTTTCTTGGACTCTTAGAAATAGATGAAAGAATGCTATGTTCAAGCTTTCTCAGATGAATTGTATCATCACTCACACATATAGGGAAGGGAATACGGTTGCTGACCTTTTAGCTAATAGAGGATTATCTCTCTCCTCTTACACTACTTGGAATTTTGCTCCACCTTTTATTTTGGATGCTTTGGCTAGTAATAAACTAGGTTTCCCTGGTTTTAGGCTTTGTCTTTCTTAATGGAGTTTTGGTCTGGTCCCCTCCATTGTCTAGTTTTGTTTTTAATTTTCAGGAGCACTGCACTCTTTTTCCCTTCACCTGGTTTTTCCCTTTGGGTTTTGAAGGTGTGAAAACACAAGAAGGGGGGGTTGAATTGTGTTTTGGCTAGTTTAAAAAACTTCTTCTAAGTTTTGCAACTTATCAGATTTAGCAGCGGAATAACTTTGAACACAAACAACTTCTAGCGATGGTGAAAGCAAAACAGAACAAGGATGAAAATAAACAGAGAGAAGAGAGAAGAGATGAACACAAGAGATTTATACTGGTTCCTCTCACAAACCAAGAGTAGTCCAGTCCCCTTGCACTTCAGAGGGATTTCACTATAATCACACAAGATTACAATTGCTCAAGCCAACTGCAAGAGACTTCCTTTGCTCATGTAACACAATACAAGAGACTTCCAAATTCTCAAGCTCACAGGCAAGAGACTTCTAACACAAATAGAAATTACAAAGTTTGAACAACTGATAAACAATATCAGAGTTCTGAGAACAAAATAATACAACTTTAATAACAAGACTATTCTTAGAATTCTTGAAAAGAAAACTAAGGTTCAACAATTGACTAGTCAGAAGTTGAAAATTGTTTGTCTTGAATTTTGATATAATCTCAAGTTGTATCTAAGTTAAAAATGCTCTTGAAAATTTAGCAGAATAACAGCTCTTTTGTTCTTCGTAAGTGTGTTGTCACATCTTCAAATTCTTCCTCCTTTTATAGATGATGTTGGAGCGTCTTGAATTTGAGCGGACAAAGATGAAAACAGCTACGTAGTACTGTACTAATGTTTTCTTTTGAAATGTCCTTATTCAAATCAGGTAAAGATTAAAATCTGAGCCTTGATTTCGAATATTCGCCCATATCAGGAAAACAAAGATAGTACAATAGTACAAACGTCATTGTCATGAGGATAACGGTCTTGAGAGAGATTTCTTCCGCCTCTTAAGTTTTTGCCAAATAGATGATAGTCGTTAATGAGAATAGAATGTTCTTCTAGCGTCCTCTGTTGTTTCATCATCATCAAAATCTTGAGACATGAGTTTTGCTTCTGATGAGTTTAGCTTCTGGTTGACTTTGACTTGCAATTTCTGATGTTTACAACTTCTGGTGTTATTATCAGAACTTGCATTTTCCCAACTTCTGGGGACACTTTTAGCATATCAACCAGAACTTCAATTTCTAGTGTATATAAAATTTTAACTTATATACCTGCACACTAGAGTAAATTATCAGTACTCCCTATTGTATATTAATACTATTGTTATCATCAAAACAACTTGGGTTATATTAGAACCAACTTTGTTCCAACAAACTCCCCTTTTTTGATTGATGACAAACCAAGTATTAATTTACAATGGTTGTTATTTTAATCACAGGATTGCATCCTTCAGGTTTATGAGTTTTGCAAGCTACCCCTGAATTCAGTAATGAATGATTAAAATAGTTTAAAAATTTTAATATTGAATCCAGAACTTCAATATACACTTGACTTCCAGATGATAGGTTTGCAAGCTTTCTTCTTTGATCAGATCTACCTAAGAGAAAAGTGCAATCTTCTCTTACGTGTATCATGTATAGAAAGTTATAATTTCAATAGAAAAATTTCCTTAAAATTAATAACTGATAATATTCAATAACTGAAATTCAATGAAATTCAAATTTATTAATTTTGGCTTCAGTTAGTGTTCTTAAATTAATTTACTCTTACTCCCCCTTTTGTCATTAAACAAAAAGAATAAAAATAAAAAGAAAGAGTCAAGAATAAATAAAACACGTGACTAAAGAATTAGTCAAGGCAAAAATTCAAAGATGATAAAAACTACAAAGAAGTTAATGCAAAAACGAAAAACGAGGTAACTCCTACCCACCAAAGTTACTATAAAAGCGCACCAACTCTTTGTCATTTCACTCAACACTTCCATGATATTTCTTCAACAAAATGAGAGAAAATATTTATGAGGATAGAAGAGTGATTGAAAGAAATGGGTTTAAGAAATTTTCAAAAGAGAACCAGAGAAGGATCTTATCATCGATAGATGCAATCACATGGAATATGATGTCTAAGAAACATCTGAAGACGGTGAAGGGCGTTGCTCTAAAATCAGATGCAAGTTTCTCAGTCATCTTCTGTTCTTAGAAGATCAAAGAGTTCTCCTTATGCAGGAGGATGAGCAGGATCTTCTGAAGACAAGCTCCAAGTTTACAAAACAGTAAATTTGTAGCTTGAGAGGTTTAGGTTGCAGACTCCCAGGTTGAAGTCTGGGTCAACACCCTCTTTTCAGCTCTCCCAACTCATCTTCTTGTAAAAATTTCCTTTTAGGTTTAGGTAGGTTTCTAGATTTATGCAAAAAAAAAAATTGCTCTTGGAGCAATGATGAAATGCAAAAAATAAATTTAGAAAGAAAAGCTATGATGAAATGCAGAAAAAATTGTAATGCAATTTTATATGAATAAAAAATAATATTTTGAATGCAATTTGTGTTTATGCAATTGATTATGCAGTAAATTAGATCTATCTTCTGAACAGTATAAGGAAAATAAACCAATATAACACAACCACAATAACATAACATAAAACCAATATTCAACATTAAACAAGAGAAACAAACAAAATAGTTCAACAAAAAAAAAAAAAAAAACAAATCATAACAAAAAGTGACAGAAATCCTAAGGTTGAGATTGGTTAGAAGGGTTGAGCATCTTGGCTTGAAGTTGTTTCAGACCTTCATCTGAAATAAGTTGCAGCTTCTTGAAAACATCTTCTGAATCAACTCTGGCAACCAGATCTAAAGAATCAGAGTCCACTTGAATAATCTTTTCCATCTCTTGAGCATACAAAGTGGAAAACTGATCTACAGCCTTTGCCATAACCAACTTAATCTTCTCATCATAAACCCTCTTGGCTTCTCTAACTCTGGCCTCCTCAATTCTGGCTTCAATGAACTTCTGCCTAGCAATGTTCATGACATAGCTCTTTTTGTATTGAGAACTATAGTCACTCAGCATTTGCTTGCAGATATCTGAAAGAGCATTACACTCTTCATCCACTAGATCAGGTGCAACAGCAAAGGTAGGCAAATCTTGATGAAATCCCAGAATTCTGTCATTAATGCCAATCAGCACACGTTTAACATCTTCAGGTGTGATGGCTTTTTGAGGTTTAGGGGCAGATGATGATGAAGGTTCATTTAGGATAATTGAGGGATGGATTGTGATTTCTTGTTCTGATGGAAGGGGTGTAATAACTTCTTCAAAAGTTTTAAGAAAGTTATTCTGAGCATTTGTGAGTTGTGGTGGTTGAGATTTCTGAGGAGAGGGGTTATCTAGTTCCAACTCTAGCTGTTGTAGTGTATTTTGAACATGGGCAGAAATGCCAGTTTCAACAATGGCTTCAACTACAGGAGAAGAGTGATGATCAGAAAGAGTCTTTTCTGAATCATTGGATCTAGGTGAAACAGGTTTAGCAGGCTCATGTGCAGGAGATAGAATAGTGATAGAGTCCACATGAGTGCTTTCTTAAGGAATAGCTTCAGAAGTTGCAACCTCTGCATTAACTTCTGATGCTACCTTCTCAACATTCTCCACAGAAGTAGGAGTAGGAGCACCTGTTTCTGTAACCAATGATAACACATTTTTAGAAAATTTCCTCATAGACTCAGGGGATGGTACAAAGCTAACTACTGGTGTTTCAATTGAAGCACTAGCAGAAACTTCTACTATACAGTTGGATTTTGGTTCTAAATCAGAAAGGATTTTAGAAAAAGTGTTTTTAATAGGAACTGTATAGGGGATGTTTTTAGCATGCTTTGGACCATTAATGACATAATGAGGAATATCTTTAAGATTGATCTTTTTATAAATACCTTGATTTGCCAACTTCTGCACCAACTCACCCTTAGGAATAGGAGTATCTAGGAATGCATTAGGCTCAGTATCAACTCCACTTTCCCAACTAGTTTCCTCCCAAGCCTTATACAACTCCACTTGCTTTATTGCATCCTGAGTTTCATCATCCTCATCATCCTCAATGACCATTTTCAGCTTTCTCTTTCTCTTGGTAGTAGTTCTATTTTTCTTAGTAACTTCTGGAGCAGCAACAGCAGCAGGTCCAGAAGTACTAGTTGCCTTCTTTGTTTCTAACCTTGCCTCTGCTTGAATAGCAGGCTCTGGGTTCACAGGGGTTTCTTCTGCAGCAATCTTTTTCTTACCAACTTCTGATGTGTTCCTAACACCAGAAGTATTTCCAGACTTCTTCTAAGGGGTAGCCTCTTGGCCTTAGACTCTGTTGCTTCTGGCTTCTTACCAGCCTTCCTTTTCTTTTCCTGAGCAGGCAACAGATATCTAGTAGCAAGTCTATCTTCTAACTTCTAATTTTCTCCTCCTTCCAGAAGTTTCTTATGCATACCAGCAATGAGAGTAAATTCTTCCTTAGATACAGAAGTAAGAAAGAAATACTTGTCAGTTTCCACCTTCTTTAGTCTAAACAAAACTTGCGGTGTAATCAAGGGTCCTTGATTCTTCACAACTTTCTTCACAGTAACACCATTATCATAGAGGGATAATCATCAATGAAAGAGCCATATCTAGGGAAAACAGGCTTCAGTGAGTGAATCAAATAACTTCTGTGAAACATGAAAGATAAAAATCTGCAGTAATGTGCATTTGTGATGCCCTTGGTTTGAATGTCTATGATAGCCTTACACATGTGCTCAAAAATAACCTTGGCAAAATTCACCTCAGCCTTTGTTCCTAAATAGTATAAGATTGTTTTATAATATTGAGAAACTTGGTCAGATGAACCAACTTTTGGTAACAGAGAGTCACACATGATTTTGTAGATCATCTTGTAGTATGGTTTCATGTCAATGTTGCTCTTGGAAGTTGAGTTTTTGCTGTAAATCTCTTCTTGAATGTATTGACAAGAATCTTCAGTAGGATGAGGAACAACACCAGATAATGGTAATTGTGCTGCTTGCCTTATGTGTTCCTGTCTGATCCTAATACAGACTCCATCAACCTCTGAACGAATTTCTTTACCCAGATATTCCTCATCTGGTTTTGTATTGCTATAAATCAATTCTGCCTTCATCCAGAAGTCCTTCATAATCTTTGGATAGACAAGTCCATTTAAAATGTCTAAGAAGACTAATAACCTTTGCGCTTCAAAAGCTTCTTTAATTCCTTCAACTCCATTTACACTTATTCCTTCAAAATCAACAGGTCTTTCAATGTGAAGAAATAAGTCCGATATAAGAAAAGCTACTTTATCTTTTGTAAGAACACCAGGAGTAGAAGCTTTAACATCAGCAATAGACGGTACATCAACATGTTTCTCTCCTTGAAGTTGACTGCGTTTGGTAGATGAAGATGCCATGGATTCTGAGTTTAGGGTTAGGGTTTGCTAATTTGGGGAGAAGAAAGAAATTTCTCTGAGTTTTAGAAGAAATAAAAGTGTAGGTAGTGAGAGTGCAAATGTGTGAATGTGAACAGTTAGTGTATTTAAAAGGAAAAACAAAAACGCGCAAAAATGTACTAACTGAAAGGACAGGGGTAATAGAGTAACTTAACAATTCACAAATTGAATTAGAACACAATCATCACTAACCAACTTCTTTCTCTAATAGCAAACAGACACGTGTATTAGAAACTTAATTAAATATTTGACACGTTAGCGACAACAGTTGAAGAGGTAACTCAACAGTTACTGCCACGTCACATTCAGAACCACTCATATAAACTTATGATAGAAATACCAGAAGACGGATTGTCAAACTTCTGATTCACAAGTTCTGACTCCCCCTAACTTCTGATAGAGATACCAGAAGATGGTTTGTCTAAACTTCTGATACAAAGGTCCTGACTCCCCCTAACTTCTGATAAACTTCCAGAATTTCCTAAAATAATATTCTTCACTAGAGTTCAGCTTATTCACAGATTTCCATCATATTAAGATTCCTTTTGATAAAATCAAATCTTTCAACAGCCAAGGGTTTTGTAAAGATATCAGCCCATTGATTTTTAGTATCAATAAACTTAAGATCAATTACACCCTTCTGTACATAATCTCTTATAAAATGATGTTTAATCTCAATATGCTTAGCTCTTGAATGTAGAATAGGATTGTTAGAAAGATGAATGGCAGGAGTTTTATCACAATATAAAGGAATATTGTGACTGCTTATTTGATAATCTTCCAATTGATATTTCATCCAAAGTAGTTGTGTACAACACTTGGCTGCTGAAATGTATTCTGTTTCTACTGTTGACATAGCTATGGTGGTTTGCCTTTTACTGGCCCAAGAAATCAAATTCTCACCAATGAATTGACAGCTTCCACTAGTGGATTTTCTTTCAAGTTTATCACCAGCATAGTCAGCATCACAGAATCCAATCAGTTTGTAATCATTAGATTTCTGATACAGTAATCCAATGTTACAAGTAGCCTTCAGATATCTAAAGATTCTCTTTACAGCAGTAAAATGAGATTATCTAGGATCTGATTGAAATCTTGCACACAGACATACACTGAACAAGATATCAGGTCTAGAAGCTGTTAGATAGAGAAGAGATCCAATCATTCCTCTATATAACTTCTGATCAACCTTACCTTCAGACTCACCTTTGCTAAGACTTGATGTAGGATGCATTGGAGTGTTCATGGGTTTGCAGTCTTCTAGATTATACTTCTTCAGAAGATCTTTGATATACTTTGACTGATGAATGAAGTTTCCTTTCTTTGTTTGATTGATCTGAATTCCCAGAAAGTACTTCAATTCTCCCATCATGCTCATCTCAAATTCATCTTGCATCATCTTAGAAAAGTTCTTGCACAGTCCAGCTTTAGTTGATCCAAATATGATGTCATCAACATAGATTTGAATGATTAGAATGTCTTTCTTCAGGGTCTTCTTGAATAATGTATTGTCAACTTGACCTTTTACAAAACCATTGTCAACCAAGAAGTTACTTAGTCTCTCATACCAAGCTCTGGGAGCTTGTTTGAGTCCATAGAGTGACTTCTTTAGTCTGAACACATGATCTGAATTTGAAATATCTTCAAATCCTGGAGGTTGTTTGACATATACTTCTTCAGAGATAACACCATTCAGAAATGGACTCTTAACATCCATTTGATAAAGTGTAATGTTGTTGTTGACAGCATAAGAAAGAAGTAATCTTATAGCTTCCAATCTTGCAACTAGAGCATAAGTCTCTGTATAATCAATGTCTTCTTGTTGACTGTATCCTTGTGCAACAAGTCTGGCTTTGTTTCTTGTTACTTCTCCTTGTTCATTCAGCTTGTTTCTGTATACCCACTTTGTTCCAATAATGTTCTTGCCTTTTGGTTTGGGTATCAGATCCCATACATCATTCCTTTGAAATTGATTAAGTTCTTCTTCCATAGCAACTATCCAAGCATCATCAGATAATGCTTCATCAGTGGTTTTAGGTTCAATCAAGGAAACTAGACCAAATAAGGATTCTTCATCCCTAAAGCCTGATCTTGTTTTCCTAGGACTGTTCTTATTACCAATGATAAGCTCTTCAGGATGTGATGACTTATACTTGAAGGTATTCTTTGGAATAGTTGTTTCTTCTTGATCAGGATCTTCAGTTGGTGTTGTTTGATGATCATCAGATTCTGGAACTTGATTGTTCTCTGGTGCTTCCAGAAGTTCAGGAGTGGGATCAGGTTCACAACCTTCATCTTCTGAGTCTTGAGAATCTGAAATTTCTATAGTAGGCTCTGACTTTTCATGATCAGACACTTTATCATCAAACCTTACATGCATAGATTCTTCAACTGATTGAGTTTCAGAATTATACACTCTGTATGACTTGAAGCGCTCAGAATATCCAATAAATATACCCTTACTAGCTTTAGAGTCAAATTTCTTTAGATGGACTTTAGTATTCATAATTATCATACTCAATTTTTTGACCATTTTTCTTTTTTAATCATTTTTTTTAAAACCGAAATATTTCGTCGCTTCTGACGAAATTTCGGCAAAAAGGTATTTTAAAATACCTCATTTTTTATTTGTTTATTGTTAGTCCAATTTTATTTTTAGTCCATTTATTTTCTATTTTTTAGTTTAAGGGCATTTGCCCCATCTTGTCATTTTCTTTTTAAATATTTATTTTAGTCAATATTATTATTATTATTATTATTATTATTATTATTATTATTATTATTATTATTATTATTATTATTATTATTATTATTAGCAATTTATGTATTATTATTATTTGTTTTTATTTAATTAAAAATCCAAAAAAAGAGAGGGTGTCTTTGGGTCCAAGGCTGTACACTCCATCACAGCCACAATCACAGTGCACGCTCCTCAATCTTCAGTCAACACAAGATCAGAAAAATCAAATGGGAATTGAAGGCAATTAATTTCTTTCCCAAATGAAAATCTGCAAAATCAAGCATAAAGAGGGGCGAACCAATTCATTCCAGAGGGGGGGCACACAAAATACATAGCCGAGAGCCAATTTCACAGAGCCAATTTGACAGAACCACAAACACACACATAATTCTATTAACCAAAAATCAACAAAAAAAAAAAAATAGCAGCAGCGTGATTCTTCTTCCAATCTCTCACCCATAAAATAACCCACACCAAACCTTCAACAACTTCATCATCATCATCAAACAACAACACACATTAACTCCATCTTCCACAATCACATAACCATCACTACTATCCAACAAACCATATCATCATAATCTCCCATCTATACTACAACAAATCACCATCACAGAATTTCCAAACCCCAAATTCCGATCTAAAACTCAACCAAACCGAAATCAGAAAGAAGGTAGAAAGGTTGCTTCTTTTTTTTCATTTTTTATTCCGAAAATTAAATCTTAGGTCTAGAGTTTTATAAATTTTTTTCAAGAAACTAAGGTGATTTTCGGAATGTAGATAAAAAAGGATTTTCGAAAATGGAAATTTTTTTAATTCCGGTGGTGGTGCCGCCGTGAGTCTGGGTTGACTTACCGGAAAACTCATGTATTCTTGATGTTTTGAGAGAGAAAGGAGAGAGAAGGAACAAAAGAAAGAGAAAACACTTGAAAAATGATGATTCTGCGTTGGTGGGAGTATTTATATTCCTCTTGATCCTGTAAGCGCATCCTCACATGATCCCTGTGCTCTGGCTCGCTCCTGACCCTTGATCTTTGATCAAGTGGCCTTTAATCCATCTTCCCGTGATTCAATCCTGTCTGTCTGATTAGATCAGACGGCTTTGATCTTCCCCCTCTGTTTTTGTGAGTACTAACATTTTTTGCAGGTTTGAGCTTGGACCAATTTCATTTTTATTGATCTTTTTTTATTATTAATTATTAATTATTTGCATCATTATTTATGTTATTATTGAGAAATTAGAATGTGATATGGATCATTGTAAATATATAAATGAGAATTTCGCATTGCATGCATATTTATTTATTCTGCTTTATGTCAAAAATTAAAATACAAAAATATTAGCGTAGAAATTTCAAGGAAAAGAGAGTTTCATTTCGATCCAATATCGTTATAAAAACTCTCGTGTTAGTTTTATTTCATCGTACTTAGTTTTTTTAATTAATTAATCAAAAATCAAAAAAACATTCAAATAGTTAAAAAATCATTTTCAAAAAAGAATCTCTTTTATTGAAAAACCTCGACTCTCGTCGAGAGAATTTTTCAAAACTTTTTTATAATAAACTTTTAATGCATGTAAATATATTTAAACTCCTTTTTTATAAAATAATTAAAAAATATAAAAACACATTCAAAAACATTTTTGCCACTTGGCTTTTTTCGACTTTAAAACTTTTATTTCAAAAGAGTTTAGACGTGAGTCATCTCTAGTTGAAAATTCATTTTCCCATGACATATGACAAGAAAAATATTAAAATTTTTCAGTATGTTCGTGGCGGATTAAAAGGAGTTTTAACTTAAGATGACGACTCGTCTTTTCTCCTAAAAACAATCAACAAACAACTTTTTTCAATTTTTACCCCGAACTACGGTGGTTTTGATCCCTCGGGTACGTAGTGCAAAAGACTATATGTCTTCCCAAATCAATAAAAATAACAAAAACATTTTTCTCTTTTATTTTTTCAATTAACACTTTAAACTTTTTATTTATGTACATATTTTTCTAACAAGCAAATTAATTTTAGCACAAAAGTAAAATAAAAACAAGAGGTTCCTATAGAGTACTATAGACGTTTAGGGTGCTAATACCTTCCCTTGATGTAACTAACCCCCGAACCTTTATACTCAAATAAATACGGTTGTTTCGAACTTTTTCCCTTTTCCTTGGAAAAATAAAAGATCGGTGGTGAAATAAAAATTGTGATTCAATGCTCTTCAATAGCTTGATATCCAAAAATCACCGCGACATGAATGTAACAAGTACAACCAAATTGGTGAAAATAAGAGATGTTAGGTTTCCTTCCTCTAAAAATTTCATATGTTGTTTTAATCAGAATAGGTCTAATATAGATTATGTTCTGAATATAACAAGCAGTGCTTACTGCTTCTGCCCAGAAAAATTTTGCTAAAGAATGTTCATGCATCATGGTTCTAGGCATCTCTTGTAAAGATCTGTTCTTTCTCTCTACAACTTCATTTTGCTGCGGAGTTCTAGGAGAAGAGAACTCATGGAAAATTCCATGTTCTTCACAAAAGTTTTCAAAAGGTTCATTTTCAAATTCTCCACCATGACCACTTCTAACTTTTAAAATCCTTAAATCTTTTTCACTTTGAATTTAGCACATAAGACACTAAACTCTTCATATGTATCATTTTTAGATTTCAGAAATCTTACCCAAGTCCATCTACTATAATCATCAACAATGACTAGTCCATACTTCTTTCCATTGAGTGAAGCAGTGCTAACTGGTCCAAACAAGTCAATGTGCAGAAGTTCTAAAGGTCTAGAAGTAGAAACAATGTTCTTAAGTTTAAATGAGCTTTTGATAAATTTCCCTTTTTGACAAGAGTCACAAAGAGAATCTGAGTGATAAATCAATTTAGGAAGGCCTCTCACAAGATTGTCTTTGCTAAGCTTGGAGATTAATCTCTAGTTAGCATGACCCAATCTTTTATGCCAAACCCATTTCTCATCACTTAGAGTCAACAAACAAAGCACATTCTGATCTTCCAGATTAGATAAATTAACTTTATAAACATTGCCCTTTTTACAACCTTTAAACAAGATGGATTTATCAGAATTGTTAATTACAGTACATGAATTCTTATTAAACACAACATCATAATTACTGTCACATAATTGACTTATGCTAAGTAGACTATGTTGTAGTCCATCAACCAACTAAACATCAGAAATGGTAAGAGAAGAATTACCTACTTTACCTATACCAATGATTTTGTCTTTCTGGTTCCCACCAAATCCTACAGTTCCTCCCTCTCTCAGATTCAAGGTGTGGAACAAGTGCTTGTCTCCTGTCATGTGTCGTGAACATCCACTGTCCAGATACCATGAACTTTGCCTTTTTCTTTGGGTGCATACCTGTTCAATATCTTCTGCGTCTGACTCAACATCACTTTCAACATCTGACTCTGCTGTGGCCATAAGTGCGAAGTTAGCTTCTGCATCTTCAGCTTCATCATCAGACAGCTTGTCAAGATCTTCCCATGTAGCTAAAAGACTCTTCTTAGCTTTGTTCTTGAAAGTGCTCTTTCTTCCTTTTCCTTTGGTGCTCAGTTCAGGACAATCAGCAATGAACTGTCCAAGCTTGTTGCAGTTAAAGCAATTCTTAGAATCATCCTTCTTATCTTTGTTTCCAGAACTTCTGTAACCAGAACCTTTGGATCCAGAACCTCTACCAGAGTATCTTGGTTTTCTTCTTGTCCACTTCTGGAACTTCCTAGTCAGAAGTGCAAATACATCATCATCTGATCCCTCTTCTTGGTCATCTGCAGAAGATTCTTCTGTCTCAGATTCAACAACCTTAGCCTTCAGAGCCTTAGAAGGTCCAGAAGTAGCTGACAGAGCCAAAGAATTCGTTCTCTTATGAGGTTCATCAGAGGCTAGCTCAATCTCATGACTCATGAGTGAACTAATTAAACCCTCTAGACTCAGGGTGTCTAAATCCTTTGCCTCCTGAATAGCAGTGACCTTAGGTCTCCACTTAGCAGGTAAGCTTCTAAGAATCTTCTTCACATGATCAGAAGTAGTATAACTTTTCTTCAGAACTTGAAGACCAGCAACCAGAACTTTGAATCTAGAAAACATAGATTCAATGTTCTCATCTTCCTTCATTCTAAAAAGTTCATACTGTTGGATCAAAAGTGTTGCTTTTGCCTCCTGCACCTGTTTGTTTCCATCATAAGATGAACACAAAGAATCATAGATACTCTTAGCAGTAGATTTATCTGTGATCTTAAGGTACTCTTCATGAGATATGCAGCTTATCAAGATATCCTTGACCTGGTGGTGCTTCTTGTACGTTTTCTTGTCCTTGTCAGTGAAAGCTTGTCTTGCATCATAATCTAATCTTCCTTTTTCATCCAAACCTTGAAATGCTACTCCTCTTTCAACTAAGTCCCAAAGTTCATCATCAATACCAACTAGATGACTATAGATTCTATCTTTCCACCAGGAGAAGGTAGAACCATCACCACTAAACTTAGGAGCTTTGCTGGTGTTATTTTTATCATCAACATCATAGTTGAAAGGGATTTCTGTTTTCTTGCTTTGTTCACCAGGTCCAGACATAGTGTTTTGACACAACAAACAACTATCTCACTTCAAAATGATATAACAGAACCAGGCTCTAGATGCCAATTGAAGGTGTGAAAACACAAGAAGGGGGGTTGAATTGTGTTTTGGCTAGTTTAAAAAACTTCTTCTAACTTTTGCAACTTATCAGATTTAGCAGCGGAATAACTTTGAACACAAACAACTTCTGGCGATGGTGAAAGCAAAACAGAGCAAGGATGAAAATAAACAGAGAGAAGAGATAAGAGATGAACACAAGAGATTTATACTGGTTCCTCTCACAAACCGAGAATAGTCCAGTCCCCTTGCACTTCCAAGGGATTTCATTATAATCACACAAGATTACAATTGCTCAAGCCAACTGCAAGAGACTTCCTCTGCTCAAGTAACACAATACAAGAGACTTCCAAATTCTCAAGCTCACAGGCAAGAGACTTCTAATACAAATAGAAATTACAAAGTTTGAACAACTGAAAAACAATATCAGAGTTCTGAGAACAAAATAATACAACTTTAATAACAATACTATTCTTAGAATTCTTGAAAAGAAAACTAAGGTTCAACAACTGACTAGTCAGAAGTTGAAAACTGTTTGTCTTAAATTTTGATATAATCTCATGTTGTATCTAAGTTAAAAATGCTCTTGAAAATTTAGCAGAATAACAGCTCTTTTGTTCTTCGTAAGTGTGTTTTCACATCTTCAAGTTCTTCCTCCTTTTATAGATGATGTTGGAGCGTCTTGAATTTGAGCGGACAAACATGAAAACAGCTTCGTAGTACTGTACTAATGTTTTCTTTTGAAATGTGCTTATTCAAATCAGGTAAAGATTAAAATCTGAGCCTGATTAGAACCACTTAGCAGGTAAGCTTCTAAGAATCTTCTTCACATGATCAGAAGTAGTATAACTTTTCTTCAGAACTTGAAGACCAGCAACCAGAACTTTGAATCTAGAAAACATAGATTCAATGTTCTCATCTTCCTTCATTCTAAAAAGTTCATACTGTTGGATCAAAAGTATTGCTTTTGCCTCCTGCACCTGTTTGTTTCTATCATAAGATGAACACAAAGAATCATAGATACTCTTAGCAGTAGATTTATCTGTGATCTTAAGGTATTCTTCATGAGATATGTAGCTTATCAAGATATCATTGACCTTGTGGTGCTTCTTGTACGCTTTCTTGTCCTTGTCAGTGAAAGCTTGTCTTGCATCATAATCTAATCTTCCTCTTTCATCCAAACCTTGAAATGCTACTCCTCTTTCAACTAAGTCCCAAAGTTCATCATCAATACCAACTAGATAACTGTAGATTCTATCTTTCCACCAGGAGAAGGTAGAACCATCACCACTAATCTTAGGAGCTTTGCTGGTGTTATTTTTATCATCAACATCATAGTTGAAAAGGATTTCTGTTTTCTTGCTTTGTTCACCAGGTCCAGACATAGTGTTTTGACACAACAAACAACTATCTCACTGCAAAGTGATATAACAGAACCAGGCTCTAGATGCCAATTGAAGGTGTGAAAACACAAGAAGGGGGGTTGAATTGTGTTTTGGCTAGTTTAAAAAACTTCTTCTGAGTTTTGCAACTTATCAGATTTAGCAGCGGAATAACTTTGAAGACAAACAACTTCTGGCGATGGTGAAAGCAAAACAGAGCAAGGATGAAAATAAACAGAGAGAAGAGAGAAGAGATGAACACAAGATATTTATACTGGTTCCTCTCACAAACCGAGAGTAGTCCAGTCCCCTTGCACTTCCAAGGGATTTCATTTTAATCACACAAGATTACAATTTCTCAAGATAACTGCAAGAGACTTCCTTTGCTCAAGTAACACAATACAAGAGACTTCCAAATTCTCAAGCTCACAGGCAAGAGACTTCTAACACAAATAGAAATTACAAAGTTTGAACAACTGATAAACAATATCAGAGTTCTGAGAACAAAATAATACAACTTTAATAACAAGACTATTCTTAGAATTCTTGAAAAGAAAACTAAGGTTCAACAACTGACTAGTCAGAAGTTGAAAATTATTTGTCTTGAATTTTGATATAATCTCAAGTTGTATCTAAGTTAAAAATGCTCATGAAAATTTAGCAGAATAACAACTCTTTTGTTCTTCGTAAGTGTGTTTTCACATCTTCAAATTCTTCCTCCTTTTATAGATGATGTTGGAGCGTCTTGAATTTGAGCGGACAAAGATGAAAATAGCTCGTAGTACTGTACTAATGTTTTCTTTTGAAATGTGCTTATTCAAATCAGGTAAAGATTAAAATCTGAGCCTTGATTTCGAATATTCGCCCATATCAGGAAAACAAAGATAGTACAATAGTACAAACGTCATTGTCATGAGGATAACGGTCTTGAGAGAGATTTCTTCCGCCTCTTCAGTTTTTGCCAAATAGATGATAGTCGTTAATGAGAATAGAATGTTCTTCTGGCGTCCTCTGCTGTTTCATCATCATCAGAATCTTGAGACATGAGTTTTGCTTCTGATGAGTTTTGCTTCTGATGAGTTTAGCTTCTGGTTGACTTTGACTTGCAACTTCTGATGTTTACAACTTCTGGTGTTATTATCAGAACTTGCATTTTCCCAACTTCTAGGGACGCTTCTTAGCATAGCAACCAGAACTTCAATTTCTAGTGTATATAAAATTTTAACTTATATACCTGCACACTAGAGTAAATTATCAGTACTCCCTATTGTATATTAATACTATTGTTATCATCAAAACAACTTGGGTTATATTAGAACCAACTTTGTTCCAACAGGTTTTACAGGTAAGGTTTTCAATGAGGCAGTACTATGTTACCACGCTCCTACTTGGGTTTTGGTCTAGTCCCCCCAAGTTTTATGTCATTGTTTCCTTTTTTTTCTTTCTAATAATATTTTGAGTTTGGCTTGTTTCTTAGGTAGGTAGGGGGGTGCCAACAAAGTTGGGATGTCTCTGCTTATCTATTGAAGCCTTCTCTTTTGCTTAAAAAAAAAATTAGCATTTAGGATCTTGATTTAGAATTTGAGTGAGAATGTAATTAAAAAATAAATAGAGTGAGAATTGTAGTAATAATATCTAAATTTGAGAGTTTATAATAATTTTTTTTGAAAGTAAGAACAACAAAAATTGGAGTAGAAGCAATATAACTGGACTGGGCGAAATTCTATAGGCCCAATACGAAGTAGCCCACCAAATGATCCATAAAATTCGAATGATATCTTAACGGGAAAGACAAAGCCTAGGCGACGTGATAGCAGGGTATGTCGCCTCCCAGACGTGGTCAAGTCACTTGAGAGATAAACATCACCCACGATCACCACACCACCTAGACATGGTGGAGATAGAGGCATCACCCACGACCACCACCTAGACACGGTGGAGGAAGGAGAGCCACCCACAATCACCCTGAAAAGCATGGTGGACATGGCGGAAACCACCCATGACTCCATGAAAGAGAGGAGTGGGGCGGTTTACTGGAAATTCAAATTTAAATCCTCCTCTATAAATAGGGGTCGAGGAATCATTGTTAAGCATCTGAAAAATTTGTAACCTTGTATTATTATTATCATTAATATACTTGGACACACCCCCATACATTTTTACCAGAACTTTTTGGCGCCCACCGTGGGGCTGCGGTAAAACGATTCCCAGCCTATCACTCAAACAGACCAAGTACAGATTCTTATCAACATGTCGGTAAGAACAAACCACACTGAAACGATGACCTTAAGCGCATCCAAGCCAAGGTCGTCGAAATTGACAAAGAAAAAGCAAACAAGGTGGACGATGAGGAAGAAAGAGAAATCACAGATTCCCAGCCATTGGCACAAGAACTGTGGGATGCAAAGGTGCCTGAAACCTTCAGAACACCTCATCTCCCGATTTTTGATGGAAAGACAGATCCAACAGAGCACTTAATGGCAGTGGGAACCCAAACGGCCATCATAGGCGCGACAGATCATCTCAAGTGCAAACTACTCTCAGGCACATTGAAGGATGCAACCCTGAGGTGCTACATACTCAATAACTCCATAGAAAGCTGGACGGATTTTCAACGGAAGTTCATACAACAATTCGCTGGCTCCAAACACGTCAAATTCACAGCCACTAGTTTGTTCGCCATGCGTCAAAATCACAACGAATCATTACGTGAATACCTGGCGAGGTTCTGTGAAACAACGAGCAAGGTATGCAACCCAAACCAAGAGATGTTTGTGTCTGCATTTCACCATGGACTGAAGGCATGCCATTTCAATGAATCATTAGCGCCAAAAAATGGCGACATCCATGCAAGAAATAACAAGAAGAGCGGAAGGATATATAAAGGGCGAAGAAAGCAATGCAGAAAAAATGATGAGAGATGCTCGTGAGAGAGGCCCAGGAAACAAAGGAAATGGGCAAAGTGAGTTTTATCAACAACACCGGCGTCCAACGCCCAACTACCATGGCCCTGAACGCTACAGGAAACCATACCAACAACCTCGACATTTCGAGGTAGGACCCCCAGTAAGAAAGGAATACACACCCCTCAACCGCTTGGTGCACCTATCACAGGTGTAGGGGCCACGACACTGAAAAATGCTTCAGGTTAAGAGACCTCATTGAAGAACTGATAAAGAGCGGACATTTAAGGAAGTTCCTGGACGATGCCTGATGACAGGAATTTCTGCAGTATTTTAGGTAGTTTGTTTAGTAGTAATTTGACCAAGACTGGCCCAATAACCTAAAGAATCAAGGAAAAACATCAAGACAAGACAAAGATGCGGAAAAGACAAGAAAAAGCCAAAAAAGTGAAGAAATGTGCTTCATTGTGCCACAATGGCTCCCATCGTGGCATGATGGGAGCTGCTTGCTGGCCAAGACATAAGAAATTATATTTTTGAAGAAAATCTCATCATCGTGTTACGATGGACTGTATCGTACTACAATGGGGTAACTTGGCGACCAAGCTGATGAAATGCACATGATCAGTTATATTTTTGAACTGAATCTTCTCATCGTGCCACGATGGACCTATCGTGTCACGATGCTGAGGCCCAATACGAAAAGTATAAATAGAGCCTCATCCTCTCATTATTTTTCATTCAAAAATAGAAGAACTTTTCTATTCTGTTGGAGAGGTTCAGAGGAGCTCTAAGGGCATAGATTTCTCCCCTTACGGGATAGCTACACTCAGCAAGGTATGTTTTCTTTAGGCTTTTTTGTTAAGTTCTTGTAATTTAATTATGTAATCTTTTGTATAAGATGCCTTAGGTTGTGGTGGAGGCGATGAACTCCCCGATGAATAGTTAAGTCATGTAATTGAGTCAAAGTTATAATAAATTGTTATTCAGTATATTGTTTGTTATTTATTTTCTTGCACTTTAATAACGTTACCCGAAATCTGGCCGGATAAACGGGACCGCCTTTAGAATAAATATTAGGGTGCACTTTAATAGTAATATTAGGGTTTGCTTTCATATTTGTCCGGAACTAGTAATAAATAAGGCTAGATGAATAGATACGGTAAACATCTTGAACTATGTTACCTTAGTTATGAACGTAGAGAAACTTCACTTACATAGGGTAGTAGTAAGGTACTACCATAACAAGGATAAAATCAACGCCAAATAATAATACGAATAACTATGTTATACACCGATTATGCCAAGTATGAAGGAAAGAGTAAGTCCAACTACCATACGTATTCTCTATATTTCTTGAATCAAACCTTTATTTTTCTGCAACGCATTCTGCTTATTTTATTAAATTAAAAACCTTTTTCCAAAAACCAAAGCGAATGCAAAAACCACGAACTAAAATAGCACTAATAGTGTTTTGGCACGATCCCTGGGGATACGGATTCATTCTAGACACCTAGAGTGTGAATTATTACTCGACGACAGACTGGTGCACTTGCAAGATCGTAGTCAAGTTTTTTGCGCTGTTGTCGGGGATTGTGTTTGCAAGACGTTGTTAGAACTTTTTAGTTTGTAAAAAAAAAATTAAAAATACAAATAAATTAAAAAATCAAAAAATCTTGTTAATGATTGTGAATTTTGATATGTGAAATTCTGGCTAAGGAAAACTCTAGGTATTTAAGCGATCCTAGTGATCCACCTCACTTACCTGGGAATTTTCACGGTGACAAAGACACATGAAACAAACCCAAAAATATTTACACTTATCTTTTCCAGTGCTACTGAAGGTATTCATTTGTTGTGTATGATAACAGGTACCTTGGAGTTTGAGTAACTTTCAATGCAAAAAAACCAAATAAATGTTAAAAAGGCCAAAAATATTTTTCCTGGTTATTTTTTATGTCTTTTTAAGTTTTAATCATTTTAATTTCCTTTTTTACCAAAAAGCTTAAAATAGCTTAAATAGGAGATTAAGACGTTTAGCTTAGGGATTAATTCTTGGCAATTTTTCTATAAGTTCTGTGATGTATCAATAGCGCTTTTGACATGCTCCCTGCAATTTTTGGATTAGGGAGAAGCACTTAATTGGTCTTAAGAAAAAAATGCCGAAAAGATCTTAAATTCAATTTAAGGTCCTTAAAGGATGAATTAATTCCCCCAAATTTTTCTAGGCCCTACTGGGATGATTAGGATCCATTATAATTAATTCCAGAAATTTTTTAATGAGTTCTTGTTCATGTTTTATCAAATAAGTTGTTTTATGCAAATGTGCTTAACTGTAGCTTATGAGCTTTAAAATATGAATAAAAGTTCCATAATTTTTCTCTACTGTTTTGGAGTGATTATAGACCACTGTAATTAATTCCAAGATGTTTCCATGAGTTTTTATTCATGTTTGCTCAAAATAAGTAGTTTTATGCAAAAGTGCTTAAGCATAGCTTATGGGTCATAAAATATGAATAAAAATTCCATATTTTTTCTCTACTGTTTTGGAATGATTATGGACCTCCATAATTGATTCTGGAATTTTTCTTGGACTTCTTAATATGTTCATTTCAAAAGTAAGTTTCCTTCTCCGCACACTCCTATTCCTACTTCTTCCTTCTTTCTCAATAACTTGAGGTTATCAGAGTAAAAAAGATTGCGATGTTTCAATATCAATAAACATTTTTTTATTAAAAACAAAGTGATAGAAGGGTTGATCTGGCATTTGTCTTTTAAGACCTCGGTTGATTCCTATCCTTGCAGCCTTGCTTGCGATCTTGGAATGAACCTCACTTCTAATAACGATTTCGTAATAAATGAACGAAAAAGGGTTGATCTGACGTTCGTCTTTTCACACCTCGGACAATCCATATCCCTGCTGTATTGCTGGTGATCTTGGGATTATCCTCGTTCCAGAGGCCTTAAAATCAACCAAACTCACCTAAATCATCTTTTTTGCAAAATAAACCCGATGTTTGTTTTATCCATTCCCCTGATACATACAAGCTTAAGCCTCCGATCGCGAGCATACAAGCGCTGTCGTATCAGTGGAATGCGACTTAAACACTATCAGTTTATTAACCTCTTTCTCAAAATCGAGTAATGTTTTATCCATTCCTCCGACACATACTTACGCTTAAGCCTCCTATTGCGAGCATACAAGCACAGTTGTATCGGCGGAATGCGACATAAACGTTATTCGATAAAAACAACAAACACACAAACAATTTTTACCCAAAGAACTACGTAAGCTTTGAATTCCCTATTGCACCTAGGGATACGTAGGAGCGGGATCAATACATCTCGTCAAGCATCCATATAAAAAACTATTTTTTTTTTAGTTTAAATAAAAACGGAGTAGAAAATGATGAGTAGATAATTAGTAATTAAACAGATATATTAGAACATAAGCGCACAACCCTGTTCCCTAAACGGTTCCTGTTGGATACAACGGACGCGAGAGGTGCTAGCACCTTCCTCTCGCGTAATCAACTCCCGAACTCGGAAATGGTTGCGATGACCATCTTTCCATTGTTTTCTTAAGGTTTTATCGATATTTTCCTTTTCCTCCGGGAATAAATAAAGTTCGGTGGCGACTCTGTGTCAGCCCAAGTGTCTTTGCGCTCGGGCGTTTTTCGCCGCTTCAAACACTACTACTCTGAATTATTACTTAGTCTTACAACACTACCAAGCACCTTTTGGCATGTATGCCTTTTCTTAATCCTAGTAATGTTCTACTCAAGGGCTAACTCCCCCTGAATATGAGAACCTACCCAACTCTCTCTCATCACTAATCCCAAGTGACGAAACAACTTTAAACTTCACAGTTTAAAAGACACAGTTGAATGACAACATTCAACGACACAAGCTTCAAAGTACCAAGAACGATACTAAGAGCTACTAAGTGTTTTGCACAGTGGGTACAAAACTTTGGACTCACAATCCACTACTACAATTTTGACATACAATAGCACTAATTTAATAGCGCTTTTCAATAAATTGCTATTAAATATGGTACACAGAGACCTATAATAGCGTTTTTATTATCGGGCGCTATTATAGGGTACTTACATAAACAAAACGGAAGCGTTTGATAGCGTGTTTTAGAAAAGTGCTATTATAGGATTTCCTCTTTGATAGCAGTTTATGTAGAAGCGCTATTATAGGGTTTTCTATCAAATTAAATAAAAATATCGCTTAAAATAATTAATTTTGCGTTGTTGGCCCTAGAAACCTTTTTCCAACATGAATGACTATCTCGTCGAACTCACCTTCTTCTCCGATCGAGCATACTATCTCGTCAATCTCTTTCTTTACCTACTTCCCTCAATTGAATTCACCTGAACCATCCTATATTCTTCTCTCTGTCTAACTCAGAAACTTCTTCTCTTTGTCGAAATCGCTTGAACCCGAAAAACCTTCTTCCCTCAATCGTTCCCCTCTTTGAACCCTAAATGGAAAATTGATTGAACCTAAAACTCAGAAATCCAAAAATTCAATTGAAACCCTAAAAATCGATTGAACTTAGAGCTTAGAAATCGATTGGTTTGTTTCCCAGAATCGATTGAAATCCTAAAACCAACTTTCCTCAGAGGATGTATTTGTACAAAGGGTTTTATGTGAAATTTGGAAAGTTCATTGCTTCCGCAAAAAGTGTTTCCGAGAGGGTTTGTCTTTGTTAACACTATTACAACATCATGGTGAGTTTTCAGTAGTTTCATTGTCTTTTTTAATTTAGGTTCCAAGCATCTACAATAAGTTTTATTTTCTTTCTTAGACTTGGCTGAAAAGGACATGACGCAAATTAATGTTCTATTTCGTGAGGTAATACAACTTATATATGATGTGGATCTTGAGACAATTATTGGGTCATTCAATTTTGTTTTAATAAGCTAGTTATAGAGTGCAGTTGCAATGTGTTTATGCCCGTATAATATAATTGTTGTTTCAGACTTTCAGTTGTTCTTGAATTTAACATAAAACTATTTTGCTAAAATTTACATATATGTTTCTGTTTTGTTAGATTTGCTATTAAGTATTTATGTTTGATTAAATTTTCTGAGATTTGATAGTAGCACATGTAATTTATTGGTGTTAGATTATCTAGGTTTTCACTTGTAGATATTTAGTTCCATATATTAGCGGTATCATGGTTTTAAATTGTGGTTGTGGTCATGGTTACACTCCAAACTTTTATATTGCGGCAGAATGTAAGACATGAGTTGTGGTCATGGTTATACTGTGGACTTAAGCCATGGGTTGTATATGCTACTTTGTCCGCAACTGTGGCCTGATACATATGTAAATCACAAAATGCTGCAATCATTGCAGTCGGCAAACATCAAATAGGGTGATTTGTGTTTTAATCAACTATTTAAAATTTGATTTCCAATACAACATAAAATCATTACCATCTGATTTCTTGTGTAAAACATTGGTCAAGATTCATCTAATTCTATATATTCTCCACAGGACCTGTCACATTGTACTGAAACAAGTTTCAGTACAACTCTTGAAAACAAGCACAAACCTCTTGTGGATTTAAGGAAAATTTGGGACAAGTATGATCCTAATCTTCCTTGGGAGAAGGGATATTACAATGACTCAAACACATTGCTTTTATGCAAAGTTGATCCCCTGCGGTTCAGTCGTCATTAATCGGCCTATCACGCCCTAAGTCTTTCTTTGATTCCTCTCAATGGTGTGATTTTCGTAAGGTATTTATATCATACTTTTATTTGTTAATATTTCTATTATGTGATTGTTACTTCACTGCAATTTGGAAATTTATCAGTTTTTTGGTTGTGTTTTCTTTAGCCTTTTCTTTAGTCTTTTTGGTTTTTTGGTTATGTTTTGGTCCTCTTTTAATTAAGCTTTGGTGTCCAAATCATCATAAATAATAAATAACTCATGCTCTGTGTTGCTATGTTGATGGAATTTGTTAGGTATTTTTTCTCTATTTATTTGAAAAAATTGTTTTTAGGCATCTTAATGATTTTCTAATACATAAATGTCTAAAAGTCATCTAATGATATTTAAACAGTGCCTAACTTTGTTCAAGATAAAGGTATTGGAAGAGGAGATCAACCTATCACTATAGTTGCTAACTTGTTAGTTACAGGTAGAGCAATGCAACTACTTCATATGACTAATTCAACATAATGATAGCATTTCATTGGTAATGGCAGGCAGGGCAAGGGGTGATCATATCATAAGACTTTTGTGCTATTTGTAGTAAGTGATACCTTTGTATTTACTAGCCTTTGGTGTTGCTATTATTTGTATCAGTATAAGTTTGTTTAGTGGGATGAGAGTTATATGCATCTTTGAATATTGTTTCAACCCAATACATTTTGTTTAGAAGCTCTCTGGTTATCACCTTTAAATTTTTTTACCAGGTTATGACCTTTATAATTTACATCGCTTATTTTGCTATTTTTTCATTTAAAAACTAGTGGTCACCTGAATAGACATAGAAATATTAAAATGCTCCTTCATCTGGTACAATAAACCCAATGCCTAGACACTTGAAAAGAAAAGAAAAGATACACTGAGGAAGATACTCCCCACAACTGGTGATTCCCAGCTACTAAACACAAGCCAAAAGATAATCCTTCTAAAGGGGGAGGAAAGTCTATATATAGACATTCTGTACAAGGGAGTAGGGGAGAAGGTCTTTTAGCAACTGACTCCTAAAACCAAGGTCAGCTAACAACCCCTAACTACCTTGGTAACTAACTTTTTAAAACAGAAAACAAACTAAAAACATAACAACTAATACAAAGCATTAATTATTCCTATTTCTAGAATTTTTCCTAACATAAACTCTTAGAGGTTGGGCATCTCTATTAGTATTCCTATCAGATGCTTAGGCATCTCACTGTACTTGTTCTCCAAAAAAACCAATGCCTATCATTATGTGTGTGAGAACAACATAGAAGAACATGTGTTCTTGTACTACTCTGTAGAGAGCTTGTATACTTTGGCTTTGAGTCTGAGGGAGGGATGCAGGGTAATTCCAAACATCTATTAAGTCATTAATAGTACAAAGAAATTGATTTACCATACGCCTATTCCATACAGCTCCTGATTCCACTTGTTGGTTATAATGCACATGTTGGTACTTGCTATATAGACACTATCTAAGTTCTGATGATGCTAATTTGTTTTTATAGGATGGATGTTTCAGTTCAGAACCCGATATATTTCTCTTTTGTACAAGGACAGTGTACAGAGAGATATCTGCCTCTCGGTGAGTAGATCATTTTATTTTCATATTATCATGTTGATCATTTAGCTCAGCTTGGCTCTGCAACAGGAGTCTATAAAACCCTCGCGAAGTACCTTGTTGGAGTTACCGAGGTATGATTATCTTGAATGTTCAATACATGGTTGCTGACTTCTTTTTCCTCTCCTTATGCAACTATATTTAGAGCTTTACGAGAGACAATGATATTCAACATATGTCTTTTGTTTTGTCCTCGTCATACACATTATTGTGGATGTTATTGGTATAATTCTAGTTTCTTTTGTTTTTGGTTTGCCAATCCTTCACTACAAAAAATTGCAGCTGGGATCATTTATTGACTGAGATTATCTACCTTAACGTAAAATTTGGTAGAACCGAGTAAAATAGGATTATTTGAAATAGAAATTCTAAATTGTTTCCTACTAAAAGAAATAGGATTCTGATAGGTACCAGAATATTAGGAATGTATGGAAAATGGACTATTATGTAATAAAAAGTATAATGAGATTTTATGAGTAATTAGTAAGTGAGATAGGATGCTGAGTTGGCAAGTTTGTTATGCCTCTTAGTAGTATATATAGTGAGGTAAGGGGAGTGTGAGAGATTATGGAAGATTTCAGTTAGGAACCTTATGGTTTGGGCAGAGAGAGAATTATCTCTTCTCTGAGGAGCTTAGCTCTGGGTTATAGGGATTCAATCTCTGTAATATTTTCTTTTTTATCGTTAATAATACTTTTCTATTTCTCTATAATTTTGGGTTCCTAACAATGGTCCGACCTACCGGATTAACGATGACGGAGCCAGTGAATACCATCACACCTGAAATGGAAGCTAGAGTAGACGCTCTAGAAAGAGAGATGAGGAGCATCAAACTTACTATGTCAAATATACTGATGGAGCAAGAGAAAGTTCATGGACGATTTGTTTCATTGTTAACAAAGGCTATGAAGAGATCTGACGACAGCGAGAGGAAAATCGAAGCATCGGATAATCGCTCAACATCAGAGAACCAAGAGACAGCGAAGGGTGTGGAACAGAGCAACATCGAACAATCTCACAAAGTTAGGATGACTGATGATCGCTCCAGTGATGATAGATCAAAATTTGGTGTAGCCATAGTCGATTCTCGATCACGGGAAACTCCGATTAGCATGGTGAAATCGCCAATAGCTTTAGATCGGAAACTAGGTAGTATAGGAAAGGAGATTCAAGCTGAATGTTGTTTGGTCACGGTTTCGCCACCACCAAAACCGCCGGACGCCGACCAACACACGACGGAAGCAGAGGTACGAATCGCTGGCGGCCCGACCGTGGTTCTACCGCCAACTAAGCCGCTGGAACCACCAGACGTGGGGGTTGAGAAGGACAACGTAGAGTTGAACAACCTTCACCATGGGATGTCACGACCTCCGTCGAAACCGCCGGATGCCGGTAAATCTGCGACGTTATTACAACAAGTTTCATCATTCAAGCCGCTGGAAAAGTTGGATACCACTCAGTGTGTGGTGGCCCGTCCACAACCAGAGATCATGACGGCCAATATACTTGTGACGGCGGAAGATTCGATCTCAGGTGAGTGGATGCGTTTCAATGCTCCGTTTGTTGGGAAGGATCTAGAAACATTATGGGTAAAATGGGTAATATATGCAGTGCATATTTCATTAAACTTAATGGGCAATATGCATAAATCTGTACCGTTCATTTTGCACAATAATAGTGAGGTATACGTGTCTTTATCATATCAGCACACATCCTCTCTCCTCTCTTATATGTCACCCAATGGACATCATTTACCATCTGATCTACATCATGTTAACACCAGTGCAACACTTGTGCCTACAATTGACAACCTTGGTGACACGTGGGCTAAAAAGGTTCAACCAAACCAATATACCCCAAATCAGATTTTAGAAAACTTTAATTTGGGTTCCTTAACTTTGGCATTTGCAAATCTAATTCTCTCACCAAAGTACTTACAAACAAGGATTACATTCATAACTTGTGTATTGTATGAGAAATATTTTAAATGCTTTTCTAAGGTTAAGACTTATAGTCTGAATTGTTCACTCAAAGAAGGTTCTTCTATTTCTAGCAACTCTTTTTGCAAGGCCTTTGAGTATGCAGCTAATGGTAAGTTGGATCATATTGCTAATGAAGGATTGTCACCAAGGGCAATAACATGGAATAATTCCTCTATCATTGAGTATGTGCAACAAGAGAGGTACGTGGAAGTTTTTAAGCTCTTCAAAAAGATACAATGTGCTGATTCACTAGTTCTGTTAAGTGGAAATGAGACACATGGATATGTTAGGAGGGTTGGTTTTGTTGGAGATGGAACTACCATCATAACTGTTGGGGGGGCTATCATGAATTTGAAGTTGAGAGAAGCAGTGTCTGGGCGTGTTTTCGGGTTTATGATACTTTCCCAGTCCGTGATCAGATGTGGGAATGTCTTTAGATTTCTGGAACAAATCTCAGTTCAGAATGTTTTTGAGTTAAGCTCATACACTGATTCAAGACTGTTTTTCATTTGTGGTGGAGTCTTGGATATGGTTTACACTTCATTCCCTAATCTGGGAATTGATTTGAAGGCTTCTTCTTACTCAGGTGATTTCACAAATGAAGTGGTGATCAATTACATTAAGAAAATTTTCATAGAAATCTTTGCTATAGATGATTCAGCAAAGGGGGCTGCTCTGTTACTGGAAATTGCAGAAAATGCACCAATGAATAAAAATGTTCTGAGATCTTTGTGTGATACAAATGATTGGCTGTTAACTACCTTTGTTGAGATATTTGTGCAATTTTGGGATACAATGATGGGGAGTGTGGAAGTAATGAAGATTGGATTTGCTTTTGAAATGATGTCACAGTATGCTTTCATGCAATGGGATCCAGGGGTCACCAATATTCTTGTGCTTATGCTAATCAATGCTCATGAATGTTGCTGGAAACGTTTTTCATCGTTATATAGTTGGCTGAATTTTGTTTATGATAAAGGGAAGTCATGGGGAATTCTATTTGATGCTAGAAACCACAAGTCAGGGGCTACGACGCGATTTTTGCAAGTCTGCAAGCAGTGGTTAATTTTTGAGTTAATGGGACAAGATTCAAGAGACACAAGAGAATTATATTTCCTTATGTCAGCTACAACTTGTGTCTACTGTTGGAATGGTTTACTTATTTTTCATAGATTGTTGCTCAACCTTGTATTTGATAGAGGCATGTTTTGATGGATGCAAATCTCAACCTTGAGGACAAGGTTGTTTGAAGGAGTGGGTATTGATAGGTACCGGAATATTAGGAATGTATGGAAAAGGGACTATTATGTAATAAAAAGTATAATGAGATTTTATGAGTAATTAGTAAGTGAGATAAGATGTTGAGTTGGCAAGTTTGTTATGCCTCTTAGTAGTATATATAGTGAGGTAAGGGGAGTGAGAGATTATGGAAGATTTCAGTTAGGAACCTTATGGTTTGGGCAGAGAGAGAATTATCTCTTCTCTGAGGAGCTTAGCTCTGGGTTATAGGGATTCAATCTCTGTAATATTTTCTTTTTTATCGTTAATAATACTTTTCTATTTCTCTATAATTTTGGGTTCCTAACAGATTCTTTGAAATAATTTGTCTTAAAATGCTTAGGCTTGATTCACAGCCGTCAAATCAGCTATTAGCTCATTTTCTACTTTATTTATTGATTCGCAATGCTATTTATTTACTGTTACAATTGCATGGTTATTTGCACAGCTTCGAACTTCTTGCACTGCATATAACCACAAGTTGGAAGGTACACAGAGAAGTTGTCGCACACACCGATCGTGTTGGACTCCTTAGTGCTGCTCCATGGTAAGATTAAGTGCAGGCTGATTTTCTCAACTACTGATCATCATTTACTTAAATCCTAATAAAGAATAGTTATCTTTCTACTGAATTTATTCTTTGAAGGAAAACATGGTTAAGGAAATTTATTCAATTTTTAAATTAAGTGCGGGCTGATTTTATTCTTTGAAGGTAAACATGGTTTCCAAAATGTTGTGGAAACTTTCGCTATGATGACTGCTTCTTTAGTTTCTCATTTTGAGGTAAGCACTTAAAGCCATAGCATATTTATATGTTGCATGTGAAGAGTAATTCAAATATTGGCTGGCTTTATGATTTTCTTTTCTGTATTTGGTACTGTCTTGGCTCTTGAGCAATATGATTTGTACTAATTCATATTTTCATCATCTTGGCATTAGTATAGTTTACTATTCTAGTTTGTCTGTGGGACTTAGAACCATCGAAGCATAAATATAGACATCAAACACGATAGTGACAAATATACACTAGTAGTAAAAATATGAATTAGAATTCAATTTTGGTACAAAACTGACACCTTGTTTTCAATTTTGGTTCCTCTCTTCAAATAACTTATTAAAAGTAGAAAATGAAATCTAAAAATGTTTCCTGATACCAAACACACACTATCATTATGCAGGTTTCCTTACTTCTTGCCGTGCTTTATAATATTAGGAGTTTCAATTGTAGTAGTTATCGCCTGCTTGTGGATTCCGGTAAGTATCTTTGGTTTTATGCCTTTTATTTTCAACAGTTTTTTTGATATCATTTCATAAGGTAAGGTAATTTATGTATGAACAAGTTTTGATTTTTTTTTTTTGTCAAAGTGTGTTAGATTGGAAATTTGGAATTGGACTAGTGTTTGAGTTGGTGTTTGGGTTTGTGCAGTTAGAAAATTTCATTCACTACATGGCTACTTTTGTTAATGGATTCATTTGCAATTGGCTTTAGTTACCCTTTGTTGTTGTTGTTCTTATGATATGCTGTTATTAGAGCCATTCACACCACTACTTTGGCTAAGCTGGATTATATTTGCCTGATCCTGCTTAATTATGATATCACTTGATAAAATTGTGCAGGTTGATTTTCTTTCAAGTTCTTGGTTTTTGTCTGCTGAACTTGTTAAGACACTTTTCATTGAGACGCCTTTTACTTTCTCTACTGGTGAAGAAGATCTAGAGAAATCAATGTGAATTTGCTAATTTCATGGTCTGGTTGTTTAGACACATGAGATTTGGATTTTGGATGTGTTAGAACTCTTGATTTGTTATATATTTTACTATTTTAAAGAATACTTGTTTATGAATTTCAATTAATGGATGAAACTATCATTCTGAATTAATTTAGTTAGTATTTTTGCATTTCAACACCAATCATTCAATTAATGTTTTTTTTTAGACTCAACATGAATGTTATATTGCAAATGTACTTTTTATTCTCTATAAAGAGTACTTGATAATATTTGTTAGTTTTTAAATTTGAAATCAAGCTCATATATTAAAAACAAAAACTATAAAAAAACTCTAGGGAAATTTTAAAAAAAAAAAGCAGGATGAATTTTAAATAAAAATGTCAGACTTACAATAGCGCTTCTTGAAAATCTGCTATAAAATGTTTGGAAAGACAAAATATACAATAGCGATTTTTTCACGGGCGCTATTAAAACTGTATCGTTTAATAGCGCTTTACTCACGGGCGCTATTAAAACTAGATGTTTTAATAGCGCTTTTTCGTCAAACAGCTATTAAATCACATCGCCAGAACTTAATTTATGCGTGAAATCAGAGCTTTCTATAGCGCTTTCAAACTTACAATAGTGCTTTTTAAAAGCGCTATTATAGACACCTTACCTTTAATAGCGGCAACATCAATAGCGCTTTTAAACACTATAAAAGCCTTAAAAAAGCGCTATTAAAGCCCTTTTTTGTGGTAGTGATCTTCAGTTATTGTGGGTTGAGTTTTAAGCTCTATGTTGAGTCCTTTATATAGGCGTGCAATTCTTCAGATAATCTTCAGTCTTTTAGATGCACTCAAATAAGAGTTAGTTTTTAAAACAAACTTGTTTCAAAACAAAGTCCACAAAGATAAAGATTTAATCTCTATCCACTAATTCAATACGAAGCCAATCGTATCTACCACATAGGATTAATAACAAACTTTATCATTAATCCTAATCTCAGCTTGTTACTAAAAGATTCGCGTTTTATTCAAATTAAAACAAACATGCGTGCTTAATGGATAAGCATTATCTTTTAAGCTGAACTGGGTCAAAATGTCTTACCCACATGTCTTGGGACATCTTGTTCGACATGCTGCCTATGCATGCTCTGAAACCAGTGACAAGATGTCTAGGACATCTTGTTCAACATGTTGCATCTGCACATCTTCAATATGCACAAGTAGTTTAGACTTAATTACTTCAGCATTGGTGCTTCAGTTAAGTCACTATGACCAAATTGTTTTAGCCTTATGATGCCGCCAATCTCAGAAGAACTACAATCTCCCCCTTTGGCAAATTATGGCTAAAACAACCACTAACCACTTTGTTGAATGTGCACTCTTCAGTCTTCAATCTTCAAATTCTTCAATCTTCAAATTGATCTCTGTTGATGCAATCTTCAATTCTGAAATCTTCAGGTCTTCAATGTCTTTGATCTTCAGAATCTTGTGTGTCTTCAATATTCAAGACTTCTTCAATCTTGAATTTGTGATGAACCTTTTCTAGTATGAGACAGTCTTAGTCTTGTCTTCATATGATCCATTACAATGAATTTTCTAAGTCCAAGGATGAGATACCTAGTGACTTAGTAAACCAAAGTCTTGAGTTGCAGCGGAAAGTACTTAATCACAGTGATCAAGACTCACCAGATTTCTTTAGAGGTTCATATTGAGCATTTAAATTTTGCTCTGGACACACTTATTTTAGCATAGCTTTTTAGTTTTTAATTTTTTAAAGCTTGCCATTATTCATCCGTAAAGAAAGAGAAGATTCTACTTGCCAAATAGCTGTTCTATTATCAATTATTTCTCCCCCTTTTTACCATAAATTGTCAAAGGTTAAAGGAAAATAATTCATTGATTAATAATAGAGCGAACAACATACAAAAATTGCACACATAGTGCCGGATGTCAAAGTTTCCAATGTCTAGGACATTTGGTAGACCATAGTACTTACAAGAAGATGAACAGAAATAAAGGAAAAATACATAAGTACTTATTTTCCTATTACCTAGGGTCTGTTCTTCAAACTTCTTCTCCTCCTTGCTCATCCTCAGCCTGAGCATCTCCAACTTCATCTTCACTTTTATCCTTCTCCATGATGGACTTGATCAGATTGTCCACATGGGTCTTCCTTGCTGTGCTGACCTTAATGGTTTCTCCCAGTGTCTTGGATATTTGCATTAGTTCAGCCAATACATCTCCTTTGCCTGCTCTAGGCAGAGAGCTTGATGCTTCAGCAACCTCCTTCATCTTTGGGAACACAATGTCTGGGACATGTGTACCAGCAAAGAGTTTGTCATCAAAACTCAAGACTTGTGGTTTCTTTGTTGGAGCTTCATCAGGATATAGGATAGCTGGATATTGCCTTAAGATCATCCTAGTTATTAGGCAAGGGAAGGCAATTGGCAGCTTCACTGCATATGTCTCAGCATGCTTCATGGTCTGATTAAACATGTGATCACCAAAGTTGATTTTCTTCTTGGTCCCTATGAGATAGATCATCTTTGCCAGCATTGGAGTGATCCCAGACCCATGATTGTTTGGTGCCCAGTTTGCTGCACCAATCCTATTGGGGATGGCATACTTGACACTAAGGGTTCCAATAGATAGTAACCCTTTCTTAGGCCATTCTTCGACTTGGCCTCCTGTAATTTCCTTAGACACCTCCTTGACTAACTCAGCTTCGTCACCTTCAATGGTTGGATTTCTCCCCAGATACTCATTGATGGTGGTTGGAGAAAACTTAACTTCCTTTCCTCTAACTCGAACTTTTCTGAACTCCTCGCTTCCTTCACTTCAGGCACTTGTGATGTTGACAATGAACTCTTTCACCAGCATCTCATAACAGTTTCCCAGGTCCTTCACAGTCTTCATCAACTCAGCCTTTTCTAGTTGCTCCATGATATCCTTGCATTCAAGAGCTTCTTGGTTGAGTTCTCTTTCTTGAGCCATTTTGCGCAGGTAGACATACCTCCACCTTTGAGCACTTTCCTTAGAATGGAAAGAAACTGTAACATCCCACTCTAATTTAATAGAAGAATAATAATTAGAGGTAAATATTGGAGACTAATTGTAAACAAGTGAATAATTAAAAATGGAACTAAGAGAAGGGCATACTTGGAATTGACTAAATGAGATTATATGTATGTATATTTAACCACACCACAACCATTCCACAACCATTTCTATTTCATTTTCTCTCTCTTACATAAACAGAACAACAACAACTCTCTCAATTTTCTCTTCACTCTCATGAGACTTCCAACATCACCATCATGCATCTAAGCTCCAAGATCACAGGCAATCACAAATTAACAATCCTTAGTGTTGAGGATTTTAGGGTGTTTGCTTCATTTGGTAAAATAAGCCTAGTTCCATGATGTGGAGCATGATGTGTGGCACATCAGGATTCACATCTGGACGCCCTAGCTGGACGCGCCTTTATTCTTTTACGCGTGATCTTTTGAAAAAGATTTGTTTTTCAAATTAAATCGTGCCAGCTTGCGCGCCAAGGAACAAGATAATCTTTCATGGTTCTGTTTTATTTTATTGGCCGACTTTGATCAAAAAGATTTGAAACAAACAATTAAAAGATTATGATCAAATAAATCTCAAGGGAAAATTTATGAAGGCCAACTCGTCAAAGCCTATGAAGCTTGTTCTATATAAAGGAAGACTGAAGACTAATTATTCATCAACTGAAATCAAGAAGCTAAGTCTACAAATTGAGTCTTAGGGTTTTAGTTCTTTAGTTGTTCTTTGTTCTTTGTGAGCCTTCACTTGGATCATAGTTTTGATACAAGTAGGGACTGAGTTTATAGAGTTGTAATCTCTAGTTGTCTTTCTCCAAAGCTTTGAAGTAAGGAGTTAGATTGTGCAACACTCTAAGCCTTTAGGTACGAGTGCTTTGCTTGTTTAGGAGTGTGTCTCCAATTGAGTTTGTTTAGTAAATCCTTACTGGGTAAGGTTGAGGGGGAGTGAGCAGAGGTTCTCATATCTAGGAGTTCCTAAGTAGAATTAGCACGGGTAGTGATTAAGTGAGAAGTTGTAAACGGGGGAGTTTAACTTTGAATTGATACTACCATAGTGGATTCATCCCTGGATTGGTATCCTCCAGAATAGGGCTTGTTATAAGTGTCGAACTGGGTTAACAAACTCTGTGTATTTTATTATTTCCTGCACTTTATATTGTTTACTTGTTCATCAAGTTCATTATGTCCATGATGTTGACACATTAGGCTACACATCGTACGATTCCTAAAGTGTACACATTGTGCTCCACATCTGACACTTACCACCAGAATTTCAATTGGCATCAGAGCAGGCACCCTGCCTGTTTGAGGGTGAGCTCTAGGGAAGTTACTTTCTTGAAACATGGACAAGGATGGAACAATGGTCAACAAACCACCTCTTCTGGATGAAACTAATTATGACTACTGGAAGCCAAGGATGATAGCCTTTCTAAAGTCACTTGACAGCAGGACTTGGAAAGCTGTGCTCAAAGGATGGGAGTATCCCAAAGTTTAGGATGCTAATGGTGTTGATACTGATGTACTCAAGCCAGAAGAAGAATGGTCAGCTGTAGAAGACACTGCATCACTTGGAAACTCCAAAGCTTTGAATGCTTTATTCAATGGAGTGGACAAGAACATGTTCAGATTAATTAAGCAGTGAACTGTTGCAAAGAAGGCTTGGGAGATACTCAAAGCCACTCATGAAGGCAATGCCAAGGTAAAAAGCTCAAGAATCCAACTTCTCAACACTAAGTTTGAAAACCTCAGAATGAAAGAAGAAGAATCAATTCATGACTTTCACATGAATTTGCTTGAGGTAGACAATTGTTTTGAGGCTGTAGGTGAAAAATTGTCTGAAGAAAAGCTTGTGAGAAAGATGCTTAGATCCCTACCCAAGAGATTTAACATGAAAATCACAGCCATTGAGGAAGCTCAAGACATCCTAAGTATGAAACTTGAAGAACTTGTGAGCTCTCTCCAAACTTTTGAGATGAACTTAGGTGAGCAAACTGAGAAGAAGGGAAAACGTATAGCTTTTGTATCATGTGCTGATGAAGAGGCTGATGAGTCATATGAGGATATCTCAAATGACATAGTTATGTTAGGAAGACAATTCAACAAGCTTCAGAGAAGGGTGGATAGAAGGCCAAGGAGGAACGTGAGGAACATCCAGACTGACATCAGTAAACAAGGTAACACTTCAACAAAAACTAAAACTGATGATAAGTCAACTCAGAACAAGGGTGTTCAATGTCATGAATGTCAAGGCTTTGGTCATATAAGAGCTGAATGTGGTACATATCTGAAGAAGCAGAAGAAAATCCTGACTGTATCATGGTCAGATGAAGACTCTGACACTGACTCAGAGAATGTTACTGCTAATCATGTGAGTGCCATGACTGGTGTGTGCAGTACTGATGTTGATTCTGATGATGAAGAACTCACTTTTGATGAACTGGCCTCAATCTACAAAAAGATGTCCATCAAAAGCGAAGAACTGCGTAGAATCAATGAAGAACAGAAGGTGGTTATCAGTCAACTAGAGACAGAGAAGGCTCAACTGCATAACAAAGTAGTTAGTCTTGAAAGTGAAGTCAAGTTACTGTCAACCAACTTGAAGAATATGACCAAGTCTGTAAAGATGCTCAATATTGGAACTGACATTCTTGATGAAATTTTGAAAGTTGGAAAGCATGCTGGTGACTCATCTCGTGTAGGATTTAAGAACAAACATCAAAACAAGAATTCAAATACTAAGTTTGTTCCTGCTCAGAAGAAACCTGACCCTGGCAGAATGTGCACACATCACACCCCACATCACAAACCTGCTGGCCAAGAGAAGTTCAATGCTTGGAGATGCCACTACTGTGGGAAGAATGGTCACATCAAGCCCTTTTGCTACAAACTCTATGGGTATCCCAAGAAAAAGACTCAGGTTAAAGCCAAATCAGCAAAGGTCACTCCTAAGAAGATGTGGAAGCCAAAAGTTTCAGAAACTGCTCACATAGCTCACATTTCTCTTAAAGCATCTTCCAGAGGTCTTTTGATAGTGGTTGTTCTAGGCATATGACTGGTGTTGAGAAATTTCTCACTAATATCAAGTCTCATACAACAAGTTTTGTAACCTTTGGTGATGGAGCAAAAGGTGAAATCAAAGGCAGTGGTAAGCTCAGCAGCAAAGGTTTACTTGACCTAGATGATGTGTTACTTGTCAAAGGTTTGAAGGCTAATCTTATCAGCATAAGTCAACTGTGTGATCAAGGTCTTAAAGTCAACTTCACAAAGAATGAATGTCTTATTACTTCTGACAAAGGAGAATTGTTGATGAAAGGATCTAGGTCAAGAGACAACTGCTATCTATGGATTCCTGATGAAACTGCTCACTCTACTACATGTCTTATTAGTCAGGAAGAAGAAGTAAAGCTTTGGCACCAAAGACTTGGTCATCTAAATCTAAAGGGAATGAAGAAGATTGTGTCCAAGGAAGCAATCAAAGGACTACCAAAGCTTAAGATTGTTGAAGGCAGTATCTGTGGTGAATGTCAAGTTGGAAAGCAGGTCCAGATGTCACACCCAATGTTGCAACATCAGGTGACATCTAGAGTTCTTGAACTGCTACATATGGACTTGATGGGACCAATGCAGGTAGAGAGTATTGGTGGCAAAAGATATTCCTTTGTGGTTGTAGATGATTTCTCAAGATTCACTTGGGTTAGCTTCATCGGAGAGAAGTCTGATACTTTTGATGCATTCAAAGACCTATGCCTTAGACTGCAAAAAGAAAAGGATAGTGCCATTGTTAGAATCAGAATTGATCATGGGAAAGAATTTCAAAATTCAAGGTTTTCTGAGTTTTGCTCTGATGAAGGGATTGAGCATGAGTTCTCCTCTCCAATTACACCTCAACAAAATGGTGTAGTAGAAAGAAAGAATAGAACTATGCAAGAGGCTGCAAGAGTCATGCTACATGCCAAGAAGCTACCTTACTACTTTTGGGCAGAGGCCATGAGTACTGCATGCTATGTACACAATAGGGTAACTCTGAGAAAAGGTACATCAACCACACTGTATGAGATATGGAAGGGAAGAAAACCAACTGTCAAATACTTCCATGTCTTTAGTAGCAAGTGCTATATCTTAGCTGACAGAGAGCAAATGAGGAAGATGGATCCCAAGAGTGATGAAGGAATCTTTCTAGGCTATTCCTTAACCAGCAGAGCCTATAGAGTCTTTAACAACAGAACAAGAACTATAATGGAATTCATTAATGTAGTCAAGAAGAGAGGTTGTATCCAATGCTTGTTTTGTGTCAAAGGTAGAACCAAAGAATGTGAAAGAAGCCTTGACAAATGAGTTTTGGATTGAAGCTATGCAAGAGGAGCTGAACCAATTCAAGAGGAATGAAGTATGGGATTTAGTTCCTAGGCATGAAGGAGTCAACATCATTGGTACTAAATGGGTTTATAGGAATAAATCTGATGAAAGTGGTGTTGTCACTAGAAACAAGGCTAGGCTGGTGGCTCAAGGATACTCTCAGATTGAAGGAGTAGACTTTGATGAAACATTTGCTCCTGTGGCACGTCTTGAATCCATAAGGTTACTTTTGGGAGTAGCATGTATCTTGAAGTTCAAGCTATTTCAGATCGATGTAAAGAGTGCTTTCCTCAATGGATACTTGAATGAGGAAGTATATGTGGACCACCCAAGGGATTTGTTGATCCAAATTTTCCAGATCATGTCTATAGATTGAAGAAGGCATTGTATGGATTAAAGCAAGCTCCTAGGGCATGGTATGATAGGCTAACCAAATTTATTGTGCAGCAAGGTTATAAAAAAGGAGAAACTGACAAAACCTTATTTGTTAGAGAAGAAAAAGGCAAGTTCATGATTGCACAAATCTATGTAGATGACATTGTGTTTGGAGGAGTGTCTGATCCCATGGTCAAGATGTTTGTGAATCAGATGGAATCTGAATTTGAGATGAGCCTTGTAGGCGAACTTACCTACTTTCTTGTTCTGCAAGTCAAACAGATGGAAGACACAATTTTCATCTCTCAAAGCAAGTATGACAAGAACATTGTGAAGAAATTTGGAATGGAGAATGCAAATCACAAGAGAACTCCTGCAGCAACCCATCTCAAACTTTCTAAAGATGAGCATGGTGTCAGTGTTGATCAAAGTCTATACAGAAGCATGATTGGCAGTCTACTCTATCTCACTGCAAGTAGACCTGACATTAGCTTTGCTGTTGGTGTATGTGCAAAGTACCAAGCTGAGCCTAAAATGAGTCATTTGAATCAGGTCAAAAGGATTTTGAAGTATGTCAGTGGTACAAGTGATTATGGGATTCTCTACTCTCATGGTGAAGACACAAGATTGTTGGGTTATTGTGATGCTGACTGGGCAGGTAGTGCAGATGACAGGAAGAGCACTTCTGGTGGATGTTTTTTCTTGGGAAGCAACCTCATATAATGGTTCAGCAAGAAACAAAATTGTGTTTCTCTTTCTACAGCTGAGGCTGAGTATATTGCAGCAGGAAGTAGTTGCTCTCAGCTACTTTGGATGAAGCAGATGTTGGGTGAGTACAATGTGCAGCAAGATGTGCTCACATTATACTGTGACAATTTAAGTGCTATAAATATTTCCAAAAATCCTATCCAACATAGTAGGACAAAGCACATTGATATTCGTCACCATTTTATTAGAGATCTTGTAGAAGACAATGTTGTGACTCTAGAGCATGTTGCCACTGAGAATCAACTAGCAAATATTTTTACAAAGGCTTTATATGCAAATAGGTTTGAGGTGTTAAGGGGCAAACTTGGTATTTGCCTCTTTGAGGATCAATAGCCATAATAGCTATTCCGGCGTGCAACGGTTACCTGTCTTTCCCTCCATTCATAGTTGCACGCAATCCAAAGGCAATCATATCAAATATTTTCCAACGGCTATTTCGCGATCATATCTCCAAGAAATCCGTTTGTTCAAGATTTTCTCTCATTGCCTATCACATTGTTCACCACATTTGTTTCTCACACACTCAAACGACCTAAACAATTTTTCTTGATCTCTCTGAAACCCTCTTTTGTTCATCTCTCTGTTTCTTTGAACCTTCATCTGACAAATCACTCATCACCATGTCTACTGCAACTCAAGCATCCCCTTCCACAAAATCTAACACTCCTCCATCATCACCAAAAACTAATTCCCCACATCAAGAAGGTTTTCAAAGTGATATGATCGTTAATGCAACCCCTGTTTCAATGATCAAACCATCAGGATCAAAGAAAAGGAAGTCTAAATGATCAAGAAGGGAATCTACTCCCATTGCTGCAGAGGAAGTTGCTATTCCATCTCCTCCACAGAGAAATCAAAGAAGAAGAAGAAGAAAAGCAAGAAGTCAAAGACTGGATCACCCAAGAGGGCTCACACCATGTCAAGCCTACATCTTGATCATCTTCCCTCTGTGAATGTTGATGGTGCTGCTGGAGCATCTATTAGTGAAGGATCTTCAAAGCCTAACCCTGAGAAGGCTGTTTTAGAGACTTCTGGTGACTTAAGGCACCCCATGATCCAGAAGATCATTGATTCTGTGCTCAAGGCCCTGCAAGAGCCTGATGTTGTGGCAGATGTTGGCACATCATTGCCACAAGGAGAAGAAGAGTCTCACGCTGATGAAGAAGAGACTCCTGCTGTTGAAGAACATCCTGTCATTCCTGATTCTCCAGAACAGGAAATTGTTGAAGAAGAACAACCTGATGAGGTTGAAGAACCGAAGGATGACACTCAGATTGACCGGAGTGAAGAAGCCAAGGGCTCAGAAGATGTGGAGGACTCCAATCCTTCTGACAAGGATGCTGATGGAGACACTACTATTGTGGATGTAGAAGACTATGATTCTGACATCCCTTTAAAGAAGGTTGCTGAGGATAGCATTGCAAGAAGGACTAGAAGTGGTAAAGGTCCTGCTACTGTAAGTGATTCTCCTGTTACTGCTAAGGAGAAGAAGAAGCCTGTCAAGAGGCAAGTAATGTATGGTCCCAAGAAGGGATACAGTAAAGCTGTGGTTCCACCAACAAAGAAGAAGACTCAGAAAAGAAAAGAGCCACCCATAAGTGAGTCAGAGTATGATGGGGAGCGTGATGTAGCTTACATCAGTGAGTCTGAAGAAGAATCTGCTGAGGAGCATAATGTGGAGCTTGATGTAGTCCACATTGAGTCTGCTGTGAAGAAAAGCTATGGGAAGAAGAAAATTCCTCAGGGAATTCCAGATATCCCTGTTGATCTGATTTCCTTCCACAATCCTGCAAATGCTGGTAAATGGAGGTATATTACTCACAGAAGATTAGCTCTGGAGAGAGAGCTTAGTGCTGAAGCCTTGCAGTGCAAGGAAGTTGTGAAGTTGATCAAGCATGCTGGCTTGATAAACACTGTTTCTGGGCTGAGTGACTGCTATGAGAAAGTGGTCAAGGAGTTTTTGGTAAACATCCCTACTGGCTGTGATAACCCTCTGGACAAGGAGTACCAGACTGTATTTGTAAGGGGCAAGGAAATCAATTTCTCTCCTGCTGTTATCAACCAATTTTTGGGCAGAAGTGAAGAACCCTATGCTGAGATGGAAGCCAATGACAACTACATTATCACGGCCATCACTGGTGGAAAGGTCAAGTCCTGGCCTAAGAAAGAGAAGCTCCAAGCAAGCAAGCTCATCCAATCTACAACATCCTTAACAGGATTGCTGCTGTTAATTGGGTACACACCACACACAACTGTGATGTGGCTACAAGTTTGGCTAGATTCATCTATACCGTAGGTAACAAAATTCACTATGATTTTGGTACTTATATTTTTGACCAGACTGTCAAGCATGCCAAAACCCTAGCTGTTAAATTACCCATTGTTTTTCCCTCCCTGCTGTGTGGAATCATATTGAGCCAGAGACCTGATGTTCTTGGCAAGGATGATTTGTCTTGCAGAAGAGAGTCTGCTATCTCTTTTAGTCTCAAGCAGTCTGATGTGACTCCTGATGTGGGCACATCCAGCTCAACTGGTGCAATGTCTAGGAAAAACATGATTACTGCTTTAAGGGAGACTTGTAAGGCTCTAGATGAGAAGAAGACCAACCTGGAAGCAATCATTGCTGGACTGAAGCTTGAGGATGAGCAAACAATGGCTGAGGATGAGGAATTGGAGGAGGAGGAGCTCAATGACTCTGAGGCTGAGGAAACTGATGGGAGCATGGATATTTGAATTTTTGTAATTCATTAATATTTCCCTGTATTCAGTATTTCCTATTTTGCTTGTATTTTGTGGGTTGTGCCCTGGTTTTCTATAGCGCCTATGTGTGCCTATTCTGTAGTGCTGCACTATTAATGGTCTGAGTGCCTTTTACTGTTCATGCACCATCATCTCTACATCTATGCTATCTGCATTCTTTGGTGTTTTCATTTACTCTCTATGTTTTTGACTTTATTTGTCAAAATTCTGGCTAAAAAGGGGGAGTAAAAATTAAAATGAACAATTCTTTGAAGTTTTAACTGCAGCAAATTGTGATGTGTGCACATCTGACTACACATCTAGCATACATGCTTATTTTTCTTCAAATATTTTCTCAACAAATTTTTGAAGAATTAGTTTTCTAAAGCATGTTTTTCTGAAGACTTAATTTGTACATTTTCAACTGGGTGATGCATTCTTAAGAAGTCCACTTGAAGATGTTTATTTGTGTGATGTTTGACACATCTGTGAAGTTTTAACTTGGTCATGCATTCTCAAGAAGCCAGGTTTAAAACATCGTCATGTCTCTCTACTAGGTCATACATTCTGAAGAAGCCTATAGAGGATATGATATTTAGGGGGAGTACTTGGAAAGTACTTTGATACAAAAGGGAGTAAACAACTACATGTTTGCATGAATCTATGCATAGCTGTGTTTGCTACCCTCCCTCATGTGTGTATGGAATCTCATGCTTGTATGTGTCTGGGAATTTATTTTTCTCAGTCTTTAGGAATTTATTTCTCCTATTGTGTGAGAGTTTATTTCTCTCCAATTATGTGAGGCTCATATCCGCTGCTGCATGCCTCTGATGTGCCTACACATCTCTCCAAGTCTTTTTGGCTGACTCAAAGATTATTTTAGCCAAAATTTGCCAAAGGGGGAGATTGTTGAGGATTTTAGGGTGTTGGCTTCATTTGGTAAAACAAGCCTAGTTCCATGATGTGGAGCATGATGTGTGGCACATCAGGATTCACATCTGGACTCCCTAGCTGGACGCGCCTTTATTCTTTTACGCGTGATCTTTTGAAAAAAATTTGTTTTTCAAATTAAATCGTGCCAGCTTGCGCGCCAAGGAACAAGATAATCTTTCATGGTTCTGGTTTATTTTATTGGCCGACTTTGATAAAAAAGATTTGAAACAAACAATTAAAAGATTATGATCAAATAAATCTCAGGGAAAATTTATGAAGGCCAACTCGTCAAAGCCCATGAAGCTTGTTCTATATAAAGGAAGACTGAAGACTAATTATTCATCAACTGAAATCAAGAAGCTAAGTCTACAAATTGAGTCTTAGGGTTTTAGTTCTTTAGTTGTTCTTTGTTCTTTGTGAGCCTTCACTTGGATCATAGTTTTGATACAAGTAGGGACTGAGTTTATAGAGTTGTAATCTCTAGTTGTCTTTCTCCAAAGCTTTGTAAGCTCAAGCAACAGAGAATGACACAACTCAGGAACAAGATACTAAAATTCCTGAAAGCCAACCTTCTGAGAATGAAGAATCACAAAAGATTTCAGAAGAGCCACATGTCAAACCAACTGATGAAGCATCAACTGATGAACATCAAATCAAAGTTGCTGAACAAAACTCTCCTCCAGCTAAAGAAGATTCTCCTGCAGAAACTACCAACATTCCATCACAACATCATGAAGAAGAAGCTGATCCTAACTTGGATCAACCCATGCCTTCAGAAGAAGCTCCTGCACATGATGTCGAACCAAATGCTGTGACATCTGGTCATGATCAAAATCCTGAGCAAGAAGTTCAAGATAAAGTAATGGAGGAAGAAGAGGATGAAGATGAGGTCCCCCTGGCCAAAATTCTTCAAGGAATGAAGAAAGATAGTCCACCTCAACAAGGTTCTGATGAAGAGGAATCTAATGAGAGCGAAGGGATACGAATTAGCATTCCGGTCAAAGGAAAAGCTAAGACGTATAGGTCAAAGCAGGTGGAGACTCCTGTCACTACAAAGAAAGGGAAGAGGAAAGCTGAGAAGAAAGCTACTGGAGAAGAGACTTCCAAGAAGAAGAAACAAGTCGTTGCTGTAAGCGACTCTGAGACTGACGTCGAGCCGGATGTCTTAGACATCACGACCTCTGGAAGAAAAAGAATTGGAGGAAGAAGAATTCCTGCTAACATCCCTCCTGCTCCAATGGACAGAGTGTCTTTCCATTCTGAAGAAAGTGCTCAAAGGTGGAGGTATGTTTATCAACGTAGGATAGCACAAGAAAGAGAACTCAACAAACAAGCTCTCGAATGTGAGGAGATTATAGAACTCTTAGAAGCTGCTGAGCTGATGAAGACTATCATGAATCTGGGAGATTGCTATGAGATGTTGGTAAAAGAGTTCACTGTCAACATCACCAGTGCATGTAGTGAAGGGAGTGAAGAATTTAGGACAGTTCGAGTTAGAAGAAGAGATGTGAAGTTCTCCCCCACCACCATCAATGAGTACCTAGGGAGAACCACCTCGACTGAAACTGATGAAGCTGATTTAGTCAATGAGGTGACTAAGGAAATCACAGGAGGACAAGTGGAAGAATGGCCAAAGAAGGGACTTCTATCAACAGGGACTCTGAGTGTCAAGTATACTATCCTAAATAGGATTGGAGCTGCAAACTGGGCACCTACCAATCATGGCTCCGGGATCACTCCAATGCTGGCAAAGATGATCTATCTAATTGGGACCAAGAAGAAGATCAACTTTGGTGATCACGTTTTCAACCAAACAATGAAACATGCTGAGACATATGCAGTGAAGCTGCCTATTGCCTTTCCAAGTCTGATAACTGGGATGATTCTAAGGCAATTTCCAACAATCCTGCATCCTGATGAAGTTCCAACCAAGAAGCCCCAAATTCTGAGTTTTGACTACAAGCTCTTTGCTGGTACACATGTCCCAGACATTGTGTTCCCAAAAATGAAAGAGCCTGCTGAAGCATCAAGCTCTATGCCCAGAGCAAACAAAGATGATGTCCTGGCTGAGCTGATGCAAATTTCAAAAACCTTGGGAGAAACCATCAAAACCAGCACAGCAAGGAAATAACATGTGGACGATCTGATCAAGTCCATACAAGATGCTGCTGCTGAAGGTGAAGAAAATGAAGAAGGAGGAGATGGTGAAGAAACAGAAGAAGCTTGAGGAACAGGGTAATATAGGAAAATAAGTACTTTGTGTATTTTTCCTTTTCTGTTCAACTTCTGTAATCTTGTGGCCTACCAAATGTCCTAGACATTGGAGGCTTTGACATCCGGCACTTGAAGTGCATTTTGTAAGCTGTACCTCTCAAATTAATCAATGAATGTTTTCCTTTTAATACCTTTGTCAAATTATGGTAAAAAGGGGGAGAAATAATTGATTAAGAACAGCTCTGTGGCAAGTAGAATAACTCTCTTGCTTTAACGGATGATAAAATTAGCAAGCTTAAAAACAAAAAAAAAAAAAAAGAAAAGAAAAGAAAGAAAAAGCTATGCTAAAACAAGTGTGTCCAGAGCAAAACTTAAAATGCTCAATATGAACCTCTAAGAAGTCTAGTAAGTCTTGATCACTCTGATTAAGTACTTTCCGCTGCAACTCAAGACTTTGGTTCACTAAGTCACTAGGTATCTCATCCCTGGACTTAGAAAAATTACTGTAATGAATCATATGAAGAAAAGACTAAGACTGTCTCATACTAGAAAAGGTTCATAACACATTCAAGATTGAAGAAATCCTGAATATTGAAGACACACAAAGATTCTGAAGATCAAAGACATTGAAAACATGAAGATTCAGAATTGAAGATTGCATCAACAGACATCAATTTGAAGATTGAAGAATTTAAAGATTGAAGACTGAAGAGTGCACATTCAACAAAGTGGTTAAGTGGTTGTTTTAGGCATAATTTGCCAAAGGGGGAGATTGTAGTTCTGCTGAGATTGGCTGCATCATAAGGTTAAAACAACTTGGTCAGATTGACTTAACTGAAGCATCAATGCTGAAGTAATTGAGTCCAAACCACTTGTGCGTATTGAAGATGTGCAGATGCAAGATGTTGAACAAGATGTCCTAGACATCTTGTCACTGGGTTCAAAGCATGCATAGGCAGCATGTTGGAACAAGATGTCCAAGACATGTGGGTAGGACATCTTGACCCAGTTCAGCTTAAAAGATAATGCTTATCCATTAAGCACGCGTGTTTGTTTTATTTTGAATAAAGCGTGAATCTTTTAGTAACAAGCTGAGATTAGGATTACTGATAAAGTTTGTTATTAATCCTATGTGTTAGATACGATTGGATTCGTATTTAATTTGTGGATAGAGATTAAATTCTTTATCTTTGTGGAGTTTGTTTTAAAATAAGTTTGTTTTAAAACTAACTCTTATTTGAGTGCATCTGAATGACTGAAGATTATTTGAAGAATTGTACGCCTATATAAAGGACTCAACATGGAGCTTAAAATGCAACCCACAATAACTGAAGATTGTGAGTCCAAAGTTTTGTACCCACTGTGCAAAACACCTAGTGGCTCTTAGTATTGTTCTTGATACTTTGTAGCTTGGAGTCGTTGAATGTTGTCGTTCAACATTGTCTTTTAAACTGTTAGAGTTTAAAGATTGTTTCGTCACTTGGGATTAGTGATTAGAGGGAGTTGGGTAGGTTCTCATATTCAGGGGGAGTTAGCCCTTGAGTAGAAGATTACTAGGATTGAGAAAAGGCGTACATGCCAATAGGGATTTGGTAGTGTTGTAAGGCTAAAGTATTGATTCGGAGTAGTAGTGTTCACTTCCTGGATTGGTATCCCCCAGATTAGGACTTGTTATAAGTGTCGAACTGGGTTAACAAATTCACTGGTGTTGTTTATTGCTTTTATTTATCTTCAGTACTGCAATAACGCGTGATCCAAATAACCAGTTGTCTAGGACATCTGGACTACTGACACATTGTCCTAGACATTGTGTCAGACATCTGTCCTGCAAGAGAACAAAATTTCAATTGGCATAAGAGCAGGCACCCTAACCTGCTGGGTGAGCTCCAGGGAGATATATTTCAATTAGCACTGCTTCACTCAATGGAAAAAAGTATGGACTAGTCATTGTTGATGATTATAGTAGATGGACATGGGTAAGATTTCTGAAATCTAAGAATGATACATATGAAGAGTTTAGTGTCTTCTGTGCCCAAATTCAAAATGAAAAAGATTTAGGGATTTTAAAAGTTAGAAGTGATCATGGTGGAGAATTTGAAAATGAACCTTTTGAAAACTTTTGTGAAGAACATGGAATTTTTCACGAGTTCTCTTCTCCTAGAACTCCATAGTAAAATGGAGTTGTAGCAAGAAAGAACAGATCTTTACAAGAGATGGCTAGAACCATGATGCATGAACATTCTTTAGCAAAATTTTTCTGGGCAGAAGCAATAAAAACTGCTTGTTATATTCAGAACAGAATCTATATTAGACCTATTCTGAATAAAACAACATATGAACTTTTTAGAGGAAGGAAACCTAACATTTCTTATTTTCACCAATTTGGTTGTACTTGTTACATTCTGAATACAAAAGTCCATCTAAAGAAATTTGACTCTAAAGCTAGTAAGGGTATCTTTATTGGATATTCTGAGCGCTCTAAATCATACAGAGTGTATAATTCTGAAACCCAATCAGTTGAAGAATCTATGCATGTAAAGTTTGATGATAAAGTGCCTGATCATGAAAAGTCAGAGCCTTCTATAGAAATTTCAGATTCTCAAGACTCAGAAGATGAAGGTTGTGAACCTATTTCCACTCCTGAACTTCTGGAAGCACCAAAGAACAATCAAGTTCCAGAATTTGATGATCATCAAACAACACCAACTGAAGATCCTGATCAAGAAGAAACAACTATTCCAAAGAATACTTTCAAGTATAAGTCATCACATCCTGAAGAGCTTATCATTGGTAATAAGAACAGTCCTAGGAAAACAAGATCAAGCTTTAGGGATGAAGAATCCTTATTTGGTCTAGTTTCCTTGATTGAACCTAAAACCACTGATGAAGCATTATCTGATGATGCTTGGATAGTTGCTCTGGAGGAAGAACTGAATCAATTTCAAAGGAATGATGTATGGGATCTGGTACCCAAACCAAAAGGCAAGAACATTATTGGAACAAAGTGGGTATACAGAAACAAGCTGAATGAACAAGGAGAAGTAACAAGAAACAAAGCTAGACTTGTTGCACAAGGATACAGTCAACAAGAAGGCATTGATTATACAGAGACTTATGCTCCAGTTGCAAGATTGGAAGCTATAAGATTACTTCTTTCTTATGCTGTCAACAACAACATTACTCTTTATCAAATGGATGTTAAGAGTGCATTTCTGAATGGTGTTATCTCTGAAGAAGTATATGTCAAACAACCTCCAGGATTTGAAGATATTTCAAATCCAGATCATGTGTTCAGACTAAAGAAGTCACTTTATGGACTCAAACAAGCTCCCAGAGCTTGGTATGAGAGACTAATTAACTTCTTGGTTGACAATGGTTTTGTAAAAGGTCAAGTTGACAATACACTATTCAAGAAGACCCTGAAGAAAGACATTCTAATGATTCAAATCTATGTTGATGACATCATATTTGGATCAACAAATGCTGGACTATGCAAGAACTTTTCTAAGATGATGCAAGATGAATTTGAGATGAGCATGATGGGAGAATTGAAGTACTTTCTGGGAATTCAGATCAATCAAACAAAGAAAGGATACTTCATTCATCAGTCAAAGTATATAAAAGATCTTATGAAGAAGTACAATCTAGAAGACTGCAAACCCATGAACACTCCAATGCATCCTACATCAAGTCTTAGCAAAGGTGAGTCTGAAGGTAAAGTTGATCAGAAGTTATATAGAGGAATGATTGGATCTCTTCTCTATCTAACAGCTTCTAGACCTGATATCTTATTCCGTGTATGTCTGTGTGCAAGATTTCAATCAGATCCTAGAGAATCTCATTTTACTGCTGTAAAGAGAATCTTTAGATATCTGAAGGCTACTTGTAACATTGGATTACTGTATCAGAAATCTAATGATTGCAAACTGATTGGATTCTGTGATGCCGACTATGCTGGTGACAAACTTGAAAGAAAATCCACTAGTGGAAGTTGTCAATTCATTGGTGAGAATTTGATTTCTTGGGCCAGTAAATGGCAATCCACCATAGCTATGTCAACAGCAGAAGCAGAATACATTTCAGCAGCTAAGTGTTGTACACAACTACTTTGGATGAAATATCAATTGGAAGATTATCAAATAAGCAGTCATAATATTCCTTTATATTGTGATAACACTGCTGCCATTCATCTTTCTACAAATCCTATTCTACACTCAAGAGCTAAGCATATTGAGATTAAACATCATTTTATAAGAGACTATGTACAGAAGGGTGTAATTGATCTCAAGTTTATTGATACTGAAAATCAATGGGCTGATATCTTTACAAAACCCTTAGCTGTTGAAAGATTTGATTTTATCAAAAGGAATCTTAATATGATGGAAATTTGTGAATAAGCTGAACTCAAGTGAAGAATATTATTTTAGGAAGCTCTGGAAGTTTATCAGAAGTTAGGTGGAGTCAGATCTTTCTATCAGAAGTTTAGACAAACCATCTTCTAGTATCTTTATCAGAAGTTAGGGGGAGTCAGAACTTGTGTATCAGAAGTTTGACAATCCATCTTCTAGTATTTCTATCAGAAGTTTATATGAGTGGTTCTGAAAATGACGTGGCAGTAACTGTTGAGTTACCTCTTCAAATTGCTGTTGCTAACGTGTCAGATATTTAATTAAGCTTCTAATACACGTGTCTGTTCGCTACTAGAGAAAGAAGTTGGTTAGTGATGATTGTGTTCTAATTCAATTTGTGAATTGTTAAGTTACTCTATTACCCCCTGTCCTTTCAGTTAATACGTTTTTGCAAGGTTTTGCTTTTTCTTTTTAAATACAATAACTGTTCACATTCACACATTTGCACATTCACTACCTACACTTTCATATCTTCTAAAAATCAGAGAAATTTATTTCCTCTCCCAAATTAGCAACCCTAACCCTAAACTCAGAATCATGGCATCTTCATCTACCAAGCGCAATCAATCTCAAGGAGACAGATATGTTAATGTACCTCCTATTGCTGACGTTAAAGCCTCTACTCTTGGTGTTCTTACAGCAGACAAAGTAGGTTTTCCTATTTCGGACCTATTTCTTCATATTGACAGACCAGTTGATTTTGAAGGAATTAGAGTAAACGGTGTTAAAGGTATCAAGGAAGCGTTTGAAGTGCAAAAGTTGCTAACTTTCTTATATAGCTTAAATGGACCTGTCTATCCAGAAATTGTGAAGGACTTCTGGATGAAGGCAGAAGTAATTCTTAGCAACATAAGACCTAATGAAGAGTATATGGGCAAAGAGATTCGCTTAGAGGTTGGTGGTGTCTGTATTAGGATCAGACATGAGCACATTAGGCAAGCAACGCAGTTACCGTTTTCTGGTGTTATTCCTTACCCTTCTGAAGATTGCAGTCATTACATTCAAGTAGAAATTTATGGCAAGAATTCAACTTCCAAGAACAACAATGACATGAAGCCGTACTACAAGATGCTTTACAAGATTATGTGTGACTCTCTGTTACCAAAGGTTGGTTCATCTGACCAAGTTTCTAATCAATATAAAACAATTTTATATTATTTGGGAACAAAGGCTGAGGTGAATTTTGCCAAGGTTATCTTTGAGCACTTGTGTAAAGCTATCTCTGATTGTCAAAACAAGGGTACAACAAATGCACATCACTGCAGATTTCTATCCTTCATGTTTCACAGAAGTTACTTGATTCAATCTTTGAAGCCTGTTTTTCCTGGATATGGATCCTTCATTGATGCCTATCCCTCTGTGATAAGTGGTTTTACTGTGAAGAAAGTTTTGAAGAATCAAGGACCCTTGATTACACCTCAAGTTCAGAATAAACCAAGGAAGGATGAAAGTGACAAGCACTTCTATCTTACTTCTGTATCTAGAGAAGAAGTTACTCTCATTGCTGGTATGCATAAGAAACTTCTGGAAGGAGGAGATAATCAGAAGTTGGAAGACAGACTTGCTACCAGATATCTGTTGCCTGCTCAACAAAAGAAAAGGAAAGCTGGTAAGAAACCAGAAGCAACAGAATCTAAGCCCAAGAGAGCAAGAAGCTCTACACCTTAGAAGAAGTCTGGAAGTACTTCTGGTGTTAGGAACACATCAGAAGTTGCTGAGAAGAAGATTGCTGAAGAAGAGACCCCTGTGAACTCAGAGCCTGCTGTTCAAGCAGAGGCAGAGTTAGAAATAAATAAGGAAGCTAGTGCTTCTGGATCTGCTGCTGTTGCTGCTCCAGAAGTTACTAAGAAGGTCAGAAGAAATATCAAGAGGAAGAGGAAGCCAAGGTTGATTCTTGAAGATGATGAGGATGAAGAAACTCAGGAAGCCATAAAGCAAGTGGAGCTTTATAAGGCTTGGGAGGAAACTAGCTGGGAAAGTGGAGTAGATGTTGAGCCCAATGCATTTCTTGATACTCCCATTCCTAAGGCTTGTCGCGGTGATTTTTGGATATCAAGCTATTGAAAAGCATTGAATCTCAAAATTTTAATTACACCACCGAGCTTTGATTTTTCCGAAGAAGGGAGAAAGTCCGTTAAACACCATAATTAAAGAGATCGAGGTAAGGGGGTTGGTTATGCGAAGGGAAGGTATTAGCACCCTAGGCATCTATAGTATCCTATAGGAACCTCTTGTATTTTTAATCTAAGCGCTTGTTTTTATATGTTTGCAAATATGTATAAGATTTTAGGGAAAATTGAGTGATGATTAGGAAAATAGTTTTTAATGACAAAATGCTCTTGGCTTGAGTTCCAAGGTTTTAATCTAAGAAAATGATTTGAATTTGAAAATACAACTTGATTTGAAAAACCAAGCGTTTTTACCTAAAGAAAATAATTGTTTGATTGATTGAATGACTTGGTTTAAAATCCAAGTGTTTTGAAAAATGTTTTTGATAGGTGACATGTTTTGGGTATTTTTGAGAAGAGGTGTTGACCTCTATTTTAGCTAAAAAGAGTTAATGGTTCTAGCGAGGGTTCTAGCGTTTTAACTAAACAACCTAAAATATTAGATCGCGCAAAGACATTTTTGCAACGACATATAAGTCGAGGCGTCTCCCTTTCTCCGGATTAATATACTCAACATACAAACGCATAACGATAAGCATAAGAAATTTTAAACCATACAATACATCCGGGGGGGGGGGGGGGGGGGGGGGGGAACATGCAAAGGGGAATTAAATAATGACAATGATAATAATGACTGAAAATAAATTGCGCCAATTATGCGCATTAAAATATACAACCAGGGGGAAACATGCAAAGGGGATTGAATAATATTAATAATAATAATAATAATAATAATGACATAATTATAAATAATGAGAGATAAACATAAGGCATTCACAATATGATATAAATGCAAAATATAAATATAAAGCATAATAAACATGAATCATGAAATGAATATTAAATGTAAAGCAAGTGATAAAATATAAACGTCATGAATAATAATGTAAAGTGCAAAAACAAGTGACATTTAGTGGCAAGATTAGCATGAGAGGTAACCTAAACCATATCAAGCATTTTCAATCCACACACATGCATATTTTTATCTTAACTTAATAAAACATAAATTGCAAATTAATCAAGGTATTTAAGGCTAAAATATCATGACATGGTGATTAACATTAAAAAAGATATCAAACATTTTAAAAAAAAAACATATACATGCATACTTATGAATTTAAAACAATAAAAAACTTCAAAACTAAATCAAAATATTAAAGATGAAACACATTTTAAACCAAAGACCTAGAGCTAAGTCATGGGAGCTAAATTCAAACATATCAACAAGCATAGAACAAGCTTAATAACATTTAACAAGTAAATCATCAAACAAGATCATTAAAAAAAAAAGCTAACATATAAATCCTATGATTAATGAACACAATTAAAATAAAATAAACAAAGGAAAATCATGAAATCATGGTAAAATTGGCTAAAGTCAGAGGGCAATTTTTAATAAAAAATATTTGAGAGTTCATACAAAATAATAATGAAGAACAATGAATTTAATCATTTAAAACTATGTATTACCACTTATGATTAATTAATAAATGACAAAAATTAAAATAACACATAATCACATGTTTATCAAGACAAAAATCTTCAAACATACATATATCATACATATTATATCATGGATTAATGAACAAAATCATATCATCAAAGATTAATTAATTTAAACCTAATTTACACTAATAATGAAGAAAATATGGAAAAAAATAGCAAATAAATAATCAAAAAATTTATTTCACAATGTATCAGTTAAAAATGACTAAAAACATAATTAAAATAAAAAAATACATCTCAGAAAATAAAATAAAATTATATACAGAGGGGGGTGCAAATAATAAACAAAATAAGAAAGGGGGTGCAGCGCAGCAAAAAAGCCCAAAAAAATGAAGCCCAACGCAAAAAAACAAAAATCTGAAACCCATTTAGGCCAGGATTGGGTGTAAAGCGCAGCAGCGTGATCACGCTTTACCACTGTTTGATCCTTCTCAGGAAAGATCAAACGGCTACGCTCATGTTCACGCACGCGCCACTGGATCAATCTAAAGGCCATGATTAAATCTGGGAAAACCTAAAGAACACGCGTGTATAGCAGCAGATGTGGATCAGGTGTGAGCGCGTATAGTGGTCCTATCGTCTGACCACCGTCAGATCTTCATTTAATGAGATCTGACGGGTGCGATCAAAGGAGCACACGCGTCGTACAATTGATCCAACGGTTATGATTTAAACTTGGTGAAGACGGAGACTCACGATGGATCATCGTCTCCGTTCGTCCTTCACCGTCACCGGCGCCGTTTCCGGCACCGGAGTAACAAAAACAGTCCAGAAATTGTCAAATCATATATGGTTTTGCTCGTTTTTTCACAAGGATTCCAAATGTACAATTAGTTTTTCAAAATAACAACTGTAGCTCGAAAAACGAAAGGAAAACGAAAAATCAATCAAAACTCAAACACACAAATGAGCAAGAATAAAGACCAAATAACAAGCTACTAGAAACGAGCTAGAACAACTTGGATTTTTCACTAACTTTGAGCTTCAACACGAACTTCAAATCTCCTCTGAAGCTTCAAATTGGAGCTTGGGTTTTGGTTCTGAAGGTTTTTAGAAGGTTATGGAAGTGTTGATTGCAAGAAACAATGAATAATTCGTGTTTGGGAATTTTTGAGAAAATGAGTGAAAATGTGTTGTTCCTAGCTGCCTCCTTCTTCAAAATCGCCAACCTCTGATGCAGAAAAAATGATGTGGTACTTATAGAATAGGTTTAGGTTATGAGAAGAGTGATTTTGTGTGAATGAGAGGGGTATATTTGAGTTTTTGCAAAAGGGACATTTTGTGATTTTGATCAATCAAAGGTACATGTGTGTTGATCTGATGCAATGAGCATTTGATGGTATATTCTGAAATCAAATGGTTGGGAGAGGATCAAGGCATTTTTGGGATTTAATTTGTGAAGAGAAATAATTTTAAATCAATTTAAAACCATTTTTGTAAATAAATAAATATGTGAAAATAAAAATATTTATGAACAAGGGCAAAAATGTCCTTTTTTAGGGTTTGTAAAATGCAAGAGTTAAATTGAAAATGATTAAAAAAAGTTTGAATAAAAAAGGTCACTTGTAGATGAAGAAATGAATTTTTGAATTTTAAATGTAATAATAATATGAATAAAATAATAAAATGTGATTAAAATATTTTTGGCATTTTCATAAAAATATAAAAATGATAGGGATAAAATTATAAGTCAAAATTATGAAGAAAGGATAAAAAATGAGATTACTTGCAAAAGAAGTAACCTATTTATTTGTAATTTTTGAAAAGGGCAAAATGGGAATAAAAAATGATTCATGAGCAAATTTTGGTACAAGGGTATATTTGGAAATACATGATGAAGAGGAAAGTTCAAAAAGTCACATAATTAATTATCTAAAAATGAAACAGTTAAGCAGCGTAAACGGGATAAAATACTATTTTTTGACATTTTTAAGTTAATAAATAATATTAATATGATGAAATTTAAAATTCTTTAAAAATGGGCAAAATCAAAATGAAAAATTTAGGGAGGTCAAAAAATGGGGTATGACAAGGCTGAGTTGGTGCAGAGGTTGGCAAATCAAGGTATTTATAAAAAGATCAATATTAAAGATATTCCTGATTATGTCATTAATGGTCCAAAGCATGCTAAAAACATCCCCTATACAGTTCCTGTTCAAAACTCTTTTTCTAAAATCCTTTCAAATTTCTGCTAGTGCTTCTCTTGAAACACCAGTAGTTAGCTTTGTACCATCCCCTGAATCTATGAGAAAATTCTCTAAACATGTGTTATCCCTGGTTACAGAAACAGGTGCTCCTACTCCTACTTCTGTGGAGAATATTGAGAAGGTAGCATCAGAAGTTAATGCAGAGGTTGCAACTTCTGAAGCTATTCCTCAAGAAAGCACTCATGTGGACTCTGTTGTTATTCTATCTCCTGCACATGAGCCTGCTAAACCTATTTCACCTAGTTCGCGTGATTAAGAAAAGACTCTATCTGATCATCACTCTTCTCCTATTGAAGTCATTGTTGAAACTGGCATTCCTGCCCATGTTCTTCAACAATTAGAGTTGGAACTTCACAACCCCTCACCTCAGAAATCTCAAACCCCTCAACTCACAAATGCTGAAAATGACTATCTTAAAACCTTTGAAGAAGTCATTACACCCCCTCCATCAGAACAAGAAATTACCATTCATCCCACAATTATCCTAGATAAACCTTCATCATCATCTGTCCCTACACCTCACAAAGCCATCACACCAGAAGATGTTAAACGTGTGCTGATGGGCATTAATGACAAAATTCTGGAATTTCACCAAGATCTGCCTGCCTTTGCTGTTGCACCTGACCAAGTGGATGAGGAATGTACTGCTATTTCAGATATGTGCAAGCAAATGATGAGTGATTTTAGTTATCAATACAGAAGGAACTTTATCATGAACATTGCTAGGCAGAAGTTCACTGAATTCAAGGTTGAAGAGGCCAGAATTAGAAAAGCCTAAAGGATATATGATGAGAAGATGAAGCTGGTTATGACAAAGGCTGTAGATCAGTTTTCCACCTTGTATGCTCAAGAAATGGAAAAGCTTATCCAGGTGGACTCTGATTCTGCAAATCTGGTTGGCATAGTGGATTCAGAAGATGTATTCAAGAGGCTGAAATTGATTTCAGAAGAAGCTTTGAAACAACTTCAAGCCAAGATGCTGAACCCTTCTAACCCTTCACAACCCTAGGATTTCTATTTTTTTTATGTTCTGTTTTATCATGTTTTGTTTAAACTATGTTGTTTGGATCTGTTAATTACTGTTTGAATATTGGTTTTATGTTATTGTGGTTATGTTATGCTGGTTTATTTTCTTTATTATGTTCAGAAGATAGATCTATATTGCTGCATAAACATAACTGCATAAACACAAATTGCATTCAAAATATTGTTTTATTCATATAAAACTGCATTACATTGTTTTTGCATTTCATCATTGCTTTTCTTTCTAAATTTCTTTTGCATTTCATTATTGCTCTAAGAGCAATTTTTTTTGCATAAATCTAGAAACCTACCTAAACCTAAAAGGAAATTTTTACAAGAAGATGAGATAGAAGAGAGCTGAAGAGGATGGTGTCCCAAACTTCAACCTGGGAGTTTGTAACCTAAACCTCTCGAGCTACAAGTTTACTGTTTTGTAAATTTGGAGCTTGTCTTCAGAGACTCCTGCTCATCCTCCTGCATGAGGAGAATTCTTTGATCTTCTAAGAACAGAAGATGGCTGAGAAACTTGCATCTGATTTTAGAGCAATGCCCTTCACCATCTTCAGATGTTTCTTAGACATCATATTCCATGGGATTGCATCTATCGTTGATAAGATCCTTCTCTGGTTCTCCTTTGAAAATTTCTTAAACCCATTTCTTTCAATCACTCTTCTATCCTCACAAATATTTTCGCTCATTTTGTTGAAGAAATATCATGGAAGTGTTGAGTGAAATGACAAAGAGTTGGTGCGCTTTTATAGCCATTTTTGGTTGGTAGGAGTTACCTCGTTTTTCGATTTTGCATTAACTGTTTGTGGTTTTTATCATCTGTTTTAATTTTTGACTTGACCAATTCTTTAGTCACGTGTTTTTTTATTTTCTTGACTCTTTCTTTTTCTTTTTATTCTTTTTGTTTAATGACAAAAGGGGGAGTAAGAGTAAATTAATTTAAGAACACTAACTGAAGTCAAATTAATAATTTCATTGAATTTCAGTTATTGAATTTTATCAGTTATCAATTTTATCTAAGGAAATTTTTCTATTGAGATTAGAACTTTCTATACATGATACACGTAAGAGAAGATTGCACTTTTCTCTTAGGTAGATCTTATAAAAGAAGAAAGCTTGCAAACCTATCATCTGGAAGTCAAGTGTATATTGAAGTTCTGGATTCAATATTAAAATTTTTAAACTATTTTAATCATTCATTACTGAATTCAGGGGTAGCTTGCAAAACTCATAAACCTGAAGGATGCAATCCTGTGATTAAAATAACAACCATTGTAAATTAATACTTGGTTTGTCATCAATCAAAAAAGGGGAGATTGTTGGAACAAAGTTGGTTCTAATATAAACCAAATAGTTTTGATGATAACAATAATATTAATATACAATAGGGAATACTGATAATTGACTCTAGTGTGCAGGTATACAAGTTAAAATTTTATATTCACTAGAAATTGAAGTTCTGGTTGATATGCTAAAAGTGTCCCCAGAAGTTGGGAAAATGCAAGTTCTGAAGACGACACCAGAAGTTGAAGTCATCAGAAGTTGCAAGTCAAAGTCAACCAGAAGTTAAACTCATCAGAAGCAAAATTAATATCTCAAGATTCTGATGACGATGAAACAGCAGAGGACGCCAGAAGAACATTCTATTCTCATTAACGACTATCATCTATTTGGCAAAATCTGAAGAAGCAGAAGAATTTTCTTTCAGACCGTTATCCTCATGATAATGACATTTGTACTATTGTACTAACTTTGTTTTTCTGATATGGGCGAATATTCGAAATCAAGGCTCAGATTTTGATCATTACCTGATTTGGATAAGCACATTTCAAATGAAAACAATAGTACAGTAATACGTAGCTGATTTCATCATTGTCCGCTCAAATTCAAGACGCTCCAACATCATCTATAAAAGGAGGAAGAATTTGAAGACGTGACAACACACTTACGAAGAACAAAAGAGCTGTTATTCTGCTAAATTTCAAAGAGCATTTTTAACTTAGATACAACTTGAGATTATATCAAAATTCAAGACAAACAGTTTTCAACTTCTGACTAGTCAGTTGTTGAACCTTAGTTTTCTTTTCAAGAATTCTAAGAATAGTCTTGTTATTTAAGTTGTATTACTTTGTTCTCAGAACTCTGATATTGTTTATCAGTTGTTCAAACTTTGTATTTTCTATTTGTGTTAGAAGTCTCTTGCTTGTGAGCTTGAGCATTTGGAAGTCTCTTGTATTGTGTTACTTGAGCAATGGAAGTCTCTTGCTGTTGGCTTGAGCAATTGTAATCTTGTGTGATTATAGTGAAATCCCTTGGAAGTGCAAGGGGACTGGACTACTCTCGGGTTGTGAGAGGAACCGGTATAAATCTCTCGTGTTCATCTCTTCTCTCTGTTTTTATTCTTTCCTGCTCTGTTTTGCTTTCACCATAACCAGAAGTTGTTTGTGTTCAAAGTTATTCCGCTGCTAAATCTGATAAGTTGCAAAACTTAGAAGAAGTTTTTAAAACTACCCAAAACACAATTCAACCCCCCCTTCTTGTGTTTTCACACCTTCATTTACAACTCTCTTCACTGTACCACCATCAATCACATAAGGATATTCATCAATAAAAGAACTGTATCCAGGGAAAACAGGATTTAATGATTGCATTAAGTAACTTCCGTGAAACATGAATGACAGAAATCTACAATATTGTGCATTGGTGGTGCCTTTAGTTTGACTGTCAGTGATTGCTTTACACATGTGATCAAAAATAACTTTAGCAAAGTTCACATGAGCCTTTCTTCCCAAATAGTATAAGATAGTACTATAATATTGAGAGACTTGGTCAGATGAACCAGCTTTTGGTAAAAGTGATTCACACATGATTTTGTAGATCATCTTGTAGTAAGGCTTCATATCCCTATTGCTCTTGGAAGTGGAGTACTTGCAGTAAATCTCTTCTTGAATAATGTGACATGAATAGTCAGTAGGATGAGGAGCAACTCCAATTAAAGGTAGCTTTGCTGCTTGCCTTATGTGCTCTTGTCTGATTCTAACACAGACTCTGTTGGAGTAAGCCCTAAAAGCCAATCTATTTTGATTGTATTTGATTTTGTATTGCGACTTGATTTATATATTTTATATATATAATAAGGCTTTTCTTTATTATGTTCATGTGTTAAAATAATAGAGTCCCTAGAATAGTTAGTTCGTTAAATGGAACGTTAAGTATGACTTAATCGTGAGAATCCATTAACATGAGAACACTATTCTTAAATTATCCGTAGTCAAGCTTTACTGTGAATTGGGATAACATTAAAGCATAGAGACTATTATGTTGATAGACTGATGATCACATCTCACGGATCATGGATAAGTAGTTATCAAGTCTTCACATAGATATGAATGTTAAGGGTAACATTTATATCGGATTGACCCACCATGAGAATACTACATAGTATGTTATGAAATGTCATAAGATATTCTCATAGTGATAAGTGGTGTATTTCACCCTTCGACCTGAAACCACTGTGGACCCTAGATGTGGAGTCAAGTACTTTATTGCTGATCAAACGTTGTCCGTAACAGGATGATCATAAAGACAGTTGATGGGTGCTTCACAAAGCATGCTGAGGGACATGAGTGACCTAGATGGAATTTACCCCTCCTACATAAAAGGAGATATGTCTAAGGGCCCAATATTGAACTTAACAAGGGCGACGTACTATGACTTGTGTTCAATATAGACATAAGGGTAAAAGGGTAATTATACACAAGATATTTATCACGAAAAGGTTTGTCAGATCACGTGACATTCTTGTGACTTGGGTAGCAGTGATGTGTTGCTAGATACCGCTCATTGTTTATAATATTAAGATTAATATTATTGCTAACGTCATAAGAACCTACAGGGTCACACACATAAGGACAGTCAAGAAGGGAGAAAATAAGTAAGACTTATTTGGTTGGGGTGCGATTAGTAACAAATGGTTATTGGGCTTGTGAAGACCAATAAACATTTGACTTGAAGACCACACAAGAAACTCTATAAATAGAATCTTGTAGAGTTGAGTTGGTCACTAATTTACACACTCTAAATTTTGGAGAAATAAAAGGTTCTCTAAAATCCTAACCTAATTCCCATAGCCTTCATCTTGTAACAGCTAGCACTAAAAGTTGAAGGAAGCTGTTCGTGTGGACCGGCTAGAGGTGCTGCGATTTAGTGGCGCTTATGATCAATTTTCGAGCACAGGATTCGCTATACTAAAGGTAATAGTCTAAACCCTAATCATGTCCATTCACAAGGATCCATTGATGGGAAATTTTGTTAAAATTCCGCTGCGTATTATCTCTGTTTATGATACGATTTCCCTACAGACTCCACCAACCTCTGAAGAATCTCTTTACCTAGAAATTCCAACTCTTTTCTTTTACCAACGTTTCCATCAACCTCTTGAGACGCTTCACCACTTTCCCTTAGAGATGTACCTTTAGTGATTACTTCTGCCTTCATCCAGAAGTCCTTCACAATTTCTAAATAGACAGGTCCATTGAGAATGTCTAAGAAGACTAGTAACCCTTGTGCTTCAAATACTTCCTTGATTCCATCTACTCCATTCGCTCTAATTCCTTTGAAATCCACCGGTCTTTCAATAAGCAAGAATAAGTCCGAAATTGGAAAACTTACTTTATCCTTTGTAAGAACACCAGGAGTAGAGGCTTTAATTTCAGCAATAGGAGGGACAACAACAAATTGTTCTCCTTGTTGTAGTTGATGTTGTTAACTAGATGAAGATGCCATGGATTCTGAGTTTAGGGTTAGGGTTTGCTAATTTGGGAGAAGAAAGAAATTTCTCTGAGTTTTTAGAAGAAATAAAAGTGTAGGTAGTGAGTGTGCAAATGTGTGAATGTGAACAGTTAGTGAGTTTAAAAGGAAATAAACGCGCAAAAACGTACTAACTGAAAGGATAGGGGTTAAAAGAGTAACTTAACAATTCACAAATTGAATTAGAACACAATCATCACTAACTAACTTCTTTCTCTAATAGTAAACAGACACGTGTATTAGAAGCTTAATTAAATATCTGACACGTTAGCAACAACAGTTGAAGAGGTAACTCAACAGTTACTGCCGCGTCACGTTCAGAACCACTCATGTAAACTTCTGATAGAAATACTAGAAGTTGGTTTGTCCAAACTTCTAATGCACAAGTTCTGACTCCCCCTAAATTCTGATAGAGATACCAGAAGATGGTTTGTCTAAACTTCTGATACAAAGGTCCTGACTCCCCCTAACTTCTGATAAACTTCCAGAACTTCCTAAAATAATATTCTTCACCAGAGTTTCAGCTTTTTCACAGATTTCCATCATATTATGATTCCTTTTGATAAAATCAAATCTTTCAACAGCCAGGGGTTTTGTAAAGATATCAGCCCATTGATTTTCAGTGTCAATAAACTTAAGATCAATAACACCCTTCTGTACATAGTCTTTTATAAAATGATGTTTAATCTCAATATGCTTAGCTCTAGAGTGTAGAATAGGATTTTTGGAAATATGAATGGCAGCAGTGTTATCACAATATAAAGGAATACTGTGACTGCTTATTTGATAATCTTCCAATTGATACTTCATCCAAAGTAGTTGTGTACAACACTTAGCTGCTGAAATGTATTCTGCTTCTGCTGTTGACATAGCTATGGTGGTTTGCCTTTTACTGGCCCAAGAAATCAAATTCTCACCAATGAATTGACAGTTTCCACTAGTGGATTTTCTTTCAAGTTTATCACCAGCATAGTCAGCATCACAGAATCCAATCAGTTTGTAATCATTAGATTTTTGATACAGCAATCCAATGTTATAAGTAGCCTTCAGATATCTAAAGATTCTCTTTACAGCAGTAAAATGAGATTCTCTAGGATATGATTGAAATCTTGCACACAGACATACACTGAATAAGATATCATGTCTAGAAGTTGTTAGATAGAGAAGAGATCCAATCATTCCTCTATATAACTTCTGATAAACTTTACCTTCAGACTCACCTTTGCTAAGACTTGATGTAGGATGCATTGGAGTGTTCATGGGTTTGCAGTCTTCCAGATTGTACTTCTTCAGAAGATCTTTGATATACTTTGAATGATGAATGAAATTTCCTTTCTTTGTTTGATTGATCTGAATTCCCAGAAAGTACTTCAATTCTCCCATCATGCTCATCTCAAATTCATCTTGCATCATCTTAGAAAAGTTCTTGCACAGTCCAGCATTAGTTGATCCAAAAATGATGTCATCAACATAGATTTGAATGATCAGAATGTCTTTCTTCAGGGTCTTTTTGAATAATGTATTGTCAACCTGACCTTTTACAAAACCATTGTCAACCAAGAAGTTACTTAGTCTCTCATGCCAAGCTCTAGGAGCTTGTTTAAGTCCATAGAGTGACTTCTTTAGTCTGAACACATGATCTGGGTTTGAAATGTCTTCAAATCCTGGAGGTTATTTGCACTCTTAACATCCATTTGATAAAGTGTAATGTTGTTGTTGACAGCATAAGAAAGAAGTAATCTTATTGCTTCCAATCTTGCAACTGGAGCATAAGTCTCTGTATAATCAATGCCTTCTTGTTGACTGTATCCTTGTGCAACAAGTCTGGCTTTGTTTCTTGTTACTTCTCCTTGTTCATTCAGCTTGTTTCTGTATACCCACTTTGTTCCAATAATGTTCTTGCCTTTTGGTTTGGGTACCAGATCCCATACATCATTCCTTTGAAATTGATTCTGTTCTTCTTCCATTGCAACTATCCAAGCATCATCAAATAATGCTTCATCGGTGGTTTTAGGTTCAATCAAGTAGACTAGACCAAATAAGGATTCTTCATCCCTAAAACTTGATCTTGTCTTCCTAGGACTGTTCTTATTACCCATGATAAGCTCTTCAGGATGTGATGACTTGTAGTTGAAAGTATTTCTTGGAATAGTTGTTTCTTCTAGATCAGGATCTTCAGTTAGTGTTGTTTGATGATCATCAGATTCTGGAACTTGGTTGTTCTCTGGAGCTTCCAGAAGTTCAGGAGTGGAAATAGGTCCAGAACCTTCATCTTCTGAGTCTTGAGAATCTGAAATTTCTATAGCAGACTCTGACTTTTCATGGTTAGGCACTTTATCATCAAACCTTACATGCATAAATTCTTCAACTGATTGAGTTTCGGAATTATACACTCTGTATGACTTGGAGCGCTCAGAATATCCAATAAAGATACCCTTACTAGCTTTATAGTCAAATTTCTTAAGATGGACTTTAGAATTTAGAATGTATCATGTACAACCAAATTGGTGAAAATAAGAGATATTGGGTTTCTGTAACGCCCCAACTAAAAATATCTAGAATATTTAGTCGAAGCATTAAAACTGGAATCTGAGTACATAAATTCTAAAATAAATATAGCTGAATAATATATTATCATTAAGATAATAATAAATATTGGATACAGACAGCGGAAAAGAAACTACGACGGAACAAGTTAAATAAAACAAGGAAGAAGACTAAGTCTTCTAAGCTGACAATCTAAGCATACCTCCAATCATCAGATCCATCCTGGTCCCTGCTCCGAAATAACCTGTCTTACCTATATCAAAACGGAGTGGGGTGAGACAGTCACTTCGTCTCAGTGAGTTCTACTATCCTCCTAATGGCTATTAAGTCGGGGCACCTAATCAGTCCATATATTATTCTAACATATCATGACATAATAATAAACATAATTAAAGGTGTATCACAGAGAACGTCTTATTAATTTCATCAGCCCAGAACTTGGATGCTCGCCATGAACATTCGCTAGCAACTCGCGATGGCGAGTTCATGCAGAAAGTGCCCTGTTTTACGAAAATCATCAATTTTAAAAAGTTACACCTACAATCAACTTCTGAGATAGTGCACATATGTAAAATAATTAATATAGAACACAATAGAAGAGAATTTGGGATCTAATTCTCCTCACACAATTAATTCCTAATTTTCCTAAGTTAACATGCAAATATTTAATTTCGGGAAAATTAACTAAACTAGCCTAAGAACCCACCTGGAATTTGACGCTCGAACAGAAACAACGACGACTCTGAAACTTGCCGGAATGCTGAATTTATTTATATTCCTTTGCAGAATTTTCTGCATAATTCTGCAGTAACGCGCCATCTTCGGAGCAACCTACGGTCTTCGTTCCTTGGTCAAATCCCACGAAGTCCGATACCACAACGAAGAGAAAATCATAAGCTTTCCAACAGAATAGGAATCACTCAAATCAAAGGTACGAGGAGAGAAAGCTTACCATTTTACTACAGGTCAATCCCAAAATTTTCTGCTACTAACTTCTAACTTAAAAAAATTCGTACAGACTTCGTTACTGGGCTAAAATTCACGAAATTGGTCTCCAAACGACCGGAATTGAGTTAGCTTTCCATACCAACAAACGGAATTAAAAGCAGAGCTACAGAGAGTGAGAAAATACCGTTTGAATGAAGCTCTGTTCAAACACAAATTTTCTGGAAATTCCTGGGTTGAACAGTCAACTTCAAAAATTCGCCCAGAATTCATTTCTCGATGAAAATTCATGAAACCAATGCCAACATGAGCGTATTCAAGTTAGCGTTCTAGTCCAAAAAGAATCATTCAAAATGGAGTTGTGAGGTTAGTGCACTGACCGTTTTTCTGAGGGTGTATTTTTCAAATACGGGTTTCACCAATCTTTTCCAATTTCTCTTGTTTTCTTGTTTTTGCCTCAACACCCACAGCACCAACTCACAATCACATGCATGTATGACAGAAACAGATTTTAGAATAAGAGAAGGGGCACGAATTTGAGGTTTAAAGGAGAGTTCAAGTCTTGGAACTTACCCACTATCGTTCCTTTTGTGTTGGAGAAGGTGATTAAGCTCTTGCATGTTGGTTTCAACAAGAAATTGGATGAAGATGATATGATGTTGCTGTTGTTCAGCCATTTCACAGAGAAAAGAATAAAATTGAGGTTTGGAATTGTCTATTTAGAGTTCAATTGCTCATGGGTTATGTAGGAATTGTACATGCATCAAGGATGGAGAAGATGAATTTGAGCTTGACTCATGGTGATGGTGAGAGGTGGCCGAGAGTGAGAGAAGAAGAAGATATATTGTTTTGCAGGGTATCTTTCCATGATTACATCTAAATTATCAACTTTAGTCCATATTACATTTCTCAGATGCCCTTTTTGCGCTACTTCTTCTTAGTTTAGTCCTTCAGGCACATAAGTATCTCCGCTTTTCTTTTCACACACATAGATCCAAACTTCCACTTATACGTATCATCTCTTTCGTACGTTCATTAGTCAGCCTACATTCACAGATTCCCAATCTCTTGGAATAGAACTTTCCGCTCTCAAAGGGTTGTTGGATTACAGACAAGTCACCTGACGACATTTTCATCTGATCTCCTGCTGCGCACTCTGATCTGACTACGCATTATTATTACTCCACACTACACTTCCACATGTTGGTATCTAGCCTGGTTGCCACTATATGAATAGCTGAATGGAATAAGTTTAATGGTTGGCACTAATAACCCAAAATTTATCTTCAGGGTTGTAGTTCTGCTGAGATTGGCTGCATCATAAGGCTAAAACAACTTGGTCAGATTGACTTAACTGAAGCATCAATGCTGAAGTAATTGAGTCTAAACCACTTGTGCATATTGAAGATGTGCAGATGCAAGATGTTGAACAAGATGTCCTAGACATCTTGTCACTGGGTTCAAAGCATGCATAGACAGCATGTTGGAACAAGATGTCCAAGACATGTGGGTAGGACATCTTGACCCAGTTCAGCTTAAAAGATAATGCTTATCCATTAAGCACGTGTGTTTGTTTTATTTTGAATAAAGCGCGAATATTTTAGTAACAAGCTGAGATTAGGATTAATGATAAAGTTTGTTATTAATCCTATGTGTTAGATACGATTGGATTCATATTTAATTTGTGGATAGAGATTAAATTCTTTATCTTTGTGGAGTTTGTTTTAAAATAAGTTTGTTTTAAAACTAACTCTTATTTGAGTGCATCTAAAAGACTGAAGATTATTTTGAAGAATTGCACGCCTATATAAAGGACTCAACATGGAGCTTAAAATTCAACCCACAATAACTGAAGATTGTGAGTCCAAAGTTTTGTACCCATTGTGCAAAACACCTAGTGGCTCTTAGTATTGTTCTTGATACTTTGTAGCTTGGAGTCGTTGAATGTTGTCGTTCAACATTGTCTTTTAAACTGTTAGAGTTTAAAGATTGTTTCGTCACTTGGGATTAGTGATTAGAGGGAGTTGGGTAGGTTCTCATATTCAGGGGGAGTTAGCCCTTGAGTAGAAGATTACTAGGATTGAGAAAAGGCATACATGCCAATAGGGATTTGGTAGTGTTGTAAGGCTAAGTATTGATTCGGAGTAGTAGTGTTCACTTCCTGGATTGGTTTCCCCCAGATTAGGACTTGTTATAAGTGCCGAACTGGGTTAACAAATTCACTGGTGTTGTTTATTGCTTTTATTTATCTTCAGTACTGCAATAACGCTTGATCCAAATAACCAGTTGTCAAACCAGTTGTCTAGGACATCTGGACTACTGACACATTGTCCTAGACATTGTGTAAGACATCTGTCCTGCAAGAGAACAGAATTTCAATTGGCATCAGAGCAGGCACCCTAACCTGCTGGGTGAGCTCCAGGGAGATATATTCTGTTCAAGATGGACAAGAGAGGATCAATCAACAGACCACCAGTCTTGGATGGGTCAAATTATGATTATTGGAAAGCAAGAACGGTTGCTTTTCTCAAATCCATGGATCCAAAAGCATGGAGAGCAATTGTTACTGGGTGGAATCATCCAATAATCACAGTAGAAGATGGCTCCACAAGTCTAAAAGGAATGGCAGATTGGAGTCAAGAAGAAGAAACTGAGGCAAGTGGCAACTCTAAAGCACTCAATGCTATATTCAATGGTGTTGATGAAAACATGTTCAAGATAATCAACACTTGTACTGAAGCCAAGCAAACCTGGGAAATTCTTCAAACTGCACATGAAGGAACCTCCAAAGTTAGAATGTCAAAGCTGCAACTTCTCACCACAAAATTTGAGAACTTGAGAATGGAGGATGAAGAAACTATATCTGAGTTCAACACTAGAATACGAGATATAGCAAATTCTACCTTCGCTCTAGGTGAGAAGATACCTGAAGAAAAGTTAGCCAGAAAAATCCTTAGATCACTACCTAAGAGATTTAACATGAAAGTGACTGCAATCGAAGAATCTCAAGACTTGAGCACAATGAAGGTGGATGAACTTATTGGCTCATTACAAACATTTGAGATGTCTCTGGATGACAAACCAGAAAAGAAGATGAAGAACTTGGCCTTTAAATCTGAGGAAGACCAAGATGATGATGATGATCTAGAACAGGCTTTAGCTTACATTACAAAGGACTTCAACAGAGCCATAAGTAAGCTGCAAGCCAAGTACAGGACAAATGTCCCAGACAAGAGGTACAACATCAAGTCACAGGGCAAGACCAAGGAGGAAAACACTTCTGAGCAAAACAAAGAAGTGAGATGTTTTGAATGTGAAGGATTTGGACACATCAGGCCATAATGTCCAAACTTTCTCAGGAAACAGAAAAAGGGAATGGCAGCTACCCTATCAGATTCTGAGGAAGAAAAAGAAGAAGAACCAACAAATAAAGCCTTCACTGGAACATTTGATACCATCAGCAGCACAAGCAATGAAGATCTCCTTCAAGAAGAATTGGATGAGAAATACAACAATCTCACCATTAAATGGGAACAATCTTGTGAACTTATAAGAAAACAAGATGAGGAGATGGAGAAACTAGCTCAAGAAAAGGAAGCACTAGAGGTCTCAACAACCAGCCTGAGAAAACAAGTTACACTACTTGCTTAAGAAAAGGAGGCACTAGAAGCATCAACAGCTGCTTTGAAGGAAGAAGTTACCTTGTCAAACTCAAAACTCACTGAGATGACAAAATCTGTGAGAATGTTGAACAAGGGAACTGACATGCTTGAAGAAGTCCTTGAACTTGGGAGAAGCCCAAGTGACAAGAAGGGATTAGGGTATGACAACTGAAGCAAAGCTCCTGAGAAGAAAATTTCCTCTAAGAATAGACCTCAGGACCACATGTCAAACCATAAGTCACAACATCCCTCTCAACACAAGCATAAGAAGACTGGATCCAAACCTCAACAACCTACTAAACAAAAGAAACAGGTGACAAAGACACTTCATCTGACTCAACAAAAAAAGGAAAGGTTTGAACAAAGGCCTCAGCCTCCAGCTCAACAAAGGAAGCACATGCCAGACCACATGTCCCAACATCATGCTCAACATGTGTCCCCCAAATACAAAGAATACAAGGGACCACTGAAAAGGTGTAAACATTGTGTAAAAACTGGGCATCTAATTTCAGAATGCTTCTACCTACATAGCTATCCTCAGAAGCCTAAATCACCAAGTCAGAACAAAAAGAAGATCCAACCTCAAAAAGTAAAAGACAAGGAAGTTCTGACTAAAGTATGCAAGCCAACACCACCTCAAAAGGCTCATACTCCTCTAAGAATATCTCCACACAAAAATTGGTATTTTGATAGCGGATGTTCTAAACACATGACTGGAGATGAGAGATACCTTAGAGAATTAAGGTCTCATTCAAAAGGTTGTGTTACTTTTGGTGATGGAGTTAAAGGTAGAGTCCTAGGCATTGGAAAACTATCTGGTCAACATACTCCATGTCTAGATGATGTTCTACTAGTAGAAGGTCTCACTGCAAACTTGATTAGCATTAGTCAGCTTTGTGAACAAGGACTAAAAGTGCACTTCAACAATCAAGAGTGCACCATTGCTAATGATCAAGAAATAGTGATGAAAGGAATAAAGTCAAGTGATAAGTGCTATACTTGGACACCTCACAACAATGGTCCAGAAATAGCTTGCTTGTCTGCCAAGGAAGAAGTTAGCAACATGTCCTACCAGATGTCCCAACATCTGTACAATGGACAAGAAGATGAAGAGATTTTGGTTGGGAGCGTTAGTGTGCCTTTGGGTATTCACACGCTCAAAAACGTGTCATAAACATTATAGAGGTAACGTGCAGAGTAAAGAAAATATTAAAGATCTGCATGTAAAAAGAGGTAGCCTTAAGTTCCCCATCAATCTATAAATGGCTACTAAGACCTCATATGTGACACTACCAAAAGTCTCAACATCTTGTCAGACATCTCTTCCAAACTCAAAAATTATTTACACTTCTCAAAGAACTTTCTTCAACAATGTCTCAACAATCATCCAAGAACAACAGCTCTAATCAAGAAGGTTCAAAGACAGCTGCAAACGCGGCGTCCTCTCAAATGCCTCGGGTTGAAGACTTGTGCGTTGATCAAGAAGGGGTTATCACCAACGCTGTACCAATCAGCATGATTCCTCCAACAAAAGGCGCAATCAAGAAGAAGAAGACCAAGGGTTCTAAGAAGAAAAGAAACCCTAAAACGGCGAAAACTCATGCAACTGAGAATGACACAACTCAGGAACAAGATTCTAAAGTTCCTGAAACCCAACCTTCTGAGAATCAAGAACCATAAAAGATTTCAGAAGAACCAAATGTCAAACCATCTGATGAAGCATCAACTGATGAACGTCAGGTCCACGTTGCTGAGCAGAGCTCCACACCAGCTAAAGAAGATCCTCCTGCAGAAATGACTAACATTCCGTCAGAACATCATGAAGAAGAAGCTGATCCTAACTTGGATCAACCCATGCCTTCAGAAGAGGCTCCTACACATAATGTCGAACCAAATGCTGTGACATCTGGTCATGATCAAAATCCTGAACAAGAAGTTCAAGATAAAGTAATGGAGGAAGAAGAAGATGAAGATGAGGTCCCCCTGGCCAAAGTTCTTCAAGGGATGAAGAAAGATAGTCTACCTCAATAAGGTTCTGATGAAGAGGAATCTAATGAGAGAGAAGGGATATGAATTAGCATTCCGGTCAAAGGAAAAGCTAAGATGTATAGGTCTAAGCAGGTGGAGACTTCTGTCACTACAAAGAAAGGGAAGAGGAAAGCTGAGAAGAAAGCTACTGGAGAAGAGACTTCCAAGAAGAAGAAACAAGTCGTTGCTGTAAGCGACTCTGAGACTGATGTCGAGCCGGATATCCTAGACATCACGACCTTTGGAAGAAAAAGAATTGGAGGAAGAAGAATTCCTGCTAACATCCCTCCAGCTCATATGGACATAGTCTCTTTCCACTCTGAGGAAAGTGCTCAAAGATGGAGGTATGTTTGTCAGCACAGAATAGCACAAGATAGAGAACTCAACAAACAAGCTCTCGAATGTGAAGAGATCATGGAGCTGTTGGAGAAAGCTGAACTGATGAAAACTGTCAAGGATCTAGGAGACTGCTATGAAATGTTTGTGAAGGAGTTCATAGTGAACATCACCAGTGCATGTAGTGAAGGAAGTGAAGAGTTCAGGACGGTTCGAGTTAGAAGAAGAGACGTGAAGTTCTCCCCCACCACCATCAATGAGTATCTTGGGAGAGACACTTCAACAGAGACTGATGAAGCTGACTTAGTCAATGAAGTGACTAAGGAAATCACAAGAGGCCAAGTGGAAGAATGGCCTAAGAAGGGACTACTATCAACAGGAACTCTTAGTGTGAAGTATGCTATCTTGAATAGGACTGGAGCTGCAAACTGGGCACCTACCAATCATGGTTCTGGGATCACTCCTATGCTGGCTAAGATGATATATCTCATAGGAACAAAGAAGAAAATCAACTTTGGTGATCATGTTCTCCATCAGACAATGAAACATGCTGAGACATATGCAGTGAAGCTACCTATTACCTTTCCAAGTCTGATAACTGGGATGATTCTAAGGCAATTTCCAACAATCCTGCATCCTGATGAAGTTCCAACCAAGAAGCCCCAAATTCTGAGTTTTGACTACAAACTCTTTGCTGGTACACATGTCCCAAACATTGTGTTCCCAAAGATGAAAGAGCCTGCTGAAGCATCAAGCTCTATGCCCAGAGCAAACAAAGATGATGTCCTGGCTGAGCTGATGCAAATTTCAAAAACCTTGGGAGAAACCATCAAAACCAGCACAGCAAGGAAACAACATGTGGACGATCTGATCAAGTCCATACAAGATGCTGCTGCTAAAAGGGAAGAAAATGAAGAAGGAGGAGATGGTGAAGAAACAGAAGAAGCTTGAAGAACAGACCTTGGGTAACGTAGGAAAATAAGTACTTTTGTATTTTTCCTTTTATTCTGTTCATCCTCTGTAATTTTGTGGCCTACCAAATGTCCTAGAGATTGGAGGCTTTGACATCCGGCACTTGAAGTGCATTTTGTAAGCTGTACCTCTCAAATTAATCAATGAATGTTTTCCTTTTAATACCTTTGTCAAATTATGGTAAAAAGCGGGAGAAATAATTGATTAAGAACAGCTCTATGGCAAGTAGAATAACTCTCTTGCTTTAACGGATGATAAAATTAGCAAGCTTAAAAACAAAAAGAAAAGAAAAGAAAAGAAAGAAAAAGCTATGCTAAAAGAAGTGTGTCCAGAGCAAAACTTAAAATGCTCAATATGAACCTCTAAGAAGTCTAGTAAGTCTTGATCACTCTGATTAAGTACTTTCCGCTGCAACTCAAGACTTTGGTTCACTAAGTCACTAGGTATCTCATCCCTGGACTTAGAAAAATTACTGTAATGAATATTATGAAGACAAGACTAAGACTGTCTCATACTAGAAAAGGTTCATAACAAATTCAAGATTGAAGAAGTCCTGAATAGCCAAGACACACAAAGATTCTGAAGATCAAAGACATTGAAGACATGAAGATTCAGAATTGAAGATTGCATCAACAGAGATCAATTTGAAGATTGAAGAATTTGAAGATTGAAGACTAAAGAGTGCACACTCAACAAAGTGGTTAGTGGTTGTTTTTGCAATAATTTGCCAAAGGGGGAGATTGTAGTTCTTCTGAGATTGGCTGCATCATAAGGCTAAAACAACTTGGTCAGAGTGACTTAATTGAAGCACCAATGCTGAAGTAATTAAGTCTAAACCACTTATGCATACTGAAGATGTGCAGATGCAAGATGTTGAACAAGATGTCCTAGACATCTTGTCACTGGGTTCAAAGCATGCATAGGCAGCATGTTGGAACAAGATGTCCAAGACATGTGGTTAGGACATCTTGACCCAGTTCAGCTTAAAAGATAATGCTTATCCATTAAGCAAGCGTGTTTGTTTTATTTTGAATAAAGCACGAATCTTTTAGTAACAAGCTGAGATTATGATTAATGATAAAGTTTGTTATTAATCCTATATGTTAGATACGATTGGATTCGTATTTAATTTGTGGATAGAGATTAAATTCTTTATCTTTGTGGAGTTTGTTTTAAAATAAGTTTGTTTTAAAACTAACTCTTATTTGAGTGCATCTGAAAGACTGAAGATTATTTTGAAGAATTGCACGCCTATATAAAGGACTCAACATGGAGCTTAAAATTCAACCCACAATAACTGAAGATTGTGAGTCCAAAATTTTGTACCCACTGTGCTAAACACCTAGTGACTCTTAGTATTGTTCTTGATACTTTGTAGCTTGGAGTCGTTGAATGTTGTCGTTCAACATTGTCTTTTAAACTGTTAGAGTTTAAAGATTGTTTCGTCACTTGGGATTAGTGATTAGAGGGAGTTGGGTAGGTTCTCATATTCAGGGGGAGTTAGCCCTTGAGTAGAAGATTACTAGGATTGAGAAAAGGCGTACATGCCAATAGGGATTTGGTACTGTTGTAAGGCTAAGTATTGATTCGGAGTAGTAGTGTTCACTTCCTGGATTGGTATCCCCCAGATTAGGACTTGTTATAAGTGCGGAACTGGGTTAACAAATTCACTGGTGTTGTTTATTGCTTTTATTTATCTTCAGTACTGCAATAACGCTTGATCCAAATAACCAGTTGTCAAACCAGTTGTCTAGGACATCTGGACTACTAACACATTGTCCTAGACATTGTGTAAGACATCTGTCCTGCAAGAGAACAAAATTTCAAGGGTTTTCTCAATTCCGAACGCTGCAGCTCGTGACACATCACACGTACCATTGTCCCATAGTGCCGTATAAAGATTCTAGGATTAATCAAAATATAAAACGAGTGGAGAACGCTTAAGCACTATAGATCCTTTCGCCAATGAGTTAGACTCATCTGCGACTGATTCCATAGTACTACATAATTTTCCACCTACTATTCCAATTCATCCTAGCACAACACTGTGATTGAATAGTACATTTAACATGTCGAAGAATTGAGGTTCGAATCTCAAAGAGATAAACTGTTCTACTGTAACAAGCTCCTATTGAAAATGTACTAGGTGATAAGATAATGGCTGACATCTAAGGAAATTAATAACACGGGTGATTCAACTTAGTTTCTTTCACAAGGTACCTACCTACGCCATGACACTAAGCTATTAATGTAGGAGATGCATGATAGTGTTAAGTAGGTTATCTGTTTACTAAGTATGGTTAAGAAATGTTTCTACTTGTCATTCTGAATGAGGTTATGTTCCAAGTGGTTTGGTGTGATCTCTAGTGTAACGTGTTAGGCTGAGATTATCTTACTAGACCTATAGTGGTTCTCTAAGTGGTAACATGACATGCCGAAAGGTAAGAGAGTGTTGAATCGAAGACAGTCTAATTTGACTATTTTCCTATATGCTTGGTTTGGTAGTTTATGGCACTAAGTTACTGGTTCATGATAAGTGAATAACTATACCTAACAAGTCTATATAGGTAACCAAGTCTATAAGGTGCAATTCCTAATTAGTTTATCTGTTAATTTTTCACTTAGAGCGGTAAGGTATAAATATTGGCTGCTACTTAGAGAAGCTAATTCGGTTCAAATCTGGTTTCTATTACTCAAGGTTGGTGTCTCTCGAACTAGCTTAGGTATCCAAATGGTGTTGTGAAATGATTCCTAATTGTTACTCTAATCAAGGTTGGCCTCAGATGAATTTGCTGAGTTAGCTGACCTAGGCTGGTATCGCTAAAAGGAAATTCTATTTGTTATGCTAAACGGATCCTGGCTTCTAGCGGTATGGTAGGAAATACGAGTTACGATGTTTGAAAAGATAAATTATTCTTAGGGAGGCATTAAGAGTCGGCTTCCTATAGGATAATCTATTGGGAAGTTTTCAGACGAGTGTTACTATGGGTGAATATTCCAACTTGGTTTCTCTAATATGGTATTGAACAGATCTAACATCACTAGTGAATCTCACGGCGGACAAGTAAGGTTAAGTATCTAGGAAGAGTTCTGTTTTACTATAGACTGAATCTTACTCAGCTTTCGTGTTTCTTGTAAACATGTTCGCCAGAAGGTACGGTTACTCTCAAGTCCGGGGAAATTTACCTGACACACGATGTCAGTTGAATACTATAATGACCTACACACTTACTCCTTCAGTCCTAACTATTTCAGCTCTAACATCCGGTTAGAGAAAATTCTCGCCAACTATTGCTTCTGAACTGCATCTCCACTACGACCTTCTTACTTAACCACCGTGGTCCACTTCGGTTCTCAACCGTAATACCCTGCCTACCATGCACAATACTGAGCTGATCAGACTCAGCATGCGATGGTTTCAGCGTAAACAGTCCAGACTCCAAAGGGTCCGTACTACTAAGAAAGGGATTGTAATGACTCATGGCAAGGTCCGATACTAGATCGACCTGCTCTGATACCAATTGTAACGCCCCAACTAAAAATATCTAGAATATTTAGTCGAAGCATTAAAACTGGAATCTGAGTACATAAATTCTAAAATAAATATAGCTGAATAATATATTATCATTAAGATAATAATAAATATTGGATACAGACAGCGGAAAAGAAACTACGACGGAACAACAAGTTAAATAAAACAAGGAAGAAGACTAAGTCTTCTAAGCTGACAATCCAAGCATAACTCCAATCATCAGATCCATCCTGGTCCTGCTTCGAAATAACCTGTCTTACCTATATCAAAAGGGAGTGGGGTGAGACAGTCACTTCGTCTCAGTGAGTTCTACTACCCTCCTAATGGCTATTAAGTCGGGGCACCTAATCAGTCCATATATTATTCTAACATATCATAACATAATAATAAACATAATTAAAGGTGTATCACAGAGAACGTCTTATTAATTTTATTCCGCTAAGACACTTCGAGGTGAGCATGTCTCAAAGGCCCGCCCTGTCCGTCAATCGATTCGACCACGGCATTAAGCTCACAATCATTTTCCTAATGGGTTACTCCATTGGAGGCCCATAAGCAGCATACTACACCGCACATGATTGACTGATTCTAAATTGAGTTCCATACTACCGTAGTTATCCCAAGACCCGGGGAACATGCAACTTAATTCTGAATTGTGATTGACCTCCTGTTAAATATTAATTAAATTTGTATATCTGCAAGTTATCTATCTCAGCGATGATATAAAACGAGTGTCTTTAAAATAATTTAGAAAAGAAGTATAGGTATTTCTGCACTTAGCTCGCTACGGCGAGTTACCTAGCTCGCCATGACGAACTGCAGGTCCTGGCCTAACTCAACTCGCTAGGCGAGCAGTTGCTCGCCACGACGAGTTTCATCAGCCCAGAACTTGGATGCTCGCCATGAACATTCGCTAGCAACTCGCGATGGCGAGTTCATGCAGAAAGTGCCCTGTTTTACGAAAATCATCAATTTTGAAAAGTTACACATACAATCAACTTCTGAGATAGTGCAGATACGTAAAATAATTAATATTGAACACAATAGAAGAGAATTTGGGATCTAATTCTCCTCACATAATTAATTCCTAATTTTCCTAAGTTAACATGCAAATATTTAATTTGGGGAAAATTAACTAAACTAGCCTAAGAACCCACCTGGAATTTGATGCTCGAACAGAAACAACGACGACTCTAAAACTTGCCGGAATGCTGAATTTATTTATATTCCTTTGCAGAATTTTCTGCATAATTCTGCAGTAACGCGCCATCTTCGGAGCAACCTACGGTCTTCGTTCCTTGGTCAAATCCCACGAAGTCCGATACCACAACGAAGAGAAAATCATAAGCTTTCTAACAGATTAGGAATCACTCAAATCAAAGGTACGAGGAGAGAAAGCTTACCATTTTACTACAGGTCAATCCCATAATTTTCTGCAGAATTCCTGCTACTAACTTCCAACTTCAGAAATTCGTACAGACTTCGTTGCTGGGCTAAAATTCACGAAATTGGTCTCCAAACGACCGGAATTGAGTTAGCTTTCCATACCAACAAACGGAATTAAAATCAGAGCTACAGAGACTGAGAAAATACCGTTTGAATGTAGCTCTGTTCAAACACGAATTTTCTGGAAATTCCTGGGTTGAACAGTCAACTTCAAAAATTCGCCCAGAATTCATTTCTCGATGAAAATTCATGAAACCAAAGCCAAAATGAGCGTATTCAAGTTAGCTTTCTAGTCCAAAAAGCATAATTCAAAACGGAGTTGTGAGGAGAGAGCACTGACCGTTTTTCTGAGGGTGTATTTTTCAAATACGGGTTTCACCAATCTTTTCCAATTTCTCTTGTTTTCTTGTTTTTGCCTCAACACCCACAGCACCAACTCACAATCACATGCATGTATGACAGAAACAGATTTTAGAATAAGAGAAGGGGCACAAATTTGAGGTTTAAAGGAGAGTTCAAGTCTTGGAACTTACCCACTATCGTTCCTTTTGTGTTGGAGAAGGTGATTAAGCTCTTGCATGTTGGTTTGAACAAGAAATTGTATGAAGATGATATGATGTTGCTGTTGTTCAGCCATTTCACAGAGAAAATAATGAAATTGAGGTTTGGAATTGTCTATTTAGAGTTCAATTGCTCATGGGTTATGTAGGAATTGTACATGCATCAAGGATGGAGAAGATGAAGTTGAGCTTGACTCATGGTGATGGTGAGAGGTGGCCGAGAGTGAGAGAAGAAGAAGATATATTGTTTTGCTGGTTGTGAGAAAGTGAGTGGGCTGAAGAGTTAAGGGTCTCATATATACTCCTTAACATTACATTTGCAATTGTCCTGATTTACAAAAATGCCACTAATACTCTCCACTCCACTTCACTTACTAGTTGTTTATAACTTAGTAAATTTTCCCAATTCTTCCCACTTTTCTTAAGTCCAAATAAATAAACCACTCTAATTAATATTTCCTCTATTAATTAAAGTTGGGTTGTTACAGTTTCCTTCCTCTAAAAAGTTCATATGTTGTTTTATTCATAATAGGTCTAATATAAATTTTGTTCTGAATATAACAAACAGTGCCTACTGCTTCTGCCCAGAAAATTTTTGCCAAAGAATGTTCATGCATCATGGTTCTAGCCATCTGTTGTAAAGATTTGTTCTTTCTTTCTACAACTCCATTTTGCTGTGGAGTTCTAGGAGAAGAGAACTCATGGAAAATTCCATGTTCTTCACAAAAGTTTTCAAAAGGTTCATTTTCAAATTCTCCACCATGATCACTTCTAACTTTTAAAATCTTTAAATCTTTTTCATTTTGAATTTGGGCACAGAAGACACTAAACTCTTCATATGTATCACTTTTAGATTTCAGAAGTCCATCTACTATAATCATCAACAATGACTAGTCCATACTTCTTTCCATTGAGTGAAGCAGTGCTAACTGATCCAAACAAATCAATGTGCAGAAGTTCTAAAGGTCTAGAAGTAGAAACAATGTTCTTAAGTTTAAATGAGCTTTTGACAAATTTCCCTTTCTGACAAGAGTCACAAAGAGAATCTGAGTGATAAGTCAATTTAGAAAGGCCTCTCACAAGATTGTCTTTGCTAAGCTTGGAAATTAATCTCCAGTTAGCATGACATAATCTTTTATGCCAAACCCATTTCTCATCACTTAGAGGCAATAAACAAAGCACATTTTGATCTTCGAGATCAGATAAATTAACTTTATAAACATTGCCTTTTCTACAACCTTTAAACAAAATGGATTTATCAGAATTGTTAATTACTGTACATGAATTCTTATTAAACACAACATCATAATTACTGTCACATAATTGACTTATGCTAAGTAGATTATGTTGTAGTCCATCAACCAACCAAACATCAGAAATAGTAAGAGAAGAATTACCTACTTTACCTATACCAATGATTTTGCCTTTTTGGTTCCCACCAAATCCTACAGTTCCTCCCTCTCTCAAATTCAGGGTGTGGAACAAGTGCTTGTCTCCTGTCATGTGTCGTGAACATCCACTGTCAAGATACCATGAGCTTTGCCTTTTTCTTGGGATGTATACCTGCAGTAAACATTATCTCAGACTTTGGTACCCATATTCTGATGGGTCCTCTAAAGTTAGTTCTTTTATCCTTCTTCTGTCTCTTGTAACTTCCAGAGGATCCAAGGTGAGGTGAGCCTTGAAAAACAGGTTTAGGCTTAACCTTTCCTTTGGACCTTGATCCAGAATGTGTCAGCAAACCAGCTTTCAAGTTTGTACAGCCGGATCCCATGCCCCGAATACTCTTAGGCTTGAAGATCTTTTGTACTCCTTTACTAAACGCTTACTTGAGGTTTTCAAAGACTCCACGCTTACTTGAGCATCTGACACTTTTAGATTTTCTGTACCATTACTAGAAACAAAATTAGAATAAAGATCAGAAGGTGTTTAGCTTATGCACACAGACTGATTTGAGTTTCCTTTGACAGTACTTCCCAAACAGTGTATTTGCCAGCACCATAAATCATAGAGGCTAATTTATGCTTGTCAATATTGTGATGAACAAACTCTTGAAGAGCAATCTCATGCTTATCATAGGGCTTGTTACATGATCTGCAACCATTTTCAAGAACTTGAATAGTCTTTAAGGACTTATTATAGTCTTCTTGAATATGATTGACCTTATCATTGAGCATGTCAAACTTTTGTTTAAAAAGTTCTAGCTCATTTGATTTTTCCATGTACTTCATCACAATATCTTTCAAGGCCTTAGAGAGTTGAGTATCAGATAGTTTAGAAATAACCTGCTCAATGTCTTCTGAGTCTGACTCAACATCACTTTCAACATCTGACTCTGCTGTGGCCATGAGTGCCAAGTTAGCTTCTGCATCTTCAGCTTCATCATCAGACAGCTTGTCAAGATCTTCCCATGTAGCTAGAAGACTCTTCTTAGCTTTGTTCTTGAAAGTGCTCTTTCTTCCTTTTCCTTTGGTGCTCAATTAAGGACAATTAGCAATGAAGTGTCAAGGCTTGTTGCAGTTAAAGCAATTCTTAGAATCATCCTTCTTATCTTTGTTTCCAGAACTTCTGTAACCAGAACCTTTAGATCCAGAACCTCTACCAGAATATCTTGGCTTTCTTCTTGTCCACTTCTGGAACTTCCTGGTCAGAAGTGCAAATACATCATCATCTGATCCTTCTTCTTGATCAACCTTAGCCTTCAGAGCCTTAGAAGGTCCAGAAGTAGCTGGCAGAGCCAAAGACTTCGTTCTCTTCTGAGGTTCATCAGAGGCTAGCTCAATCTCATGACTCATGAGTGAACTAATTAAACCCACCAGACTCAGGGTGTCTAAATCCTTTGCTTCCTGAATAGTAGTGACCTTAGGTCTCCACTTAGCAGGTAAGCTTATGAGAATCTTCTTCACATGATCAGAAGTAGTATAACTTTTCTTTAGAACTTGAAGACCAGCAACCAGAACTTTGAATCTAGAGAACATAGATTCAATGTTCTCATCTTCCTTCATTCTAAAAAGTTCATACTATTGGATCATAAGATGAACACAAAGAATCATAGATACTCTTGGCAGTAGATTTATCTGTGATCTTACGGTACTCTTCATGAGATATGCAGCTTATCAAGATATCCTTGACCTTGTGGTGCTTCTTGTACGCTTTCTTATCCTTATCAGTGAAAGCTTGTCTTGCATCATAATCTAATCTTCCTCTTTCATCCAATCCTTGAAATATTACTCCTCTTTCAATTAAGTCCCAAAGTTCATCATCAATACCAACTAGATGACTGTAGATTCGATCTTTCAACCAGGAGAAGGTAGAACCACATCCATTGAACTTAGGAGCTTTGCTGGTGTTGTTTTTATCATCAGCGTCATAGTTGAAGGGAATAGAAGTTCCTTTGCTAGGTTCACCGGGTCCAGACATAGTGTTTTGACACAACAGACAACTGTCTCACTGCAAAGTGATATAACAAAACCAAGGCTCTAGATACCAATTGAAGGTGTGAATTGTGTTTTGGGTAGTTTTAAAAACTTCTTCTAAGTTTTGCAACTTATCAGAATTAGCAGCGGAAAAGCTTAGAACACAATCAATTTCTGACAATGGTGAAAGCAAAACAGAGAAAGGATGAAAATAAAACAGAGCAGAGAAAGAAGAGATGAACACACAAGATTTATACTGGTTCCTCTCACAAACCGAGAGTAGTCTAGTCCCCTTGCACTTCCAAGGGATTTCACTATAATCACACAAGATTACAATTGCTCAAGCCAACTGCAAGAGACTTCCTTTGCTCAAGTAACACAATACAAGAGACTTCCAATGCTCAAGCTCACAAGCAAGAGACTTCTAACACAAATAGAAAATACAATGTTTGAACAACTGATAAACAATATCAGAGTTCTTAGAACAAAATAATACAACTTTGAAAACAAGACTTTTCTTAGAATTCTTAAGAAGAAAACTAAGGTTCAACAACTGACAAGTCAGAAGTTGAAAACTGATTTTCTTGAATTTTGATATAATCTCAAGTTGTATCTTCAGCTAAAAATGCTCTTAGAAAATTCAGCAGTATAACAGCGCTTTTGTTCTTCGTTAGTGTGTTGTCATGTCTTCAAATTCTTCCTCCTTTTATAAATGATGTTGGAGCGTCTTGAATTTGAGCGGACAAAGATGAAAACAGCTACGTAGTATTGTACTAATATTTTCATTTAAAATGTGCTTATTCAAATCATGTAAAGATTAAAATATGAGCCTTGATTTCGAATATTCGCCCATATCAGGAAAATAAAGATAGTACAATAGTACAAACGTCATTATCATGAGGATAACGGTCTTGAAAGACATTTCTTCCGCCTCTTCAGATTTTGCCAAATAGATGATAGTCGTTATTGAGAATAGAATGTTCGTCTGGCAAACTCTGCTGTTTCATTGTCATCAGAATCTTGAGATATGAGTTCTGCTTCTGATGAGTATAACTTCTGGTTGAATTTGACTTGGCAACTTCTGGTGACCACAATTTCTGGTGTCATTCTCAGAACTTGCTCTTTCCCAACTTCTGGGGGCGCTTTTTAGCATAGCAACCAGAACTTTAATTTCTAGTGTATATAAAATTTTAACTTATATACCTGCACACTAGAGTAAATTATCAGTACTCCCTATTGTATATTAATACTATTGTTATCATCAAAACTACTTGGGTTATATTAGAACCAACTTTGTTACAACATATGGACCCTTTGGAGACTCGACCGTTTACGCTGAAACCATCGCGTGCTGAGCCCGTACAACTCAGTATCATGTATGGTAGGCAGGGTATTACGGTTGAGAACCAAAGTGGACCAAAGGGGTCAAGTAGTAAGAGCGTAATAGAAGCGCGAATTTAGAAGCAATTGTATCAGTTGATGCCATCGGATTAAGCAGTGTAACACCAACAAGTGGTGCAAAGAATTCAGATGTAGTAAGCATGTAGTAGGAGGTACGTCTGGAGATGCAAGAGTTTGATGCGTTCAGTTGTTGGAAGCAGACGTAAGCATGTAGAGGATTTTGAAAAGAAGGAGACTATAGTATCTGAATAAGCGTAAGCCGGAATGGAATCGAGAATGGGTTAGGAGTAAGATACCCGGAAGTTTGCAGTAAGTCTGGAATTGTAATGAAGTTGTTGATAAGATTGTGAGGTATAAGAACAACCTAGTAGATGTGAGGACCTCTCGAAGTAGTGAGGCAGGAGCTGAGTATATCGAAGTAGAATTGTTACCCGTAGAAATTTAGGATTACCATTATACCGAAGAATGGATCGTAATAAGACAGTTAACCCTTAACCTTAATTGATACCGAAGTATGGATTACATATTAGTATTCAATTGACAATATGTGTCTTATAAATCTTTCGAACATAGAAGTAACCACACTCTCTTGTAAGCCTAATTGTCAGAATCATGTTGGCCCAAGTAATACCTAACCATAGACACTAAACCAAAACTTTTCCTAAACATTTAACCTTCCATTACAGCTAAGAAATTTACCCAGTTTTGTTTTACCCATCAACCACCTATACTAGAGAGACTAAATTAGAACACTTACAAATATTTTTCCTAATGCCATCCTTCTGAAACTCTTCCTAGAATATCAACATTAAATGGCCTCAATAAAATCATCTGAACCTTTCAAATCGTAACCAGTACTCATACCATACCATTAGAACTCAAGTCTTATCCAGTATAACAATTAAAATTCCCTTTTAACGATATAATTAATCTAGATAAGCCTATTAAGTGTCGTCATTCAATCACCCTTAAACTAGTAACTCACTGTCATCGGCCAATTAACTGCTCTGTTAAAGAAGTCAAATTAAGCCACCCATATTTTATCACTATCATGGTGTTAGCCTGTTGTATTACCACTTAGGATGTTACCATTAGATGCCCAATGAAGTAGAGTCTACCTATTAATGTGTACCGGTAATCGCACCAAATTATTAGAGGCCATGCCTTAACTAGATTAACAGTTAGAAATCGCTTCTATCGCAACCACTCGTCTAAGTCAATCCGTTAAATATTCTCGTCGAGTTGTATAGAAACCAGTAACTCAGTTCGGAATTAGCTCAACTATTCACCAAACCTCTTAGCTATTAAGCCAACAAGTTTATTTAAACTTGTTGCGAGAATTTGTCAACTCGATCATAGTAAGAACCAAGCCTTCTTAGTTGGAAAGAGAGTGGTAAGTAGAAGAGAGATTATGAAGTATAAGTTGGATTTAGTAGAAGTCAGATCATCAAATTACCTATCCATCCATATGGACCCTCACTCAGCCAAATTCATCGAATTAAGTAAAGTTTAATTCGACATCAATAAGTATTGGAAAAACCATGAAAGGGTGTACTCTCTAACCTGTCTGATTATGCCTCAGACAAATAATTCCTTCTTGTGCTTTAATTCCTATCAGCCATGTCCAATGTTTAGATTCGAATAAGATGCAAACCTTCCAAATCCCTCACTATCAGATAGGAAAACTGATCATATAGATATCTAGGGTGCTAATACCTTCCCTTCGTATAACCAACCCCCTTACCTCGATCTCTTTAACTAGGGTATTTAACGGACTTTCTCCCTTCTTCGGAAAAATCAAAGCTCGGTGGTGTAATTAAAATTTTGAGATTCAATGCTTCTCAATAGCTTGATATCCAAAAATCACCGCGACAGAAATGGCGACTTCAATAGCTATATATATATGCATGTTTTATGTGCTTTATTTGGGAAAATTGCTTGAGTGAGATAAGTCCTAACCCGGACTTGAGAGAAACAATAAGATAGGGAAGTGGTATAATCAAAGCGACATGCCCGGAGTATATTTCGGACCATGGCACGCATATGATATAATCACAACTTAGTTGAGGAAGCTTGGGGGTAATAATGTTGACATGAGCAATCATGTTCGGCGTTCTATTCCCGAGGGACCGACGACGCTATGGACCTTTAGAGTTGCCTTTAACCCATCTTGGCTTCTAGGATGTAGTGCAGTGTCTAATTAAAGAGTTCATCTTAACTTGGTTGATATGCGATACTACACTCAAACGAGATCGTCTTGCGGATATTGTTGGGCCGAGAGTTAATCTCGTGAGCCGATAATATCTATGAGACAGTTGATAACTTTGGGAACTTTGTAGAACCCGAAATGCAGGTACAAATAAATAAACCTTAGTACTCACCATGTGGGAGGGGGTTCCAACCTTTGAATCCAACATTTTACCTTAACCCAACCATGTTTGCGCATAATCATGCATACATGCACTCATTCATAAAACTCTTTTCTCATCCGATATCGAAGGACTTACATTAAATTCTTTTTAAACATCATAGATATGGACATCGTGAGGAGGAAGACTAAGGATTATGGTTTTAAAGGTTGAGACTTGTCAAAGTTAAGGGAATTAGGGGCATTAGTGACTTCATCCGAAGATTTCCGCAAGAGCTATAGAAGGTTGCTTTGTCTCCTTAACGTGAAGGTTGAGAAAGGATGTTTGGAGACCTTGGTTCAATTTTATGACCCGATCTACCACTGCTTCACATTTCCAGATTACCAACTTGTCCCCACTCTCGAAGAATACTCATACTTAGTTGGACTACCAATTCTTGATCAAGTGCCTTTCAGTGGTCTTGAACCTACCCCCAGGCTCCTACACATTGCAAACGCCCTACATCTCCAAGTCTCCCTTGTCCAGGCAAACATCACAACCAAAAAAGACCCCATAACCCAAAAAGCTCTCATAGGCCTACCCACTAAATTCTTATACCTACAAGCCTTGACTTTTGCTGATGCGGGAAGTAACGACGCTTTCCACGCTATCCTGGCCTTACTCATATACGGCCTCTTACTTTTCCCAAATATTGAAAACTTCATTGATGTCCATGCCATCCAAATCTTCCTCACAAAGAACCCAGTCCCAACATTATTAGCCAACACATATCATTCTATCCATGATCGCACTTCAGCTAAACGTGGTACCATTATCTGTTGTACTCCTCTGCTTTACAAGTGGTTTGTTTCTCATTTACCTCAGACACGCTCCCGCCTAGCCAATCCTAATAATCTCCCTTGGTCCCAGAAAATCATGTCTCTCACCCCGTCAGATATAGTTTGGTATAACCCGGCGTACGACACTGGAAAGTTCATCTTCAGTTGTGGCGAGTATCCTAATGTGCCCCTTATTGGCATGTATGGAGGAATTACCTACAACCCAGTACTTGCTAAAAGACAGTTTGGATATCCGATGAAGACAAAACTAGCGGGCCTTCAATTGACAAGTGAATTCTATTCTTACCGTGAAGATTGTTTTGTTGAGTCTTCTGTATTGGCTGCATTTTTGGTGAAATAAACTTTGCAGCAGGATGTGTGATAAGATGCCACAACATCGTATCCGGCTTTTGGTAATGTGCGCGCGCGTGTTTTAATATTGGAATGATTCGTTTTTCTCTTTCATTAATCTTGCATGGTGCCTGTGTATCTGGCTTATTTTGAGCATCATCATTTATTGCTTCAGACCCTTGTCAAGAATATTTCTATGAAGAATCTCGTTGAAGTATATTTTTGGAAAGAATCTATTTTAGTTAATGTGGTCAATGGCTTGAGTCAAACAAATCAAGCCCATGGTTAATTCTGGATCAAGGACTTTTGCTGGAGTATTTAAAGGTTGTGCAAAACCTAATTTACTAGTTGTTCACGTCGTTATTGTGTTGTCTAGTTTTCTAGGTTTTTTCGTGTGTATTGTTTGTTGTGAGCCTTTCTTGTGTCTCCTTGATACAAGCTTAGGACGTGTTCTTTTGAGTTGTATTTTCTGTGATCCTCTCCTAAGCTTTGAAGTACGGAGGTAGGATTGTGTGTGTTTTTGCACTCTAAGCCTTTAGGTACGATTGTGTAGTTTTAGGAGTGTGTCTCCAAAACATTTTGTCTTTGTGTTCTGAAATCCTTGCTGTCTGTAAGGTTGTAAGGGAGTGAGATGGGATCTCAGACTTAGGAGTTCCTAGGTTGAAGAGTCATTGGTAGTTGCCTAGGTTATGAGTTGTAAATGTGTGTTTGCTGAAGACTTACAACTAGGACTATTATAGTGATATTCCTTCCTGGATTGGTATCCCCCAGACTAGGGCTTGTTTTAAGCGCCGAACTGGGTTAACAAATATCCCGTGTCTTTTACTTGCTTTCAGATATTTGTTTTATTTATCTTAAGATATATGTGTTAAGAAGCTATAACTTTGTATCGCGCATCACGTTTCAGTGTTAAGAAGCTAGAGCATTGTATCTAGCATTGTGGTTAGCGTGCCAAGAATTTTCAATTGGCATCAGAGCAGGCACCCTGCCTGTCTCTAGGGTGAGATCCAGGACCTGAAATCTCTGGCATCATGGAAAAGGATGGAGGATACATGAATAGACCACCGTTGCTCAATGGATCAAACAACTATGATCACTGGAAATCCAAAATGACTGCTTTCCTAAGATCCATTGATAGCAAAGTTTGGAAGGCTGTTTTGACTGGATGGGATCATCCCACTGTTGCTAGCAAGGAAGGAACCTCAACAGGGGTAAAGAAACCAGATGTTGAGTGGACTACAGAGGAAGAAGCTACTGCTCTCTATAACAACAAAGCCATATATGCTCTGTTTAATGGGGTGGACACAAATGTTTTTAAGCTGATCAAGAACTGTGTGTCAGCCAAAGAAGCATGGGAGATCTTGAAAACTTGTTATGAAGGTACCACAAAGGTGAAGCAATCCAAAATTCAACATCTCACATCCAGGTTTGAAACTCTGAAGATGAAGGATGATGAGAGCATTCAAGACTTTCACATGACACTTTTGGATATTGCCAACTCGTTTGAAGCTTTGGGAGAGAAAGTGTCTGATGAGAAACTGTCAAGGAAACTTCTCAGATCTCTTCCCAAAAGATTTGATATGAAGGTAACAGCAATTGAGGAAGCACATGACATCTCTACTATGAAGATGGATGAGTTGGTTGGCTCTCTTCAAATTTTGAAACTGTCCTAGATGAACGTGGGGACAAAAAGAACAAAAGCATTGCTTTTGTCTCCAATACTGATGAGGAGAATGGTCAAGATGAGGATGAAGAAGAAGAAAGCATTGCAGATGCCATTGCCATGCTTGGAAGACAGTTCAACAAGGTGCTGAAAAGAGTTGATCGCAGGAATCGTCAGAATGCTCCAAGCATCAGATTCGACATCAATAAACAGCAAAGTAATCTGAAGAAATTCAAGCCTGAAGAAAAGAATAGCCAAAGCAAGGGTGTTCAATGCCATGAGTGTGAGGGATATGGACACATAAGATCAGAATGTGGAACCTATCAGAAAAGACAGAAAAAGGGGCTGAATGTTTCATGGTCAGATGAAGATTATGAGGAAGAGCATGAATCTGCTAAACATGTGACTGCCTTGACTGGAATTTGTACTACAGACAGTGACACTGATGAAGATGGTGATGTGGCCTATGATGAGCTAGCTAGTACTTACAAAGAGTTACTCACCAGGTTTGAAGAAATGTGCAGACTCCTTGAGAAGTAGAAGAAGACTATCAATCTCCTTCAGTCTAAAGTAAAAGCTCAAACTGAGAAGGCTTCAGAAGCTCAAGAAGAATTTGCTCTTGTCAATGCTCAAATGGAGGACTTGAAGAAGCATGTAGGTCAGTTAAACTCAGGAACAAGCATACTAGAGGAGATTCTAGAAAATCTACCAAATGGCAAGGCCAAGTCAGTAGGTTATAACTACTCACATTTGAATCAATATCAACAGAATCTTGAGACAAAGTTCAAATCTGCTGAAGATGTTTTTGATCCTTGCACTGGGGTGACGATGCTAAAGCATCCTGCTCAGCATTCTAGAACTTACCCTGCTCCCAAGTTTGCTCTTGAATCCAATCCTCGTGGTCATCAAAGGCCTAAGATTCAGAGAGTGTATCGTAGATGGGTTTGTCATCACTGTGGAAAAAGAGGACACATTAGGCCCTTCTGCTACAGACTGCATGGATATCCTGTGCAACAGCCTAAGGAAAATGAAGTGAAGGAAAATGTGAAGGAAGATGTCCCTGTAAAGAAGGAGTGGAAGCCCAAAACAGAAAATGTTGGGTTGATTGCTCACACATCACTGAGAGCTTCATCAAGGGAAGATTGGTACTTTGACAGTGGATGCTCCAGACATATGACTGGTGAAGAAAAATTCCTCATGAATGTAAGACCCTATAAGACCAGCTTTGTGACATTTGGAGATGGTGCTAAAGGGGAAATACTAGGAATTGGAGATCTTGTGAATCATGGATTGCCCAATCTGGAAAATGTACTCTTGGTTAAGGGACTCACAACAAATCTGATCAGTATAAGTCAGCTGTGTGACCAAGGCTTAAAGGTTAACTTTACCAAGTCTGAATGTATTGTGAACAATGAAAAAGACCAACTGTTGATGAAGGGAACCAGGTCTAAAGATAATTGCTACTTATGGATACCTAGGAAGAAGCCCTGAACACCACTTGTCTTAGTTCAACAGCAGATGAAGTGAAGTTATGGCACCAAAGGCTAGGTCATCTTCACCTGAAGGGGATGAAGAAAGTCATATCATCAGAAGCTATCAGGGGTTTACCTAAACTAAAGATCATAGAAGGCAACAAGTGTGGTGAGTTTCAGATTGGTAAGCAAGTTAGGATGTCGCATCCAATGCTGGAGCATCAGACAACCTCAAAAGTTCTTGAGTTACTACACATGGATCTTATGGGACCCATGCAGGTTGAAAGCCTTGGAGGGAAAAGATATGCTTTTGTAATGGTTGATGACTATTCAAGTTACACCTGGATAGACTTCATTAGAGAAAAGTCAGATGCTTTTGAAGCTTTCAAGGAACTGTGCCTTTAAATTCAAAGGGAAAAGGCAAGCAATGTGGTAAAAATCAGGACAGATCAAGGAAAAGAATTTGAGAACTCCAGGTTCAATGAATTTTGTGCTGCTGAAGGAATCAAGCATGAGTATTCATCTGCTATCACCCCACAGCAGAATGGAATAGTTGAAAGAAAGAATAGGACTATTCAAGAGTCAGCTAGAGTCATGCTTCATGCCAAGAATGTCCCTTATTACTTTTGGGCTGAAGCCATGAACACTGCCTGTTACATTCACAACAGGGTCACATTGAGAAAAGGTACCACTTCTACCCTGTATGAGCTATGGAAAGATAGAATACCAACTATTAAACACTTCCATGTGTTTGGGAGTAAATGTTACATTCTAGCTGATAGAGAACCTAGAAGAAAGCTTGACCCAAAGAGCCATGAAGGGATTTTTCTGGGATACTCTCCTAACAGCAGAGCCTACAGAGTTTTTAATTCTAAGACTCAAGTAATGATGGAATCCATAAATGTTGTTGTCCAAGACTCTACATTGGAAGAAACTGTTGGTGAAGACCAAGGTGTTCCTGTTGTTGACGATGCTGAACAAGATGCTACAGCATCTGAACATCTGGGTGACAATCAGTCTGATGAAGAAATAGCTGAAGAGGACAGTGTTACAAACTCTGAAGAACAAGCTCAAAAGAAAGGTCCTTTAGTACGTGTTCAGAAAAATCATCCCACAGAATTGATCATTGGTAACCCTGAACAGGGAATAACTACTAGAAGGTCAAATGATGTTATTTCAAATTCTTGTTTTGTATCACTATTTGAACCTGTGAATGTTAAAGAAGCCTTAACTGATGGAGCATGGATAGAGGCTATGCAGGAAGAGTTAAACCAGTTCAAAAGAAGTGACGTGTGGGATTTGGTTCCAAGGCCAAAAGATATGAATGTAATTGGAACAAAATGGGTTTATAAGAACAAGTCAGATGAGAATGGTGTTGTTACCAGAAACAAAGCAAGACTTGTGGCACATGGATATACTCAGGTTGAAGGCCTGGACTTTGAAGAAACATTTGCACCTGTTGCAAGGCTAGAATCCATCAGACTACTATTGGGTGTAGCTTGCATTCTCAAATTCAAACTTTACCAGATGGATGTAAAAAGTGCGTTTCTAAATGGATACCTACAGGAAGAGGTGTATGTTGAGCAACCAAAGGGATTTGTTGATCCTGAAGACCCAAGTCATGTCTACAAATTGAAGAAAGCCTTATATGGGTTGAAGCAAGCACCCAGGGCTTGGTATGAGAGGTTGACTCAGTTCTTGGAAGATCAAGGTTACAGGAAGGGAGCTTCAGACAAGACCCTATTTGTTAAGCAAGAAAGAGGTAAATTTATTATAGCCCAAATCTATGTTGATGACATAGTGTTTGATGGGATGTCAGATACGATGGTACAACATTTTGTCAAGCAAATGCAATCTGAGTTTGAAATGAGTCTTGTTGGAGAATTGACATACTTTCTTGGACTTCAAATCAAAGAAATCGATGATACCATTTTTATATCTCAGAGTAAGTATACTAGGAACATAGTCAAGAAGTTTGGTATGGAAAGTGCCACCTCCAAGAGAACACCAGCACCCACTCATCTGAAACTTACTAAAGATGAAAAAGGAATCAGTGTGGATCAAAGTCTCTATAGAAGTATGATTGGGAGCTTGCTCTACCTGACTGCAAGCAGGCCTGACATCACCTATGCTGTTGGAGTTTGTGCAAGATATCAAGCTGATCCTAAGGTAAGCCACTTGACTCAAGTCAAGAGGATTCTGAAGTATGTGAATGGAACTAGTGACTATGGGATAATGTACTCTCATTCTGAAGATTCTAAGCTCTATGGATATTGTGATGCTGATTGGGCTGGAAGTGCAGATGATAGAAAAAGCACTTCAGGAGGTTGTTTCTTCCTAGGAAATAATTTGATTTCTTGGTTTAGCAAGAAGCAGAACTGTGTGGCATTATCCACAGCTGAGGCTGAGTACATAGCTGCTGGGAGTAGTTGCTCACAACTTGTTTGGATGAAGCAGATGCTGAAGGAGTACGATGTCGAACAAGATGCTCTAACATTGTACTGTGACAACATGAGTGCTATCAACATCTCAAAAAATCCAGTTCAACACAGCAAGACAAAACATATTGACATTCATCATCACTTCATAAGAGATCTTGTTGAAAATAAAATTGTGACTTTGGAGCATGTTTGTACAAAGGAGCAAGTGGCAGATATTTTTACCAAAGCACTTGATGCTGTGCAGTTTGAGAAGCTAAGGGGCAAGTTAGGAATTTGCCTCCATGAAGAGTTATAGCAGTTACCGTTTGTGATAGTGGCGCGTGCAGCAGTTATTTCTAATTTCTATCATCAAGTGTTGCACGTTGATCAAGGCAATCATGGTTTTAATCTCTCCCCAAACACGCCACTATCTATGGTTGGTTATTTTTGTTTTAAATCTTCACACCTTGATTCTTTCCTTTTTTACCTTACATCACACTATAACCTCTCCACTTCTCTCTCGTATCTTTTCATTCAACCCACAAAACTCTCTTACTCTCAATCCTATTTTCATCAAACCTTTGCCGTTACCATGTCTCAAACTTCCCCTGTCAACTCTCCAGCAACCGTCTCTCCAAACCATTCCTCACCATCACAAGAAAACCCACCCATTGATCCTCTCTCTCACGTCGTCACCAACGCTGTTCCAATCTCAACCATCCACCCATCCATGGCTTCTGCCCTCAACATCAAACCTTACAAAACCTCATCCTCTAAGTCCAAATCAACAAAGAGAATCAAAACAACAGCTAGTAAGAAACCAAAGGTCAAAAAATCAGGTCTAGATATAACTCTGATTTTGACATGCAAGCATTCCTTCTTGCTAATCAAGGGTCAGACACGTTGAATGTGGGAATCGATGCTGCAGCAACCTCTCAAAACGTGCAGATCGATGAAAGCACTGTTCAAATCCCTAATGCTGAAAAGGGGGGAACTGTTGTGGAAACTGAGAAGGCACAATCACCTGTCCCTGACTCTCCTAAGGATGATGGACTAGATGAAGAGGCTCATATTGTTGGAGATGTGCTCCAATCTTTAGCCAAAAGCATCTCTCAAGAGGATGCGACGCTGGATGCTTCAGCATCCCTGGCGAGAGAAGAAGCTGACAAAGATGCTGGTAAAGATGGTACAACATCTGATGTTGAACCTGAACAGGGTGACTCTGAGAAGACTGCTGAGGCACATGTTAGTGAAGAAGAAAATGATCTTATTGTGGTCAAATCTGTTGGCTCATCTCATGCAGGTAAAATTGGTGTTGGTAGGCGTCTTAGAGAAAGAAAAGGAAAAGAGACTGAGGTGGAAGTTGAAGCACCAAAGACTGTAAAGAAAAAGAAGAGTGCACCCACAAAGTCTCCCAAAAAGAAGGTTGTTGGGCCTAGTAGAAGTTCAAGCAAGGTTGAGATTCCTTCTCAACAGAAAAAGAAAGCCTCTAAGAGGAAGAATGCTAGTCTGAGTGATTCTGAGTATGATGCTGCACAAGATGTTCCAAGCATCACTCCCTCACCTCAGAAGAGGGCTCTGAAGAAGAAAAAGTCTGTTGCTGCTGTGTCAGATGAGGATGCTGAATACGATGCTCCAAGCATCACAGCATCTAAGAAGAAACTTGGTGGAAGATTTATACCACCAAATGTACCTGATGTTCCCATTGATGGGGTCTCATTCCATTTTGTTGATAGTGCTAAGAAGTGGAAGTATGTGTTTGCCAGAAGGATTGGGCTGGAAAGAGAGCTGTCTACTGAAACTTTGGCTTGGAAGGAAGTGGTGGAGTTGTTGGATGATGCAGGGCTGATGAAGACAGTTAGTGGATTGGGCAATTGCTATGCCAAGCTGGTGAAGGAGTTTGTGGTGAATATTGCTGAAGATTGTGACAACCCTCTCAGCAACGAATATCAAAAAGTTTGGGTCAGAAACAAATGTGTGGAGTTCTCTCCAATCATCATCAACAGATACCTTGGTAGGCAGGAGGATAGGTATACTGCTATTGATGTCACCAATAATGAAGTCTGCAAAACCATCACTGCTAATCAGGTCAAGGTGTGGCCATCCAAAGGTAAAGTACCCTCTTGCATGCTTTCTGTCAAGTATGCTGTTTTAAACAAGATTGGCACTGTGAACTGGGTTCCCACTACCCACACTTCTCATATAGCCACTGGTTTGGCAAGGGTCATCTACTCCATTGGAACTGGTACTATAGCTGATTATGGTACCTACATATTTGAGCAAACCATGGCTCATGGAAAGTCTTGGGCAATCAAGATGCCAATAGCTTTTCCTAGTCTTATCTGTGGAATCATACTTGATCAACACCCCAATATTCTGATTGCTGTTGATGAACCTCTAAAGAGAGAGGCACCCCTTTCTCTTCATTTCAAGTTATTTGAAGGAGCCCATGCTGCTGACATAGCCGGGCCAATGAAAAGCAAATTTGTGCCTAGGCAAGTCCCACCTTCCAGTCTGAATAGGAAGGATATGATTGCCTCTTTGGAAGCTACTGTGAGAGCTCTGGATGAGCAGAAGAAAGGGCTCGAGCTGGTTATATCTGCCCTGAGAAAAGAGGAAGCTGAGGAAGAAGGTATTGCTGCTGAGGCAGCAGATGTTGGTGCTGAGGATGCAGGTATTGGAAATGATGCTGGTAATGATGTTGAAGCATCTGATGCAGCTTTGAATGAAGAAGCTGGTGGTGATACAGAGGAGCTGGAGGTGACTGGTTCCAGTGATTCTGATTAGAGGATGTTTTTAATGTACTGCAATGTTATTTTGGTTCCTTTTGCACTTTTTGTTACTTTTGTTCTTGTTCTGCTATATGGGCATAGACTACTAATTTGTCAAATTTTTGGCAAAAAGGGGGAGTATAATTATGATGTTTTTGGTTGATTATCTAGAGTGTTTATATTGATCTCGCCTGCTATTAGTCTGCACTGCTATGGTTCTGATATGTCTGTTGAGTAGATTGCATGAAGTATGTGTATGTGTGGTTCTATATGATCTGATATCTGATTTGTGTGCATGAGTGTTCTAGAGTAATGAGATGTGATCTGCAGGGGGAGATGTTGGATATGATGCTCCAACATCCTGTGCACATATGCAGGGGGAGATGTGCTGTGAAATGTTATAGCATTACCTACAGCATCCTGTCAATGTTTATTATCCTGACCATCTAAGGCTAAGTTGTTTTATGTGTTCCGCTGTTGCATGCCTCTCTGATCATCTTAAAAGATACATTTATATTCTTGTTTACTGGTCTCCATGAAGAAGTAGTATGGAAACTGTTTTGAAGAATAGTCTCTACAAATCTTTATACTTGTGTGCTTATGTTGAGAAAAAGAAATGTAGTTGAAGTATCTGTTTAAGTTTCTGTATGGTCATTATTTGTTTTAGCCAAAAATTTGCCAAAGGGGGAGTTTGTTGAGTCTTCTGTATTGGCTGCATTTTTGGTGAAATAAACTTTGCAGCAGGATGTGTGATAAGATGCCACAACATCGTATCCGGCTTTTGGTAATGTGCGCGCGTGTTTTAATTATGGAATGATTCGTTTTTCTCTTTCATGAATCTTCCATGGCGCCTGTGTATCTGGCTTATTTTAAGGATCATCATTTATTGCTTCAGACCCTTGTAAAGAATAATTCTATGAAGAATCTCGTTGAAGTATATTTTTGGAAAGAATCTATTTTAGTTAATGTGGTCAATGGCTTGAGTCAAACAAATCAAGCCCATGGTTAATTCTAGATCAAGGACTTTTGCTGGAGTATTTAAAGGTTGTGCAAAACCTAATTTACTAGTTGTTCACGCCGTTATTGTGTTGTCTAGTTTTCTAGGTTTTTGCGTGTGTATTGTTTATTGTGAGCCTTTCTTGTGTCTCCTTGATACAAGCTTAGGATGTGTTCTTTTGAGTTGTATTTTCTGTGATCCTCTCCTAAGCTTTGAAGTACGGAGGTAGGATTGTGTGTGTTTTTGCACTCTAAGCCTTTAGGTACGAGTGTGTAGTTTTAGGAGTGTGTTTCCAAAACATTTTGTCTTTGTGTTCTGAAATCCTTGCTGTCTGTAAGGTTGTAAGGGAGTGAGATGGGATCTCAGACTTAGGAGTTCCTAGGTTGAAGAGTCATTGGTAGTTGCCTAGGTTATGAGTTGTAAACGTGTGTTTGCTGAAGACTTACAACTAGGACTATTATAGTGATATTCCTTCCTGGATTGGTATCCCCCAGACTAGGGCTTGTTTTAAGCGCCGAACTGGGTTAACAAATATCCCGTGTCTTTTACTTGCTTTCAGATATTTGTTTTATTTATCTTAAGATATATGTGTTAAGAAGCTATAGCTTTGTATCACACATCACGTTTCAGTGTTAAGAAGCTAGAGCATTGTATCTAGCATTGTGGTTAGCGTGCCAGGAATTTTCAAAAACCTTTTTCAAAACCAAAGCGAATGCAAAACCACGAACTTAAATAACGCTAATTATGCTTTGGCATGATCCCTGTGGATACGAACTCATTCTAGACACCTAGAGTGTGAATTATTACTCAACGACAGACTGGTGCACTTGCCAGAATGCAGTTAGGTTGTATTCGGATTAGCACCACATCTCTTTGCTCTGAAACATGGAGGATCCATCATATTTTCATCTAATATACCATCATCTGGAATTAACTCGGAAGCAAAGCTATCGTTATTTCCTGTCTTATTTTTCAGATGATTAAATTCGATGTTATGGACACCAACCGTTCGGTTGTACTCGTCTAAGTCATTATAGACCAACTCAGCTATGTCCTTGGACAGCTTTACCACACTGGCATATCGAGCATCAACTTGTGCATCCCAATAAAGACTTCCATCAGGATGACATCAAATAATCGATTATTTCGCAAATTTTGTCCACCTATCCCAAACCAAGCACGTTGGAAGTTAATTAATATCAAGATACATCAACACAATTATTATGTGATCACAAGGAAATCCAATGGATTCATTTCTAAGACAAGAACACCTAAATTTTTCAATTGGATAATCACAGCATGTAACATACCATGCACCGCCGTTGCCATAATACTTAGAAACTTTGTAAATACAGCCGCCCGTCATTTCTTGTGACTCCATAACCCTTAATAGCAAATACTTTTTAAGTAGGGATCTAAATAAGAAAAAAAAACCTCCTTGGTATACTTCTCAGCCGCCGATCTCTTAATACCATGAAGGCTAGTTTGAATTAGAACATCACCATAATTAGACTTAAAATCAGCTTCAGTTTCTCTGTATCTAAAATACGTCAGTGACTGCTTTTTGGCAAGTGCACCAGTCTGTCGTCGAGTAATAATTCACACTATAGGTGTCTAGAATGAGTTCGTATCCTCAGGGATCGTGTCAAAATCTAGTCAATGCTATTCTAGTTCGTGGTTTTGCATTCGCTTTGGGTTTTTGAAAAAGGTTTTTAATTTATAAAAATAAGCGAGATGCGTTGCAAGAAATATAAAGATAAATGATTCAAGAAATAAAGATAAATGATACAATAATAACTAAGGTACCTAAGAGAGCCTAACCTCAATGTGTCACATACACTAATTAGTAGGTGAGTTGTCCAACATATATGCTTTATGCTCATCAACCATTCAATGCCGTTAGATCCTAGGTTTGGGTTATTCAGCTTATAATTGCTCAGTTCACAACTAGCGTTTGATTCCTCCTCTAATTGCTCAATTTACAACTAGTTCATGATGTTACCGTCTCTATTCACATGACCCAAATATTCATAGGGGAGTTGATCTTCTCCACCACAACCTAAGGCATCTATTACAAAAGACTACATATTTAAATTACAAGAAAATAATCTAAACATAAAAGCCTAAAGAAAACATACCTTGCTGAGTATAACTTTCTCGTAAGGGGAGAAATTTATGCCTGTGTAGCTCTATTTATACTTTTCCTAACGGGCCTTAGCAAGCCATCGTGCTACGATGGGCTCATCGCGCTGCGATGGAGAGATTCAGTTCAAAATTATAACTGATCTCGTGCGTTTCATCAGCTTGGTCTCCAAGTAAGGTCATCGTGCAATGATACATGCCATCGTGCTAGGATGAACAGATTTTCTTCAAAAATAAACCTTTTGTTTCCTTGGCCAGTAAGCAGCTCCCATCGTGGCACGATGGGAACCATCGTGCTACGATGAAAACGCGGTTTCTTCACTTTTTTGGCTTTTTCTTGTCTTTTCTATATTCTTGCTTTGTCTCTATGCTAAGTACATGTATTTTGATATTATGTTTGGATCTTATCACTATGCTAAGTACATGTATTTTGATATTATGTTTTGGTGTGATATTACATGTATTTTGACCAATGTGCTAAATATTATGTGTTAATAGTATTTTGTTTTTATAAAAATTAAATTTTTTTAATAATTAATTCTTTTTATTTTTGTTTAAATATCATCCATGGATATCCGTTAATATCCGCAGATACTTCAATATCCGTTGATTACCCGCTTAATATGAAAAGGACATGGATATCATATTTATCTGACGGAGAGGACACGGATATCCATGGACACTATCCGAGTCCATGGATATCCATTGACATCCCTAGTTAGTATTACAATGTTATTGTTAGTTTTTTCTCCTTGCCAGGACTTGAGCCCTGAACCTCCAACTCCTTTTAACCCTTAGTTCAACTGGCAGTTTCTACGATGAGAAATCTGAGAAGAAAAACAAAAATCTGGCATTTGTCTCTAAGGATGCTGATGATCCCAATGAACAAGACATGGATGAAAGTGTTTCAGAGGCTCTGACCCTAGTGGGAAAGCAATTCAAAAGGATGATGAGAAGAAGGGATGGGAGACCCAGGATAGATGTGCAGCACATCTCATATGAAACTGGGAAGCAGACAGATCACCAGAGGCAAAAAGATGAGGATAATTCAAATCAGACCAGAGGTGTACAGTGCTATGAGTGCAATGGGTTTGGTCACTACAAAACTGAATGCCCAAACTTCCTGAAGAAACAAAAGAAGAGCATGATGGCCACTTGGTCAGATATAGAGGCTGAAGGAAAAAGGGACACATCATTCACTAGAAGATGTGTGTATGACATAAACTTCGAAGGAGTACTCACCTTAGAAGAGCTAGCTGACGCCTACCATGAGCTATGTCAAGACTATGATGACATAGTCAGAATTCTCCAACAACAAAAGAACTTCATTAATCAGCTGAAGGCAGAGAAGAGTGAACATCTTGCTCAGATTTTGCATCTTACTAATGAGGTAATCGTGCTAAACTCACAGTTTGAGAATATGAGTAAGCAAGTTAGAATGTTGAATGCTGGAAATATTATGCCTGAAGAGAGTATAGAAGTTGATCAACCTGACAAAAGTTCTAAAGCAATAGGATGTGATTATACAAATCTCAACAGAAGACATTCACCATATGGTGAAAGATACAATCCTATAAGGAGAACTGTCAAACCCAGGAAGGTCAGGACACATGGTGCAACATCCCAGACCACTCCCACCTCCCAGCCATAATAAGGAACCGAAGGAATGGGCATGTCATCATTGTGGAGAAAAGGAACACATACAACCTTTTTGCTACAAACTTTATGGAAGTCCACAAGTGTCAGAACCACAGGTACCTATGAGAATGATTACAAAGATAAGAAAGGAGTGGAAACAAAAGGTAGGGAAGTCTGGACTGATTGCTCATACATCATTAAGAGCCTCATCCAAAGAAGAATGGTACTTTGATAGTGGGTGCTCAAGGCACATGACAGGTATCAAATATTATCTAGAAGATCTGAAGTCTCATCCCACAGGTCATGTAGTATTTGAAGATGGAGTCAAAGGACAAATCATGGGTGTTGGAAAAATGGTCAATGACAGGTTACCTGAACTTGGAGATGTCCTACTTGTAAAAGGATTGACTGCTAATCTTATTAGCATAAGTCAGTTATGTGATCAAGGACTGAAGGTCAACTTCTCTCAACCAGAATGCTTAGTCACTGATGCTAAAGGTGTTGTTCTAATGAAGGGAGTAAGATCCAAAGACAATTGCTACTTATGGATACCCAACCAGAAGACACATGTTGCAACATGTATGGTTGCCAAGGAAGATGAAGCAAAGATATCGCACCAAAGGTTAGGTCACTTAAATCTCCGAAGTATGAAGAAAGGTGCCTCAGTTGATGGTATTAGAGGGCTACCTAAGCTTGATATTGTGGAAGGTACAATATGTGGAGAATGTCATATAGGCAAAAAAACCAAAGTCTCCACAAGATGTCTCCCCATCTGACTACCAACAGGGTTCTAGAACTACTTCACATGGACTTGATGGTCCAATGCAGGTTGAAAGCCTTGGAGGGAAGAAGTATGCATTTGTTGTAGTTGATGACTATTCAAGGTATACCTGGATAAACTTTATCAGAGAAAAGACACACACTTACTTTGTCTTTGAAGAGTTATGCATTCAATTGCAAAGGGAAAAAGATCTTCTCATAAAAAGAATCCGAAGTGATCATGGTAAGGAGTTTGAGAATTCAAAGTTCTTGGATTTCCGTGCTAACCAAGGTATCAAACATGAGTTCTCCTCACCTATCACCCCTCAGCAAAATGGTGTAGTGGAAAGGAAGAATCGTACTATCCAAGAATGTGCTAGAGTAATGTTGCATGCAAAGAAACTTGTTTACCAGTTCTGGGTACTATCCAAGAATATGCTAGAGTAATGTTGCATGCAAAGAAACTTGCTTACCGGTTCAGGGCTGAAGCCATGGACACATCTTGCTATATACACAATCGTGTCACTTTAAGGGCAGGTACGACAACCACTTTGTATGAACTCTGGAAGGGAAAGAAGCCAACAGTGAAGCACTTTCATATCTTTGGAAGTAAGTGCTACATCTTGGCAGATAGGGAGCAAAGAAGGAAGCTAAACCCAAAGAGTGATGAAGGAATATTCCTAGGATACTCAACAAACAGTCAAGCTTACAGAGTTTACAACAACAGAACCCAGACTGTGATGGAATCCTCAAATGTGGTAGTTGACGACTCAGGATTAGTCAGTGGTACCAGATGCTGACACATCTGTCCCTTATGCAGAGACAGAAGCTGAAGAAGATAGTCACGAAGTCAACACTCATAATGAACTGACTGAACCTGCAGCTCCAACTAGTCCAGAGCATGATGCTCCAATGCCACCGAGCACTCCTGCAACCAAAGGTCCATCTATTAGAGTCCAGAAGAATCATCCTATTGATCAAATAATTGGTGACCCTAATCAAGGTATTACTACAAGAAGGTCTCTGGATATGATTGCTAGTGCTTGTTGTGTATCAAAGTTTGAGGAAAAGAATGTGAAGGAAGCTCTAACTGATGAGTACTGGATTGATGCCATGCAAGATGAGTTGAATCAATTCAAAAGGAATGAAGTATGGGACTTGGTACCTAGACCAAGAGGAACATATGTAATTAGTACTAAGTGGGTGTACAAGAACAAGACTCATGAGCAAGGCACTGTCACCAAGAACAAAGCAAGGCTCGTAGCTCAAGGATACACTCAGATTGAAGGGGTGGATTTTGATGAGACTTTTGCTCCAGTGGCTAGATTGGAATCGGTTAGACTACTTCTTGGAGTTGCTTGTATCCTAAAATTCAAGTTATTCCAGATGAATGTGAAAAGTGCCTTCTTAAATGGGTACTTAAATGAGGAGGTCTATGTAAAGCAACCAAAAGGTTTCGTGGATCCTAATTATCCTGATCATGTGTACAAGTTTAAGAAAGCCTTATATGGGCTCAAACAAGCTCCTAGAGCTTGGTATGAAAGCCTCACTATTTTTCTGGTGGATCATGGCTACAGAAAGGGTGGAGGAAACGACAAGACCCTATTTGTAAGGGAAGAGAAAGGGAGACTGCTAATTGCCCAGATCTATGTAGATGACATAGTATTTGGAGGGATGTCTGACCAGATGGTGCAACATTTCATTCACCAGATGCAGTCAGAATTTGAAATGAGCTTAGTTGGTGAACTAACATTCTTTCTTGGCTTACAGGTGAAACAAATGAGTGATACAATTTTTATTTCACAGAGCAAGTATGCAAAGAATATTGTCAAGAAGTTTGGAATGGACAGTTCTCCTCACAAAAGAACACCAGCTGCTACTCATCTCAAGCTGACTAAAGATGAGAAGGGTGTTGATGTGGACCAAAGCCTCTACAGGAGTATGATTGGGAGCCTGCTGTATCTCACAGCCAATAGGCCAAATATAACATTTGCTGTAGGAGTATGTGCTAGATACCAGGCTGCACCAAAAGTGAGTCACCTCACACAAGTCAAGAGGATTCTCAAGTATGTTAATGGTACCAGTAATTATGGCTTGTTGTACTCTCATGGTGAAAGCTGTGAACTAGTTGGCTACTGTGATGCTGACTGGGCAGGAAGTGCTGATGATAGGAAGAGCACCTCAGGTGCATGTTTCTTCTTGGGTAACACCTTAATCTCATGGTTCAGCAAGAAGCAGAATGGTGTGGCCTTGTCCACAGCTGAAGCAGAGTATATTGCTGCTGGAAGCAGTTGTTCTCAACTATTATGGATGAAACAAATGTTGAAGGAGTACAATGTTGAGCAAGATGTGCTAACATTATACTGTGACAACTTAAGTGCAATCAATATCTCCAAGAATCCTATTCAACACAGCAGGACCAAGCATATTGATATCAGGCACCACTTTATCAGAGACCTTGTGGAAGACAAGGTGATCACTCTTGAACATGTAAGCACTGAGAAGCAGATTGCAGATATCTTCACCAAAGCTCTTGATGCAAACCGCTTTGAGGAGTTGAGAAGCAAGTTAGGCATCTGCCTATTTGAAGAGCTGTAGCTTTACAGCGTGTGTAATGTGCAACAAATAATGATCATACAGGTTGCACGGTATTTCTGTTCTACTCCAGTATTGTTTGTCAAATTTATTGGCTAAAAAGGGGGAGTAGTATTGGTTCTGGCAGGTACAGGTGTGTCACATGTGCCAACATGTGGGTACATAAGACAGGTTGTGGTACTAGTGTAATTTCAAAATTTTTTACACAGGTACTATACTCAGGGGGAGTAACAGGTAATGCAAGTGTTAAGGGGGAGTAATCCTTATACTCTCTCAAGCAGGTTACAGGTTGCTAGTGCAAGCAAGTTGCACCCTATGTCTGGGAAACTTGGTTTCTCAGTATGCATGACTCCAGGGGGAGTGATAAGCTAGGTATCACTATCTAGCGTACTACAGGTGTGTGCTCAAAGTCTTGAGCTTGTATTTGTCTTGAAGATTGAAGACCAGGTGTGGTGACAGATGTTGTCACATTTGATGGTGCCTTGTGCTCTCTGCACATTGGCAATGCTTGTGCTTGTGCTCTCTGCACTTGCATGCTTTACTGGGAATTTAGGTTCTCAGGATATTAGGGATTTATTTTTCCTGAACCACGTCTTTGTGGTATTTCACTATGTAAGGAACTCAGTGTTTCATATTTGAGTCCACTATGAGAGATTAACTCTTTCTAAATGTTGACCTTGAGGCTAGCAGCATCTATGTCCGCTACCTCTGATCTCTTGTACGTTACTGATCCGCTGTCGCACACGGGTCAAAAACGAGTTTTAAAAGGTAGTTTAGAATAAGCGACACTCGAGTATCGTATCGCAAGGACTCTCAATTGGTTTATCAATATTAGAATCAAATGAAGAATTGTAAATTTGAGGGGTTTTGGTTTTGATGAAATAGTTGAAAAAGAGTTCGGAAATTCAATAATCAAAGACAATCGATTCATTGGTTTTAGGAAAAATTCGTTCATTATATATCCATCATAGGTTACTCATATATTCATTCAAAGGTCTATGCTTGGCTGGTTACGAAACTAATTAAACAAGCGATAATCAGATTCGTAGGAATTCATTCGATTAAGCAAGGAATGTCTTCAACCAACCATGAGCAATGAACAAGCGCCATTAGAACACGGTTGATATCATTAGAAAATTCAGCCAACCCTTTTGCTAAGCGCAAAAGCTTATATCAATTCTATTCAAATTAATTTAAACAAGCGGAAAATTAATTCGAATAATCTCAACGGCATAAACTCATCACAAAATAATTAAGCATCATTAGCAATGAAATTCATATAGAATAAAGAGGCATGAATTGATACAAGACAACATAGACATGTAAACGAAATTGTAATTAGAATTCGAACCTCAGGAACACATGAACGAAGTTTCCGTATACCAACGAATCAACCTAGGGTTGCTAGTTCTCCATGAGAAAGTAGCAGCCTTTCTTTTCTAATTTGTGTGAACTCAGCATGCCTCTCCCTAGGCTGATTTATCAGTTTATATAATACAAGGAATATTGAAATCCAAAAGTCATGGAAGAATTACAAAAGACCAAAATTAAACTTCCACTTAGGCCAATAAGTCTGCCACTTTCCACGAATTATTAAGGACTTTTGCAGTCTGAAACAGCTCCTCCACTCAACATTAAACTTGTAGCTCTGTCTCTTAGCTTTCCAACGCAACTGACCGCACCACAATCCGATACTCGAAGCTCCAGTTATGAATTTATTCGTGCAGACTGCTAATGCTGAAAAATAAAATACGAAAATAAAATAAAGGTTAAAATAAACTTAAATCTAAAAACACAATAAAATAGTAAAAATATTAACACAAACTAGAGAAATGCCTAAGTACAATAGTAGAAGAATGTGCATCTAAATGCACTGATCAAATTCCCCCACACTTGAACTTTTGCACCCCTGAGCAAAATTTAAGAAAAAGACTTCAAAAAATGGAAGAGAAGGAAAACAAGGCATAATGCAAAGTCATAAGCAATCATCACATTCCAAAATTCAAGGAGTATAACAATCATGAACAACATCTTAAAACATGTGTAATGAACAAGGTGGCTATTAGACTAAAAAGTGCTTAAAAAATGATAGAACCTCACGGAATATTTGTATAAAGTGCACTCAATCACTCAAAAATGGAGTGTCAAGGACAGTGTTTACGCTCAAAGCACATCATCAAAGTTAGCACTGTCATAAGCTTGACAAGCCTCTTCCTTCCCCAAAGATGGAGGACATCCACACAATGAAACACATGCACGCAAAGATCAAAAGGTCTTTATTAAGGTTGTAACGGGGCCAAGGTAAAGGTGGGATAATCCTAAGGGAGACTAGGCTATAAAATCTAAGAAGATAAAGAAGCATGAAATTCAATTGAATATTAATAAGCATGAGGGTTAATGAAGCTCAACACAGTGCAATAACATAGTAGAACATGTCAAATCAACCCAAAATATTTGAACTAAACAACATAACTCCTTCACATCCTAAGATATTTTTCTTTTCACACCTTGAAATCCAAATTTGCCCATTTCTTCTTCCTTCTCTCTCTTTTTTTTTTTTTCACATTTCTTTTTCTGTCTTTTTTTTTTTTTGTATATTTTTCTTCTTTTCTATTTTTTTTCATACCAACTAAGCATCATACCAACAAGACATTTCCCTTTCACAATTCATATCAACATTAGAACCAAATTTAGAGCACCCCCACACTTATCATAATTAAAATTCAAGCTCTTTATCCCCTAGATTGGGACACAAAAAGAATGGATACAAACAAAGGCTTAATCGGCTTGTAATGAGCTATAAAACCAAGAATGGGAATAAAAGGCTCAAAGGGGCTTAACAAGGGATAAAATATCAGGGTAAGCTTATTTGGCTAAAAGTAGCTTATGAAAGAAAATTGCCTAGATCATTTCAGTACATGCATGTGAAGCAAGTGCTTCAAGAGTCAAGTCAAGTTTTAGAAGTAACTAACAATATGAGTGAACCACACAAGAAACAACAAATTGCTGGAGGCTCAAAATCTCACAAAGTTTCAATGTTCTATCACAAATGACGCACAATCTAGTATCAAGTCAACTCATCACACGACACAAGCAAAAATGTTATCCATATCATGACATACACCTCTAGGCCTAGAACAATGAAACTACTCATAACAGTTGCATGCATGCCAAAAACTTTTTTTTTTGATTTTTTTTTTTGATATCTTGATTTTTTTTTTTAAAGAAAGACTAAAATTAAAAATAAAATAAAACAACTAGATGTAAATTGTTCCCCCCCCACACTTAAATCAGACATTGTCCGCAATGTAAAAATAAGTATATAGTGAGAAAAAGGAAGGAACACACCCGAGAGTTTAAGGTGTAGCAGCTGTAGCTTCCATGTCTGGTGGTTTTGGTGGAGGCCTTTCCGCATTACGAACACATAAAATAGGCAAAAGTGAATCACAAGTGAACTTGAATTGTAGTAAAAATTCTGGTGGCTTACGAGGGATAGCCAACACATACGGTAAGCCTGCAATAACAAAAGCATGGATATCAAACAATCCACAGTTAGTTTGTGAGTCATATAAATTGGGAGGAAGAGATGCACAAATTGTGAAAGACAACTGCTTGTTGCGTGGCTTAATCAGAGGTTCCACCAACAATCTTTGTGCTATAGACAATGGTTGCTTCCGGCTAAAATCCACATTTTTTGTTTCACCTTCAAGAGTTATTGAATTTGTTGGGATTTCGGCACAAGTGGTTGTCGGCATCAAAATGTCCTCTCCTAAAATGGCTGCACTGATCTCATGACAAATATTACAAACACCACATTCACAAACAAATATTTCACAAGATTTATCAACTTCAAGAGAAGTATATAATTCATCCAAATCAGAGTTCAAGAAATTTTGTGGTGTAATCTCTTTCATGCATTCACTTGAATTTTTGTTGCTTATTTTGTGTTCATCAGAGGAAATAAACACTCTTTTAATAGACTCACCTGGAGGTTCATCAAGACTATCACATTGCATTACCTCTAATAGTGCAACGGGTTGTACATCATCATGAGACATCTTGTTCTGCCGAATTTGATTGGCATTGGAGACTATTTGCTCAACTTGGACTGCTAAACTTTGAAGAGAGGATTGCATCCATTCATCCATTTGCTTATTATATTCATCCATCTGCTTTATCATTTCTTCCAAACTAGGTTGTGGCTCAACCACCAATGAATGATTTTGTTGAAACTGTGGATGTGACCAAATAGGCTGCTCCGCAAGATAGGAATTTTGCTCTTGATAGTATTGTCCTTGAAAATTACCTACAAATTGAGTCTCACCACAAAAAGTAGTATCTAACAACAAAGGACATGCATTGCTACCATGAAAATTGGAACAAATATTACAAATCGCAAGTGGAATATGATTTTGATAGCATGATTGTTGTTCTCTTGCTCCCAAGCAACTAAGGATATAAGCCAACTGATCCAACGAGTCTCCCATTTTTATTTTGTTTTTTATTTTTGGTAAAAATAAAATAAAATAAAATAAAGAGAAAAAAGAAAAATCTAATTACATAAAATCTAAAAAAATTAAATAAAAATACAGCCTAAAATCTCTACAAATCAAAAGAAACTGAGTCTAATATTGGCTAAAATCAATAGAGAGTCCCCGGCAACGGCGCCAATTTGATCCACTGTCGCACACGGGTCAAAAACGAGTTTTAAAAGGTAGTTTAGAATAAGCGACACTCGAGTATCGTATCGCAAGGACTCTCAATTGGTTTATCAATATTAGAATCAAATGAAGAATTGTAAATTTGAGGGGTTTTGGTTTTGATGAAATAGTTGAAAAAGAGTTCGGAAATTCAATAATCAAAGACAATCGATTCATTGGTTTTAGGAAAAATTCGTTCATTATATATCCATCATAGGTTACTCATATATTCATTCAAAGGTCTATGCTTGGCTGGTTACGAAACTAATTAAACAAGCGATAATCAGATTCGTAGGAATTCATTCGATTAAGCAAGGAATGTCTTCAACCAACCATGAGCAATGAACAAGCGCCATTAGAACACGGTTGATATCATTAGAAAATTCAGCCAACCCTTTTGCTAAGCGCAAAAGCTTATATCAATTCTATTCAAATTAATTTAAACAAGCGGAAAATTAATTCGAATAATCTCAACGGCATAAACTCATCACAAAATAATTAAGCATCATTAGCAATGAAATTCATATAGAATAAAGAGGCATGAATTGATACAAGACAACATAGACATGTAAACGAAATTGTAATTAGAATTCGAACCTCAGGAACACATGAACGAAGTTTCCGTATACCAACGAATCAACCTAGGGTTGCTAGTTCTCCATGAGAAAGTAGCAGCCTTTCTTTTCTAATTTGTGTGAACTCAGCATGCCTCTCCCTAGGCTGATTTATCAGTTTATATAATACAAGGAATATTGAAATCCAAAAGTCATGGAAGAATTACAAAAGACCAAAATTAAACTTCCACTTAGGCCAATAAGTCTGCCACTTTCCACGAATTATTAAGGACTTTTGCAGTCTGAAACAGCTCCTCCATTCAACATTAAACTTGTAGCTCTGTCTCTTAGCTTTCCAACGCAACTGACCGCACCACAATCCGATACTCGAAGCTCCAGTTATGAATTTATTCGTGCAGACTGCTAATGCTGAAAAATAAAATACGAAAATAAAATAAAGGTTAAAATAAACTTAAATCTAAAAACACAATAAAATAGTAAAAATATTAACACAAACTAGAGAAATGCCTAAGTACAATAGTAGAAGAATGTGCATCTAAATGCACTGATCAGTTACCTAGTGTAACATGTTGCAAAATGTGAAGTTCCTTCTCCATCAAATCACTTAATCAAAGTTGAAGGAATTTGCTGAAGATTTCTCTCCAGAACGTGCTAAGGTTGTTTTAGCCAAAATTTGCCAAAAGGGGAGATTGTTGGGTTTTTAATGTTGGCTTCATTTTGCAAAAACAAGATGCTAGTCTAAAGGTGGTGACAGATGTGGTAACATCTGTCAGCAACACTGCCAGCTGATGCCAGCTAGACTTGGAACCCTAGTACGGGCCTTTCAGCGCGCCGCCTTTTCTTTGAACCCTAATTTGTTTGTTTCAGGTTTAGCTTGCGCGGCAAGACAATGGGAATCTCGCTAATTGCTGAAGCTATATTTGGAAAGATTTATTTTGAAAATATGTGACAATATATTTTTAAATCAAATCTTTAGCTTCAAGGATTATTTTTGGAAGAGATCAAGACACGCGTTTTCAACAAGGATTCTGAAGCCCAAATATTTCTTGTAGTCCAAGCAGCTCAGGACTATAAATATATGAAGACCAAGACCTAGTTCTCTAAGAGAGTCAAGCCATATTTGGTTTTAGGGTTTAATGTGTCAAAATCGAGTCTCTTTGTGAGCCTTTCGTGCATTCCATTGATGCATGCTTAGGACTGTGTTTATTGAGTTGTAATGTTACTTTCTCTGAAGCTTTGAAGCAAAGAGTTAGTGAGTCTAGCACTTGAAGCCTTTAGGCAAAAGTGTTTAGGTGTCTTGGAGGGTGTCTCCAAACAACCATTCATTGGAAGTGTGATTTATACCCCGGTAGGTGTATGACGGTGTGGTGTAGCATCGTTGTTAAGGAAGTGACCTGGGCTGGTTATATCTAGGTTAGGCCTAGGTAGAATTTGCACAGATAGTGATTGAGTGAGGACGGTTAACGGGTAGTTAGACTCTGAATCAATACTATTATAGTGGATTCATTCCTGGATTGGTATCCCCCAGATTAGGAGCAGTTGCGTCCGAACTGGGTTAACAAACGAAGCGTGCAATTTACTTTCTGCCGTTTATTATTGCTTTATTATTTGTTCAGTTAACTCTCGTGGAGACAAACGTGGTGACATCTATCTCCCAGTCCAACGTTGTTGCGACAGGTGTTAGCACATCTGCCTACTGGTAGTGCCGGAATTTCAATTTTCTAAACCAAACTTTTGTACCAATTCCGCCCAGAGTTGTTCAAACTTAGTAACCTCAATGTCAGCAAGCATGCATCTTTTAAGATACAACATCATTTCAGGAATACCAACATTGGACGACGCATTTCTAAGAGGATGCCAAGCACATAATCTGTGATGCTCTTTGGGAAAGACTATTCTTGTAGAATTTTTCAATGAAAGATCACCGTTTGTTATGACTGACACTGGAGCCTTGCCTTTCATCGCGCACAAAAATTTCTCTAACAACCAAACATATGTCTCTTCGGTCTCCCTTGTAACTAACACGGATGCAAACACAATGGTCTGATTATGATGATTTCCACCAGAAAAGATAACAAATGGGCAATTGTATTTGTTTTTCCAGGTAAGTTGCATCAAATGCTAAAACATCACCAAATATTTCATAGTTCAGCCTGCTTTCGCCATCACACCAAAAAAGTCTTTCCGATCTCTTTTCTCCATCAACAGTATGAGTCACAAACATCTGGTAGGGTCTTATCCCAGATTTTCTATGTCCTTCAAGATCCTGTAAATCTGTGTTACTCGTCTTTCTATGTCCTGGTAACATATTACACATGATGCCATCCATAAACGCATGGTTATGATCAAACTCGAACATTGTAATGTACCAACACCTTGTGAAAGTGTCCATGTGAACTCTAAATTTTGCTAGACACCCGCACCTTGTATGATTTTTTTCCTTGCGCTTTCCCTTGGCTGGTGTGAAACCTTGGTCTTCTCTGAATCCTTCACAAGAACAGACAAAGGTCTGCTGAATAATTTCACTAGCAACATTCTTCACAATCGAACTCCTACGAATGGAAAAACCAATTCCTCTACCATACCAGTAGTAGAACTGGTACGCAGTGTCTAGAACACCAAAATCAAACCTTTCCACGTTGTCCACAGATACGTTTTGCATATCAATCTTCATTATATCAGCAAGGCAGTCTATGGATTTCGATTCCACAACACCATGAGGTGAATTGTTTCCATCATTGGGAACTTCTACATCTTCATCATTGGTTCTTACCGAGTTAATAGAATCGATGTATGATATGTGGTGGTGTTCTTGCAGTCGCGATTTTCTTGGAGGTAGTTGGATTTTTGTTTCATCAAGTTATTAATAGAAAGGTTACTATTGGTTTTTATATTTATTTTTACATATTTGTTTTAATATAGTAATTAAGTACTTATGGACATTTAATGTAAAATATGACAACTGTATATTTAAAAAGTCATTACAATATTTTATTTATAAAAAAAACTAAAAAAGAAGTAAAAATAAAATACAGTACCGACGGCACTTAATCTAACGCGTAAAAAGTACTCGTGCACGTGAAGGACCCATTGTCCTTGTGCACCCTAGACCTCGCCTGCATAGGAAACTATTGTCTTAAACATTTAGGTAACTAGTTTTAATTTTTGCTTGTTGTTACATGCAACAATTATATACAGTATGTGTTAGACTTTCTCATAGGCAATGGTATTATAATTGTTTCTTATTGTCATAGGAAAAGGTAAGTAGGTAACCTTGGTTAGTGTTTTAAAAAAATATGTATTAATTTATTTTTTATAAGTAATAATTACAAATTTAATTAATTAATGAAGGCAAACTAAAATCTTTTACATCATCTTCTAGAAACAATTTCATAGTATGAGGCAAAATATGAACAAAACTACAATTAAAATATAAACAAGAATACTCATAATTTTCTAACAGGTCAGCACACCGATTTACCTCACAATATACATGTCAGACCGAAGTGCTCCATCTACGACGGTGGAGAAGAGCTTGGAGGTAGGAAGTAAGAAATTAGTGGAAATTAGTCTAAGATATTAGCCACAACTAGAAATTACATCTCAGAAATAATGTTTTTGACATTCAACTGATTTTCCATTTCTATTCGAATACAAAGGAGCAAGGGCCTAGAGTTCAACGTACCCATAGAGCAAAGTAGGAACCAAGTCTATTGTAGAAGCCACAAATAAACCTATCATGCAGTGGAGGAATCCAAAAAACCTGAAAATTTTGTTCATTACAGGACAAGTGTTTGACACGATGTCTGGGACAACAAGTACAACTTACTTATGATAGATTAATACAATAAGACAACAACAATTATATAAACCAAAAGCAATAAAGAACAAACATGATTGTTAACACAATTCTAGCCAATCTTCCTCATTGTTATTACTAAAAATAAACGATATTCATTCAAATTGATAGAGTACATCAATGCAATACAAATCCAAAGTCGTTAAAAACTAAAAGGATAAATTTGCGAACACACCCACAACATCCATGTAATAGCATGGCATAAGTATACAAATAAACTATATTGAAGTGTCCAGAATATCACGCCTTTGAATATGTAGCATTGATGACACCAAGTCGACGTTGATTGATTCTGCACTAAATCAGAACTAATCCTTCAACCTGAAACAAATGAACACCGCATAAAGACGTGAAAACAAAATACACTACACAAAGACATAAAATGAAAACAAATAAGTATGTGAAAATCACACTTATTTATTATAACGAGAAAGAAAAAATAATTTGGAGGGGTGATTCCAGGTCAAAATTAAACTTAAATCACCCTCTTTGATAGACTAAAAAGAAGAAAAAAAAAGTGATGACGGCTAGAGCAAAATCGCAACTCTTGATTTTATTTATGGCAATGTTTTTATCAATATGGACCATTTAGGCGGTCCACTATAGACTAGCATAAAAACTTTATCATAAATTTTTAAAATTGTCGATGATAGTCTTTAAAAATAAAAACTCATGATCTTATATTTTTCACGGCTTAAACAATAACCTAATTAATAAAGGTTCATTGTAAAATTCATATTTATTTTTCATTATTTTAATCAAATTAAAAGTCAAATAGACATAAGACAAAAAAAAAAAAAAACTCAAATAGACAAACTAAAAAAACTCAAATAAACAACATTTATCGGCGTTAGTATTTTCAACTATTTTGTTTGTTATTTTGAGCCATTTTATTGACATGCAGTGGCAGAGCCACCGCCTGGCGACCCAGGGCACTTGCCCGGGCTCCCTGGCCTAAGTCCATGACAGAAAGGGGCTAAGGGATGATAGAAAGGGGCTAAGGGAGAAGAAGAGATGGTGATGATTGATAACTCACTTTATGTGAGTATAATTAAGCCTTTGTACTTCAAACAAATGGATTTTTCAAGCAAATGATATATAAGCAAGCAAATATTTTTAGCACAAATAAATATTTACAAAAGGATCTCGAACCCTCGAACCTTTTAATCTCTAAATTTTTAATTGGGTTTATTCAAACTTTTTCCCTTCCCTTGAATAAATTAAAGTTCGGTGGTGAATCATGTTTTTGCGAGTCAAAGCTAATCAATAGCTTGACGTCCAAAAATTACCGCGACAGAAATGGCGACTTCACTTGGGAAACACCTAAGAGGGTTAATCCTAATTTGTATATATCTGTTTTGTGCTGTATATTGTTTATATTGCTTCCTCATATATATATGTTTGGTTGTCTGGGTCTAATATTTTGAGAGATAAGTTGTTTACCCGGACTTAAGAAAAGCCAAGTTAAGTTAGGGGTTTGATTGTTGGCCTTCTTGGGGGATACCTCGCAAGGTTGGCATGAAAATCCCGCCTAGCGTAGATCCTCTTGAGGATGTTATTGTCTTGCGAGGATTTGCATTGGCAATAATGTCTTCTTGTTGGGTCAGCGACTCTAGGGACCTTTTAAATCTAGTCTAGAACCCTGAAACATGTTATTATGGACTCTTTGTTTAGAACCCGAGTCGATGGCCGCGTAGTGTTGACCTTCTTGGCGGATGTCTCGTAGGGTCGGTACGAAGGCCTCACCTAAGGGAGATCCTTTGGAGATATTACTGTCTTGTGAGGATTTGCATTGGCGGTAGTATTTTTCAAGTGAGGTTGATAATCTTAGGAACCATTGTCAAAACCTAGAATCTACATGTGAGGATGGGGGGCTCGTTTACTTTTAAAAAAAAATTATACTTGTGCTTAAACCATTCTAACCATATCCATGCATATCATAACATTTACATCCTTGAAATTAATTTTTGCATGCGCATTTTGCTTTGTAGGGAACTTGAGTGGAAAATTGTTTACGGACTAAAAAAGAGAAAAAGATGGCTTCGGCAAGAAGACACACACCTACTCTCAAAGTCAAGAAACCAAAAGTAGATAGCCTCAAAAGGTTGAGTGACGGGATGACACCAATCGCCAAGAGAAATTTCGAGTCAAATTATGGGTTGATACTTAACTTACTCCATGTGGAAATAGATGATATGGCACTAATCACTCTAGCTCAGTTCTATGATCCACCACTTAGGTGTTTCACCTTTCAGTTGGCTCCCACATTGGAAGAATATGCAAATTTCTTGGGTTGCAAGTTAGAAAACTATGGGCCTTACTTGGGTTTGGGAGAGGAACCTCCCATGAGAGAGATTGCCAAAGCTCTTCATCATGGCTAGAGGAAAAGAAGAACGATAGGAGAGGAACTTCAAAAGCATTCTCAAGAAGTGTGTTAGAAGCCAATGCTCAAGCTCTGTTGGGAAAAAAGGATTGGATGCCATTTAATGCCGTACTGGCTCTCTTGGTATATGGATTGGTACTTTTTCCCGATGTTGAAGATTTTGTGGACTTTTCTGCTATCGGAATGTTCATAGCTAGAAACCCTGTCTCTGCATCACTAGCTGATCTCTACTACTCCCTCCACATCAAATATGAGGGACGAAAGAAGGGTATAATATCTTGTTGTGTTCCTTTGTTGCAAAAGTGGTTAACATCTCACCTGCCGAAGAAAGATTCTTTTGTGTCAAATCCAACCGGTCTGAAATGGCATCAAAGGATGATGGCCCTCAATGAAAACGACATTTCTTGGTATTCTCGAGACTTAGATGGTACGGAAATTATCCTTAGTTGCGGTGATTTTCGCAATGTGCCTCTTATGGGGACTGGAGGGTGCATTAATTATAATCCTGTCCTCACACTCCGACAACTAGGGTATCCGATGGAGGATAAATCGGAGAATCATGTGATAGAAGAATTAGTTTTAACAGAAAAAGAAGAAAATTCCACATTGTTAAGAAAATCCGAAGAGCTTGGGGTCAAGTACACAAGAAACCATGGACTAAGAAGAATTGCATAGCCAAGCTACTCTACACTTGATGGGTGCGAGAAAGAGTTAAAGTCAATTAGTTACCTTTTGATGTGGAGGTTAGGCCCTTGTCACCTGAACCATTAGTCCAGATGCACATAAACCTATGCAAGCTATTTTTCTTTAAACATGATCACGAGGCTTGTCCAATTTTCCCCAACAACCCATGGGGTTGTTGGCAGGTGAGGAACGATATACAAGGCATGTTGGATAGAAGAGATCTCCAAGTCACTTATAAGAAGAATGAGGATAAGGATCCGAATGATGGCAATGATGAGGTGTTTGTTATAATACCCGAATTCGATATTCCCGAGCCTATGGAGGTGATCTACAACAGTCAACAATCCAGTGTCACTCCATTAGTTTGAAGAGCTATACATCCAAGAAAAGACAAGACGAGAGCACCTCCAAGCTAATATGGAAAAAGCCCTCGTCCAGAAAACCCAAGAGATCGAAAAACAGTTGCATTTAGAAGTTGATCAAAGACAAGAGTTTGAAAACCTTTACTTCCAATAAAGAGGGAGGTGTGAACATCTCCAAGATGACATCGAAAATGTTCTTAGGGTGTATGAAGAGCAAGTTGCACGCTTGAATGAAGAACTCGAAGATATGAACACCAAGATGACTCAACGTGGAATGGTGCTTGAGTTGGTATGGGGTGACTCTAATAGGTGGAGAGATAACTTTGCAAGATTGGCCGCTTTCTCAAACATGGCCATCGAAGATATAAGCTAGTAAGGGCTGAGGTTGCCATGCCTTACTACCAAATTCCTTCAGACATCAAAGAGTTTATGGAGTATTGCTAGGAAATTGTAGAGTATTATAGGAAAGAATTGGCCAAGGCCAAGAAAGGATTTAATGTTTGATATGTATTATCTCTATTTGTACTTTGTATTTTGAAATCAATGTTGAACTTGTAGTTCTTATGAGATTGGCTGCATCATATGGCTAAAACAACTTGTGCAGATGCAACATGTTGAACAAGATGTCCTAGACATCTTGTCAAGGGGTTCAGAGCATATTAAGGCAACATGTCGAACAAGATGTCCCAAGACATGTGGGTAGGACATCTTGACCTAGTTCAGCTTAAAAGATAATGCTTATCCATTAAGCACGCGTGTATCTTTCAAATCTGAATAACGCGCGAATCTTTTAGTAACAAGCTGAGATTAGGATTAATGATAAAGTTTGTTATTAATTCTAAGTGTTAGATACGATCGGATTCGTATTTAATTTGTTATTAATTCTTTTATTCTAGTGCATCTGAAAGATTGAAGATTATCTGAAGACCTGCATGCCTATATAAAGGACTCAACGTAGAGCTTGAAACTCAACCCACAATAACTGAAGATTGTGAGTCCAAAACTTTGTGCCCACTGTGCAAAGCATTAGTAGCTCTAAGTGTTGTTCTTGATACTTAGTAGCCTTGATTCGTTGAATGTTGTCATTCAACTAAGTCTTAAACTGTAAAGTTTAGTTTCGTCACTTGGGATTAGTGATTAGAGGGAGTTGGGTAGGTTCTCTTATTCAGTGGGAGTTAGCCCTTGAGTAGAAGACTACTAGGATTAAGAAAAGGCGTACATGCCAAAAGGTGTTTGGTGTGGTTGTAAGACTAAGTAATAATTCAGAGTAGTAGTGTTCAGTTCCTGGATTGGTATCCCCCAGAGTAGTTGTGGTTTGCATCGAACTGGGTTAAGAAACATTGGTGTTGTTTATTGCTTTTATTTACTTCAGTACTACGATAAATAGTGATCCTCATAACTAGTTATCTAAGACATCTGAACCATAGACACATTGTGTACGACATTTGTCCTGCCAGAGAACAGAATTCAGAAACCTTATGTAGGAACTTGTACTTTGTATTTTGAATATTATAAAATCAATGTTGAACTTTGAAGTAAATGTGTGATTCTTTTCAGTACTTGTTTTTTTTCAAATACCCTTAATAATTGTGCGCCTATGTGTTCCTCCTCAAAGAAAAATGCGAATAAAATCTACTTTCTTTTATCATGCATGCATATGCCCATATTTACATGCATAATGCATAAAGTTCAGAAAACCGATTCCTGTCTTTCTCAAAAAAGGTTTATCGACCTGTCCCTTCTCAAAGTGGCCCGACGACCGCCTCCAAAACCAACTCGCACGTAGAATACTCTGCTAGGTGGAAAGAAGAGAATGGATACTTTGGAACAAGAGAACGCGTAGCTTCAAGAGAAAGTATCAACATTCAAGGCAGAGTTGGAAAGGGTAAATGCCATGGTGGAAGCGTTAATGGCAGCACAAAATCGACCACCGACTCCTCAAGCGGCAGTTGTCTCAGAAATTGTCTCTGCTCCAATACTAGTGGCACATGTCAGCGCACCACAATATAGCATGTCTTTGAACTTCAATGGATTTCGCCCTTGCACCATCGAGATCCCGATTCCTACTATTCAGCATGCAGTTCCGGTGTCCCAAATTCGGTGGTTCATACTGCCCCACATAACAATGAACCGATCTATCATGCGGAAAACATTGGGGGATATAGTCAAATGGATGACCTCCTAGAAAAGTTTGATGACATGCAACGGGAAATCAAGGCTCTCCATGGGAAAGACCTGTTTGGGAAGAATGCTCATGACTTGTGTTTAGTGCCAAATTTCCAAATCCCACCTAAGTTCAAAGTCCCTGACTTCGAAAAATACAAAGGAAATACTTGTCCCCAAAGCCATCTAGTGATGTATGCTCGGAAGATGTGTACTCAGACCTGCAACGTTCAACTGTTAATTCCCTACTTTCAGGACAGTTTGACAGTGTGCAGATTCGAACATTCAATGATTTGGGCGAGGCTTTCATTCGACAGTACAAGTATAATCTGGATATGGAACCGGATAGAGACCAACTCCGAGCTATGTCGCAAAAGGATAAGGAAACTTTCAAGGAGTATGCACAAAGATGGAGGGAAGTTGCTGCTCAAGTTAACTCACTCATAGAAGAGGAATAAATGACCAAGATTTTTCTGAATACTCTCAGCCCGTTTTATTATGAAAGAATGGTTGCTAGCTCACCCAATGATTTCACCCAAATGGTAAACATAGGCATGCGTCTTGAAGAAGGGGTACGACAGGGACGATTAGTCAAAGAGAATGTCCCACTAACAATTTCCAGAGAAAGAAGGAGCAAGAAGTCAGTATGGTGGCCCATGGGCGACCTCAGAACCAGTATACAGGGTATCAACATGTCGCCACTGTTTCCCATAATCCGAGTTACCGGCCACAATTTTAGCAAAGACCTCAGCAACGGTATCAACAACTATATCAGCAGCAATATCAACAATAGGCTCCACCGTAGTATGCCCAGCAAAATCGTATTCAGAGGGCCCCACAATATGATCCAATCCCTATGAAGTATGCAGAATTGCTTCCCGCCTTACTCGAGAGGAATTTGGTTCAGATTACAGCGCCTCCCCGAGTACCTAAAAATTGTTAGGATGATATAAAGCTGATCTCTCATGTGCCTTCCAACAAGGGGCACCGGGTTATGACACTGAGCATTGCTACGTTTGAAATCTGAAGTTCAAAGGCTGATCTGAACCAATGTCCTGTCCTTCAAAGATGTGAATCCGAATGTTCAGGCTAATCCACTACCAAATCATGAGCAGCATCTATAAACACGGTGTTTGGATGTCCAGGGAAATTTCAGGTTTTTGATATCTGGCATATTCGAGAACCATTAGTCCAGATGCACATAAACCTATGCAAGCTATTTTTCTTTAAACATGATCACGAGGCTTGTCCAATTTTCCCCAACAACCCACGGGGTTGTTGGCAGGTGAGGAACGATATACAAGGCATGTTGGATAGAAGAGATCTCCAAGTCACTTATAAGAAGAATGAGGATAAGGATCCGAATGATGGCAATGATGAGGTGTTTGTTATAATACCCGAATTCGATATTCCCGAGCCTATGGAGGTGATCTACAACAGTCAACAATCCAGTGTCACTCCATTAGTTTGAAGAGCTATACATCCAAGAAAAGACAAGACGAGAGCACCTCCAAGCTAATATGGAAAAAGCCCTCGTCCAGAAAACCCAAGAGATCGAAAAACAGTTGCATTTAGAAGTTGATCAAAGACAAGAGTTTGAAAACCTTTACTTCCAATAAAGAGGGAGGTGTGAACATCTCCAAGATGACATCGAAAATGTTCTTAGGGTGTATGAAGAGCAAGTTGCACGCTTGAATGAAGAACTCGAAGATATGAACACCAAGATGACTCAACGTGGAATGGTGCTTGAGTTGGTATGGGGTGACTCTAATAGGTGGAGAGATAACTTTGCAAGATTGGCCGCTTTCTCAAACATGGCCATCGAAGATATAAGCTAGCAAGGGCTGAGGTTGCCATGCCTTACTACCAAATTCCTTCAGACATCAAAGAGTTTATGGAGTATTGCTAGGAAATTGTAGAGTATTATAGGAAAGAATTGGCCAAGGCCAAGAAAGGATTTAATGTTTGATATGTATTATCTCTATTTGTACTTTGTATTTTGAAATCAATGTTGAACTTGTAGTTCTTATGAGATTGGCTGCATCATATGGCTAAAACAACTTGTGCAGATGCAACATGTTGAACAAGATGTCCTAGACATCTTGTCAAGGGGTTCAGAGCATATTAAGGCAACATGTCGAACAAGATGTCCCAAGACATGTGGGTAGGACATCTTGACCTAGTTCAGCTTAAAAGATAATGCTTATCCATTAAGCACGCGTGTATCTTTCAAATCTGAATAACACGCGAATCTTTTAGTAACAAGCTGAGATTAGGATTAATGATAAAGTTTGTTATTAATTCTAAGTGTTAGATACGATCAGATTCGTATTTAATTTGTTATTAATTCTTTTATTCTAGTGCATCTGAAAGATTGAAGATTATCTGAAGACCTGCATGCCTATATAAAGGACTCAACGTAGAGCTTGAAACTCAACCCACAATAACTGAAGATTGTGACTCCAAAGCTTTGTGCCCACTGTGCAAAGCATTAGTAGCTCTAAGTGTTGTTCTTGATACTTAGTAGCCTTGAGTAGAAGACTACTAGGATTAAGAAAAGGCGTACATGCCAAAAGGTGTTTGGTGTGGTTGTAAGACTAAGTAATAATTCAGAGTAGTAGTGTTCACTTCCTGGATTGGTATCCCCCAGAGTAGTTGTGGTTTGCATCGAACTGGGTTAAGAAACATTGGTGTTGTTTATTGCTTTTATTTACTTCAGTACTACGATAAATAGTGATCCTCATAACCAGTTATCTAAGACATCTGAACCATAGACACATTATGTACGACATTTGTCCTGCCAGAGAACAGAATTCCAAAACCTTATGTAGGAACTTGTACTTTGTATTTTGAATATTATAAAATCAATGTTGAACTTTGAAGTAAATGTGTGATTCTTTTCAGTACTTGTTTTTTTTCAAATACCCTTAATAATTGTGCGCCTATGTGTTCCTCCTCAAAGAAAAATGCGAATAAAATCTACTTTCTTTTATCATGCATGCATATGCCCATATTTACATGCATAATGCATAAAGTTCAGAAAACTGATTCCTGTCTTTCTCAAAAAAGGTTTATCGACCTGTCCCTTCTCAAAGTGGCCCGACGACCGCCTCCAAAACCAACTCGCACGTAGAATACTCTGCTAGGTGGAAAGAAGAGAATGGATACTTTGGAACAAGAGAACGCGTAGCTTCAAGAGAAAGTATCAACATTCAAGGCATAGTTGGAAAGGGTAAATGCCATGGTGGAAGCGTTAATGGCAGCACAAAATCGACCACCGACTCCTCAAGCGGCAGTTGTCTCAGAAATTGTCTCTGCTCCAATACTAGTGGCACATGTCAGCGCACCACAATATAGCATGTCTTTGAACTTCAATGGATTTCGCCCTTGAACCATCGAGATCCTGATTCCTACTATTCAGCATGCAGTTCCGGTGTCCCAAATCCGGTGGTTCATACTGCCCCACACAACAATGAACCGATCTATCATGCGGAAAACATTGGGGGATATAGTCAAATGGATGACCTCCTAGAAAAGTTTGATGACATGCAACGGGAAATCAAGGCTCTCCATGGGAAAGACCTGTTTGGGAAGAATGCTCATGACTTGTGTTTAGTGCCAAATTTCCAAATCCCACCTAAGTTCAAAGTCCCTGACTTCGAAAAATACAAAGAAAATACTTGTCCCCAAAGCCATCTAGTGATGTATGCTCGGAAGATGTGTACTCAGACCTGCAACGTTCAACTGTTAATTCCCTACTTTCAGGACAGTTTGACAGTGTGAAGATTCGAACATTCAATGATTTGGGCGAGGCTTTCATTCGACAGTACAAGTATAATCTGGATATGGAACCGGATAGAGACCAACTCCGAGCTATGTCGCAAAAGGATAAGGAAACTTTCAAGGAGTATGCACAAAGATGGAGGGAAGTTGCTGCTCAAGTTAACTCACTCATAGAAGAGGAATAAATGACCAAGATTTTTCTGAATACTCTCAGCCCGTTTTATTATGAAAGAATGGTTGCTAGCTCACCTAATGATTTCACCCAAATGGTAAACATAGGCATGCGTCTTGAAGAAGGGGTACGACAGGGACGATTAGTCAAAGAGAATGTCCCACTAACAATTTCCAGAGAAAGAAGGAGCAAGAAGTCAGTATGGTGGCCCATGGGCGACCTCAGAACCAGTATACAGGGTATCAACATGTCGCCACTGTTTCCCATAATCCGGGTTACCGGCCACAATTTTAGCAAAGACCTCAGCAACGGTATCAACAACTATATCAGCAGCAATATCAACAATAGGCTCCACCGTAGTATGCCCAGCAAAATCGTATTCAGAGGGCCCCACAATATGATCCAATCCCTATGAAGTATGCAGAATTGCTTCCCGCCTTACTCGAGAGGAATTTGGTTCAGATTACAGCGCCTCCTCGAGTACCTAAAAATTGTTAGGATGATATAAAGCTGATCTCTCATGTGCCTTCCAACAAGGGGCACCGGGTCATGACACTGAGCATTGCTACGTTTGAAATCTGAAGTTCAAAGGCTGATCTGAACCAATGTCCTGTCCTTCAAAGATGTGAATCCGAATGTTCAGGCTAATCCACTACCAAATCATGGGCAGCATCTGAAGGTTGAAAAACACACAAGAAGGGGGGGGGTTGAATTGTGTGAGACTTTTTCTAAGTTAAAACAAATTGCAGCGGATAAGGTATAACACACACAATATATGAGGATAGGGTTAGAGAGAGATGCTCAGAATTTTTATACTGGTTCCTCCCACTAACAGGAGTAGTCCAGTCCTCTTGTCCTTCACAAGAGATTTCACTATAATCACTCAGATTACAAATGCTCAAGCACTAAGCAAGAGACTTCAAACTGCTCAAGCACAAAGCAAGAGACTTCTAACTGCTCAAGCACAAAGCAAGAGACTTCCAATGCTCAAGCACAAAGCAAGAGACTTCCAATGCTCAAGCACAAAGCAAGAGACTTCCAATGCTCAAGCACAAAGCAAGAGACTTCCAATGCTCAAGCACAAAGCAAGAGACTTCCAATGCTCAAGCACAAAGCAAGAGACTTCAAACTGGTTTTAATGTTAATAAAGATAAGAGATTAACACTTGATATACAATCAGAGGTGTTTACAAAATACAACGCAGTTACAAGACTAACTTAGAAAATTATCACAAAGTTTCTAAGTGTTTGATAGCTTCAGAATTTGACAGAGTTTCAGCACGTTCAGAAGCTTAAGTCTTGATTCACATTTCTTCACAAATCTTCTTCCTTTTATAGATGATAAAATGAACGTTGAAGATTATAGCCGTTTGAAGAATTGAGACGCTCCTTTGTATAGATCAGTGAGCTTATTAGCTGTTCTGATTTGCAGTAGCTTAGGAGCTTAACGTTTACTACAAAATGAGAGATTCCTTTTGGCTTTTGATATTTGAACCTTGGTGAAAGCCAAATAAGGAAATAATCGTTTCTGAAGCCTGACTTGAAAAGGACCTTTCCATGGTCAAACCTTTTCATTCTTGGTTTCTGCGTTTGGACTTAGTCAGGCACAGTCTTCAATAAAATTGTACTCTCAAATGTAGCTTGACACTTATATCTGACGAGCCTTCAGATTTTGATAAGCTCAGAATTACTTGTTTCAGATCTGGTGAGCTCAGATGTTCTTCAGATTTTGATAGGCTCAGATTTACTTGTTTCAGATCTGGTGAGCTCAGATGTTCTTCAGATTTTGATAGGCTCAGAATTACTTGTTTCAGATCTGGTGAGCTCAGATGTTCTTCAGATTTTGATAGGCTCAGAATTACTTGTTTCAGATCTGGTGAGCTCAGAAGTAATTCCTTCAGAAATTCTAAGGTTCAGATAATAACTTCAGAGTTTCACAGGCTCAGAATTACTTGCTTCAGATCTGGTGAGCTCAGAAGTAATTCCTTCAGAAATTCTAAGGTTCTTTAGTACGCAAATTTTAACTTTTAATCCTGCACACTGAATTAAATTATTAGTATTCCAATTTAACCTTAAATACATTGTTATCATCAAAATCAATTAAGGAGATACAAAATCATAATTTTGTTCCAACAATCACCCCCTTTTTGATGATGACAACTATATGTATTTAAAATCAATTGTTGTTGTTTTTATTTAACATCTTGACTTCAGGTTCTGAGGTTTGCAAGCTCCCCCTGAGTCTGATAAGCTTCAAAAGTTTATCAATGATAAATATAAAACAGTCTAAGAGTAATATTTAATGTCAAATATAATTTCATATATTCTACCTTCAGAATTAGAGGTTTGCAAGCTCTATTTCTTCAGATTGACAAATATAAGATATGGTTTGCAAGCGTATCTTATATTATATGAATTTATGTTGGACAAAATTTATTACTCCCCCTCATTAAAAGTTTAAAAGACTTTAATATAACTTAACAAGAGTAGAGTTCAGAAAATGTGATCTTTAGAGCTTCAGAAATAATTTCACTGCCATAGGAAATGAAATAATATTTTCTCCCCCTTTGTCATTATCAAAAACGGGTCAGTCAAAGCACAAGTTACAGGGTAGTAAATGCACACAGCAAACAACCACCAGCAGTAAATGCATTCAACGGTAAAACAGGGAATTGTTAAGTACCATGGTGAAACAGGGAATTGTTTCAGAATGAAGACGAGTTTCTTCAAGATCTGAATCAGTTCCAGGAAAAGGTGGAGTGGTTTGAATGGATGAGGGGTTTGGTTCAGAAGTGGTTGGCTTAGGAGATGAAGTCTGAAGGGGTTCAGTTTGGGATTCAGCAGGGACTTCAAAATTTTGAACATTTGAGGGTTCAGATTGGTCTACGTCCATTGCTATTGGGGTAGACTCAGAATCTTTAATAGGAGATTTCTGAGGGGATTTAGGAGTGTCAGAAATGGTTATAGTGGAAGTTTCAAAATATTGAAAACGTGAGAAGTGATAGTGACTAGTGTGTAGTTAAGTGATTATAGTGGAAGTTTCAAAATATTGGGGAAACAAGATAGTGACGTAATGGGGGCTTGGCAGTTACTTTTAATAAAATCATCATTAGCTCTCCTTCATTACCCAGCGTTTACTAGACATGATGGGAAGTTACACAGATAAGTAGTGTTTTCAGAAGCCAGCTGTCAGTTAGAGAAACTGAGTGGTCAACTAACACTTAGAGTAGGTATCTGAGTCACAAGAAATCATATTTAATAATAAATAATTCTGATTGCTTCAGATGAGAGAGTGCTTCAGAACCTATATAATAGTTTCTGAGCCGTCCAAACTTCTGAGGCCCTTCAGAACCAGTTTATTCATTCAGAGTTAACAGCATTCAGAGATATCATTCAGAAATAAAAACCATGTTCAGATTTTTCTTGATAAAATCGAAACGATCAATAGCAAGAGGTTTGGTAAAGATATCAGCCCATTGATGCTCAGTATCAATGAATTGAATCTTAATTACTCCCTTCTGAACATAGTCTCTAATGAAGTGATGTTTGATCTCAATGTGTTTAGCTCTTGAATGCAAAATAGGATTCTTAGACAAACAGATAGCAGCAGTATTATCACAGAGAAGTGGTATACTACTTATCCTTATCTGATAGTCCTCCAACTGATGTTTCATCCAGAGCAATTGCGTGCAACACTTAGCAGCTGAGATGTACTCTGCTTCTGCTGTAGATAGAGCAATAGTTGCTTGTCTCTTACTAGCCCATGATATAAGGTTTTCACCTAGAAATTGACAGTTTCCACTAGTGGACTTCCTTTCAATTTTATCACCAGCATAGTCAGCATCACAGAATCCAATAAGCTGATAATCTAAGGATTTCTTATAAAGTAATCCAAGATTAGTGGTTCCTTTCAGATATCTAAAGATTCTCTTAACAGCAGTTAGATGAGACTCTCTAGGATCTGATTGAAATCTAGCACACAAGCATACACTGAACAAGATATCTGGTCTAGATGCAGTGAGATAAAGGAGGGAACCAATCATACCTCTGTATAATTTCTGATCTACTTTGCCTTCAGATTCTTCCTTCAGAAGACAGCTAGAGGGATGCATAGGAGTTGACATTGGTTTACAATCTTCAAGACCAAATTTCTTCAGTAAATCCTTTGTGTATTTGGTTTGATGCACATATACTCCTTCTTTTCTTTGATTGATTTGAATTCCCAAGAAGAATGTTAGTTCTCCCATCATACTCATTTCAAATTCATCCTGCATAAGCTTAGAGAAATTCTTGCAAAGAGAAGCATTAGTTGAACCAAAGATAATATCATCAACATAAATCTGAACAATCAAAATATCAGTTTTTAAGGTTTTTCTAAAGAGAGTGTTATCAACATGTCCTTTTTCAAAACCATTTTCTAGAAGAAATATACTTAACCTTTCATACCAAGCTCTTGGAGCTTGTTTCAAACCATACAGAGATTTCTTCAATTTGTAAACATGATCAGGACACTTTATATCTTCAAAGCCAGGAGGTTGTTTAACATAGACTTCTTCATAAATTACTCCATTCAGAAATGCACTCTTAACATCCATTTGAAATAGAGTGATGTCATGATTAACTGCATAGGACAAGAGAAGTCTAATTGCCTCAAGTCTTGCTACTGGTGCAAAGGTTTCAGTGAAATCTATGCCTTCTTGCTGACTATAACCTTGTGCAACCAGTCTAGCTTTATTTCTGACAACTTCTCCCTTTTCATTTGACTTGTTTCTGAATACCCATTTTGTTCCAATAATGTTCTTGTGTTTGGGTTTTGGTACCAGATTCCAAACATCATTTCTTTCAAATTGATTGAGTTCTTCTTGCATTGCAACAATCCACCCATCATCTGAGAGTGCTTCTTCTATGTTTGTGGGTTCAATTAATGAAATTAACCCAACTAGGGATTCATCCTCTTTGAAAGCAGATCTGGTCTTTCTTGGGCTATCCTTGTTACCAACAATTAGCTCTTCAGGATGAGATGATCTATACTTGAATTTACTCTTAGGTGGAGCAGGTGTCTGAGAGGGTTCAGTTTCTGAAGGGTCTTCAGTTTCAAGGCCTTCAGAGATATCTTCATTTTGAGTCTCAGATGGATATACAGCAATGGAGAGATCTTCACACTCAGAATTTGAGGAAACTTGAAATTCTGCAAAAGTCTCAGCTTGCTCTGACATTTTATCGTCAGGCTCTTTATCATCAAATCTAACATGTATAGATTCTTCAACTGTGTGAGTTTCAGAATTATACAATCTGTATGCTTTTGAGCGTTCAGAGTAGCCTATAAAGATACCCTTATAAGCTCTAGCATCAAATTTCTTTCGATAGACCTTGTTGTCTAGAATATAACAAGTACATCCAAACTGATGAAAATAAGAAATATTTGGTTTTCTTCCTTTGAACAGTTCATAAGCAGTTTTGTTCAGAATAGGTCTGATGTAGATTCTATTCTGAACATAGCAAGCAGTACTCACGGCTTCTGCCCACAAGAACTTAGCTAGGTTAGACTCAAGCATCATGGTACGAGCCATTTCTTGCAAAGATCTATTCTTTCTTTCTACAACACCATTCTGCTGTGGTGTTCTAGGAGAAGAGAATTCATGGATTACTCCATGCTCTGAGCAGAAAGATTCGAAAGAGTCATTTTCGAACTCTCCCCCATGGTCGCTTCTAACCTTCAGAATCCGAAGATCCTTTTCACTTTGTATTTGTGTGCAGAAATCACTGAACACCACAAGTGCTTCACTCTTAGAACGTAGGAATTTCACCCAAGTCCATCTACTGAAATCATCAACCATGACCAATCCATATTTTTTACCATTGATAGAGGCTGTCGAAACAGGACCAAACAGATCAATGTGAAGCAATTCTAAGGGTCTGGAAGTAGAGACAATGTTTTTAGACTTGAATGAAGTCTTAGCAAATTTTCCTTTTTGACATGAGCCACAAAGTGCATCTGAGTGATAATCAATGTCAGGCAAACCACTAACAAGCTTTTGTTTGCTAAGCTTAGAGATCAACCTCCAGTTAGCATGACCAAGACGCTTGTGCCATAGCCATTTCTCATCACTCAGAGACAAAAGACATATAATCTTTTGGTCAACCAAATCAGAAAAGTTTACTTTATAAACATTGCCAACTCTCATTCCCTTGAATACTACAGATTTGTCAGAGTCTTTTGATACAGTACATGATTCCTTATTAAATGTAACAACACACCCATTGTCACAAAATTGACTAATGCTCAATAGATTGTGTTTAAGTCCATCAACTAACCAAACATCTTTAATGGAAAGAGAAGAATTACCAACTGTACCTGTACCAATGATCTTCCCTTTTTGTTTTCCTCCAAATCCCACAGAGCCTCCCTCTTTCAGAGTTAGGGTTTGGAACATATGCTTTTCTCCCGTCATATGTCGTGAGCAACCACTGTCCAGGTACCAGGGCTGCTGTTTCACCTTTCCTTGCATGAGCATCTGAAGCAAACATTATTTCAGATTTTGGTACCCATATTCTGATGGGTCCTTTAGAGTTAGTCTTCTGAATAGTATTCCTTCTTTGTTTTCTATGATCAACACAAGATCTAGAATTAATTAAGCTTTGACAAGAATGTTTAGGCTTAATTTGATTCTTGGATTTTGATCTGGAGTATATCACAGTTCCAAAGGTCAAGCAAGGATCTGAAGTAACTTTACCTTGATTTCTCAGAGGTTCAGATGACTTCTGAGCCTTAACTTGAGAACTTTTGGACTCAGAAATTTTAGGTTCAGAAGAACTTGGAACTTCTGAGTCTTTGGGTTCAGGTTCAGAACCTCCTTCAGAGTTGGATGCCTTCAGATCAAGTGTACCACTTTTAACAAAGGTAGAGAATAATTCAGGTGGAGTATCATCCTCACTATATGATTTCAGAGGTTTATCCCAGTTCTTAAACCGAGAATAACCAATGCCTTCACCATAGTTACGAGTCATATGATAAATCATGGAAGCCATTTTACTCCTATTGAAGGTACAACGAATAAATTCGTGAAGAGCATCTTCATGATCATCATTGAGCTTGTCTGCCAAGACATAGTTAGATTCAACATGACAAATACAAATGTTTAACGATTCATTTTCATCATAAAGAATCTTGGCATCCTTTTTCAATGATTCATGAACATTCTTCAGAATTTTGTGTTGACTTACTATACGAGAGTAATGTTTCACGGCAATCTTAAGACAATCAATTAATTCAGATTTAGTCATGTTAGAGTATACCTCATTTTCATCATCTGAGTCATCTTCAGAATCTCTATCAGAGTTGTTACCTTCAGAAGTTCTTGCCATTAAAGCCAGATTGCCTTCTTCATCATCTTCTCCTTCAGAGTCATTCTCAATGGTCTCCCAAGTGGCTAACAAACTCTTCCTTACCTTTTCTTTGTACTTTTCTTTCCCAAAGCTCTTATTCTTTCCTTTGTCCTTGGATGACATTTCTGGACAGTCCGCAATGAAGTGTCCAGATTTCTTGCAGTTATAGCAGTTGTTCAGTTCTTCCTTTTTGTCCTTTGAAAAGGAACTTCTTGAGTTGTTTCCTTTGTTTGGAAACCTTTTGTATTTCTTGTTCCATTTCTGAAACCTTCTAACCATTAGTGCCATTTCTTCATTCTCAGAATTTTCATCCATCATATCATCAGAAGTTTCTTCCTCTTGTTCAGACACTTTGATCTTTGCAGCTTTTGAGGAAGTCTGAACAGAGCTTAGAGCCAAGGACTTCATCTTCTTGACAGGTTCATCTGACATAAGTTCTAGCTCATGACTTCTGAGTGAGCTTATTAAATCTTCAAGAGTCACATTGTCCAAATCCTTGGATTCCTGAAAAGCTGTAACTTTTGGTCTCCATTTGGAAGGTAAGCTCCTCAGAATTTTCTTCACGTGATCAGATGCAGTGTAGCTTTTCTTCAGAACTTGAAGACCAGAGACAAGGGTTTGAAACCTTGAATACATGGTTTCAATATCTTCATCTTCCTTCATTCTGAACAGCTCATATTGATGAACTAATAAGTTTGCCTTAGCTTCTTTGACTTGCTTATTTCCTTCATAGGTGGAACATAGAGAGTCCCAGATAGTTTTGGCACATGACTTGTTGGATATTTTTAAATACTCAGCATGAGATATTGCACCAATAAGCATATTCTTAACAGTATGATGCTTCTTATACTGTTTCTTCTTTTCAGCATCAAAGAACTTTCTGTAGGTATTTCTTACAACACCTTCATCATCCATGTGTTCAAAATGTATACCATCTTCAATGATATCCCATAACTCATCATCGGTCCCAATGATGTAACTATACATCTTGGTTTTCCAGAAAGGAAAAGTAGTAGGATCACTGTTGAAGTAAGGTGGTTTGTCTCTGTGATTATCACTGTTCCTTTCCCTATCATAGTTGTGAGGAGGTGGAACAGCAGAGTGATCAGGTCCAGAGGAAGCAGAAGGAGAGGTAACACCAGACATGTTTTTCAACTAAGTACCCCTAGATCTTTTACTGTTTCACTGTTAAGTGAAGAGCAACAGACCGGAGCTCTGATGCCAATTGAAGGTTGAAAAACACACAAGAAGGGGGGGGGTTGAATTGTGTGAGACTTTTTCTAAGTTAAAACAAATTGCAGCGGATAAGGTATAACACACACAATATATGAGGATAGGGTTAGAGAGAGATGCTCAGAATTTTTATACTGGTTCCTCCCACTAACAGGAGTAGTCCAGTCCTCTTGTCCTTCACAAGAGATTTCACTATAATCACTCAGATTACAAATGCTCAAGCACTAAGCAAGAGACTTCAAACTGCTCAAGCACAAAGCAAGAGACTTCTAACTGCTCAAGCACAAAGCAAGAGACTTCCAATGCTCAAGCACAAAGCAAGAGACTTCCAATGCTCAAGCACAAAGCAAGAGACTTCCAATGCTCAAGCACAAAGCAAGAGACTTCCAATGCTCAAGCACAAAGCAAGAGACTTCCAATGCTCAAGCACAAAGCAAGAGACTTCAAACTGGTTTTAATGTTAATAAAGATAAGAGATTAACACTTGATATACAATCAGAGGTGTTTACAAAATACAACGCAGTTACAAGACTAACTTAGAAAATTATCACAAAGTTTCTAAGTGTTTGATAGCTTCAGAATTTGACAGAGTTTCAGCACGTTCAGAAGCTTAAGTCTTGATTCACATTTCTTCACAAATCTTCTTCCTTTTATAGATGATAAAATGAACGTTGAAGATTATAGCCGTTTGAAGAATTGAGACGCTCCTTTGTATAGATCAGTGAGCTTATTAGCTGTTCTGATTTGCAGTAGCTTAGGAGCTTAACGTTTACTACAAAATGAGAGATTCCTTTTGGCTTTTGATATTTGAACCTTGGTGAAAGCCAAATAAGGAAATAATCGTTTCTGAAGCCTGACTTGAAAAGGACCTTTCCATGGTCAAACCTTTTCATTCTTGGTTTCTGCGTTTGGACTTAGTCAGGCACAGTCTTCAATAAAATTGTACTCTCAAATGTAGCTTGACACTTATATCTGACGAGCCTTCAGATTTTGATAAGCTCAGAATTACTTGTTTCAGATCTGGTGAGCTCAGATGTTCTTCAGATTTTGATAGGCTCAGATTTACTTGTTTCAGATCTGGTGAGCTCAGATGTTCTTCAGATTTTGATAGGCTCAGAATTACTTGTTTCAGATCTGGTGAGCTCAGATGTTCTTCAGATTTTGATAGGCTCAGAATTACTTGTTTCAGATCTGGTGAGCTCAGAAGTAATTCCTTCAGAAATTCTAAGGTTCAGATAATAACTTCAGAGTTTCACAGGCTCAGAATTACTTGCTTCAGATCTGGTGAGCTCAGAAGTAATTCCTTCAGAAATTCTAAGGTTCTTTAGTACGCAAATTTTAACTTTTAATCCTGCACACTGAATTAAATTATTAGTATTCCAATTTAACCTTAAATACATTGTTATCATCAAAATCAATTAAGGAGATACAAAAATCATAATTTTGTTCCAACAGCATCTATAAACACGGTGTTTGGATGTCTAGGGAAATTTCAGGTTTTTGATATCTGGCATATTCGAGAACCATTAGTCCAGATGCACATAAACCTATGCAAGCTATTTTTCTTTAAACATGATCACGAGGCTTGTCCAATTTTCCCCAACAACCCGTGGGGTTGTTGGCAGGTGAGGAACGATATACAAGGCATGTTGGATAGAAGAGATCTCCAAGTCACTTATAAGAAGAATGAGGATAAGGATCTGAATGATGGCAATGATGAGGTGTTTGTTATAATACCCGAATTCGATATTCCCGAGCCTATGGAGGTGATCTACAACAGTCAACAATCCACTGTCACTCCATTCGTGATTTGCTTACCGGGACCAATGCCTTACACCTCTGAAAAAGCTATACCCTACAAGTACAATGCAAGAATGATAGAAAATGGGCACGGGGTTCTCATACCTGCTTTGCCTCCTTCGATCAACATCGCTGAAGTGAGTAGAGTCACAAGAAGTAGACGGGTATTTTCTCCAACGCCCCAAAAGAAGTCTGAAGATCCAGTGAGTAAAGAGGTGCAGGTAGAAAGTCATGTTTTGAGCCTAGATTTGAATAAGGGCAAAGGCCAGTCCAGTGAGACTAGACCCAATTCAGATTTTGATGAGATTTTGGAGTTGATAAAAAAGAGCGAGTACAAGGTGGTTGACCAATTGATGCAAACTCCTTCATAAATATATGTGTTGTCTTTGCTGTTGAATTTTGATGCCCATAGGGAAGCTTTAATGAAAGTCTTGGACCAAGCTTTTGTGGACCCTGACGTGTTAGTTGGCCAGTTCGGTGGAATAATGGGAAATATTACAGCATGCAACAACTTAAGTTTCAGTGATGAAGAACTACCGGAAGGAGGAAGGAATCATAACCTTGCCTTGCACATATCTATGAATTGTAATTCTGATGCACTGTCAAATGTGCTTGTAGACACTGGATCATCTCTAAATGTGATGCCTAGAACGACCCTTGCTCGACTCTCTTAACAAGGGGCCCCAATGAGACACAGTGGGGTAGTGGTCAAAGCTTTTGAGGGTTCGAGAAAATCGGTCATTGGAGAGGTTGATTTGCCTATGATGATCGGACCACACTTGTTCCAAATTACTTTCCATGTAATGGATATCCAAGCGACCTATAGTTGTTTGTTGGGCTGACCATGGATCCATGAGGCAGGGGCAGTAACATCTACACTGCATTAGAAATTGAACTTTGTGAAGAATGGGAAGTTGATCATTGTAGAAGGTGAACAAGCTTTGTTGGTAAGCCATCTGTCGGCTTTTTCCTTCATCGGTGCTGATAATGTTGATGGGACACAATTTCAAGGTCTTTCCTTAGATTATGAGGACACTAAGAAGAATTGCACGCCTATATAAAGGACTCAACATAGAGCTTAAAACCCAACCCACAATAACTGAAGATTGAGAGTCCAAAGTTTTGTACCCACTGTGCAAAACACTTAGTAGCTCTTAGTATTGTTCTTGGTACTTTGAAGCTTTGAGTCGTTGAATGTTGTCATTCAACCTTGTCTTTTAAACTGTGAAGTTTAAAGTTGTTTTGTCACTTGAGATTAGTGATTAGAGGGAGTTGGGTAGGTTCTCATATTCAGGGGGAGTTAGCCCTTGATTAGAAGATTACTAGGATTAAGAAAAGGCATACATGCCAAAAGGTGTTTGGTAGTGTTGTAAGACTAAGTATTGATTCGGGGTATTAATGTTCATTTCCTGGATTGGTATCCTCTAGATTAGGGTTGTTTAGCGCCGAACTGGGTTAACAAATTACTGGTGTTGTTTATTTCTTTTGTTTACTTCAGTATTGCAATAACGTGTGATCCTCATAACCAGTTGTCGAACCAGTTTTCTAGGACATCTGGACTGCAGACACATTGATCTAGACATTGTGTAAGACATATGTCCTACCAGAGAACAGAATTTCATTATCCATTAAGCACGCATGTTTGTTTAAATTTGAATAAAGCGCGAATCTTTTAGTAACAAGCTGACAGTAGGATTAATGATAAAGTTTGTTATTAATTCTAAGTGTTAGATACGATTGGATTCATATTTAATTTGTGGATAGAGATTAATTCTTTATCTTGTGGAGTTTGTTTTAAAACAAGTTTGTTTTAAAACTAATTCTTATTGTTGTGCATCTGAAATATTGAAGATTATCTGAAGACATGCACGCCTATATAAAGGACACATAGAGCTTAAAACTCAACCCACAATAACTGAAGATTGTGAGTCCAAAGCTTTGTCCCCACTGTGCAAAGCATTAGTAGCCTCGAGTCGTTTAATGTTGTCATTCAACTAAGTCTTTAAACTACTAAGTTTAAGTTTCGTCACTTGGGATTAGTGATTAGAGGGAGTTGGATAGGTTCTCATATTCAGGGGGAGTTAGCCCTTGGGAGAAGATTACTAGGATTGAGAAAAGGCATACATGCCAAAAGGTGTTTGGTGTGGTTGTAAGACCAAGTATTAATTCGGAGTAGTAGTGTTCACTTCCTGGATTGGTATCCTCCAGAGTAGGGCTGTTTAGCGCCGAACTGGGTTAACAATTCATTGGTGTTGTTTATTGCTTTTCTTTACTTCAGTATTGCAATAACGTGTGATCCTCATAATCAGTTGTTGAACCAGTTGTCTTAGACATCTGGACTACAGACACATTGTACAACATCTGTCCTGCCAGAGAACTGAATTTTAGAGTCAAAGTTATAATAAATGTTATTCAGTATATTGTTGTTATTTATTTTCTCGCTTTAACAACGTTTCTCGGAATCTGGCCGGATAGACGGCAACGCCTTTAGAATAAATATTAGGGTTTACTTTAATATTTGTAGGGTAAACATCCCGAACTAGTTGTGACTTAGCAATTAGAGGAGGAATCATGCACTATTTGCGACATAGCAATTAGAAGCTTACATAGCCCGAAACTAAGATCTAGAGGCATTGGATGGTTGATAGTCACAATGCATGTATGTAAATAACTCTGTCTAGTATTTAGGGTATGTGACACAACGGGGTTAGGCTCTCGTAGGTACCTTAGTTGCAAAAGTAGGGAAACTTTGCATACATTGTAACAGTAAGGTGCTACTAAAACAAGGATAAAATCGACGCCAAATAATAATACTAATAACTATGTTATACACCGATTATGCCAATTATGAAGGAGGGAGTAAGTTAAACTACCATACCTATCCTCAATGTTTCTAAATCAAAACCTTTTATTTTCCTGCAACGCATTACGCTTAATTTTATTAATTAAAAACCTTTTTCCAAAAACCCAAAGCGAATACAAAAACTCACGAACTAGAATACCACTGATTAGGTTTGACATGATCCCTGGGGATACGAACTCATTCTAGACACCTAGAGTGTGAATTATTGCTCGACGATAAACTGGTCCACTTGCCAGATCGTAGTTAAGCATCGAACAAAGATAAGAAAACTCTGAGAAGATTGTCTGGCAACTTCTTCCTGAACGGAGATGTACTATACAAGAGAAACTTTGATATGGTTTTGCTCAGATGTGTGGATAAACATGAATCAGACATGTTAATGCACGAAGTACACCAAGGGTCCTTTGGCACTCATTCTAATGGACATGCGATGGCTAAGAAATTGTTAAGAGCCGGTTACTATTGGATGACAATGGAATCCGATTGTTTTAAACATGTGAAGAAATGTCATAAGTGCCAGATCTATGCTGATAAGATCCATGTGCCACCAACCATGCTTAATGTTCTCTCCTCTCCATGGCTTTTCTCTATGTGGGGCATCGATACGATTGGTATGATTGAGCTAAAAGCTTTAAATGGACACCGTTTCATTCTAGTGGCCATTGATTATTTCACCAAATGGGTAGAAGCGGCATCTTATACGAGTGTGACCAAGCAAGTGGTCGTCAGGTTTATCAAGAATAATCTTATCTATCGGTACGGTGTTCTAAGCAAGATCATTACAGATAATGGGTCAAATCTGAATAACAAGATGAAGAAAGAGTTGTGTGATGACTTCAAAATTGAGCATCATAACTCTTCTCCCTACAGACCCAAGATGAATGGTGCTGTTGAGGCTGAAAACAAGAACATTAAGAAAATCATTCAGAAAATGGTTGTTACCTACAAGGATTGGCATGAGATGTTGTCATTTGCTTTGCATGGGTATCGTACTTCAGTCCGCACTTCGACAGGGGCAACGCCCTTTTCTTTGGTGTATGGTATAGAAGCAGTGCTCCTCGTAGAGGTTGAGATTCCGTCAATCAGAGTTCTGATGGAAACCAAGTTGTCCGAAGCTGAATGGTGCCAGAGCAGATATGATCAATTAAACTTAATTGAGTAGAAATGTATGACTGCATTGTGTCATGGTCACTTGTATCAAAAAAGAATGAAGCAACTTTTGATAGAAAGGTTCGACCTCGCGAATTTAAAGGAGGAGACCTTGTGCTCAAAAAGATCTTATCTTTCCACCCTGATTCTAGGGGCAAGTGGACCACTAATTATGAAGGCCCATATGTTGTCAAAAGAGCCTTCTCTGGCGGCGCTAGGACGCTGGCAACTATGGATCGTGATGAACTCCCGCGTCCTGTGAACGCCGATGCAGTTGTCATACCCCATTTTTTGACCATCATAAATATTTCATTGTTTTTTTCTCATTTTAGATTATTTTGATTTTTATTGTTATTATTTTATTCATTAAATCAAAAATGTCAAAAAATAGTATTTTATTTCATTTACGCTGCTTAACTGTTTCTTTTTTAGATAATTAACCACTTAGCTTTTTGAATTTATTTTTTCACCATATATTTTCAAATGTACTCTTATATCAATATTTACACATAAATAATTTTTTATTCCCATTTTACCCTTTTCAAGAATTACAAAGAAATAGATTACTTCCTCTGCAAGTAACATTATTTTCCCCTTTTCTTTATTGATTTTGGCTTATAATCTTATTCTTATTCTCTTTGTATTTTACAAATATATCAAAAACATTTTAATTCTAATTTTTTTATTTTTATATTATTTTATTCATATTATCTTCATATTTAAATTCAAAAATAGATTTCTTCCAATACAAGTAACCTTTTTTATTCAAACTTTTTTCACTTGTTTTCAAATTAATTCCTACACCTCATAAAACACAAGCTCTAACCTATAATTTGAGAGAATCAAAACCTCAAAAACCTCCAAAAATGTGAGAATTGAGTACAACCTTCTAGTAACACAAAACAATCATAAAACACAAGCTCTAACCTATAATTTGAGAGAATCAAAACCTCAAAAACCTCCAAAAATGTGAGAATTGAGAGAATCAAAGTAACCTATAATTTAAGAGAATCAAAAACCTCAAAAACCTCTGGAAGCTTCTTCCAATACAAGTAACCTTCTGGAAGCTACCAATAACACAAAACAATCATAAAACACAAGCTCTAACCTATAATTTGAGAGAATCTGTAACATCCCACTCTTTTAATTACCTAATTAATTCTAATTGGAGTTTTTGTCTAATAAATTGGAATTTATTAGAGGAGGTTAAATTAATTAAATCTTGAGAAATTAAGTAAATGGTGTGAAAAATTAGGAGTTCATGTGGACCTAAACTACACACTAATACATTATCTCATACTCAAGAATTTAATTAATACAAGAATTCAATCTCTCCCTCCCAATTATTCTCCCTCACGTGTTCCCTCCCTTTCCTTTCCCTCACCTATGACTCTTTCCCCTTTATCTCATGATTCACTACCTTGCATGCAATGACTCACCTCCTTTATCACCACAAGACAACACCTCATTAGTTCTAATAGCCAATTAAGATGCATGCAAGATGAGTTAGTAAGGGTGTGCTATAGCCTTCTACTCATAACACTAGTTCACAAATTAGAAACAAGAATACTCTTCAAACTCTCTCTTCCTCTCTCGGCCAACAACAAACAATGCAACCCTAAGGCTCTCAATTTTCTTTAAACACCAAGTTGATTCTTTAACCTCATTCTCTTCACAACTTCAGAAAATTAAGCCAACAACTCTCTCATTTCTCTCTTCTTGCACGACAACAACAACACATACATTAACATCACTCATTTTCTTCTCCTTCCCAAAAGCGTCACATGCAACCAAACTCAAGACAAATCCTACACTGTAAATCATCAGAAATCGTTCCTATATAAGCCCTTTCACCTCAATGATTCAAGCATCAAAACACATCTCAACTCTAAGGGTTTCAAGTTCATCAGTTTTCCAATTCTGTTCAGCTTGGTCGTGGGATTAGCTGGGTGGTTTGTAGCTGCTGTAGAGCCCAAGGAGCAAGGATTAAAGCTTCCTACAGGTGGGTTCTTAGGCTAGGTAGTTTAGATTTCCCCAATTTAAACATGCATGCAAACTTAAGAAAAACTAGGAAATTTATGTGTGAGAAGAATTAACTCCCAAATTCTTCTCCAAATAGTCGTAATTTATGTTTATAAAATTGTTACAATGATTTACTTTGAGGATTGTAGGTGTTTAATTTGAAAAATGGGTTTTTCTGCAAAATAGGGGCAGAATACGCAGTTCTCGCCCGGCGAGCCTTCTAGCGATTGAACAAGTTCTGGGCAGAGTATGAATCGCCCGGCGAGCTCTCACTGGCCCGGCGAGAGATACCTCGCTCGGCGAGAGTACTCAGAACTGAACTTGTTACTTGCTTGGGCTTGCTGGAGTGCTCTTTGGGCTATATTAGTGTATTGACCTTATTGTCACAACGTTTTCAATAACTTAATACACTCGTTTTATATCCTCGAATTAAATTAATATTTTTGTAACAATATAATTTATATAAATTACGAGTTGTTTGTTATCACGAGGCAATCCTAGGATATAACTTAGGACTTTAGAAATTATGTATGTTTCCCCGGGCTTTGCGATAATTATGGTAGCATGTAATCAATTTAGAATCAGTCGAATTATGTGCGATTGTGATATCGCTTGTGGACTTCGTTTTAGATGTTCCACCAGTAAAACTTTGTGAGCTGCACGCCGGAACGCTTTCTGTGCGCGGACAAGGCAGGCCTCTGAGACATGCTCACCTCAGAGTGTCTTGCGGTTAAAATGAATAAGACTAATTTTGTGTTACACATTTATTTAATTATGCTTTACGATATTATGTTAAGAATAATAATATGTTATGACTGATTAGGTGCCCCGGCTTAGTAGCCATTAGGAGAGTAGTAGGACCCATTGAGACGAAGTGACTGTCTCACCCCACTCCCTTTTGATACAGATAAGACAGGTTATTTCGGAGCAGGGATCAGGATGGACCTGACGATTGGAGCCGAGCTTGGATTGTCAGCTTAGAAGACTTTGTCTTCTTCCTTGTTTTCATTTTAGCTTGTTATCTTTCTGTAGTTCATTTCTGCTGATTGTATTGAATATTCAGTTATTATCTTAATGATAACATATTATTCAGTTATCTCTTTTATAATTTAATGTACTTAGATTCCAGTTATTAATGTTCCGACTATTAATCTAGATATTTTAGTTGGGGCGTTACAATTGGTATCAGAGCAGGTCGATCTAGTATCAGACCTTGCCATGAGTCATTAGAATCCCTCTCTTAGTAGTACGGACCCTTTGGAGTCTGGACTGTTTACGCTGAAACCATCGCGTGCTGAGTCTGATCATCTCAGTATTGTGCATGGTAGGCAGGGTATTACGGTTGAGAACCGAAGTGGACCACGGTGGTTAAGTAAGAAGATCATAGTGGAGATATAGTTCAGAAGCAACCGTTGGCGAGAATTCCCTCTAACTGGATGTTAGAGCTGAAATAGTTAAGACTGAAGGAGTAAGTTGTGCAACGCCAACGAGTATACCAAGAGTTAAGGTGGATTACATGGATTAAGACCAATAGTAGTAGGAATTCTGGAGATAGTAAGGGAACAGTTGTTAAGATTATAGAGAGTAAGAACAATTGATGGGAGTACTAATCGCTCGAAGTAGAATTGTTCATGTAAGAGCGTAAGTGTATAGGGTATAGTAGTATCTACTGACACCGAGTGTCAGGCAAACTTTTCCGAACTTGAGAGTAACCATAATTCTGGTGGACATGTTTATAAGAAACACGTAAGCCAAGTAGGATTCAACCTTTAGTAGATCAGAGCTCTTCCTAAATATTTAGCGTTATCTGTCAGACGCGAGTTTCGCTAGTGTTGTAAGATCTGTTCCGTACCATACTAGAGAAACTAAGTCGGAATATTCACCCATGACTATACTCATCTTAGAACTTCCCAATAGAATAACTTATAGGAAGCCAACTCTTAATGCCTCCCTAAGAATAATTTAGCTTTTCATCATCGTAACTCGGATTCCTACCATACCGCTAGAAGCCAGGACCCGTTTAGCATAACAAATAGAATTTCTCTTAGATATACCAGACTAGATCAGTTAATTCAGCAAACCTTTAGGGATCAACCTTGATTAGCGCAATGATTATGAAACATTTTACACACCATTTAGCTACCTAAGTTAGTTCGAGAGACACCAACCTTGAGTAGTTATGAATCAGATTTTAACCGAGTTAGCCTTCTTAAATGGCAGCCAATAATTATACCTTACCACTAGAGGTTGAGCATTTTGAGATGTACCATTTAGGAATCTCACCTTATAAACTTAATATAGACGTGTAGGTGTAGTTATACAATTACCTTGAATTAGTATCTTAGTGCCATAAGCTACCCAACCATTTGTATAGGAAAATGGTCGAATTAGATCCCCTTTGATTTAGCATTCTCGTACGTTCCAGCCTGTTAAGTTATCATATAGGATATAACTACATGTCAAAAAGGGTAGATTCAGCCAACCAGATTATGTTAGGAATCACACCAACCACTTGAGAAATAACTTTAAATTGGAATAGCAATTAGAAACGTCTTTTAGGCCATACTCACTTATTAGGAAGCATACTTAGCATCATTATAAATTTTCCTACATCACAGTAGTAGTTTAGTGTCACAACCTAGATAGATGCCTTGTGAGAGAAAACAAGTTGAAACATCCGGATTATCAAATGCAAGTCTACGGTATTACCACTCAGAGTATCATCATTAGATACCCGACGTAGCGACATTAGTCTATTCCTTTAGAGCTGATCTTCGTATTTAACCTTAGCATTCCAGTCTTGATACAATTAGCAAATTCAGAAGTCATCGCTAACGCCTTCAGCCACCTTGACCAACCCTTGAGTATCTATGCTAGATTGTTCCAAAGCAAAATAACTAAGTTGGATTTATTCCTTATCCACCATTTAGCATTTCCAATCATTCAGACCTTCGAGTTAGAAACCTGTTAGAGCCCGTCAGATTTTCATTAGGAGTGCCTATCAATAACCTGTTTCGAACTTGAATCAAATGATGTCAAAATTCAATCTCATTACCATTCCTTCGGACCTTTCATAAGCTAAGTTCATCGAACCAGACTATGTTGGATTGGGTATCCGTTAGACATAGGAACATGGAACGGGTTCACTCCCTAACTTGTTTGCTTATGTCCCAGACAGATAATTCCTTCTCGTGCCTTATCATCTGTCAGTCATGTCTATCACCGGAGTAAATCGAGAGATAAACTTTCCAAATTCCTCGGCATCGATCAGATAAACTGACATTGTGAGACATCGCTTACAAGTAACTCAATATAAATCGTGGAATCCAGTTTATCTTTTCAGCCCTTTCAGTTACGCTGTTAGTAACTCTATAAATCGTGGAATCCAGTTTATCTGGAAAGGACACATGAAAATTCAGTTCAAGCTCTCACTCATCGTAGAGATCTTTTAACCAGTATCATTAGTTATTTATCCGCCAAACTATTCTGCTCAGTGTCAGTATCAGTTAATCATATATGTATTCGTACACCTGAACGATCCATCATCATCTCCAGTGCATTGGGTATACTTTCGGAGTCTCGTCAGCCAAATTCCAGTTAAGTTTTCGATCTTTCAAATTACATAGAAATAGGAGCTAGTAGAAGTATTAGTATCTAGATATCTCATCAAAACTATTTTCTGAATTCAAGTTTGAACCATTTCATTCTCAGCCGACTGTTTCAGTTTCACTGAACACTATCGACGATAGATTCATATCATCCTATATCAAATTCCTCGCGTAGAGTATAAGAGTTTTGTAACATCCCCAAATTCTAAAGTGTCTAATTAATTTTAATTAGAGGGTATTTATCAAAAATTAGAATTAATGAGAGGTGTTTAATTAAATTTGGATTGGTGAGATAAGTGGATTATGTGTAAATTAGGGATTTTGAATAAAAACCTAAACTACTCATTAAAACACTAATCCCACAATTGTGAAATTAATCAACACAAGAGTTGAAATTTCCCTCCCATTCTCTCCACTCACTCGTGTCTCTCTCCCATGACTCACTCTTGTTCTCTCTACCAAGCCAAAACCTCATCACTTCTTTTCAATCCATTCATCACTTATTATCTAAATGCATGCAAGAGTATAGGGGCTCATTTCCTTCTCACAAGCTTCAGCAACACAAAACTGAAGCAATCAAACTCTCTCATTTCTCCCTTCTCACACGAACCTCACAACAACAACAACACCATAATATCAAGCTTCCAATTCTCTCAATTCATAATTTGTAACTTCCTTATGCATAACACTATACAAAAGTCTCACCTCCTACAGAGATTACCCACATGCAAAGAGTAAGATCAGAGAATCAAAATATAACTACCATTCTACCATTTTTCCCAAGTTCATCAATCAAGCATAACACCCGTAGCAATCTCACCTCTTCTCCTTTTACTAGAGTTGCATGCACGCATTCTACCTTCGTGAGAGTCTGTAAGAATCTTTGATAATCTTTGGATGAGGATTGAAGTTGTGACTGCAAGCATCAGAGGCGTTTTGCCCAAAATCGCAGTACTCGCCCAGCGAGAAAGGGTACTCGCTGGGCGAGCTTATCGGAACCACTCAATGTTTTCTGCATGTGCCTCATGTTCATGGTACATGGTCCCTACTTCTTGGTGAGTGATTCCTTAACCTTTCCATTTCCTTCTCAGTGACTGCAAAGGCAGTTTCGTTCCTTGATATTAGTTAACACACAAAACCATTCTTTTTCCCTTTTGCTCAAGAACACATTTGGAGTTTCAAGTGAGTCCTGAACGAGAAAGTTGATGCTGTAGCAGAGTTAGTGTGCCAGTTAAAGCTCCTTACAGGTGGGTTCTTAGGTAGTTTAGTTAGTTTTTCCCCATTAATCAATTGCATGCAAACTTAGGAAAATTTAGGGAAATTATGTGTGAGGAGAAATAACTCTCAATTTCTCCTCCAAACTGTCGTATTATATGTTTATAATATTATTGCATAGGTTTGATTTGAGGATTGTAGGTGATTCTTGAGAAAAATGTGAAAATCTTCAAAACAGGGGCTGTCTACGCAGAACTCGCCCGGCGAGCTCCTGGCGAGCTAGCCAGCGAGTACTCATATTCTGGGCAGCTAATGAGTGGCCCGGCGAGCAAAGGCTAGCCCGGCGAGCTTCTGCTCGCTCGGCGAGCACTTGTTGGCCCGGCGCGCTTAACTCAGCCCAGAATATGATTACTCGCCATGGCGAGCTGGTTGCTCGCTGTAGCGAGCTAGGCCAGGCTGACCCTATCTTTTTAAATATTTCCTAAAATTATACACTCGTTTTAGATCCACGATGCAATTCTAGGGTATAACTTAGGAATTTAGAATTATGTATGTTCCCCATGGGTTTGGGTTAATTATGGTAGAAAGGATTAATTTTAGAATCAGTCAATTATGTGCGAATTATATTATCGCTTTATGGACTTCCTTCGGAAGCTTCCATCAGGAAAACTTAAATTGTGAGTTGTATGCCGGAAACACTTCGTGTTCAGCGGACAAGGCAGGCCTCTGAGAGATACTCACCTCAACGTGCTTTGCAGTTAAAATCAATAAGACTAATAATCCGTGATACACTTTTATTTATGCTTTATGATATTATGTTATGAAATATATATGATATGACTGATTAGGAGGGTAGTAGAACTCACTGGGACGAAGTGACTGTCTCACCCCACTCCCTTTTCGATATAGGTAAGACAGGTTATTTAGAAGCAGAGACCAGGATGGATCTGGCGATTGGAGCGGTGCTTGGATTGTCAGCTTAGAAGACTTAGTCTTCTTCCTTGTTATTATTTAACTTGTTATTCCGTTGTCTATTCTTTCCGCTGTTTGTAGTCGAATATCCAATTATCTTATTATTTAGTTAGTTCTTTGTAATTTTAATGTACTCAGATTCCAGTTATTAATGTTCCGACTAAATATTCTAGATAATTTAGTTGGGGCGTTACAAGTTTCCTTATTGCGAATCCAATTCATACGCTGACACAGCGACTATGGTGAATAAGGGATTCGAAGCCATTCTCTGTGTTGTGTGCAAATCTCCGTATCCAGTCAGCCATCATTAGAATCCAATTACTTTAGCCAGGTTCTTTCATGTCAACCTATCAGTGAATTATCCAACCAACCTAACTGAATCATTGAGGGAAGAATTCGAACCTCAGTTCTTGACATGTAAGCGTACTACTCGATCACAGTGTTGTGCTAGGATGGATTGAAATAGTAGGTGAAAAATTCTGTAGTACTATGGACTCGGTTGCAGATGAGTCTAACTCATTGGCGAAAGAATTTATAGTGCTTAAGCGTTCTTCACTCGTTTTATATTTCGATCTATCCTGGAGTAATTTAAACGACATGAACGGGACAGTGGTACGTGTGACGTGTCGCGAGCTGCAGCGTTCGGAATTGAGAAAAACCTCGAAGAGAAAGATTTTGGATTGTCATTATTAATACCCAAACTTACCCCATTCAGCTATTCATATAGCGACAACCAGGTCAGATACCGACCTGTGGAAGTGTAGTGTGAGATAATAATGAGTACGGAATGTAAGGCATCGCGAACATGTTGGACTGTAGTAGAGTATTGAGAATGCTGTCACATACCTGCTTTCACAAGACAAGTATTACCTTGTGGGGCTATCCAATGAGAGACGTAGTAATGGTGTAAGTAAATTGGGAAAGAAGAGGTAACGTGTCACTGTTCTTGATAATTTGGAGTAAGGCAGTGATGACACAGATACAAAGGGATGACTATAAGTAGTCGGATCAAAGTGCGCAACACGAGATTAGACGAAAATATAATTAGACGATCAATTTGGACGAACAACCCTTTGAGAGAGGAAAGTTATATTCCAAGGAATAAAGGTAATCAAGAGTTCTTGAGGATAACACCAAAGTTGGAACTACCAGGTGTTTCCAAACAAAGAAATTCTATCCGAAGTGTATAAGATCTTATCAGATCCTTCAACGCGTCGGTTCAGTAACCTATCGGTTAGCACTATCTTCATTCAGGTCAGGGTTACAAGACGTGTTTCATGTGTCTCAACTTCGGAAATTCATTCCCAATCTATATCATCCTTTAGAGATTGATATTCAGTCAGCCTTAACTTATAAGCCGAATCCAGTTCGTATAGTTGAGTGTGAAGTTAAAATCCTTCGGAACAAGAAAATTCCAATAATCAAAGTCGGATGGGCTCAGTCTCAGGACGAATAACTCACTTAGGAACGGAAACCTGTCATGAGAAAAGTTATTCCTATCTTTCCTAAAAGTAAATTTCTGAATTTCGAGGACGAAATTTCTTTAAGGGAGATAGATTGTAACATCCCACTCTTTCAATTACCTAATTAATTCTAATTAGAGTTTTTGTCTACTAAATTGGAATTTATTAGAGGAGGTTAAATTAATTAAATCTTGAGAAATGAAGTAAATGGTGTGTAAAATAAGGAGTTCATGTGGACCTAAACTACACACTAATACATTATCTCATACTCAAGAATTTAATTAATACAAGAATTCAATCTCTCCCTCCCAATTATTCTCCCTCACGTGTTCCCTCCCTTTCCTTTCCCTCACATATGACTTTTTCCCCTTTATCTCATTATTCACTACCTTGCATGCAATGACTCACCTCCTTTATCACCACAAGACAACACCTCATTAGTTCTAATAGCCAATTAAGATGCATGCAAGAGGAGTTAGTAAGGGTGTGCTATAGCCTTCTACTCATAACACTAGTTCACAAATTAGAAACAAGAATACTCTTCAAACTCTCTCTTCCTCTCTCGGCCAACAACAAACAATGCAACCCCAAGGCTCTCAATTTTCTTTAAACACCAAGTTGATTCTTTAACCTCATTCTCTTCCCAACTTCTGAAAATTAAGCCAACAACTCACTCATTTCTCTCTTCTTGCACGACAACAACAATACATACATCAACATCACTCATTTTCTTCTCCTTCCCAAAAGTATCACATGCAACCAAACTCAAGACAAATCCTACACTGTAAATCATCAGAAATCGTTCCTATATAAGCCCTTTCACCTCAATGATTCAAGCATCAAAACACATCTCAACTCTGAGGGTTTCAAGTTCATCACTTTTCCAATTATGTTCAGCTTGGTTGTGGGATTAGATGGGTGGTTTGTAGCTTCTGTAGAGCCCAAGGAGCAAGGATTAAAGCTTCCTACAGGTGGGTTCTTAGGCTAGGTAGTTTAGATTTCCCCAATTTAAACATGCATGCAAACTTAAGAAAAACTAGGAAATTTATGTGTGAGAAGAATTAACTCCCAAATTCTTGTCCAAATAGTCGTAATTTATGTTTATATAATTGTTACAATGATTTACTTTGAGGATTGTAGGTGTTTAATTTGAAAAATGGGTTTTTCTGCAAAAACTGGGGCAAAATACGCAGTTCTCGCCCGGCGAGCCTTCTAGCGAGTGAACAAGTTCTGGGCAGAGTATGAATCACCCAGCGAGCTCTCACTAGCCCGGCGAGAGATAGCTCGCTCGACGAGAGTACTCAGAACTGAACTTGTTGCTTGCTTGGGCTTGCTGGAGTGCTCTTTGGGCTAGATTAGTGTATTGGCCTTATTTTCACAACGTTTTCAATAACTTAATACACTCGTTTTATATCCTCGAATTAAATTAATATTTTTGTAACAATATAATTTATATAAATTACGAGTTGTTTGTTATCACGATGCAATCCTAGGATATAACTTAGGACTTTAGAAATTATGTATGTTTCCCCGGGCTTTGCGATAATTATGGTAGCATATAATCAATTTAGAATCAGTCGAATTATGTGCGATTGTGATATAGCTTGTGGACTTCGTTTTAGATGTTCCACCAGTAAAACTTTGTGAGCTGCACGCCGGAACGCTTTCTGTGCGCGGACAAGGCAGGCCTCTGAGACATGCTCACCTCAGAGTGTCTTGCGGTTAAAATGAATAAGACTAATTTTGTGTTACACATTTATTTAATTATGCTTTACGATATTATGTTAAGAATAATAATATGTTATGACTGATTAGGTGCCCCGGCTTAGTAGCCATTAGGAGGGTAGTAGGACCCACTGACAGGAAGTGACTGTCTCACCCCACTCCCTTTTGATACAGATAAGACAGGTTATTTCGGAGCAGGGATCAGGATGGACCTGACGATTGGAGCCGAGCTTGGATTGTCAGCTTAGAAGACTTTGTCTTCTTCCTTGTTTTCATTTTAGCTTGTTATCTTTCTGTAGTTCATTTCTGCTGATTGTATTGAATATTTCAGTTATTATCTTAATGATAACATATTATTTAGTTATCTCTTTTATAATTTAATGTACTCAGATTCCAGTTATTAATGTTCCGACTAATATTCTAAATAATTTAGTTGGGGCGTTACAGAATCAAAACCTCAAAAACCTCAAAAAATGTGAGAATTGAGTACAACCTTCTAGCCACTGTTTCAGTCATTTTTAAACTTCATTCATCATCATATCACACGTAGATACTTTTCAATTCATCAATCGTGCTCAATTTTTCTTAATTCGTGATTTCTCAAATTTTTCATTCAAACTTTATCTCAACGTTTTTCAAATTTGAAGCACTTTCTGGAGAAACTAAGAGTGGATTCATGACTAGCAATAAAAATCGAGTGGATTAGTATTTTATTTCGTGATTTTTCGTGAGAAATCGTGAATTTCTGGTGTTGGCCGATTTGAAGTTGTTGTTGCGTTGTTGTTGTTCTTCGTGAGAAAGAAGAAAAACCACCATACGCCCTCGCATCTCCAATTATAATCTCAGTCGTTAGATCTTAAGCTTATAACGCGTTCGTTGGATCTGCTCCTCTAATCACGCGCGTCCGATCCATTTTAAGCCAGATCCTGCGTTCCAGGAGGCGCACGCGTGATCCTCCTTTCTTTCCTGCGAAGCAAAGGATCACTTTCCAATTGGATTTGAATCATGGCCGTCTGATTGATCTGGACGGACCAGATCTGAGGTACGTATCGTGTACTCTAAGTTGACTGCTGCACTGGATTATTTTTTATTGTTGACTGTATTTTTTTATGCTTTCTGCACCCCCTTTAATTTTCGTTTTGCTATCTGCACCCCTTGTTGTAGATTAATTTTTTAATTCATTTTAGCTTATTCCATGAGTAGCTTTTCATTTCAATGGCCTTTTTAGGTCATTTGAACAATAGTAAGTTACTAAAATTAATTGTAGGATTTAAGTTTGTTTTATTTAGGTTATTTGATTATTTAAGTTAGTTTTAGCTTACTTTAGCTTAACTAGAAAAGTGATTATTGAGCCAACAACTTATTTAAGTTGTTTGGGTCAATTTAGCTCACTAAAATTGACATGACATCAATTCTGAATTTATAGTTTAATTAACTTAATTTCATGATTTATATTTGCCTTAACCCTAATTTAATTTGTTATTTAAGCACTTAATTAATTAGTTTAATTTAAATCTTTTTGTCTTAATTTAACTTTTCATAAAAAAACTAAAAATGAAGAATCACTTAATTTAATTATTTGCTCATTTTATTTATACCATGCTTTAAATATTTGATTAGATATTAGTCCAATACTTGTTTCATGCTTTGCGATTCTTACAATTAACTTCAAATAATTTTAATATGTCTTTGTTCCAAATGTTTGATTTTCTTGATTAATTGTTGATTAGGTGCATTATTATTTTGAAATTGAAATACCATGAAAAATACCATGAATAATCATACTCATATGAATATTTTCTCATGCCATATTATATTATTTTTTGATTATCTTTATATATATTATTGGCTTGCATTTCATTGCATCATATTTATGATACTTTATTTGATATGTATATATTGCATGCTTTATGATTGTTATTTTATTATCATTATGTTTATTTTATCCATTTAATTTCCCCATAACATGATCCCCCCCGGTTGTATTGTTTGATACATATAAATTGTGCGCCTTATGATTGTTATTTTATTATCATTATAGTTATTATTCTCGTTTGTTTATTTTAATTTCCCCATAACATGATTCCCTCCCGGTTGTATTGTGTGATTAAATTTTCTTTCGCATTAGTAATTTTAGCTTCACATTTATTATTGCTTGATTATGTGAGTAGTATAGAAATCCGAAGAAAATGCGTCACTTCGATCTACATATCGTTGTGAAGTGCCTTCGCGCTTAATTCAATGTTTTTAGGATGCTTAGTTCAAACGTCGTATCCGCGCTTAGACCATTACCCATTTCTATCCAAAATTTGAGGTCAACACCTCTTTTCAAAAATACCCCAAAAACATGTCATTATCAAATCATTTTCAAAACACTTGGATTTTAAACCAAGTCACATCTTTTCTAAAATTAATCAAGCAATTCTTTTCTTTAGGAAAAACACTTGGATTTCAAACCAAGTTGCATTTTCAAATTCAATTAATTTTCTTTCTAGTTTAAAACCTTGGACTTCAAACCAAGAGCATTTTATCACTTAAAACCATTTTCTCAATCATCACTTCATTTCCCTAATTCTTATACATTTTGCAAGCAATTAAAATAAAGCGCATAGATAGATAAAAACAAGAGGTTCCTATAGGATACTATAGATACTTAGGGTGCTAGAACCTTCCCTTCGTATAACCAACCCCCTTACCTCGATCTCTTAAATAGGGTATTTAACGAACTTTCCCCCTTCCTCGGAAAAATCAAAGCTTGGTGGTGTAACTATAAAAATTGAGATTCGAAGCTAATTAATAGCTCGACATCCAAAAATCACCGCGACAGCAGTCAAGAAATACTCAGTCTAAAAATAAAAGAACAGCTCGTTAAGTCGAAAATCCGAAAGGGCGGCTTAGGCAGAAATGAGCGTCTCTGTGGATTGAAAACCCGAAAGGGCGATCCGGACAAAAATTAGAGACAAAAACAGAAAATTATCACCCTGTTAGATTGAAAACCTGAAAAGGCAATCTAGGCAAAAGTTAAGGATTATGACAAAGTAACTGCATCAGCCGAACTCCATCGTTTGAGGCATTTGTCTAACTATCAAAGAATCTGCAATCAAGTCATCTTCGATCAAGAGCTCAAAATATTGTGGGAATTCAAAGTTGTTAGGGAGAATAGTGGTTATTGTGTCTCAATGTAGCCTTTTCCATATATTTACCATTTTCCAACTATTGTAATACTCCATGGAGCCACGCTATTCGCGAGCTACCATTCAATTAATGAAATTTGAGCCTTTTCTATTCATTTGGAACTCTTGTTTATTCTTATCTTGCAAAACTTCTTTTTATTTATGATGATAATGTTTGAAACAAAATTTTCTTAAAAAAATATACATACGCAATAATTTTCACTTTTTTGGAAAAAAGACGGCTACAAACACATTTTCTTTAGACTTGTGAACCCGAAGAGGAATATCAATAGTTATCTAAAAAAAACGGTTCAGCCTCAAGAAGAGAGTTCTTGTTCAGACAAATGTTGGGTCTTTCCCCATAAAATTTCTTCTTCCCAAGAAAGGCTTGAGCTTCATAATCGGACTTTGCCCGTCAACGGCTATTACTCTATCTCCATTGATTTATACACCTTGTTAAGATTTTCCGAGTCTTTGGACATACTGTGATGTTGGTCTAACTTCAGTTCAATTCATCATGTCAGTTTTATCAACACACCTAATGCATACATTACATTCATACAAACTTAACATACATACTTCCATAATGCATGCATGACTGCATTTCTTGATATTCATTAATTCACTTATTTTGATCGTGTTTATCCCCGAGAATAAGGATGGGCGTGTCATTCTCTCCAAGTAGATTGTCAGCCATAAGCAGAAAGAGTATGCCCTTTCTATATTCCCCACCTAGTTCATCCTCGTGGAAGATGGTTGCTTCAATTGTTTCCTTTTCCAGCAAAGGAAGATTCCCAGTCGAGTTCATTCCTCGTTGGGCATAGAGTCTTGTGTGACTATTTCTCTCCAGTTCTTTCCTAGATTGAGTTCTGATTCTAAATGGCAAGTGGCAGTCTCTTTATTTGAGTAGCTTGCATACCAACAAATATATTTTCAATTTTCCCATGTGATGTCATCCCCAGTGTATCTGGTCAAGAGGTGTTAATCAAAGAACTTTACAGATGTCTTCTTATTATAAGAAACTTGTATTTGCAAATCTAACCTACCTATGTCTCTTTTGAAGTTCCCGGTAGAGTTATCGATCCCCTTTGCGGAAGCTCATCTTTGCATTACCTATGATAAGCTATCAATATGGTAGTAGATAATATCCATCAAAGCCATCCATACGGTGGTGGACAATATTTGTCATTTGTTTTTGCTAAGCTATCCATACGGTAGTAAGCAATATTTGTCACTGGACTTTGATAAGCCATACATATGGTAGTAGACAGTGTCTCAACATTTTTCGTTACCTTTGATAAACTATCAATATGGTAGTAGGTATTATATATCAAAGCCATCCATACGGTGGTTGACAGTATCAGTCATTTTCCTTTGCTAAGCTATCCATACGGTAGTAAGCAATATTTGTCACTCGTCTTTGATAAGCTATCCATATGATAGTAGACAATGTCTCATCATTTTCATTGCCTTCGGTAAGCTATCCATACGGTAGTAGGCATCATTTTTTCATTAGCTTTGATAAGCTATCAATATGGTAGTAGGTAATATCTATCAAAGTCATCCATAAGGTGGTAGACAATATCTGTCATTTGTGTTTTGGTAGTTTTAAAAACTTCTTCTAAGTTTTGCAACTTATCAGAATCAGCAGCAGAATAAATCAAACACAAACAACTTCTGGAAGACAGGAAATGAAAGCAGAGAAGTCCAGTCCCCTTGCACTTCCAAGGGATTTCATTATAATCACACAAGATTACAAATGCTCAAGCCAGCAGCAAGAGACTTCCTATGTTCAAGTAACACAATACAAGAGACTTCCAATGCTCAAGCTCACAAGCAAAAGACTTCCAATGCTCAAGCTCACAAGCAAGAGACTTCTAAAACAAAGTTACAAAGACAATGTTTGAACTTCTGATAAACAATATCAAAGTTCTAGAACAAAATAATACAACTCTAAAAACAAGACTTGTCTTAGAATTCTTAGAAAAGAAAACTAAGGTTCAACAACTGACTAGTCAGAAGTTGAAACTATTTGTCCTGAATTTTGATATAAGCTCAAGTTGTATCTAAGTTAAAAATTGCTCTTAGAAATTTAGCAGTATATCAGCGCTTTTGTTCTTGATAGATGTGTTGTTATTTGTCTTCAAATTCTTCCTCCTTTTATAGTTGATGTTGGAGCGTCTTGAATTTGAGCGGACAAAGATGAAAACAGCTACGTAGTACTGTACTAATATTTTCATTTGAAATGTGCTTATTCAAATCAAGTAAAGAATAAAATCTGATCCTTGTTTTCGAATATTCGCCCTTATCAGGAAAATAAAGATAGTACAACAGTACAAACGTCATTATCATGAGGATAACGGTCTTGTCGCGGTGATTTTTGGATACCGAGCTATTAATTAGCTTCGAATCTCAAAATTTTTAATTACACCACCCAGCTTTGATTTTCCGAAGAAGGGAGAAAGTCCGTTAAATACCCTAATTTAAAGAGATCGATGTAAGGGGGTTGGTTATACGAAGGGAAGGTATTAGCACCCTAGGTATCTATAGTATCCTATAGGAACCTCTTGTATCATCTAATCTATGCGCTTGATTTTATTTGTTTGCAAAAATGTACAAGATTTAGGGAAATAGAGTGATTGTTTGGAAAATGGCTTTTTGAATGATAAAATACTCTTGGTTTGAAATCCAAGGTTTTAAACTAAAAAGGAAAATTGATTGGATTTAAAAATGCGACTTGGTTTGAAAAAACCAAGCGTTTTTTCCTAAAGAAAATGATTGTTTGATTGATTGAATAACTTGGTTTAAAATCCAAGTGTTTTGAAAATGTTTTAATAAATGACATGTTTTGGATATTTTTGAAAAGAGGTGTTGACCTCTATTTTGGATAAAAAGGGTAATAGTTCAAGCGAAGGTACTATCGTTTTGACATAAATATCCTAAAGCGTTGAATTGCGCAAAGACACTCCGCAACGACATATAAGTCGAGGCGACGTCCGTTCCTCGGATTATTATACTAATCATGCAAACGAATAAGAATAAAATAAATCTAACCACACAATACAACCGGGGGGGAACATGCAAAGGGGAATTAAATGATAATAATAATGAACAACTATAAATTGCGCCAATTACGCGCATTAAATTATACAACCGGGGGGGAAACATGCAAAGGAGAATTAAATGATAAGAATAATAATGAACAACTATAAATTGCGCCAATTACGCGCATTAAATTATACAACCAGGGGGGAAACATGCAAAGGGGAATTAAATTAAAATACCATGACTAATTATAATAATGAAGAATAAATATAAAGCATACACAACATAATATAAATGTAAAGCATGAATATAAAGCGTAACAAATATAAAGCATGTAATGAATGTAAAACATATAATGAATAATGAACATAAAGCGCGAAACAAGCGATTTGAACATGATAAAGTAGCATATGAAGCATATATGAGATAGAGACAATCAAGAATAATAAATTATAAAGACAATCAAGAATAATAAACTATCATGTCATGGGGATTAACATAAAAATCATCAAGCATTTTAATCTATCATACAAACATACTTATGACTTTTAATTAGATAAAGTACGATTCACAATTAATCAAAACACTTAGGTCTAAACATACCATAACCAACAAGCCTAGAGCTAACATGAAAACAATTCTCAAACACCTTCTCAAATAATAAGGTGAAATCAAACAACATTCACAAGTCAAAAATGTCAAGTAAAATTAACTAAATGAGAATAGCATATAAATCTTGCATTTAATTAACAAATAAAAATTAGAAAATCATGTGACAATAGTGAAAGTTTACAAATGACAGAGGGTAACATTTTTTAATAAAAAAATTAAAGATTCATAATAAGTAAAATCAAGAAGAAGATAATTTAACAACATTAAAAGACATTTATTATCAATTAAATTAGTTAATTAATGACAAAAAAATTAAAATAAAACACAACTTTGTGCTTAAAAGGCTAAGATTGCCTAAACAAACATATATCATGTATCTTGCATCATTAGTTAATAAGCAAAATAATTTGAACAACCATTAATTAATTAATACATAATTTAAGTGATAACATTTAAATAATATGAGAAAAATAGCAAATAAATAAATTAAAAATTTATTTCATGATATATCAGTCAATAATAACCTAAAATATAATTAAAATAATAATAATCACCTCAGAAATTAAAAATAAAATTAAATAAGGGGTGAGGTGTGAATATCAGATAGTATTAGAAAGGGGGTACAGGGAAGCAAAAAAGCCCAGAAGCCCAAGCCCAGGTGCGTAAAAAAAATTGAAGCAATATCGGCCTGGATTGTGTGTGACGCACATATGTGAGATCACGCTTTACAACCGTCTGATCCTCATCAGAGAGGATCTGACGGATACGATCACGTCTGCACACCCGCCACTAGATCAATCCAAGGGACGTGATTAAATCTGGCAAATCTGAGAAACACGCGTGCAGAGCAACATGGATGGATCCCATGTGGACGCGTATAGTGGCTCTATCGCCTTACTGCCGTCAGATCTTCATTTAATTAGATCATACGGTTGCGATCAAAGAGGCACACGCGCCATTGGATCCATCCAACGAACGTGTTTTAAACTGAGTGAGGACGGAGACTCACGATGGATCATCGTCTCCGTTCATCCTTCATCGTCGCCGACGCGGTTTCCGGCACCGGAGTAACAAAAACAACCCAAAAATTAATAAAAGTTACATGGTTTTGCTCGTTTTTTCACGAGGATTTCAAATATACAATTAGTTTTTCAAGATAAGGTCCATAACAGCAAAAACGAACGAGAAAATAATTTCAAATCAAAACTCAAACTCACAATTTAGCAAGAATCAAAGCAAAGTATTAACCCAGATAGTTTCTATATGTTATAACTAGATGAAACGCATTAAAAAGGTGGAAGAAAGCTACCAGAAACATGCTATAAGATCTTGAAGAAAACGTGAACTTCCTCCTTCAATTTGAGCTTCAAACCGACTCTGGAGCTTCAAATTCGTGCTTGGTTTTTGGTTCTGGAGGTTTATAGAAGGTAATAGAAGTGTTAATTGCAAGAGATAATGATGATTTAGTGTTTTTGGAATTTTGAAAAAGTGATGAAGATTGAGCTCGTCCTTGATGAATTCCTCTCCAATTCTTCCAACCCTCAGCTCTGAAATGAGACTTGTTATTTATAGGGAAAGTTTAAGTCAAGATAGGATTGAATTGGGGAGAAAGAAAGGGGTATTTTTGAGTTTTTGCAAAATGGATATATTTTGTTCTTTGATCAATCAAGGGTACACTTGTTTTGATCTGATGAATTGTGTTAAAAGGGTATATTCTAGGATCAAATGGATGGATAAGGATCAAGAAATTTTTTGGGATTTAATTTGTGATGAAAAATGATTTTAAAACAATTTAAAAACAATATTCTAAATAAATAATTGTGTGAAAATATGAAATGTTCATAAGATGCATGGATTAAATTGAAAATAATTGAAAAAGGTTTGAATGAAAAAGGTTACTTGTGATGGAAGAAATCAATTTTTGAATTTAAATGTAATAATAATGTGAATAAAATAATATAAAATAAAATTGAAATTAAAAATATTTTGGATATATTTGTCAAATATAAAAATAATGGGAATAAGGTTTTAAAATAAAACATAAAAAGATGGAATAAAATAGTGCGACGCGTGTGCTTCTCTGATCGTAGCCGTCATATCTCATTAAATGAGGATCTGACGGTGGTAAGACGATAGAACCACAATACGCGTCCACACTGGATCCATGCCTGTTGCTCTGCACACGTGTTCCTTAGATTTTTCCAGATTTAATCACGGCCTTTGGTTTGATCCAATGGGGCGCGCGTGAGCATGATCGTATTTGTTTGATCCTCTCTAACGAGGATCAGACGGCTGTAAAGCGTGATCACGCATGTGTGCGTCACACACAATCCAGGCCTACAGGTGGGTTCTTAGGCTAGGTAGTTTAGATTTCCCCAATTTAAACATGCATGCAAACTTAAGAAAAACTAGGAAATTTATGTGTGAGAAGAATTAACTCCCAAATTCTTGTCCAAATAGTCGTAATTTATGTTTATATAATTGTTACAATGATTTACTTTGAGGATTGTAGGTGTTTAATTTGAAAAATGGGTTTTTCTGCAAAAACTGGGGCAAAATACGCAGTTCTCGCCCGGCGAGCCTTCTAGCGAGTGAACAAGTTCTGGGCAGAGTATGAATCACCCAGCGAGCTCTCACTAGCCCGGCGAGAGATAGCTCGCTCGACGAGAGTACTCAGAACTGAACTTGTTGCTTGCTTGGGCTTGCTGGAGTGCTCTTTGGGCTAGATTAGTGTATTGGCCTTATTTTCACAACGTTTTCAATAACTTAATACACTCGTTTTATATCCTCGAATTAAATTAATATTTTTGTAACAATATAATTTATATAAATTACGAGTTGTTTGTTATCACGATGCAATCCTAGGATATAACTTAGGACTTTAGAAATTATGTATGTTTCCCCGGGCTTTGCGATAATTATGGTAGCATATAATCAATTTAGAATCAGTCGAATTATGTGCGATTGTGATATAGCTTGTGGACTTCGTTTTAGATGTTCCACCAGTAAAACTTTGTGAGCTGCACGCCGGAACGCTTTCTGTGCGCGGACAAGGCAGGCCTCTGAGACATGCTCACCTCAGAGTGTCTTGCGGTTAAAATGAATAAGACTAATTTTGTGTTACACATTTATTTAATTATGCTTTACGATATTATGTTAAGAATAATAATATGTTATGACTGATTAGGTGCCCCGGCTTAGTAGCCATTAGGAGGGTAGTAGGACCCACTGACAGGAAGTGACTGTCTCACCCCACTCCCTTTTGATACAGATAAGACAGGTTATTTCGGAGCAGGGATCAGGATGGACCTGACGATTGGAGCCGAGCTTGGATTGTCAGCTTAGAAGACTTTGTCTTCTTCCTTGTTTTCATTTTAGCTTGTTATCTTTCTGTAGTTCATTTCTGCTGATTGTATTGAATATTTCAGTTATTATCTTAATGATAACATATTATTTAGTTATCTCTTTTATAATTTAATGTACTCAGATTCCAGTTATTAATGTTCCGACTAATATTCTAAATATTTTAGTTGGGGCGTTACAGAATCAAAACCTCAAAAACCTCAAAAAATGTGAGAATTGAGTACAACCTTCTAGCCACTGTTTCAGTCATTTTTAAACTTCATTCATCATCATATCACACGTAGATACTTTTCAATTCATCAATCGTGCTCAATTTTTCTTAATTCGTGATTTCTCAAATTTTTCATTCAAACTTTATCTCAACGTTTTTCAAATTTGAAGCACTTTCTGGAGAAACTAAGAGTGGATTCATGACTAGCAATAAAAATCGAGTGGATTAGTATTTTATTTCGTGATTTTTCGTGAGAAATCGTGAATTTCTGGTGTTGGCCGATTTGAAGTTGTTGTTGCGTTGTTGTTGTTCTTCGTGAGAAAGAAGAAAAACCACCATACGCCCTCGCATCTCCAATTATAATCTCAGTCGTTAGATCTTAAGCTTATAACGCGTTCGTTGGATCTGCTCCTCTAATCACGCGCGTCCGATCCATTTTAAGCCAGATCCTGCGTTCCAGGAGGCGCACGCGTGATCCTCCTTTCTTTCCTGCGAAGCAAAGGATCACTTTCCAATTGGATTTGAATCATGGCCGTCTGATTGATCTGGACGGACCAGATCTGAGGTACGTATCGTGTACTCTAAGTTGACTGCTGCACTGGATTATTTTTTATTGTTGACTGTATTTTTTTATGCTTTCTGCACCCCCTTTAATTTTCGTTTTGCTATCTGCACCCCTTGTTGTAGATTAATTTTTTAATTCATTTTAGCTTATTCCATGAGTAGCTTTTCATTTCAATGGCCTTTTTAGGTCATTTGAACAATAGTAAGTTACTAAAATTAATTGTAGGATTTAAGTTTGTTTTATTTAGGTTATTTGATTATTTAAGTTAGTTTTAGCTTACTTTAGCTTAACTAGAAAAGTGATTATTGAGCCAACAACTTATTTAAGTTGTTTGGGTCAATTTAGCTCACTAAAATTGACATGACATCAATTCTGAATTTATAGTTTAATTAACTTAATTTCATGATTTATATTTGCCTTAACCCTAATTTAATTTGTTATTTAAGCACTTAATTAATTAGTTTAATTTAAATCTTTTTGTCTTAATTTAACTTTTCATAAAAAAACTAAAAATGAAGAATCACTTAATTTAATTATTTGCTCATTTTATTTATACCATGCTTTAAATATTTGATTAGATATTAGTCCAATACTTGTTTCATGCTTTGCGATTCTTACAATTAACTTCAAATAATTTTAATATGTCTTTGTTCCAAATGTTTGATTTTCTTGATTAATTGTTGATTAGGTGCATTATTATTTTGAAATTGAAATACCATGAAAAATACCATGAATAATCATACTCATATGAATATTTTCTCATGCCATATTATATTATTTTTTGATTATCTTTATATATATTATTGGCTTGCATTTCATTGCATCATATTTATGATACTTTATTTGATATGTATATATTGCATGCTTTATGATTGTTATTTTATTATCATTATGTTTATTTTATCCATTTAATTTCCCCATAACATGATCCCCCCCGGTTGTATTGTTTGATACATATAAATTGTGCGCCTTATGATTGTTATTTTATTATCATTATAGTTATTATTCTCGTTTGTTTATTTTAATTTCCCCATAACATGATTCCCTCCCGGTTGTATTGTGTGATTAAATTTTCTTTCGCATTAGTAATTTTAGCTTCACATTTATTATTGCTTGATTATGTGAGTAGTATAGAAATCCGAAGAAAATGCGTCACTTCGATCTACATATCGTTGTGAAGTGCCTTCGCGCTTAATTCAATGTTTTTAGGATGCTTAGTTCAAACGTCGTATCCGCGCTTAGACCATTACCCATTTCTATCCAAAATTTGAGGTCAACACCTCTTTTCAAAAATACCCCAAAAACATGTCATTATCAAATCATTTTCAAAACACTTGGATTTTAAACCAAGTCACATCTTTTCTAAAATTAATCAAGCAATTCTTTTCTTTAGGAAAAACACTTGGATTTCAAACCAAGTTGCATTTTCAAATTCAATTAATTTTCTTTCTAGTTTAAAACCTTGGACTTCAAACCAAGAGCATTTTATCACTTAAAACCATTTTCTCAATCATCACTTCATTTCCCTAATTCTTATACATTTTGCAAGCAATTAAAATAAAGCGCATAGATAGATAAAAACAAGAGGTTCCTATAGGATACTATAGATACTTAGGGTGCTAGAACCTTCCCTTCGTATAATCAACCCCCTTACCTCGATCTCTTAAATAGGGTATTTAACGAACTTTCCCCCTTCCTCGGAAAAATCAAAGCTTGGTGGTGTAACTATAAAAATTGAGATTCGAAGCTAATTAATAGCTCGACATCCAAAAATCACCGCGACAGCAGTCAAGAAATACTCAGTCTAAAAATAAAAGAACAGCTCGTTAAGTCGAAAATCCGAAAGGGCGGCTTAGGCAGAAATGAGCGTCTCTGTGGATTGAAAACCCGAAAGGGCGATCCGGACAAAAATTAGAGACAAAAACAGAAAATTATCACCCTGTTAGATTGAAAACCTGAAAAGGCAATCTAGGCAAAAGTTAAGGATTATGACAAAGTAACTGCATCAGCCGAACTCCATCGTTTGAGGCATTTGTCTAACTATCAAAGAATCTGCAATCAAGTCATCTTCGATCAAGAGCTCAAAATATTGTGGGAATTCAAAGTTGTTAGGGAGAATAGTGGTTATTGTGTCTCAATGTAGCCTTTTCCATATATTTACCATTTTCCAACTATTGTAATACTCCATGGAGCCACGCTATTCGCGAGCTACCATTCAATTAATGAAATTTGAGCCTTTTCTATTCATTTGGAACTCTTGTTTATTCTTATCTTGCAAAACTTCTTTTTATTTATGATGATAATGTTTGAAACAAAATTTTCTTAAAAAAATATACATACGCAATAATTTTCACTTTTTTGGAAAAAAGACGGCTACAAACACATTTTCTTTAGACTTGTGAACCCGAAGAGGAATATCAATAGTTATCTAAAAAAAACGGTTCAGCCTCAAGAAGAGAGTTCTTGTTCAGACAAATGTTGGGTCTTTCCCCATAAAATTTCTTCTTCCCAAGAAAGGCTTGAGCTTCATAATCGGACTTTGCCCGTCAACGGCTATTACTCTATCTCCATTGATTTATACACCTTGTTAAGATTTTCCGAGTCTTTGGACATACTGTGATGTTGGTCTAACTTCAGTTCAATTCATCATGTCAGTTTTATCAACACACCTAATGCATACATTACATTCATACAAACTTAACATACATACTTCCATAATGCATGCATGACTGCATTTCTTGATATTCATTAATTCACTTATTTTGATCGTGTTTATCCCCGAGAATAAGGATGGGCGTGTCATTCTCTCCAAGTAGATTGTCAGCCATAAGCAGAAAGAGTATGCCCTTTCTATATTCCCCACCTAGTTCATCCTCGTGGAAGATGGTTGCTTCAATTGTTTCCTTTTCCAGCAAAGGAAGATTCCCAGTCGAGTTCATTCCTCGTTGGGCATAGAGTCTTGTGTGACTATTTCTCTCCAGTTCTTTCCTAGATTGAGTTCTGATTCTAAATGGCAAGTGGCAGTCTCTTTATTTGAGTAGCTTGCATACCAACAAATATATTTTCAATTTTCCCATGTGATGTCATCCCCAGTGTATCTGGTCAAGAGGTGTTAATCAAAGAACTTTACAGATGTCTTCTTATTATAAGAAACTTGTATTTGCAAATCTAACCTACCTATGTCTCTTTTGAAGTTCCCGGTAGAGTTATCGATCCCCTTTGCGGAAGCTCATCTTTGCATTACCTATGATAAGCTATCAATATGGTAGTAGATAATATCCATCAAAGCCATCCATACGGTGGTGGACAATATTTGTCATTTGTTTTTGCTAAGCTATCCATACGGTAGTAAGCAATATTTGTCACTGGACTTTGATAAGCCATACATATGGTAGTAGACAGTGTCTCAACATTTTTCGTTACCTTTGATAAACTATCAATATGGTAGTAGGTATTATATATCAAAGCCATCCATACGGTGGTTGACAGTATCAGTCATTTTCCTTTGCTAAGCTATCCATACGGTAGTAAGCAATATTTGTCACTCGTCTTTGATAAGCTATCCATATGATAGTAGACAATGTCTCATCATTTTCATTGCCTTCGGTAAGCTATCCATACGGTAGTAGGCATCATTTTTTCATTAGCTTTGATAAGCTATCAATATGGTAGTAGGTAATATCTATCAAAGTCATCCATAAGGTGGTAGACAATATCTGTCATTTGTGTTTTGGTAGTTTTAAAAACTTCTTCTAAGTTTTGCAACTTATCAGAATCAGCAGCAGAATAAATCAAACACAAACAACTTCTGGAAGACAGGAAATGAAAGCAGAGAAGTCCAGTCCCCTTGCACTTCCAAGGGATTTCATTATAATCACACAAGATTACAAATGCTCAAGCCAGCAGCAAGAGACTTCCTATGTTCAAGTAACACAATACAAGAGACTTCCAATGCTCAAGCTCACAAGCAAAAGACTTCCAATGCTCAAGCTCACAAGCAAGAGACTTCTAAAACAAAGTTACAAAGACAATGTTTGAACTTCTGATAAACAATATCAAAGTTCTAGAACAAAATAATACAACTCTAAAAACAAGACTTGTCTTAGAATTCTTAGAAAAGAAAACTAAGGTTCAACAACTGACTAGTCAGAAGTTGAAACTATTTGTCCTGAATTTTGATATAAGCTCAAGTTGTATCTAAGTTAAAAATTGCTCTTAGAAATTTAGCAGTATATCAGCGCTTTTGTTCTTGATAGATGTGTTGTTATTTGTCTTCAAATTCTTCCTCCTTTTATAGTTGATGTTGGAGCGTCTTGAATTTGAGCGGACAAAGATGAAAACAGCTACGTAGTACTGTACTAATATTTTCATTTGAAATGTGCTTATTCAAATCAAGTAAAGAATAAAATCTGATCCTTGTTTTCGAATATTCGCCCTTATCAGGAAAATAAAGATAGTACAACAGTACAAACGTCATTATCATGAGGATAACGGTCTTGTCGCGGTGATTTTTGGATACCGAGCTATTAATTAGCTTCGAATCTCAAAATTTTTAATTACACCACCCAGCTTTGATTTTCCGAAGAAGGGAGAAAGTCCGTTAAATACCCTAATTTAAAGAGATCGATGTAAGGGGGTTGGTTATACGAAGGGAAGGTATTAGCACCCTAGGTATCTATAGTATCCTATAGGAACCTCTTGTATCATCTAATCTATGCGCTTGATTTTATTTGTTTGCAAAAATGTACAAGATTTAGGGAAATAGAGTGATTGTTTGGAAAATGGCTTTTTGAATGATAAAATACTCTTGGTTTGAAATCCAAGGTTTTAAACTAAAAAGGAAAATTGATTGGATTTAAAAATGCGACTTGGTTTGAAAAAACCAAGCGTTTTTTCCTAAAGAAAATGATTGTTTGATTGATTGAATAACTTGGTTTAAAATCCAAGTGTTTTGAAAATGTTTTAATAAATGACATGTTTTGGATATTTTTGAAAAGAGGTGTTGACCTCTATTTTGGATAAAAAGGGTAATAGTTCAAGCGAAGGTACTATCGTTTTGACATAAATATCCTAAAGCGTTGAATTGCGCAAAGACACTCCGCAACGACATATAAGTCGAGGCGACGTCCGTTCCTCGGATTATTATACTAATCATGCAAACGAATAAGAATAAAATAAATCTAACCACACAATACAACCGGGGGGGAACATGCAAAGGGGAATTAAATGATAATAATAATGAACAACTATAAATTGCGCCAATTACGCGCATTAAATTATACAACCGGGGGGGAAACATGCAAAGGAGAATTAAATGATAAGAATAATAATGAACAACTATAAATTGCGCCAATTACGCGCATTAAATTATACAACCAGGGGGGAAACATGCAAAGGGGAATTAAATTAAAATACCATGACTAATTATAATAATGAAGAATAAATATAAAGCATACACAACATAATATAAATGTAAAGCATGAATATAAAGCGTAACAAATATAAAGCATGTAATGAATGTAAAACATATAATGAATAATGAACATAAAGCGCGAAACAAGCGATTTGAACATGATAAAGTAGCATATGAAGCATATATGAGATAGAGACAATCAAGAATAATAAATTATAAAGACAATCAAGAATAATAAACTATCATGTCATGGGGATTAACATAAAAATCATCAAGCATTTTAATCTATCATACAAACATACTTATGACTTTTAATTAGATAAAGTACGATTCACAATTAATCAAAACACTTAGGTCTAAACATACCATAACCAACAAGCCTAGAGCTAACATGAAAACAATTCTCAAACACCTTCTCAAATAATAAGGTGAAATCAAACAACATTCACAAGTCAAAAATGTCAAGTAAAATTAACTAAATGAGAATAGCATATAAATCTTGCATTTAATTAACAAATAAAAATTAGAAAATCATGTGACAATAGTGAAAGTTTACAAATGACAGAGGGTAACATTTTTTAATAAAAAAATTAAAGATTCATAATAAGTAAAATCAAGAAGAAGATAATTTAACAACATTAAAAGACATTTATTATCAATTAAATTAGTTAATTAATGACAAAAAAATTAAAATAAAACACAACTTTGTGCTTAAAAGGCTAAGATTGCCTAAACAAACATATATCATGTATCTTGCATCATTAGTTAATAAGCAAAATAATTTGAACAACCATTAATTAATTAATACATAATTTAAGTGATAACATTTAAATAATATGAGAAAAATAGCAAATAAATAAATTAAAAATTTATTTCATGATATATCAGTCAATAATAACCTAAAATATAATTAAAATAATAATAATCACCTCAGAAATTAAAAATAAAATTAAATAAGGGGTGAGGTGTGAATATCAGATAGTATTAGAAAGGGGGTACAGGGAAGCAAAAAAGCCCAGAAGCCCAAGCCCAGGTGCGTAAAAAAAATTGAAGCAATATCGGCCTGGATTGTGTGTGACGCACATATGTGAGATCACGCTTTACAACCGTCTGATCCTCATCAGAGAGGATCTGACGGATACGATCACGTCTGCACACCCGCCACTAGATCAATCCAAGGGACGTGATTAAATCTGGCAAATCTGAGAAACACGCATGCAGAGCAACATGGATGGATCCCATGTGGACGCGTATAGTGGCTCTATCGCCTTACTGCCGTCAGATCTTCATTTAATTAGATCATACGGTTGCGATCAAAGAGGCACACGCGCCATTGGATCCATCCAACGAACGTGTTTTAAACTGAGTGAGGACGGAGACTCACGATGGATCATCGTCTCCGTTCATCCTTCATCGTCGCCGACGCGGTTTCCGGCACCGAAGTAACAAAAACAACCCAAAAATTAATAAAAGTTACATGGTTTTGCTCGTTTTTTCACGAGGATTTCAAATATACAATTAGTTTTTCAAGATAAGGTCCATAACAGCAAAAACGAACGAGAAAATAATTTCAAATCAAAACTCAAACTCACAATTTAGCAAGAATCAAAGCAAAGTATTAACCCAGATAGTTTCTATATGTTATAACTAGATGAAACGCATTAAAAAGGTGGAAGAAAGCTACCAGAAACATGCTATAAGATCTTGAAGAAAACGTGAACTTCCTCCTTCAATTTGAGCTTCAAACCGACTCTGGAGCTTCAAATTCGTGCTTGGTTTTTGGTTCTGGAGGTTTATAGAAGGTAATAGAAGTGTTAATTGCAAGAGATAATGATGATTTAGTGTTTTTGGAATTTTGAAAAAGTGATGAAGATTGAGCTCGTCCTTGATGAATTCCTCTCCAATTCTTCCAACCCTCAGCTCTGAAATGAGACTTGTTATTTATAGGGAAAGTTTAAGTCAAGATAGGATTGAATTGGGGAGAAAGAAAGGGGTATTTTTGAGTTTTTGCAAAATGGATATATTTTGTTCTTTGATCAATCAAGGGTACACTTGTTTTGATCTGATGAATTGTGTTAAAAGGGTATATTCTAGGATCAAATGGATGGATAAGGATCAAGAAATTTTTTGGGATTTAATTTGTGATGAAAAATGATTTTAAAACAATTTAAAAACAATATTCTAAATAAATAATTGTGTGAAAATATGAAATGTTCATAAGATGCATGGATTAAATTGAAAATAATTGAAAAAGGTTTGAATGAAAAAGGTTACTTGTGATGGAAGAAATCAATTTTTGAATTTAAATGTAATAATAATGTGAATAAAATAATATAAAATAAAATTGAAATTAAAAATATTTTGGATATATTTGTCAAATATAAAAATAATGGGAATAAGGTTTTAAAATAAAACATAAAAAGATGGAATAAAATAGTGCGACGCGTGTGCTTCTCTGATCGTAGCCGTCATATCTCATTAAATGAGGATCTGACGGTGGTAAGACGATAGAACCACAATACGCGTCCACACTGGATCCATGCCTGTTGCTCTGCACACGTGTTCCTTAGATTTTTCCAGATTTAATCACGGCCTTTGGTTTGATCCAATGGCGCGCGCGTGAGCATGATCGTATTTGTTTGATCCTCTCTAACGAGGATCAGACGGCTGTAAAGCGTGATCACGCATGTGTGCGTCACACACAATCCAGGCCCACATGTTTCAGATTTTTTATTTATTTATTTTTTTTCGCGTGTGCTTTGGGCTTTCTGGGCTTTTTGCTTCTTTGTACCCCCTTTTATTTTTGACCTGCTATTCACACCTCCCCTTCATTTAATTTTATTTTTTTAATTTCTGAGATGATTATTATTATTTTAATTATATTTTAGGTCATTATTAACTGATATATTATGAAATAAATTTTTAATTTATTTATTTGCTATTTTTCTCACATTATTTAAATGTTATCACTTAAATTAGGTATTAATTAATTAATGTTTGCTAAATTATTTTGCTTGTTAATCAATGATGTAAGATGCATGATATATATTTGTTTGAGCAATTTTATCTCATTAAGCACAAAGTTATGTATTATTTTAATTTTTTGTCACTAATTAATTAATTTGAGTGTTAATAAATAGCTTTAAATGTTGTTAAATTAATTTTTCTTGATTATTATTTATTATGAACCCTTATTTTTTTTATTTATTAAAAACATTACTCTCTGCCCTTTGCTTATTTTCACTATTGTCACATGATTTTCTTGTTTGTTTTATCTTATTTTTGTTAATTAAATGCAAGGTTTACATGTTATGATTTTTAGGTAACCCTACTTGACATTTTTACTTGTTAATATTGCTTAAATTCACTCTATGGTTTAAGAATATTCTTGAACCATGTCTCCATGTTAGCTCTAGGTTTATTGGTTATGATATGTTTAGTCCTAAGTGTTTTGATTAAATTGCGAGTTATACTTTATCTAATTAAATTCATAAATATGCTTGTATGTTAGATTAAAATGCTTGATGATTTTTATATTAATTCTCATGACATGATAGTTTATTATTCTTGATTGTCTTTATAGTTCTTGATTATCTCTATCTCACATATGCCTCATATGTTACTTTATCATGTTCATATCGCTTGTTTCGCGCTTTGCGTCCATTATTCATTATATGTGTTTATATTCATCACATGCTTTATATTTGTCATGCTTTATATTCATATTTTGCATCTATATTATGTTGTGTATGCTTTATATTTACTTTTCATTATTATAATTAGTCATTATTATTATCATTTAATTCCCCTTTGCATGTTTCCCCCCTGGTTGTATAATTTAATGCGCGTAATTGGCGCAATTTATATTTGTTCATCATTATTATCATCGTTTAATTCCCCTTGGCATGTTTCCCCCCTGGTTGTATATTTTAATGCGCGTAATTGGCGCAATTTATAGTTGTTCCTTATTTACTATCATTTGAATCCCCTTTGCATGTTCCCCCCCCCCCCCCCCCCCCCCTCCCCCCGGTTGTATTGTGTGGTTAAAGTTTTTTTTACATTTATTCTTATTCGTTTGCATGATTAGTATAATAATCCGAAGAGAGGGCGTCGCCTCGACTTGTATGTCGTTGCGGAGTGTCTTTGCGCAATTTGACGCTTTAGGATATTTATGTCAAAACGATAGAACCTTCGCTTGAACCATTACCCTTTTAGCCAAAATAGAGGTCAACACCTCTTTTCAAAAATACCCAAAACATGTCACTTACTAAAACACTTTCAAAACACTTGGATTTTAAACCAAGTTATTCAACCAATCAAACAAATCATTTTCTTTAGGAAAAACACTTGGTTTTTCAAACCAAGTAGCATTTTCAAATCCAATCAATTTTCTTTTTCGATTAAAACCTTGGATTTCAAACCAAGAGTATTTTGTCATTCAAAAACCATTTTCCAAACAATCACTCTATTTCCCTAAATCTTGTACACTTTTGCAAACAAATAAAATCAAGCGCGTAGATTAGATAATACAAGAGGTTCCTATAGGATACTATAGATACCTAGGGTGCTAATACCTTCCCTTCGTATAACCAACCCCCTTACCTCGATCTCTTTAAATTAGGGTATTTAACGGACTTTCTCCCTTCTTCGGAAAAATCAAAGCTCGGTGGTGTAATTAAAATTTTGAGATTCAATGCTTCTCAATAGCTTGATATCCAAAAATCACCGCGACAAAGGCTATCACTGGTGGAAACGTCAAGACCTGGCCTAAGAAAGGGAAGCTGCAGGCTAGCAAGCTCACACCAATTTACAACATCCTTAACAGGATTGCTGCTGCTAACTGGGTACCAACCACACACAACTGTGATGTGGCTACAGGTTTGGCTAGGTTTATCTATACTGTAGGTAGCAAAATTAACTATGATTTTGGTACTTATATTTTTGACCAGACTGTTAAGCATGCCAAAACCCTAGCTGTTAAGTTGCCCATTGCTTTTCCTTCTCTGTTGTGTGGAATCATATTGAGCCAGAGACCTGATGTTCTGGGCAAGGATGATTTGTCTTGCAGAAGAGAGTCTGCTATTTCTTTTAGTCTCAAGTAGTCTGATGTGACTCGTGATGTGGGCACACCCAACTCAACTGGTGGAATGTCTAGGAAAGACATGATTGCTGCTTTAAGGGAAACATGTAAGGCTCTGGATGAGAAGAAGACCAAGCTGGAAGCATTCATTGCTGGACTGGAGCTTGAGGATGAGCAAACAATGGCCGAGGATGAGGAATTGGAGGAGGAGCCCAATGACTCTGAGGCTGAGGAAACTGATGGGAGCCAAGATATTTGAATTTTTGTAATTCATTGATATTTCCCTGTAATCAGTATTTCCTTTGTTTTGCTTGTATTTTATGGGCTGTGCCCTGAATTTCTGTTGCACCTATGTGTGCTTGATTCTGTACTTGCTGCACTTATAATGGCCTGAGTGCTCTTTGCTGTTCATGCACCATCATCTCTATATCTATGCTATCTGCATTCTATGGTGTTTTCATTTACTCTCTATGTTTTTGACTTTATTTGTCAAAATTCTGGCTAAAAAGGGGGAGTATAAATTAAAATGAACAATTCTTTGAAGTCTTAACTGCAGCAAATTGTGATGTGTGCACATTTGACTACACATATGGCATACATGCTTATTTTTCTTCAAAATTTTTCTCAACAAACTTTTGAAGAATTAGTTTTCTAAAGCATGTCTTTCTGAAGACTTAATCTGTACATTTTCAATTGGGTGATGCATTCTTAAGAAGCTTATTTGAAGATGTTAATTTGTGTGATGTTTGATACATCTGTGAGGTTTTTAACTTGGTCATGCATTCTGAAGAAGCCAGGTTTAAAAACATTTGTACGTCTCTCTACAAGGTCATGCATTCTGAAGAAGCCTATAGAAGATGTGATATTCAGGGGGAGTACTTGGAAAGTGCTCTAATACAAAGGGGAGTAAACTACTACATGTTTGCATGAATCTATGCATAGCTGCGTTTACTACCCTCCCTCATGTGTGCATGGAATCTCATGCTTGTATGTGTGTGGGAATTTATTTTTCTCAGTCTTTAGGAATTTATTTTTCCTATTTGTGTGATAGTTTATTTCTCTCCAAATCTATCAGGCTCATATCCGCTGCTGCAATCCTCTGTTGTGCCTACACATCTCTCCAAGTCTTATTGGCTGACTCAAAGATTATTGTAGCCAAAATTTGCCAAAGGGGGAGATTGTTGAGGATTTTAGGGTGTTGGCTTCATTTGGTAAAATAAGCCTAATTCCATGATGTGGAGCATGATGTGTGGCACATCAGGATTCACATCTGGACGCCCTAGCTGGACGCGCCTTTCATTGTTTTACGCGTGATCTTTTGAAAAGATTTGTTTTTCAAATAAAATCATGCCAGCTTGCGCGCCAAGGAACAAGATAATCTGTCATGGTTCTGTTTTATTTTATTGGCCGACTTTGATCAAAAAGATTTGAAACAAACAATTAAAAGATTATGATCAAATAAATCTCAAGGCAAATTTATTGAAGGCTAACTCGTCAAAGCCCATGAAGCTTGTTCTATATAAAGGAAGACTGAAGACATTATTATGTGTGTGAAATCAAGAAGCTAAGTCTACAAATTGAGTCTTAGGTTTTAGTTCTTTAGTTGTTCTTTGTGAGCCTTCACTTGGATCATGTTTTGATACAAGTAAGGACTGAATTTAATAGAGTTGTAATCTCTAGTGTTCTTTCTCCAAAGCTTTGAAGCAAGGAGTTAGATTGTGCAACACTCTAAGCCTTTAGGTAAGAGTGCATAGTTTTCTAGGAGTGTGTCTCCAAACTGAGTTTGTTATTAAATCCTTACTGGGTAAGGTTGAGGGGGAGTGAGCAGAGGTTTTCATATCTAGGAGTTCCTAGGTAGGATTAGCACAGGTAGTGATTAAGTGATAAGTTGTAAACGGGGGAGTTTAGCTTTGAATTGATACTACCATAGTGGATTCATCCCTGGATAGGTATCCTCCAGATTAGGGCTTGTTTAAAGCGCCGAACTGGGTTAACAAACTCTGTGTTGTTTATTGTTTTCTGCACTTTATATTGTTTCCTTGTTCATCAAGTTCAGTATGTCCACGATGTTGGCACATTAGGCTACACAACATACTATTCCTAAGGTGTACACATTGTGCTGCACATCTGACACTTGCCACCAGAATTTCACTTACGTTTTAAAAGTTCCATTTTGGTCCCTCACGTTTCCACTGTTTGCATTAGTTAGTCCCCTCCGTCAAATTTCTCATTGACGTCGTTTGAACAGTACACGTGGCAGACGGATTTGTACATGTGGACGTTAATATATGCTGACTGAACTCTTTTTTTTTTAATTAAAATTAATAGATGAAACATATAATAGACTGGCCCCAATTCAAAAAATTAGGGTTTTCTACTTCTTCTTCTTCCCAAAACGAACTGCAAATCTAACCATCAATGGCAGGCAACAACTCATCAAACGGTGTTGGAACAAGATCCAGCAGTAGTCGTTTTCATAACTCTTCAAATTCACAGCAGTTCTGTGTTGGTGGTGGATTGATTTTATCAACACCCACTTGTAAATGTGGAAAATTTTGTGTTCTTCGAACTGCTAAGACTCTTGCAAACTATGGGCGAAAATTTTGGGGCTGCAAAAACTATAAGGTATGTAGTTACTATTGAATTTAAATTTTATGGTTAAAATTTGTTGGGGATGAAAATATGTCAAATTTTGTGATGCAGAATTTGTTTAAATTCTTATAACTCTGGAAGGGATTCCATAAAATCACATGATGTTGGGTGCAATTACTTTGATTGGTTTGACAATGAAGAAGTTAATGGAAAGAAGCATGTGTTGAAGATTTTGATTCTAAGATTGAAGAAATTGAAATGTTGCTTGATGAAAAGAAATTGAAGATTAAAGAATGTGAAGTCAAACTACAGGACCAGGACATGAAACTTGCAAAGCAAAAGAAGAAGATTAAGAAGATGAAGGAAGAAATGTTGTCTGCAAAAAAAATGTTAAAACTTGTTTGTGTTGGATGTTTTGTATGTTTATGTTTGATTGTTGTTTTAGTTGCAATGATTTGGGCAATATTAGTAGTATGAATGTAATGTGATTTAGTGTAGTTAAGTTAGTCAGATGTTGTCTTTTTATGTATTGTGGTGAATGTAATGAAATTGTCCTTTTAATGTATTGTGGTGAAAGCAAAAGAACAAGTTAATGAAATGTACTTTGGCCAATATTTAGTAATGAAATTGTTCTTTGTCAATTAGTCTCATAAGACTCAAAGGATTTAAAATAAGTCATTCATATTTAGCATTAAGACTCGTATATTAGTGTAGTTAAGTTAATGACCTATAATTCACTCACACTAATATAATGTTTTCATATTAGTGTAGTTAAGTTAATAAGTCATTCATTCATCTTAAAATAGAACAAGGGAAACCTTTAATAATAGCATTAAGACTCAAAGGATTTTAAATAAGTCATTCATATTATATCATAAGGTCATTACATAACAGTACCAAAAGACCATTATAGGTCATTGCATATCATGATCCAAAAGACCATTATAGGTCATTACATAATCTAAGCTTGCAATAGCATGACAGTACCTAAGTTAATCTTATCAAAATACCATAATATCAATACCTAAACCAAATGTAAGCTTGCAATAGAAAGTCATTACATATCAGTACCAAATCTAAGCTTGCAAAATAAAGTCATTACACAAGTTTTCAAAATAAAGCTTTATACATAAGCTTCAAAATAAAGTCATAACCTAGTAACTCTAAACCAAACTGCTATGGTTTAAAAGGTGGCTTTTCTGAACTTCTTGGTGGCTTGAATGGTGCCTTTGGTGGTGCCTTTGTTGGTGCCTTCCCTACTCCCTTTGTTGGTAGTTCAGTTTTGTTTCTCTTGATAGGAGACTTTCTTGTGGCAGGGACCGGTTGTGTTGTTGCTTTAGCCCTTTTCCTCTTGACTGGTGACTATGTTATGGGTACTGCAGGCTGAGTAGCAGGTAATACCTCTCTATTTCTTGGTTACTTTCTTGTTGGCACTACAGGTTGAGTAACATGTAACTCATCCCTATTTCTTGGTGACTTTCTTGTGGCTGCAACTGCTTCAGAAGCTGCAGTAGTGGCATGTGCATTAGCATGTATTAAAGCATTAATGAATTAATAAAGGGATAGCATGTAGTAAATTATTAGAATGTACTAAATTATTACCATTTGTTGGTGCAATAACAAGAGTATTGGCTGATGCAGTAGAAGGTGGGGTAAAAGCTGCATTAGCAGGTGCTTCAGAAGCTGCAGTAGTGGCATGTGCATTAGCATGTATTAAAGCATTAATGTTTTAATTAAGGAATATCATGTAGTAAATTATTAGCATGTAGTAAATTATTATCATTAGCAGTTGATGTATCAGTGGTTGTAGGAGCTGCTGCAGGATGCGGAGGGGGAGGTGGAGGTAACTTGCATGTTGATTTGTTATGCCCTGGTTCGCCACACCGTCTACAACCTTGTTTCATTCCTTTCTTATTCAACATACCAGGTTCCCTAAGCAATTCTCCCTCCTCTCTATTTCTTCTCATTTTTGGTCTTCTAGGTTGTCTCCTAATTGGTGGTGGTTGCAAGTCAGTATATTGTGTTTTTTCCCAGACAGATTGACCATTGACTGGTTTTATTAAAGGTGTGTAGCATGCCTCATATGTCTCCTTCCTGTAGTAGTTTGGTATATAGTCTTCAGGCTTTTGAACTTTTTTCAAAATACTTGCAATAGCATGGCAACAAGGGATTCCAGTGAACATCCATTTTCTACAACTACATTCCTTAAGTTGCAAATTAACAACAAAATTGTCTCCAGTCATTCCTATATATGGCTGAGAGTAGCTCAAAGTTTATGCCACCAGATTGCCTAGGCATCCACATATTAGTATGTTCAGTCTCTTTATGAAGCTTCTTTTTAATCTTGGGTAATATGCTTCCTTCAAACTTGGCAGCCTGCTCCCTATTCTTTTGACATCTCTCCATAAGATACACTCTTATTTCTTCCATCATGGTGACTATTGGTTTCTGTCTTGAACCAACAATCACATAATTAAAAGCTTCTGACATGTTGAGTAGTGTGTCACACTTGGGCCCAGGTTTGAAATAAGATTTACTCCAGAACCTAGGTGATATTTGGATAAAGTACTTGAATGCATCAAGATTGGCCTTCTTCATTTCATCCATTTCCCTCTTCCAAGCTTGTGGATATGTTGCATTGCCAGCCCTCCACATAAGTAACTTCAAGTTCTTTCCAGGGAATCTTTCCTAAAGTTGTTGTAAAGGTGCCTGACACAGAATCTCTGATCAACACCAGGCAAAAGCTCATCAATGGCTGGTAACAAACCCTACAAAAAATAGAATTACAAAAAAATTAATATATGTATAACTACAAAACATAACAAAAATTTACAACAAATTAGTGATACCTTTTGTTGATTACTGATGAATGTATAAAGACTGCAGCAATTGGTTCCACCTAAGTCATTGATCAGCAATTGTAGGAACCATGTCCAAGAATCTCTTGTCTCTCTTTCAACCACAACATAGGCTATTGGAAGCATTTGGTCATTAGGATCCCTACCTATGGCAGCAAAGAGTTGTCCCCCATAATATCCCTTCAAAAAACACCCATCCAAACCAATGATAGGCCTACATCTTAGGAAACTTTCTTTACAAGATTTTAAACAAACATACATTCTTTGAAAATGTGGACAGATTGGTCTTCCAGGTGCCTCTATATCTGCTTCAGTAGGAACACAGTCTTGTATAGCAATCAGTACAATGGATCCAGCATTTGTTTTCAACAACTCATGAGTATAATCATGTAATCTAGTATACTGCACTCTAAAGGAACCATTTACTAAATCAAAAGCTTTTTCTCTTGCTCTATAAGCCATGCCTTTGGTAATAGAATTATTCCATTTCTTTTGGGTTCTCTCTTGTATGTCAGTCAACTTTATAGTAGGATTTTATTTCACAGTTGACTGCAATTTGTTACTCAACCAATCTGAACTTAGCAAATTAACACGTGGTTCCCTGGGGCAATCATGTTTCTCAGATACCTTTCTCAACTGCCATGTCTCTTTATCCTTTAAATAAAAGCAGTATATCTCCCAATCACACCCACCACCTTGACATTTACCCCTAATTCTTCTCCTGTCATTCTTAACAAATTTCACCTTCCTATTAGAGTGAAGAGAATAAGTTCTCACAGCTTCTATAAATGATCTTTTTGTAACAAAGTAGGTACCTTCTTCCCACTTATAGTCTCTCATATTCTTAGGCTGCACAAATGTTGCAAACTTTTTCCTAGACACCACTTCACCTTCTATATCAGTCTCAAAATCACTTACAAGCTCATCAGTAGCATACTCAGCATCACTCAACCCTCTAGCAACCTCATCATCTCTCATCATACAATGAAACATCATCAGAATGATCACTAAAATACTCATGTTGAGGTTTTTTACCCACATCCTTCTTTGGTCTCCCATTCTTTCTAAGGACTAGTTTTTTACCCTTGTGTCCTTCTTTGTAATTTCCTTATCCTTCTTTGTATTTTTCTTGCCTTGTACAGTGCTTGTTGAATCAGCATTCATCTGCCTAGCATAATTGATTGGTGGCGGTGATTGTGGTGCATCATCCAGCAGTGGAAAACCACCATTAGCATCATTTTCTTCCTTATCAAATATAACTTCCCTAACACTATCATCACTTTTGTCACCTTTTTCAGAATAGTATCCCTGACCAAATATCTCACTATGAACATCATTCTCATTATCTAAAACAACAACACTACTTTGTCTAATTATCTCACAATGACCATTGTCATCAACTTCCTCTAGATTAGCAGGCCTTAAAACATAGTTAGGGCCATTATCAACATACACATGAACACTCCCATTGTTATTGGCTATTTCAATCATTCCAAAAGCACCTTTATCATCTTTTATCTCTCTAAGCCCTAGGCCCAACTCCTTTGTGGGGTCATTATACCACATTCCTATGATATGGTCAGGGTGGACACTTTTACCCATTAAAATATCTGAAATCTCCCAATATGACCACTTATCGGGGTCACAATTCCACTCAGAATCTTTCCCAACATAATCCAATGTTGTCTTATTACTAAAACAACCCCCATAATGAAAAACACACACAAAACAACCATCATCTTCCATTACCTATACGTTATAAAGACAAAGTTGGGACCACTATCAGAAAACAACTATTAAACTAACATACATTCAATACATAAAATAACATACAGACAAGAATTGACCACAACCTAGATTAAACTAACAATAAATCCTAAAATATATGGACCTACAAATAAATAAACAACTCTTAACCAAGAGAATCGCATACCACAAACAAAACAAACAAACAGAGAATCGCATAAGACAGAGAAAATCGCACCAGAGAACACGAGGAAGATGAAGTAACAAGATATGTCACAAGAAAGGGGGGGGGGGGGGGGGGGGGGGGGTTGAATTGTGACCTTTTAAAATTTTGCTGCAATACTAAAAGTTGTTAGATAAAATGATTAGTAAAAATTACACAGTTCGGAGACCACTTAGAGAACGTTCTCAGACTGGTATGTTAAGTTAAAAGTGATGTGTGTGATTTTGTGTTTGATTAAGATAAAGATAAGGGAAAGAGAGCATCAAACACCAATGATTTTATCCTGGTTCACCCTCAAATGATAAGGGCTAGTCCAGTCCCCACTTGCGTGAGATTATCCAATAATAATCTAGACCAAGATTACAATCAACTTCAAACCCTTAACCTAATCCAAGGTTAAGAAATCAATCAGTAATCACCTACTAATTTAACTCCACTACTCAATCAATTCTTCCTAATTGACTTGAGTTTACAACTTACAAATGATTTGTATATGAAGTGGATCTTTAAAGCTTATACTAACCTAAACTGGTTTGTATAGCTTATAAATAAATTACACTCAAGATACTCAAAGATATTTAGATCCTATATTCTATTGAGCTTTGGAGTATGAGTGAAAAGAATAGCTTAGATTGCTTTGTGATTGTAAGTGATAAAACTATTGATTGCTTGTGAAACTCCTGCCCTTCAAAGTTGCCTTCACATGCTATTTATAGATGAAGAAGTCCTTTGGATATTTGAACTTCAAATATGACAGTTGAGAGTGCCAAAGTAGCCGTTGTGAGTGAGGCAAAAAGGTCCAGTCAGATTTTGTACTTTTAAGTAGTTCTTGGGAACATTCTTCTGATTGTCTTTAAAATGTGCCACTAAGAGGATGTCAGATTTATCCGTTCTTGACAACTGTAATGGGTTGTAATTGATCATATATCCGTTGTAAAGTAATAGCCCATATGTGAAAATAGATAGGTACAGTTTTGGATAAGAATGAAGCTTGTATGAACAAAATCTGGGAGACCATTCTCTTGGATGTTGGAGACCATAGTTTCTTCATGAGAGAGTAATGCCAACTCGTTTGTTAAGTTGCTACAAGCTGTGTGACAGTTGTAGAACAACAATGAAACTTGTAGAGTAGCCACTATTCATGTGTCCTTGCAAGGACGTGTGATTAGTAAGGTGATGGTACTTATTCCTTCACATTTTGACAAGTGTTTGTACTATGATTATATTCAAATCTTCTTCTCAAACCGGTACAACTTGTTGTCTATTCCTCATTGGTCTAGATTAAATCTTCTAATGATATCTTTGGAGAACATAGAGCCTTTACAATTATATGTGACAATGATGTTCTTAACTTTGCTCCATGAAGAAGGTTCATAACTCAAAAATGATTCCTTGCCTTAAATGACTTATTCCAAACTGTAGTGATACTATAAATAACTGATGAGAAAAGTTCTTTGTTGTCTTGTATCACGTTGACTTAATTAAGTGCTTATTCAATGATGTACGTATCCTGGAGACCGTTCTGAGATCATTCTCCAGACATAACTTGGAAATTCTTTATCTTGTGATTAAAATATAATGATTTTAATTCCTTGTATCTGTCTTATATTAATTCACTCAAAAGCACTTGTTAGATCACAAGATGATCAGAATCTAATTAAAATTTAATTAAGATTATTTGTCATCTTTAAAACATCGAAATAGATTTTGTCTCAACAATCTCCCCCTTTTTGATGATGACAAAAACTTAATTAGATTTTAGATTGTGATTCTGATTAAATAAAAATGAGTAATAATACTTAATGATTTAATCAAAGAACTGCCCCTCAATTTTTGTATTCTATATCATGTTATGAAATTGTGCTTATGCAAATTGAGTAAGAATTAAAAGCATAGGATTTTGAATCAAAGAGGAAGTATCAGAGTATGATTAATTCAAAGTTTTAAATTTTGATATAATCTATTATATCAAGAGAAGATATATAATTCCTAAGCATGCATTTAATTTGATCATAACAAGTTAATGATACTTAAACATTCTTCATTCATTCAAAAGTTCAGAATTAAAACAACATAGTAGGAGAAGTTAAAAACTTCTCATCCTATCTCAAAAGATTCTGAACATACAATAATTGCATACAAATTTAAACAGATAGTTCATAAAAAAAGGGTAGACAACAAACAGTTCTTTAATTAAAGCAGTAAAAATTTGAATTTTTTCTTCTCAACTCCCCCTAAAATCTTCAGAATCTCTCCCCCTTTTGACATCAACAAAAAGGCACTTGGGGAGGTATCACACTCAGCTACTGTGGAACAGTAGGAGATGAGTCATCCGAGCTTGTGGAGGAGTTAAACTTTGGCAAATCTTGGGCTGGTGGAGCAAGATTGAATGGTGGTGGATTGACACGCATAGCAGGGCATAATTCTTCAACAAGCCAAGTTTTGAAAATTTCATGTTCCTTCATCATGTAAGTCATCATGGTATTTTGAATACACATGGTTTCAAATAGCTTGGCCATATCCTTCCTAGTCCTAGATACATCCTTCTCAACCTTAGACCTCTTGGGAGGCCTTATATCCTGAAGTGATATGTTCTCATAACAGTGAGAAGCAATAGGATCATTTGAAAGAGGATTGGTACAAAATGAACTGAAAGATGCAAAATTCTGAGGGAAGGAAGGTAGTGATGTTCCTGCATCAGTGAATATGGGTTGTGGCATTTTGGGAAAGCTTGGAAGAGGGGATCTTATCAAGTTTCTTAAGAATTCAGAGTTTTGAAATGAATCAACTGCAGATTGAGTTGACGTTATTGTTTGGGGAAACAAGGTGGTGTTGACAGAAGTTGACAGACCATCAAATAAAACATTGATGAATTTTTTTAAAGAGCTATCTAGGTTAGAACCTAAAACCTGATCAAACTCTAGGGATACAGAAGGATTTTGAGGAGGAACTGGATTACCTTCATAAAGAATTTCTTTGCCTTTAGCATTTGTTGCAGAGGCAGGGAGAATGGTCTCTGAATGGTCTTTTATTGTGGTTACCACTTCAGCTAGAAGCTCCAGGTTATCCATAAAGACTTCTTGATCCTTAAAAGCTTCTCTTTTCCCCTTTGTTCCTTGTTCGTCAATCGTATGATCTTCAAACTCAATCGGATGCTTCATTCTTCCAATATTTTTCAAGGAAAAAGTGGTTGAAGAGTTCAATCCTTGTTCTCCAGCAAAGTCAACTTTAAAGTGCTTGAACACTTTAGTCAGAAACATCCCATAGGGCAGAGTGACTTTCCTAGTTCCATTTTCAATGGTGTAGATCATGTGTTTGATTAAGACATATGGTAGATTCAGCTTGATCCTTTTTGACATATGATAGATCATCATCATGTCATTTTCTGTCACTTTGTCCTTGCTTCCTTTTTTGGGAAAGATGGAGTGAAGGCACATGTTGTGAAGCATTTTGAATTCATGTTTAAGATTAGAGGAGGATGGTGGTTTTGAAAAGTCAGTGCCAGGCTCAAATAGGTCACTCATGAGGTTACTCTTTTCTATGTCTATCAGAACAAACCAAGAGGATCCGTAGACTTTGTTTCCTTCAGTTGGAAGATTTAAGAGTTCTCCAAGCAACTCTTCTGTGATCTTAATCTTTTTGCCCTTAATCTCAGGGGCAATTTGATTTCTTTCTGAGGATATTGAAGCATTGAAATAGAATGCTTTAATCAGAGAGGGATAATGAGTTTCTCTCATGGTGAAAAGATGAGTCCAACCAAGAGGATTAGTGTATTTGGTTAGGTGATGACTTGTGTTTATGAGTTCATCAAAATTGTAAACTCTACGAGGAAGCACAGGTTTGTTTTTGGCAAATTTTTCAAAACTTTCCAAATGAGTTTCAAGAATTAGAGGGATGGATTTTTTGAGTTGTTTGATGGGGATATCATCGTTCTCAGAGGTTTTGGGTTTCTTGGAGGATTTTGGTTTAGTTTTAGAAGATGAGCCTTTTCTAGAATAGGTAGAGATTGGAGCAGATTTTGGTGAGTCTGAGTTTTCTTCCTCAGGATCATTGATAGAGATTTCATACACATTTGTGTCAATTGGAGGAATCAAAGGATTTTACTTTCTTTGCTTTATGGGAGACAGAGGCAGTTTTGGTAACTGTCTTGGTTTGGGAAGGTGGTGGTGTAACAGTTACATTTTCAGGAGTGATTGTGGTGTTAATGTTTATTTGAGAACATTGAACAGGTTCAATGTTGTGAGAGACAGTTACAGGAACAGTAGGAACAATGCTAATGGGGATTGGAACGGTTCTAATGTAGATTTGGCTAATCTCGAGGGTTTTGACTGAAGTTTGGTTTGCATGTTCAGGAAATTGAACACTTAAAGCACGAGGTTGAGTTTCAAACTCATTATAATGGTCAGAGAGCGATTTGTAAGAAGAGTTGGAGGAGGTTTGTTTACCTGAGGAATTTGGAGGTGAAGTAGCAGAGGGTGGTGAAAGAGAGCGAGTGGATGATGATGATGATGAGGTTTCCCTTCTTAACTTGATTCCAGGCATCTTGGTTCTTGCCATTTTTTCTTGAGAGATGAGAAGAAGATTGAGGGTTTTGAGGGTGAATAGTGAAAAGGGAAAAAAAAATTGTGAACAGTGAAGAGAAAAGGTTTTTTACGAGAGAGAGAAGAATATTGGGTAAGGTGAAGAGTAAATGGAGTGTTGTATTGGATAAATAAAGGAAGATGATTTGAGAGAGTGTATGAAGAATATGAAAGACTTGGGATATGTTAGGTGTAGGTTAGTACTCATACAACTATTTGGGTGTACTTGAGAAAACAAAAAGAAATAATTATAATTATGAGGTAAGAGAGAGAGTTGCCAGCGAAGGTGATTCTTGGGAGAGGAAGAGTTTTCTAAACATTTTAGTTTTAAGGGAATTAATTTAAAATAAAACAACATATCTAATCACATAAAAAGGGTTATGCTTATTATTGAGAGAACGTTCGTTCAACGGTCTCCAGAATTTTAGATTTTGATCAACAATGGTCAGTTGGGATTTTTAATAATTTTTAAATTTTCTTTAATGAAATTAAATCTATCTTCAACTAAAGGTTTTGTAAAAATATCAGCTAATTGATACTCAGTATCCATAAATACTAATTCAACATCCTTTTTGCAAACATGATCACGTATGAAATGATGCTTAATTTCAATGTGTTTTGATCTAGAATGTTGAATGGGGTTTTTTGACAGATTTATAGCACTAGTATTATCACAGAGAATTTTTATATTTGTGTACCTTAATGAAAAATCTTCAAGTTGGTTTTTGATCTATATCACTTGAGAACAACAATTTGCAGCTGATACATATTCTGCTTCAGTTGTTGATAGTGTTATGGTATTCTGCTTTCTACAACACCAACTAACAAGAGCTTCCCCAAGAAATTGACATGCTCCACTTGTGCTTTTTCTTTCTATCTTATCTCCAGCATAGTCAGCATCACAGTAGGCTTTCAAATCAAAATTGGATCCCTTTTTGTACCAGAGACCAACATCAGAGGTTCCCACCAAGTATCTGAATATTTTTTTAACTGCAGTAAGATGTGATTCTCTTGGAGAGGTTTGAAATCTAGCACATAGAACAATTGAGAAAACAATGTCTGGTCTACTAGCAGTTAAATATAGAAGTGATCCAATCATCCCTCTATATTCCTTTTCAGATATATGTTTCCCATTTTCATCTTTGTCCAGATTTGTTGATGGATGCATGCGAGTAGTCACGATCTTTGCTTCATTCATCTTATATTTTTTGAGGAGATCTTTAATATATTTTTCTTGACTAATGAAGATTCCATTTTCTTGTTGCTTGATTTTCAAGCCAAGAAAGAATCTGAGTTCTCCCATCATACTCATTTCAAATTCACTTTGCATAAGGTTTGAAAAATCCTCACACATTTTTTCATTGGTAGCACCAAATATGATGTCATCAACATATACTTGAACAATTAATAAATCTTCATTATTAGTTTTTCTGAAAAGGGTAGTATCAATTTTTCCTCTAGAAAAACCATTTTCAAGTAAAAATGTGCTTAATCTTTCATACCAAGCTCTAGGAGCTTGCTTAAGTCCATAAAGAGCTTTGGTTAGTTTAAAAACATGATTTGGTTTATGTTCATCTTTAAAACCAGGAGGTTGATGTACATAAACTTCCTCATTTAGGAAACCATTTAAAAATGCACTCTTGACATCCATTTGAAAAAGCTTAAAACATTTATGGGATGCATATGCAAGTAAAATTCTAATTGCTTCTAACCTTGCTACAGGTGCAAAGGTTTCATCATAGTCTATTCCTTCCTGTTGATTATAGCCTTGTGCAACAAGTCTAGCCTTGTTTCTTATCAACTTACTATTTTCATCAAGTTTATTTCTGAAGACCCATCTAGTACCAATGATGGAATGATATTGTGGAGATGGCACCAACTTCCAGACTTCATTTTTCTCAAATTGTAGCAATTCTTCTTTCATGGCATCAATCCATGATTCATCTATGATTGCTTCATCAATTGTCTTTGGTTCAATCTGAGAGATCATTGCTAGATTATTTTCTGTAGCTTGAAAGGACCTTCTGGTTCTTACACCATCTGTGGTATCTCCTATAATCTGCTCTTGAGGATGATATCCTATTGTCCTCCAGGTCTTAGGAGATTCTTGAGAAGAAGTTGAAAGATCTTCAGTTTGATTTTTTACAGAAGGTTGTTCCTCTTCTTCATCATTTATAGTTTGACTAGGTAGATCTTCAAACTCATCAAATTTAACATGCATACTTTCTTCTAAAGATTTTGATGTTAAATTGTAAACTCTATAGGCTTTAGAGGTTAGAGAATATCCTAGGAATATACTCTTATCTGATCTAGCATCAAACTTTCCTAAGTTTTCTTTGGTGTTTAAAACGTAGCAATAACATCCAAAGATATGAAAATAAGATATGTTTGGTTTTTTATCATTCAATAATTCATAAGGAGTTTTATCTAAAATCTTTCTTATGGTGCATCTGTTTAAGATATAACATGCAGTATTAATTGCCTCAGCGCAAAAATATTTTTAAACATTTGATTCATCAATCATTGTCCTGGCAATTTCCTGTAGGGTTCCATTTTTCCTCTCAACAACTCCATTTTGTTGAGGAGTTCTTGGACAAGAGAAATTATGAGAAATGTCACTTTCATTAAAGAAGGATTCAAATTGATAATTTTCAAATTCTACACCATGATCACTTCTTACAGAGATATTTGTTTAAAATTGATAATTTTCAAATTCTACACCAAATTGATATTTGTTTCTTTTTCATTTTGAATCCTTTTACATAAAGTTTTAAATGATTCAAAAGATTCATCTTTATGTTTTAGAAAAAGAACCCATGTGAATCTTGAATAATCATCTACAATGACAAAACCATAATTCTTCCCTCCTAGACTAGTAGTTTTGACAGGTCCAAAAAGGTCAATGTGAAGTAGTTCAAGAGGTTTCTTTGTTGAAATAAAGTCTTTAGGTTTGAAACTACTTTTGGTTTGTTTACTCTTTGTACAACTTTCACATAGTTTATCTTAGTCAAAACTTATCTTTAGTAACCCTCTAACTAGATCAAGCTGAGAAAGTTTTGCCATTGTTCTCATGCTTATATGTCCTGCTCTTTTATGTCAAATCCATTTGTCTTTTTCAAGAGATATAAAGCATGATTCAGCAGGCAGTTCATCTAAGTACAGAACATACGCATTTTTCTTTCTTGATCCATAAAAGAGTGTTTCTCCAGAAGATGTTTGTTTTATTTCACAGGTTTGAGTTTTGAAAATAACTTCAAGACCATTGTCACAAAGTTGTCTAATGCTTATTAAGTTATGTTCAAGACCCTCAACATAGTGAACATTTTCAATTTTAGCTGAATTAATCTTACCAATAATTCCTTTACCTTTGATGCTAGCTTTTTCATTGTTTCCAAAGGTGATTGAACCTCCTTCTTTCTTTTCAAAAGAAAGAAAGCTATGTCTGTCTCCAATCATATGCCTTGAGCAACCACTGTCCAAGTACCAAGGCTTTCTCTTGACAGTTAGGAGACATTCCTGCATTTGAGGTTAGTAAGTTGTTTGGTACCCATACTGACTTGGGTCCTTGAGAGTTAGTGTTTCTAGAAATCTGTCTGTTTTTGTTAAGATTTATATTTCTTGGGAGACTGTTCAGAGAATGGTCTCTTTTGTGATGTAGTGTTTTTCTTTTGAAACAAAAATATTTAACATGACCATGTTTATGACAGAAAGAGCAAAATAGTTTTTTAGTTTGTTTTTCTTTAATAGGCACGAAAAACTTTTCATATAATTTTTGTTTTTGATGAGTTTTGAAACCTATACTAGCTTTGTCAAAAATTCTCATTTGTGAGCCCATAATGTTTTCAAATGTTTTAGTATAAGTTACAAATTTGGTTAGATCTTTTTCTAATATGGTCATATTTTGTTTTAGGCTTGTATTTTCTTTTTGTAAACTACTATCTAAGATTTTTTCAAATTTTTCAAATTGCATAAGTTTTTGTTTTAAGGTTTCAATTTCCTTTTTATAAAGATCTCTTTCTTGAGTTATCTTAGTGATCTCATTTTTGAGTTTACTGTTTTCTTCAGTGGTAACTTGACAATCATATAAAAGATTATCAAAATGATGTTCTGTTTTTATGCATGAAGAACAAGGTTCTAGTGTTACCTCTTCCTTATCTGATTTTGTCATCAGACAAATGTTTGCTTCTTCTTCTTGTGTTTCTGGTAAGTCTTCTAGATCATCCCATGTTGCCATCATTGACTTCTTGAAAGGTGGTTTGTTTTGCTTTAGTTTTGGACAGTCATTTTTGAAGTGTCCAAGTTGATTGCAACCATAACATCTTATCTGACTCATGTCAATTTCAGATTTGGAGACATTTCTTCTTGCTGGATATGATCTTTTGAATTGATTTCTTCTCATCATCAGTTGTTGGATTCTTCTTGTTAGAAAGGCTAGTTCTTCTTCATTATCATCTTGAAGCATATCATCATCTTGAATTTCTTCTTTCTTTGATTGGTCTTTAACTTGAGATTCAAGAGCAATCATTTTCTTCTTTTGAGGTTTTTCTTCCTGTAATATGGCTTCATGGGCCTTTAGAGATCCAATGAAATCTTCTAGCTTCATTTCAGCAAGATTTTTGGATTCTATGATAGCAATAACTATATGTCTCCAATGTTTTGGAAGACATCTCAGTATTTTTCTGATTCTCTCATGTGAATTATATTTCTTTCCAAGAGAGTTTAACTCATTGATAATGATTGTGAACCTTCCATACATTTGATCCACAATTTCATCTTCCTGCATTTCAAACAGTTCAAATCTTCTTATATTCATGTTTCTTTTATACGACTGGTTCCTTCACGATGAGTTTGGAGAGTGTTCCACATTTCTTGAGCAATTTTGCATTCCATAATCCTGTCATATTCTTCCCTGCACAAAGCACACTTAATAAATAATTTAGCTTTAGTATTTAAGAGTACCCTATCAGCTTCTGCAGTGAGCCATTCAGCTTGAGGCTTTGGAGTGTTTGTGTCTTTGATGCATGGTACATATTCTCCATCTTCTATGACAGACCACATGTGATTGTCTTGAGATCTTAGAAATAGTTCCATCTTGTCTTTCCAGTAACAGTAATCATCTCCTTCAAATAGAGGTGGCCTATTTGAGGATCCTCCTTCAGAAATGAATTTTGCAGCTTTTGCCAATACTTCCTTCCTGAATCTTTTCCTCTAGCACTTGTTAGATGCTCAACCTTGAGAGGCAGAGCTCTGATGCCAATTGAAGTAACAAGATATGTCACAAGAAAGGGGGGGGGGGGGGGGGGGGGGTTGAATTGTGACCTTTTAAAATTTTGCTGCAACACTAAAAGTTGTTAGATAAAATTATTAGTAAAAATCACACAGTTAGGAGACCACTTAGAGAACGTTCTCAGACTGGTATGTTAAGTTAAAAGTGATGTGTGTGATTTGTGTTTGATTAAGATAAAGATAAGGGAAAGAGAGAATCAAACACCAAAGATTTTATCCTGGTTCACCCTCAAATGATAAGGGCTAGTCCAGTCCCCACTTGCGTGAGATTATCCAATAATAATCTAGACAAAGATTACCATAAACTTCAAACCCTTAACCTAATCCAAGGTTAAGAAACCAATCAATAATCACCTATTGATTTAACTCCACTACTCAATCAATTCTTCCTAATTGACTTGAGTTTACAACTTACAAATGATTTGTATATGATGTGGATCTTTCAAGCTTATACTAACCTAAACTAGTTTGTATAGCTTATAAATAAATTACACTCAAGATACTCAAAGATATTTAGATCCTATATTCTATTGAGCTTTGGAGTATGAGTGAAAAAAATATCTTAGATTGCTTTGTGATTGTAAGTGATAAAACTATTGATTGCTTGTGAAACTCTTGCCCTTCAAAGTTGCCTTCACATGCTATTTATAGATGAAGAAGTCCTTTGGATATATGTACTTCAAATATGACAGTTGAGAGTGCCAAAGTAGCCGTTGTGAGTGAGGCAAAAAGGTCCAGTCAGATTTTGTACTTTTAAGTAGTTCTGGAGAACATTCTTCTGATGGTCTCTAAAATGTGCCACTAAGAGGATGTCAGATTTATCTGTTCTTGACAACTGTAATCGGTTGTAATTGATCATATATCCGTTATAAAGTAATAGCCCATATGTGAAAATAGATAGGTACAGTTTTGGATAAGAATGAAGCTTGTATGAACAAAATATGGGAGACCATTCTCCTGGATGTTGGAGACCATAGTTTCTTCATGAGAGGGTAATGCCAACTCGTTTGTTAAGTTGTTGCAAGCTGTGTGACAGTTGTAGAACAACAATGAAACTTGTAGAGTAGCCACTATTCATGTGTCCTTGCAAGGATGTGTGAATAGTAAGGTGATGGTACTTATTCCTTCACATTTTGACAAGTGTTTGTACTATGATTATATTCAAATCTTCTTCTCAAACCGGTACAACTTGTTGTCTATTCCTCATTGGTCTAGATTAAATCTTCTAATGATATCTTTGGAGAACATAGAGCCTTTACAATTATATGTGACATTGATGTTCTTAACTTTGCTCCATGAAGAAGGTTCATAACTCAAAAATGATTCCTTGCCTTAAATGACTTATTCCAAACTGTAGTGATACTATAAATAACTGATGAGAAAAGTTCTTTGTTGTCTTGTATCACGTTGACTTAATTAAGTGCTTATTCAATGATGTACGTATCCTGGAGACCGTTCTGAGATCATTCTCCAGACATAACTTGGAAATTCTTTATCTTGTGATTAAAATATAATGATTTTAATTCCTTGTATCTGTCTTATATTAATTCACTCAAAAGCACTTGTTAGATCACAAGATGATCAGAATCTAATTAAAATTTAATTAAGATTATTTGTCATCTTTAAAACATCGAAATAGATTTTGTCTCAACAGAAGAAAACGTACCAGGGAAACACAGAGAATCGCACACAGAGAAGAATCGAACTTGTATCGAAATCGCACACCTTCAATATCGCAAACGTTTCTTCTATTTGTGAAATCACAAACGCAGTTCTATTTGTGAAATCGCACCTTCAGTATAAGCTTTGAAATGAAACCCTAATCCCTTTCTTCTAATTTTACGTTTATTTACTTTTTTTTCCTTTAAATTACTGTTTCTTTTTTTTAATTTTAATTTACTTTTTTTCCTTTTAATTACTGTTACATTTTTTTAATTTTAATTAATAATTATTTAAACCATCAGCATCACATATGGTACTACACAAGTTCCTAATAACGTCCATTTGTACAAATCCGTCTGCCACGTGTACTGTTCAAACGGCGTCAGTGAGAAATTTGACGGAGGGGACTAACTAATGCAAACAGTGGAAACGTGAGGGACCAAAATGGAACTTTTAACATGTAAGGGACCTAATTCAAATATAAAATAAACGTAAGGGACCAAATGAACAGTTTAGCCAAGAAAATATATATGAGGATAGAAGAGTGATTGAAAGAAATGTGTTTAAGAAAATATCAGATAAGAAACAGGGTAAGAAGTTTGTAAGATCAAACTCAAAAGAAGATACAACATGGAATATGATTCCTAAGAATCATGGAATGAAGATTGCAAGATCAAAATCAAATGTAAAGATGGGTCAGAATGCAATCTCATGTTCTAAGAAGAACAAATATCTACCTAGAATAGAAGATAAGCAAGAAGAACATACGAGTCTTGTCTGGGGATCAAAACTGGAAGCTCACTTAGGGTGAACAGTCTTTCACAAGGTGAAGAGTCGTTCATCCAGGGTGAAGAGTCTTTTCTTCTTCTTTAGATTCTAGATACACCAGTCAGATCTAGCTGACAAATCATAGAATCCACAATAGAAGTTTTGACAGAAGACTTTGTTCTTTTCTTATCCTTTTTTTGTGTAATAGATATGTATCTCTGATTTTTCATGTAATTTTGAAATTGTAATGCAAAATTCTGTAATGCAAAAATAATTGTAATGTAAAATTTTGTAATGCAAAAATAATTGTAATGCAAAGTTATTATCAAATGAAATAAATGGCAGATTATAATGGGTTCTGAATATCATGTATATATATATATATATATATATATATATATATATATATATATATATATATATCATTGTCAAACAAGCAACAACAATTGAAAATATCCAGAACTAACATAAAACAAACATTAAAAACAACATTCAAAACTAATCAACAACTAGTTAAAGTGCATAGATCCTAGGGTTGAGGTGGAGGAGGAGGTAGTCTTTCTTGTAACAATTGAAATAACTAAGCTAGCCTAGCATCAGTAGTATCCTTGTATTCCTTCAAAGATTTCTTTATTTTAGAAGACTCTTCCTTCTGCAGCTTCATGTTCTGAACTACTGTTTCCTCAAAAGCAGTTTTAGGTCTCAGAAGTTCTGCTTGTCTTGCTTCTTCTGTAGCTATTATGGCAGCTGCTACTGCTCGCTCTTGCTTAAGCCTTTGAGCTTCCAATTTTTCAGCCTCAATTCACTCTTGTTTAAATCTCTCTTGTTCGATACGATCAACTTCTTGAATTTCTTTTTCAATCATTTCAAAAATGATTCTTTCAGTTTCCTTTAGCTCAGCCTCTTCTGCTATCTTCATAATATATTCATCATAAGATGTGTCCAGAAGCAGAAGGACTTCCTTCTGATAAGATTTTGCACTAGCACATTCCATTTCACTAAGCATGTTGCTGTTGATGAGGATAAATTCCTTTTGGTAATTTATGTCCATCTCATCAAACATTTGAATGCACACATCCTTCATAGTGTTGCATTCTGAAGAGACGATACTTGGCATAATGGAAGCTTAGGCAAAGCTTGACAGATCTTCTTGACATTGTTATTAAAAGCCTTTAGCACACTTTCAATATCATCAGGAGTTGAATTAGGGTGGTTAAGGTTAATATTTGGACAAGAAGTGGAAGGAGCAAATGATGAAACTGACACTTTTGGAGTTTTAGGAGAGAGTTCTTGTTCAAAAGAGCTAATGAATTTGTTTTGTTCAAGGGTTAGAACATGAATTTTATCAGAAGCATGATTTTCTAAGTGTTAGGAAATTTGGAGAAGATGTGGTTTTTTTTATTTCTGATAGATTTGGATTGTCAACAGTCTCAGGTTCTGACTGTTGAACAGCTGTTTCATTTACAGGTTCTAACTCAGGAATGGTTTGAAGGGGTTCAGAAATGGTGTGTTCAGAGTCTGGGGAAATTTGAACAGTGTTAGGTTCAGGCTCTAGTTGTGGTGTTTGTTTTTGGAATGGTATCAGAAAAGATTTTATCAAATGATTTTTTGACAGGTACTGTATAGGGGATGATTTGAACACGCTTAGGACAATTAATAACATAGTCAAGAGATTTATCATAATTAAGCTTTTTGTAAATACCTTGATTAGCCAGCTTTACAATGAGTTCCTCTTTAGAAAGTTGTGAGTCCAGATGCTCATTGAATGGGACTTCCACATTGCTATCCTAGCTTTCATTCAACAAAGCTTCTGCAGCAGCATCTTTTTTTTGTATTGCTCAACTTCTGCAATAGCTTTTGCTGTTTCGTCGGCTTCTTGCTCTTTTGCAGTAAGCTTTCTCTTCCTTGTCCTGACAACCTTTTTTTTGGGAACTTCTTGTACATCCATTGTGCCTGAAGCTCTAGTAGTCCTTTTGTGGGTGGTTCTGAGGGTGCTTCCGTAGGAACTATATTCTTCTTAGAACTTTCTGTTGTTTTCTTGAGAGGGGTTTCTTTGCAACAACTTCTGATGTTTCCTCCTTATCATAAGTTTTGGTAGATTTCTTAGGGGGTGGATTTTGGTTTCTTAGAAGAAGGTTCTGGCGCATCCTTCTTGTCAGAAGCCTTTCTCTTCTTTGGATGAGGGGCTGTCAATAGATTTTCAGAAGCTAATCTTTCAATAGTGCCATAATTTTCTTCCATAAACTGCTTATGCTGCCTAGCAATAACAGTTGCTTGCTCTTCGGGAATAGGAGTTAGAAAGCAATCCAAATTGTTCTCATACTTCCTGAGACAATAAGTTCTCTGAGGGTAGATTACCCGTCCACTAGTCTTTAATAGACGCTTAAGAGTATATCCATTAATTACTTGTGGTTCAAAATCATAGTAAGAACCATATCCTGGGAATACAGGTTTCAGAGAGTCCAATAAAAAGCTTTTATAAAACATAAAAGAGAGCAATCTGCAGTGATGCACATTGGTTCGTCCTTTAATGCTTTCTTGGACGGCTTCACACAGATGATTGAAAATAACTTTTCCAAAGTTAATACTCATCTTCCTACCAAGATAGTATATGACAGCCTTGTAGTACTGAGAGACTTGATCTGATGCCCCAACCTTGGGAATTATGCTTTCATGAAGAATTTTGTATTAGACCTTGTATAGTGGTTTCATATCCTGATTTGGTTTTGAAACAGAACCAGAAATGTAAATTTCTTCTTGAATCTTAGGATTCATCTCAGTATCATTTGAATAAAAGATGGCTCCTTTGTTTGGCATATCCACAGATTGGCAAATGTGTTATGTCCTTATACGAATACTTAGGCCTCCAATAACTGACCTAATTTCTTGTCCTAAAAACGGTCTTAGACCAAGTTCTTCTGTCGTTTATTTGCCAACTCAGGTTTTCATTTTTTCTTTACACGCATGTGCTGTTCATGCTTGACCTTAGTAAATACTTCTGCCTTCATCCAGAAATCCTTCACAAGTTCTGGATAGACAGGTCCATTGAGAGTCTCAAAATAACTCATTATCCCTTGATGTTCAAAGATGGCAGTTAAACCGTCCATGCCATTAACCCTTAAACTTTTGAAATCAACTGCCTTTTCAATGACACAGTGAAGATTTTCAATAGGAATTTCAATAGAATCCCTAACCATCCTTTCAGGTTTTGAAGCAGCAAGATCAACAATAGGTGGAATTTAAGTGTTGGAACTAACGATTTTTTATGATGGTAATGATGTTGAAGTAGAAGCGGCCATTTTCTAGAGGTTAGGTTTTGCTAATTTGAGAAGGAAAGAAATTTTCTGAGTTTCAGAGAGAATGCAAGTGTGGGTAGTGAGAGAGTGCAAAAGGGTGAATGTGAACAGTTTGTGAGTTTAAATAGAAATAAACGCGCAAAAACGTACCAACTGATAGTACAGGGGTAGTAAAGTAATTAACTTTTAAACTTAGAACACTATTATCACTAACCAACTTGTCAACCCAATAGCAACAGGACACGTGTATTAGAAGTTTAATTAAATAACAGACACGTAAGCGAACAACAGTTGAAAGGTTTTCTAAAAAGCGCTGCCACGTTACGAACCAGAACCACTCATGTGAGCTTCTGATGGTTTCACCAGAAGATGTTCTCGTCACAACTTCTGATACAAATGTTATGACTCCCCCTAACTTCTGATAGCCTTCAGATTTTTGACAAAACTATTTTTCACTTAGAGTTTTAGCTTATTCTGAGATTTGCATCATGTTAAGATTTTTTTTGATAAAATCAAATCATTCAACAACCAGGGGTTTTGTAAAGATATCAGCCCATTGATTTTCAGTTTCAATGAACTTAAGATCAATAACACCCTTCTCTACATAATCTCATATAAAATGATGTTTAATATCAATATGCTTAGCTCTTGAATGCAAAATAGGATTTTTAGAAAGATGAATGGCTGCAGTGTTATCACAATATAAAGTAATATTGTGACTGCTTATTTGATAATCTTCTAATTGATATTTCATCCAACATAGTTGTGTACAACAGTTACCTGCTGAAATGTATTCTGCTTCTGCAGTGGACATAGCAATGGTGGTTTGCCTTTTACTAGCCCATGAAATCAAATTCTCACCAATGAACTGGCAGTTTCCACTGGTGGATTTTCCTTCAAGTTTATCACCAGCATAGTCAGCATCACAGAATCCATTCGGTTTGTAATCATCAGATTTCTGATACAGCAATCCAATGTTACAAGTGGCTTTCAGATATCTAAAAATTCTCTTTACATCAGTAAAATGAGATTCTTTAGGATTTGATTGAAATCTTGCACGTAAATATACACTAAACAAAATATCAAGTCTTGAAGCCGTTAGGTTGAGAGGAGAACCAATCATACCTCTATATAGCTTCTTATCAACTTTGCCTTCAGAATCATCTTTGTTGAAGCTTGATGTAGGATGCATTGGAGTGTTCATGGGTTTGCAGTCATCTAAATTGAATTTCTTCAGAAGATCTTTGATATACTTTGATTGATGAATGAAAGTCCCTTTCTTTGTTTAATTGATTTGTATTCCAAGAAAGTACTTAAATTCTCCCATCATGCTCATCTCAAATTCATCCTGCATTACCTTAGAAAAATTCTTGCAAAGAGTAGCATTAGTTGATCCAAAAATAATATCATCAACATAGATTTGAATGATCAGAATGTCTTTCTTTAGAGTCTTTCTGAATAGTGTATTATCAACTTGACCATTCTCAAAACCATTGTTAACCAAGAAGTTGATGAGTCTCTCATATCAAGCTCTAGGAGCTTGTTTGAGTCCATAAAGTGACTTCTTTAGTTTAAATACATGATATGGATTTGTAACATCTTCAAATCCTAGAGGTTGTTTGACATATACTTCTTCAGAAATTATTCCATTAAGAAATGCACTCTTTACATGCATTTGATAAAGTGTGATGTTATTATTAACTGCAAAGGAAAAAAGTAACCCAGATCCCTATAAAGTCTATTCCTTCTTGTTGACAGTATCCTTGTGCAACAAGTCTAGCTTTGTTCCTTGTTACTTCTCCTTCTCCTTGGGTACCAGATCCCATACATCATTTCTTTGAAATTGATTTAGTTCTTCTTCCATTGCAACAATCCAGGCATCATCTGATAGAGCTTCATCAGTTGACTTAGGTTCAATCAAGGATACTAGACCAAATAAGGATTCTTCATCTCTGAAATTTGATCTTGTTTTCCTGGGACTGTTCTTGTTTCCAATGATAAGCTCCTCAGGATGTGATGATTTGTACTTGAATGAATTCCTTGGAATGTTAGTTGCTTCTAGTTCAGAATCTTCAATACGAGTTTCTTAATGAGTGACAGAAGATGTAGTTTCTTTGTTTTCAGAATTTTCCAGAGGTTCTGAGGTGACATTATGTTCAGAATCTTCATCTTCTGATTCCCGTGAATCTGTAATTTCTATAACAGGCTCTGACTTTTCATTGTCAGGCACTTTGTCATCAAATTTCACATCCATAGATTCTTCACTTCTTTGGGTTTCAAAATTATACACTCTGTATGACTTGGAGCGTTCAGAATATCCAATGAAGATACCCTTACAAGCTTTAGAGTCAAACTTCTTTAGATGAACTTTAGTATTCAGAATGTAACATGTACAACCAAATTGGTGAAAATTAGAAATATTGGGTTTCCTTCCTCTAAAGAGTTCATATGTTGTTTTATTCAGAATAGGTCTAATATAGATCCTGTTCTGAATATAACAAGCAGTGTTTTTAGCTTCTGCTAAGAAAATCTTTGCCAAAGAGTTTTCATGCATCATGGTTCTAGCCATTTCTTGTAAAGATCTATTCTTTCTTTCTACAATTCCATTTGGCTGTGGAGTTCTAGAAGAAGATAATTCATGGAAGATTCCATGTTCTTCAAAAAAAAATTCAAAAGGTTCATTTTCAAACTCACCACCATGATCACTTCTTATTTTCAAAATCTTTAAATCTTTTGTAACGCCCCAACTAAAATATCTAGAATATTTAGTCGGAACGTTAATAACTGGAATCTGAGTACATTAAATTATAAAAGAGATAACTGAATAGTATGTTATCATTAAGATAATATCTGAATATTTGATACAAACAGCGGAAATGAACTACAGAGATTTAACAAGCTAAATAAAAGCAAGGATGAAGACTGAGTCTTCTAATGCTGACGATCCAAGCTCAGCTCCAACCGTCAGATCCATCCTGGTCCCTGCTCCGAAGTAACCTGTCTTACCTAAAAATAAAAATAAAAGGAGTGGGGTGTGACTACTAAGTCTCAGTGGGTCCTACTACCCTCCTAATGGCGACTACGCTGGGGCACCTAATCAGTCGTATCATTTTTCATATCATAATGTCATAAATCATAAATAAATAAAGGTGTAACACTGATTAGTCTTGTTGATTTTAAACCGCAAGCACTCTGAGGTGAGCATGTCTCAGAGGCCTGCCTTGTCCGCGAACAGAAAGCGTTCCGGCGTGCAGCTCACAAAGTTTTACTAGTGGAACATCTAAAACGAAGTCCACGAGTGATAATATAATCACATACATAATTGACTGATTCTAAATTAATTACATGCTACCATAATTTCCCAAAGCCCGGGGAGCATACATCATTTCTAAATACCCTAAGTCAAACCCTAATGATTATCTGTGATTAACATTCTGTTTAACATTATATTATTTAGATTACTGCAATTTATCTGAGACAATGAGGATATAAAACGAGTATGAGGTTTTTAGAAAATAAATGAAAAGATAGTGACTTTCTGCACTTAGCTCGCTATAGCGAGCAAGCCAGCTTGCCATGGCGAGATTATAGGTCCTGGCCTAAATCAACTCGCTAGGCGAGCAAGAGCTCGCCATGGCGAGTTTCATCAGCCCAGAAACCCAGCTCACCATGCATGCTCGCTTGATACTCGCTATGGCGAGTTCATGCAGTGAGACCCCTGTTTTACGAAAATCAACAGTTTAAAAGAGAAATACCTACAATCCTCATTTATAATAGTGCAGTAATGTTAAACATATAATATAGAGCAGAACGGAGGGAAATTTGGGAGTTAATTCCCCTCACACAACAAAGTCCCTAAATTCCTAAATTAACATGCATATTTCATAAATTTTTGGGAATTCTAAACTATGCTAGCTTAAGAATCCACCTGGAATTGAGATTAACTCAGAAGCTTTAAACACCAAGCTAACAACTTTAGAGCTCTCCGAGAAATATTATTGCAGCGAGAATATTATAAATCCCAAAACAGAATTTTCTTGTATAATTGCTGCATCAGGTCCTCTACTTTAAATTCGTCCACAGACCTCAAAACTGAACCTAAAATTACGAAACCTACATCGAAACGACCGGAATTGAGTTATCTAACTATGACAACTGGAATCAGTTCAATCCGAGTTACAGAGAAGGATTAGTTACCATTTTAGTGCAGACCTATCTGAAAACGAATTCTGCAGAAAATCTGATTCTGACTTCCAACTTCAAAAATTCACCAAAAATTCATTTCTCAACGAAAATGCGTGAATCCAACGCCAAAATGACCATATTCAAGTTAGCTAACCATACCAAAAAGAATAGTTTGAATCAGAGTTGTGAGGAGGGAGAACCTACCGTTTTACTGATGGCTGTTCTCAAAACACGGGTTTTTCAATCCTTATTCCAATTTGCTCCAATGTTGAACCCATAGTTTCTTTGATCCTTAATACTCCTATGCAAGATGTAAAACATCAGAAATTGTACCTTAGATGACTGAGAGTGCACGAATTTAGTAGAAGAATGGAAGATACGAATGATTCTTACCTTAGTCTTGAAGCTTAGACTCTTAAGGATTATGGATCCAAACCTTCTCCATAGTTCCAAAAATCTGCACATGCAGCCATGGATCTTGGGCAAACTGGTGATTGATAGAGAATGAATGATTATGCTCACCTAAGGGAAATAAAAGAGAGATTGGGGCTGAAACTCTACTCTTGGTTGTGTTAAAAGGTATATTGAGACTATGGAGTAACATGCAAACATGATTCAAGGATAATTTTTGAGAAATGAAAATGAGCTCTCATGGGGTGGGGGAGGTAGAAGCAGCATCGGGTGAGGGAGAGAAGGAAGGGAGTTCTAATTTTTCTTCTTTCACTACTAATGGTCATATATATATAAGGCACATTTGTAATTTCTCTTCAATGGTTTACTAGCTCCTTCTGATTAGTCTTGATAATTATCTCTAATTAATATTCTCACATTAATTAAAGTCGGGATGTTACATCTTTTTCATTTTAAATTTCGGTACAGAAGATGTTAAACTCTTCATATGTATCACTTTTAGATTTAAGAAACTTAACCCAAGTCCATCTACTATAATCATCAACAATGACTAATCCATACTTCTTTCCATTGAGTAAAGTAGTGTTAACTGGTCCAAACAAATCGAAGTGCAGAAGTTCTAAAGGTCTGGAAGTAGAAACAATGTTTTTAACTTTAAAAGAGTTTTTGACAATCTTCCCTTTCTAACAAGAGCCACAAAGAGAATCTGAGTAATAAGTCAAGTTAGGAAGGCCTCTCGCAGGATTGTCCTTGCTAAGTTTAGAGATTATCCTCCAGTTAGCATAACCCAATCACTTATGCCAAACCCATTTCTCATCACCTAGTGTCAATAAACAAAGCACATTTTGTGCTTCCAGATCAGAAAGATTAACTTTATAAACATTGTCTTTTCTACAACCTTTAAACAAAATGGATTTATCAGAATTGTTAATTATAGTACATGAGTTCTTATTAAACACAACATCATAATTATTGTCACATAATTGGCTTATGCTAAGTAGATTATGTTGTAGTCCATCTACCATCCAAACATCAGAAATAGATAAAGAAGAATTACCTACTTTACCTATACCAATAATCTTGCCCCTTTGGTTCCCACCACATCCTACAGTTCCTCCCTCTTTCAGATTCAGGGTGAGGAACAATTTCTTGTTTCCTGTCATGTGTCGTGAACATCCACTGTCCAGATACCAGGAGCTTTGCTTTCTTCTTGGGGTGCATACCTGCAGTTAGGGGTGTGCAAATTATCCGATTAGAAGGCCCAAACCCAGAACCTCCAAATCCATTTTTAAAAATCCGGATTTTGGTATATGGTTATTAACCAAACCATTTTCATCTGGTTGGTTATCCATCCAAATTAAATTTTCGTATTTTGTTTAAATTGGTTATTATATCCTTTTCAAATTTAGTTTTGTCCAAAAATAAAACAAATATCTTTTTCAAATTTGTTTTTGTCAAAAGAAAAAAAAACAAATATCCTTTTATTAAAATTAATTCACGAACAAATCATCGCCATGTGAGTGTGATTTTTGCAATTGTGATTTGCGATGAACCCTAAATCCTAAATCTACAATAATATCTCAAATTGAACCCTAATTGACGATATTCTCTTCCAATCGAACCACACTCATTCTCTCCAATTGCTTCCAACCACTCTAATCAAGTATTCTTCCTTTCTCTATTCTTCATAATTAGTAAATTTAATGCGGAATCAATTTTTCTCCTCTTTGTATTTAATGTGAATGGTCTTCTTCACATGTTTTTTTTATCTCTTTCAAACACATATCAGAAGCAATTTGGATTGAAGTTGATTATTACTTCAAAGAAAAAAAAAGTGTATTATTTTTATGGTTTTTAGTATGTTTTTCGTCTGTGTAAAAAAAAAAAAAAAAAAAAAAAAAAAAAAACCAAATTAACCGTTTATTAATCCAATTTTAAAAATAACCAATTTAAAACTGGATTTAAATATTAACTGCTTTTAAACCGGTTTTATAAAAATATTTGGTTATGTATCCGTATCCAAATTTATAACTGATTATATAACCGGTTTATAAAAAATAATGGTTATGGTCATGTATCCAAATTCACATTTTCTGGTTTTTATTTGGATACGGTTTGGCTTGGCAAAATAACCGACCATGCACACCCCTATCTGCAGTAAACAGTATTTCTGATTTTGGTACCAATATTCTGATGGGTCCTCTATGGTTAGTCCTTTTATTCTTCATTTGTTTCTTGTAGCCTACAGAAGGTACAAAATAAGGTAAGCCATTGAAAAGAGGTTTAGGCATAGTCTTTTTCTTGGATTTGAATCTTGAATATGTCAGAGAGCCAGCTACCAAGTATGAACAGGGTGTTCTCATGCCCTGAATAATCTTAGGCTTTGAGATTTTCTGAGCTCCTTGAATAAACATGGATACTGAAGTGAGGGAATCTGGGGTTTTAGAAGATTGAGGATCTGAAGACTTATTGGATGCTTCTGTTGCCTCATCTTGGGGTTCCAAGGTCACTCGAGTATCAGACATATTCAGATTTTCTGTCCCACTGCAAGAAACAAAATTAGAATAAATACCAAAACTTTTCCTTAGCCAAAATTTCACAGATCAAAATCCATAATCATAAACAAGATTTTTTTATTTTTTTGTGAAATTCTTTTCTCTGGCAGGACAGATGTCATACACAATGTCTAGGACAATGTGTCTGTAGTCCAGATGTCCTAGACAACTGGTTATGAGGATCACGATTTATTGCAGTACTGAAGTAAATAAAAGCAATAAATAACACCAGTAATTTGTTAACCCAGTTCGGCGCTAAACAGCCCTACTCTGGAGGATACCAATCCAGGAAGTGAACACTACTACTCCGAATCAATACTTAGTCTTACAACCACACCAAACACCTTTTGGCATGTATGCCTTTTCTTAATCCTAGTAATCTTCTACCCAAGGGCTAACTCCCCCTGAATATGAGAACCTACCCAACTCCCTCTAATCACTAATCTCAAGTGACGAAACTTTAAACTTCTCAGTTTAAAAGACAAAGTTGAATGACAACATTCAACGACTCAAAGCTTCAAAGTATCAAGAACAATACTAAGAGCTACTAATGCTTTGTACAGTGGGCACAAAGCTTTGGACTCACAATCTTCAGTTATTGTGGGTTGAGTTTTAAGTTCTATGTTGAGTCCTTTATATAGGCGTGCAAGTCTTCAGATAATCTTTAATCTTTCAGATGCACAACAATAAGAATTAGTTTTAAAACCAACTTGTTTTAAAACAAACTCCACAAAGATAAAGAATTAATCATTATCCACAAATTAAATACGAATCCAATCGTATCTAACACATAGGATTAATAACAAACTTTATCATTAATCCTAATCTCAGCTTGTTACTAAAAGATTCGCGTTTTATTCAAATTAAAACAAACACGCGTGCTTAATTGATAAGCATTATCTTTTAAGCTGAACTGGGTCAAGATGTCCTACCCACATGTCTTGGGACATCTTGTTCGTCATGTTGCCTAAACATGCTCTGAACCAAGTGACAAGATGTCTAGGACATCTTGTTCAACATGTTGCATCTGCACATCTTCAATATGCACAAGTGGTTTAGACTTAATTACTTCAGCATTGGTGCTTCAGTTAAGTCACTCTGACCAAGTTGTTTTAGCCTTATGATGCAGCCAATCTCAGAAGAACTACAATCTCCCCCTTTGTCAAATTATGGCTAAAACAACCACAAACCATTTTGTTGAATGTGCACTCTTCAGTCTTCAATCTTCAAATTCTTCAATCTTCAAATTGATCTCTGTTGATGCAATCTTCTGTGAAGGTGTGAAAACACAAGAAGGAGGGGTTGAATTGTGTTTTGGTAGTTTTAAAAAGTTTTTCTAAGTTTTGCAACTTATCATAATCAGTAGCGGAATATCTTAAACACAAACAACTTCTGGACGATAGGAAATGAAAAACAGAGAAGAGAAAGAAGAGATGAACACACAAGATTTATACTGGTTCCTCTCACAAACCGAGAGTAGTCCAGTTCCCTTGCACTTCCAAGGGATTTCACTACAATATTACAAATGCTCAAGCCAACTGCAAGAGACTTCCTATGCTCAAGTAACACAATACAAGAGACTTCCAATGCTCAAGCTCACAAGCAAGAGACTTCTAAAACAAAGTTACAAAGACAATGTTTGAACAACTGATAAATAATATCAGAGTTCTTAGAACAAAATAATACAACTTTAAAAACAAGACTTATCTTAGAATTCTTGAAAAGAAAACTAAGGTTCAACAACTGACTAGTCAGAAGTTGAAAGCTATTTGTCCTGAATTTTGATATAAGCACAAGTTGTATCTAAGTTAAAAATTGCTCTTAGAAATTCAACAGTATAACAGCGCTTTTTTTCTTAGAAGATGTGTTGTTGTTTGTCTTCAAATTCTTCCTCCTTTTATAGATGATGTTGGAGCGTCTTGAATTTGAGTGGACAAAGATGAAAACAGCTACGTAGTACTGTACTATTATTTTCATTTGAAATGTGCTTATTCAAATCAAGTAAAGATTAAAATCCGAGCCTTGATTTCGAATATTCGCCCATATCAGGAAAATAAAGATAGTACAATAGTACAAACGTCATTATCATGAGGATAACAGTCTTGTAAGAGGTTTCTTCTGCCTCTCCTGAATTTGCCATTTAGATGATAGTCGTTATAGAGAATAGAATGTTCTTCTGACAAATTCTGCTGTTTCATCATAATCAGAATCTTGAGATTAAACTCTGCTTCTGATGAGTTCAACTTCTGGTTGACTTTGACTTGACAACTTCTGGTGACCACAGCTTCTGGTGTCATTCTCCAGAACTTGCTTTTCCCAACTTCTGGGAGCGCATCTTAGCATAGCAACCAGAACTTCAATTTCTAGTGTATATAAAATTTCAACTTATATACCTGCATACTAGAGTAAATTATCAGTACTCCCTATTGTATATTAATACTATTGTTATCATCAAAACTACTTGGGTTATATTAGAACCAACTTTGTTCCAACAATTTCCCCCTTTTTGATTGATGACAAACCAAGTATTAATTTACAATGGTTGTTATTTTAATCATAGAGTGCATCCTTCAGGTTTATGAGTTTTGCAAGCTCCCCCTGAATTCAGTAATGAATGATTAAAATAGTTTTAAAATTTTAACATTGAGTCCAGAACTTTATTATACACTTGACTTCCAGAAGATAGGTTTGCAAGCTTTCTTCCTTGGTCAGATCTAATTAAGAGAAAAGTGCAATCTTCTCTTACGTGTATCATGTATAGAAAGTTCTAATCTCAATAGAAAAATTTTCCTTTCAAAATCATAACTGATATGTTGGAACAAAATTATGATTTTGTATCTCCTTAATTGATTTTGATGATAACAATGTATTTAAGGTTAAATTGGAATACTAATAATTTAATTCAGTGTGCAGGATTAAAAGTTAAAATTTGCGTACTAAAGAACCTTAGAATTTCTGAAGGAATTACTTCTGAGCTCACCAGATCTGAAGCAAGTGAAACTCTGAAGTTATTATCTGAACCTTAGAATTTCTGAAGGAATTACTTCTGAGCTCACCAGATCTGAAGCAAGTAATTCTAAGCCTGTGAAACTCTGAAGTTATTATCTGAACCTTAGAATTTCTGAAGGAATTACTTCTGAGCTCACCAGATCTGAAACAAGTAAATCTGAGCCTATCAAAATCTGAAGAACATCTGAGCTCACCAGATCTGAAACAAGTAATTCTGAGCCTATCAAAATCTGAAGAACATCTGAGCTCACCAGATCTGAAACAAGTAATTCTGAGCCTATCAAAATCTGAAGAACATCTGAGCTCACCAGATCTGAAACAAGTAATTCTGAGCCTATCAAAATCTGAAGGCTCGTCAGATATAAGTGTTAAGCTACATTTGAGAGTACAATTTTATTGAAGACTGTGCCTGACTAAGTCCAAACGCAGAAACCAAGAATGAAAAGGTTTGACCATGGAAAGGTCCTTTTCAAGTCAGGCTTCAGAAACGATTATTTCCTTATTTGGCTTTCACCAAGGTTCAAATATCAAAAGCCAAAAGGAATCTCTCATTTTGTAGTAAACGTTAAGCTCCTAAGCTACTGCAAATCAGAACAGCTAATAAGCTCACTGATCTATACAAAGGAGCGTCTCAATTCTTCAAACGGCTATAATCTTCAACGTTCATTTTATCATCTATAAAAGGAAGAAGATTTGTGAAGAAATGGAATCAAGACTTAAGCTTCTGAACGTGCTGAAACTCTGTCAAATTCTGAAGCTATCAAACACTTAGAAACTTTGTGATAATTTTCTAAGTTAGTCTTGTAACTGAGTTGTATTTTGTAAACACCTCTGATTGTATATCAAGTGTTAATCTCTTATCTTTATTAACATTAAAACCAGTTAGAAGTCTCTTGCTTTGTGCTTGAGCATTGGAAGTCTCTTGCTTTGTGCTTGAGCATTGGAAGTCTCTTGCTTTGTGCTTGAGCATTGGAAGTCTCTTGCTTTGTGCTTGAGCATTGGAAGTCTCTTGCTTTGTGCTTGAGCATTGGAAGTCTCTTGCTTTGTGCTTGAGCATTGGAAGTCTCTTGCTTTGTGCTTGAGCATTGGAAGTCTCTTGCTTTGTGCTTGAGCAGTTAGAAGTCTCTTGCTTTGTGCTTGAGCAGTTTGAAGTCTCTTGCTTAGTGCTTGAGCATTTGTAATCTGAGTGATTATAGTGAAATCTCTTGTGAAGGACAAGAGGACTGGACTACTCCTGTTAGTGGGAGGAACCAGTATAAAAATTCTGAGCATCTCTCTCTAACCCTATCCTCATATATTTAGTGTGTTATACCTTATCCGCTGCAATTTGTTTTAACTTAGAAAAAGTAACACACAATTCAACCCCCCCCCCCCCCCCCTTCTTGTGTGTTTTTCAACCTTCAATTGGCATCAGAGCTCCGGTCTGTTGCTCTTCACTTAACAGTGAAACAGTAAAAGATCTAGGGGTACTTAGTTGAAAAACATGTCTGGTGTTACCTCTCCTTCTGCTTCCTCTGGACCTGATCACTCTGCTGTTCCACCTCCTCACAACTATGATAGGGAAAGGAACAGTGATAATCACAGAGACAAACCACCTTACTTCAACAGTGATCCTACTACTTTTCCTTTCTGGAAAACCAAGATGTATAGTTACATCATTGGGACCGATGATGAGTTATGGGATATCATTGAAGATGGTATACATTTTGAACACATGGATGATGAAGGTGTTGTAAGAAATACCTACAGAAAGTTCTTTGATGCTGAAAAGAAGAAACAGTATAAGAAGCATCATACTGTTAAGAATATGCTTATTGGTGCAATATCTCATGCTGAGTATTTAAAAATATCCAACAAGTCATGTGCCAAAACTATCTGGGACTCTCTATGTTCCACCTATGAAGGAAATAAGCAAGTCAAAGAAGCTAAGGCAAACTTATTAGTTCATCAATATGAGCTGTTCAGAATGAAGGAAGATGAAGATATTGAAACCATGTATTCAAGGTTTCAAACCCTTGTCTCTGGTCTTCAAGTTCTGAAGAAAAGCTACACTGCATCTGATCACGTGAAGAAAATTCTGAGGAGCTTACCTTCCAAATGGAGACCAAAAGTTACAGCTTTTCAGGAATCCAAGGATTTGGACAATGTGACTCTTGAAGATTTAATAAGCTCACTCAGAAGTCATGAGCTAGAACTTATGTCAGATGAACCTGTCAAGAAGATGAAGTCCTTGGCTCTAAGCTCTGTTCAGACTTCCTCAAAAGCTGCAAAGATCAAAGTGTCTGAACAAGAGGAAGAAACTTCTGATGATATGATGGATGAAAATTCTGAGAATGAAGAAATGGCACTAATGGTTAGAAGGTTTCAGAAATGGAACAAGAAATACAAAAGGTTTCCAAACAAAGGAAACAACTCAAGAAGTTCCTTTTCAAAGGACAAAAAGGAAGAACTGAACAACTGCTATAACTGCAAGAAATCTGGACACTTCATTGCGGACTGTCCAGAAATGTCATCCAAGGACAAAGGAAAGAATAAGAGCTTTGGGAAAGAAAAGTACAAAGAAAAGGTAAGGAAGAGTTTGTTAGCCACTTGGGAGACCATTGAGAATGACTCTGAAGGAGAAGATGATGAAGAAGGCAATCTGGCTTTAATGGCAAGAACTTCTGAAGGTAACAACTCTGATAGAGATTCTGAAGATGACTCAGATGATGAAAATGAGGTATACTCTAACATGACTAAATCTGAATTAATTGATTCTCTTAAGATTGCCGTGAAACATTACTCTCGTATAGTAAGTCAACACAAAATTCTGAAGAATGTTCATGAATCATTGAAAAAGGATGCCAAGATTCTTTATGATGAAAATGAATCGTTAAACATTCGTATTTGTCATGTTGAATCTAACTATGTCTTGGCAGACAAGCTCAATGATGATCATGAAGATGCTCTTCACGAATTTATTCGTTGTACCTTCAATAGGAGTAAAATGGCTTCCATGATTTATCATATGACTCGTAACTATGGTGAAGGCATTGGTTATTCTCGGTTTAAGAACTGGGATAAACCTCTGAAATCATATAGTGAGGATGATACTCCACCTGAATTATTCTCTACCTTTGTTAAAAGTGGTACACTTGATCTGAAGGCATCCAACTCTGAAGGAGGTTCTGAACCTGAACCCAAAGACTCAGAAGTTCCAAGTTCTTCTGAACCTAAAATTTCTGAGTCCAAAAGTTCTCAAGTTAAGGCTCAGAAGTCATCTGAACCTCTGAGAAATCAAGGTAAAGTTACTTCAGATCCTTGCTTGACCTTTGGAACTGTGATATACTCCAGATCAAAATCCAAGAATCAAATTAAGCCTAAACATTCTTGTCAAAGCTTAATTAATTCTAGATCTTGTGTTGATCATAGAAAACAAAGAAGGAATACTATTCAGAAGACTAACTCTAAAGGACCCATCAGAATATGGGTACCAAAATCTGAAATAATGTTTGCTTCAGATGCTCATGCAAGGAAAGGTAAAACAGCAGCCCTGGTACCTGGACAGTGGTTGCTCACGACATATGACGGGAGAAAAGCATATGTTCCAAACCCTAACTCTGAAAGAGGGAGGCTCTGTGGGATTTGGAGGAAAACAAAAAGGGAAGATCATTGGTACAGGTACAGTTGGTAATTCTTCTCTTTCCATTAAAGATGTTTGGTTAGTTGATGGACTTAAACACAATCTATTGAGCATTAGTCAATTTTGTGACAATGGGTGTGTTGTTACATTTAATAAGGAATCATGTACTGTATCAAAAGACTCTGACAAATCTGTAGTATTCAAGGGAATGAGAGTTGGCAATGTTTATAAAGTAAACTTTTCTGATTTGGTTGACCAAAAGATTATATGTCTTTTGTCTCTGAGTGATGAGAAATGGCTATGGCACAAGCGTCTTGGTCATGCTAACTGGAGGTTGATCTCTAAGCTTAGCAAACAAAAGCTTGTTAGTGGTTTGCCTGACATTGATTATCACTCAGATGCACTTTGTGGCTCATGTCAAAAAGGAAAATTTGCTAAGACTTCATTCAAGTCTAAAAACATTGTCTCTACTTCCAGACCCTTAGAATTGCTTCACATTGATCTGTTTGGTCCTGTTTCGACAGCCTCTATCAATGGTAAAAAATATGGATTGGTCATGGTTGATGATTTCAGTAGATGGACTTGGGTGAAATTCCTACGTTCTAAGAGTGAAGCACTTGTGGTGTTCAGTGACTTCTGCACACAAATACAAAGTGAAAAGGATCTTCGGATTCTGAAGGTTAGAAGCGACCATGGGGGAGAGTTCGAAAATGACTCTTTCGAATCTTTCTGCTCAGAGCATGGAGTAATCCATGAATTCTCTTCTCCTAGAACACCACAGCAGAATGGTGTTGTAGAAAGAAAGAATAGATCTTTGCAAGAAATGGCTCGTACCATGATGCTTGAGTCTAACCTAGCTAAGTTCTTGTGGGCAGAAGCCGTGAGTACTGCTTGCTATGTTCAGAATAGAATCTACATCAGACCTATTCTGAACAAAACTGCTTATGAACTGTTCAAAGGAAGAAAACCAAATATTTCTTATTTTCATCAGTTTGGATGTACTTGTTATATTCTAGACAACAAGGTCTATCGAAAGAAATTTGATGCTAGAGCTTATAAGGGTATCTTTATAGGCTACTCTGAACGCTCAAAAGCATACAGATTGTATAATTCTGAAACTCACACAGTTGAAGAATCTATACATGTTAGATTTGATGATAAAGAGCCTGACGATAAAATGTCAGAGCAAGCTGAGACTTTTGCAGAATTTCAAGTTTCCTCAAATTCTGAGTGTGAAGATCTCTCCATTGCTGTATATCCATCTGAGACTCAAAATGAAGATATCTCTGAAGGCCTTGAAACTGAAGACCCTTCAGAAACTGAACCCTCTCAGACACCTGCTCCACCTAAGAGTAAATTCAAGTATAGATCATCTCATCCTGAAGAGCTAATTGTTGGTAACAAGGATAGCCCAAGAAAGACCAGATCTGCTTTCAAAGAGGATGAATCCCTAGTTGGGTTAATTTCATTAATTGAACCCACAAACATAGAAGAAGCACTCTCAGATGATGGGTGGATTGTTGCAATGCAAGAAGAACTCAATCAATTTGAAAGAAATGATGTTTGGAATCTGGTACCAAAACCCAAACACAAGAACATTATTGGAACAAAATGGGTATTCAGAAACAAGTCAAATGAAAAGGGAGAAGTTGTCAGAAATAAAGCTAGACTGGTTGCACAAGGTTATAGTCAGCAAGAAGGCATAGATTTCACTGAAACCTTTGCACCAGTAGCAAGACTTGAGGCAATTAGACTTCTCTTGTCCTATGCAGTTAATCATGACATCACTCTATTTCAAATGGATGTTAAGAGTGCATTTCTGAATGGAGTAATTTATGAAGAAGTCTATGTTAAACAACCTCCTGGCTTTGAAGATATAAAGTGTCCTGATCATGTTTACAAATTGAAGAAATCTCTGTATGGTTTGAAACAAGCTCCAAGAGCTTGGTATGAAAGGTTAAGTATATTTCTTCTAGAAAATGGTTTTGAAAAAGGACATGTTGATAACACTCTCTTTAGAAAAACCTTAAAAACTGATATTTTGATTGTTCAGATTTATGTTGATGATATTATCTTTGGTTCAACTAATGCTTCTCTTTGCAAGAATTTCTCTAAGCTTATGCAGGATGAATTTGAAATGAGTATGATGGGAGAACTAACATTCTTCTTGGGAATTCAAATCAATCAAAGAAAAGAAGGAGTATATGTGCATCAAACCAAATACACAAAGGATTTACTGAAGAAATTTGGTCTTGAAGATTGTAAACCAATGTCAACTCCTATGCATCCCTCTAGCTGTCTTCTGAAGGAAGAATCTGAAGGCAAAGTAGATCAGAAATTATACAGAGGTATGATTGGTTCCCTCCTTTATCTCACTGCATCTAGACCAGATATCTTGTTCAGTGTATGCTTGTGTGCTAGATTTCAATCAGATCCTAGAGAGTCTCATCTAACTGCTGTTAAGAGAATCTTTAGATATCTGAAAGGAACCACTAATCTTGGATTACTTTATAAGAAATCCTTAGATTATCAGCTTATTGGATTCTGTGATGCTGACTATGCTGGTGATAAAATTGAAAGGAAGTCCACTAGTGGAAACTGTCAATTTCTAGGTGAAAACCTTATATCATGGGCTAGTAAGAGACAAGCAACTATTGCTCTATCTACAGCAGAAGCAGAGTACATCTCAGCTGCTAAGTGTTGCACGCAATTGCTCTGGATGAAACATCAGTTGGAGGACTATCAGATAAGGATAAGTAGTATACCACTTCTCTGTGATAATACTGCTGCTATCTGTTTGTCTAAGAATCCTATTTTGCATTCAAGAGCTAAACACATTGAGATCAAACATCACTTCATTAGAGACTATGTTCAGAAGGGAGTAATTAAGATTCAATTCATTGATACTGAGCATCAATGGGCTGATATCTTTACCAAACCTCTTGCTATTGATCGTTTCGATTTTATCAAGAAAAATCTGAACATGGTTTTTATTTCTGAATGATATCTCTGAATGCTGTTAACTCTGAATGAATAAACTGGTTCTGAAGGGCCTCAGAAGTTTGGACGGCTCAGAAACTATTATATAGGTTCTGAAGCACTCTCTCATCTGAAGCAATCAGAATTATTTATTATTAAATATGATTTCTTGTGACTCAGATACCTACTCTAAGTGTTAGTTGACCACTCAGTTTCTCTAACTGACAGCTGGCTTCTGAAAACACTACTTATCTGTGTAACTTCCCATCATGTCTAGTAACCGCTGGGTAATGAAGGAGAGCTAATGATGATTTTATTAAAAGTAACTGCCAATCTGAATCTACTATTAAAGATCTCCTATTAAAGATTCTGAGTCTACCCCAATAGCAATGGACGTAGACCAATCTGAACCCTCAAATGTTCAAAATTCTGAAGTCCCTGCTGAATCCCAAACTGAACCCCTTCAGACTTCATCTCCTAAGCCAACCACTTCTGAACCAAACCCCTCATCCATTCAAACCACTCCACCTTTTCCTGGAACTGATTCAGATCTTGAAGAAACTCGTCTTCATTCTGAAACAATTCCCTGTTTCACCATGGTACTTAACAATTCCCTTTTACCGTTGAATGCATTTACTGCTGGTGGTTGTTTGCTGTGTGCATTTACTACCCTGTAACTTGTGCTTTGACTGACCCGTTTTTGATAATGACAAAGGGGGAGAAAATATTATTTCATTTCCTATGGCAGTGAAATTATTTCTGAAGCTCTAAAGATCACATTTTCTGAACTCTACTCTTGTTAAGTTATATTAAAGTCTTTTAAACTTTTAATGAGGGGGAGTAATAAATTTTGTCCAACATAAATTCATATAATATAAGATACGCTTGCAAACCATATCTTATATTTGTCAGTCTGAAGAAATAGAGCTTGCAAACCTCTAATTCTGAAGGTAGAATATATGAAATTATATTTGACATTAAATATTACTCTTAGACTGTTTTATATTTATCATTGATAAACTTTTGAAGCTTATCAGACTCAGGGGGAGCTTGCAAACCTCAGAACCTGAAGTCAAGATGTTAAATAAAAACAACAACAATTGATTTTAAATACATATAGTTGTCATCATCAAAAAGGGGGAGATTGTTGGAACAAAATTATGATTTTGTATCTCCTTAATTGATTTTGATGATAACAATGTATTTAAGGTTAAATTGGAATACTAATAATTTAATTCAGTGTGCAGGATTAAAAGTTAAAATTTGCGTACTAAAGAACCTTAGAATTTCTGAAGGAATTACTTCTGAGCTCACCAGATCTGAAGCAAGTGAAACTCTGAAGTTATTATCTGAACCTTAGAATTTCTGAAGGAATTACTTCTGAGCTCACCAGATCTGAAGCAAGTAATTCTGAGCCTGTGAAACTCTGAAGTTATTATCTGAACCTTAGAATTTCTGAAGGAATTACTTCTGAGCTCACCAGATCTGAAACAAGTAAATCTGAGCCTATCAAAATCTGAAGAACATCTGAGCTCACCAGATCTGAAACAAGTAATTCTGAGCCTATCAAAATCTGAAGAACATCTGAGCTCACCAGATCTGAAACAAGTAATTCTGAGCCTATCAAAATCTGAAGAACATCTGAGCTCACCAGATCTGAAACAAGTAATTCTGAGCCTATCAAAATCTGAAGGCTCGTCAGATATAAGTGTTAAGCTACATTTGAGAGTACAATTTTATTGAAGACTGTGCCTGACTAAGTCCAAACGCAGAAACCAAGAATGAAAAGGTTTGACCATGGAAAGGTCCTTTTCAAGTCAGGCTTCAGAAACGATTATTTCCTTATTTGGCTTTCACCAAGGTTCAAATATCAAAAGCCAAAAGGAATCTCTCATTTTGTAGTAAACGTTAAGCTCCTAAGCTACTGCAAATCAGAACAGCTAATAAGCTCACTGATCTATACAAAGGAGCGTCTCAATTCTTCAAACGGCTATAATCTTCAACGTTCATTTTATCATCTATAAAAGGAAGAAGATTTGTGAAGAAATGGAATCAAGACTTAAGCTTCTGAACGTGCTGAAACTCTGTCAAATTCTGAAGCTATCAAACACTTAGAAACTTTGTGATAATTTTCTAAGTTAGTCTTGTAACTGAGTTGTATTTTGTAAACACCTCTGATTGTATATCAAGTGTTAATCTCTTATCTTTATTAACATTAAAACCAGTTAGAAGTCTCTTGCTTTGTGCTTGAGCATTGGAAGTCTCTTGCTTTGTGCTTGAGCATTGGAAGTCTCTTGCTTTGTGCTTGAGCATTGGAAGTCTCTTGCTTTGTGCTTGAGCATTGGAAGTCTCTTGCTTTGTGCTTGAGCATTGGAAGTCTCTTGCTTTGTGCTTGAGCATTGGAAGTCTCTTGCTTTGTGCTTGAGCATTGGAAGTCTCTTGCTTTGTGCTTGAGCAGTTAGAAGTCTCTTGCTTTGTGCTTGAGCAGTTTGAAGTCTCTTGCTTAGTGCTTGAGCATTTGTAATCTGAGTGATTATAGTGAAATCTCTTGTGAAGGACAAGAGGACTGGACTACTCCTGTTAGTGGGAGGAACCAGTATAAAAATTCTGAGCATCTCTCTCTAACCCTATCCTCATATATTGTGTGTGTTATACCTTATCCGCTGCAATTTGTTTTAACTTAGAAAAAGTAACACACAATTCAACCCCCCCCCTTCTTGTGTGTTTTTCAACCTTCATGATAATATTCAATAACTGAAATTAATGAAGATACCCTTACTAGCTTTAGAGTCAAATTTCTTAAGATGAACTTTAGTATTCATAATGTAACATGTACAACCAAATTGGTGAAAATAAGAAATATTGGGTTTCCTTCCTCTAAAAAGTTCATATGTTGTTTTATTCAAAATAGGTCTAATATAGATTCTGTTCTGAATATAACAAGCAGTGCTTACTGCTTCTGCCCAGAAAAATTTTGCTAAAGAATGTTCATGCATCATGGTTCTAGCCATCTTTTGCAAAGATCTGTTCTTTCTTTCTACAACTCCATTTTGTTGTGGAGTTCTAGGAGAAGAGAACTCATGGAAGATTCCATGTTCTTCACAGAAATTTTCAAAAGGTTCATTTTCAAATTATCCACCATGATCACTTCTAACTTTTAAAATCTTTAAATCTTTTTCATTTTGAATTTGGGCACAGAAGACACTAAACTCTTCATATGTATCATTTTTAGATCTCAGAAATCTTACCCAAGTCCATCTACTATAATCATCAACAATGACTAGTCCATACTTCATTCCATTGAGTGAAGCAGTGCTAACTGGTCCAAACAAATCAATGTGCAGAAGTTCCAAAGGTCTAGAAGTAGAAATAATGTTTTTAAGTTTAAATGAGCTTTTGACAAACTTCCCTTTCTGACAAGAGTCACAAAGAGAATCTGAGTGATAAGTCCATTTAGAAAGGCCTCTCACAAGATTGTCTTTGCTAAGCTTGGAAATTAATCTCCAGTTAGCATGACCTAATCTTTTATGCCAAATCTATTTCTCATCACTTAGAGTCAATAAACAAAGCACATTCTGATCTTCGAGATCAGATAAATTAACTTTATAAACATTGCCCTTTCTACAACCTTTAAACAAAATGGATTTATCAGAATTGTTAATTACAGTACATGAATTCTTATTGAACACAACATCATAATTACTATCACATAATTGACTTATGCTAAGTAGATTATGTTGTAGTCCATCAACCAACCAAACATCAGAAATAGTAAGAGAAGAATTACCTAATTTACCTATACCAATGATTTTGCCTTTTTGGTTCCCACCAAATCCTACTGTTTCTCCCTCTCTCAGATTCAGGGTGTGGAACAAGTGCTTGTCTCCTGTCATGTGTCGTGATGTGAACATCCACTGTCCAGATACCATGAGTTTTGCCTTCTTTTTGGGATGCATACTTGCAGTAAACATTATCTCAGACTTTGGTACCCATATTCTGATGGGTCTTCTAAAGTTAGTTCTTTTATCCTTCTTCTGTCTCTTGTAACTTCCAGAGGATCCAAGGTGAGGTGAGCCTTGAAAAACAAGTTTAGGCTTATCCTTTCCTTTGGACCTTGATCCAGAATGTGTCAGCAAACCAGCTTTCAAGTTTGTACAGCCTGATCTCATGCCCCGAATACTCTTAGGCTTGAAGATCTTCTGTACTCCTTTACTAGACTTGGATATTGAAGTAATGGGAGCAGAGGTTTTCAAAAACTCCACGCTTACTTGAGCATCTGACACTTTTGGATTTTCTGTACCATTACTAGAAACAAAATTATAATAAAGATCAGAAGGTGTTTTGCTTATGCACACAGACTGATTTGAGTTTCCTTTGACAGAACTTCCCAAACCCTGTCCAGTGTATTTGCTAGCACCATAAATCATAGAGGCTAATTTATGCTTGTCAATATTGTGATGAACAAACTCTTGAAGAGCAATTTCATGCTTATCATAGGGTTTGCTACATGATCTGCAACCATTTTCAAGAACTTGAATAGTCTTTAAGGACTTCTTGTAGTCTTCTTGAATATGATTAACCTTATCATTGAGCATATCAAACTTTTGTTTAAAAAGTTCTAGCTCATTTGATTTTTCCATGTATTTCATCACAGTATCTTTCAAAGCCTTAGAGAGTTGAGTATCAGATAGTTTAGAAATAACCTGCTCAATATCTTCTGAATCTGACTCAACGTCACTTTCAACATCTAACTCTGTTGTGGCCATGAGTGCCAAGTTAGCTTCTGCATCTTCAGCTTCATCATCAGATAGCTTGTCAAGATCTTCCCATGTAGTCAGAAGACTCTTCTTAGCTTTTTTCTTGAAAGTGCTCTTTCTTCCTTTTCCTTTGGTGCTCAACTCAGGACAATCAGCAATGAAGTGTCCAGGCTTGTTGCAGTTAAAGCAATTCTTTGAATCATCCTTCTTATCTTTACCAGAACTTCTGTAACCAGAACATTTAGATCCAGAACTTTTACTAGAATATCTTGGCTTTCTTTTTGTCCACTTCTGGAACTTCCTGGTCAGAAGTGCAAATACATCATCATCTTATCCTTCTTCTTGATCATCTGCAGAAGATTCTTCTATTTCAGATTCAACAACCTTAGCCTTTAGAGCCTTAGAAGATCCTGAAGTAGCTGGCAGAGCCAAAGACTTCACTCTCTTCTGAGGTTCATCAGAAGCTAGCTCAATCTCATGACTCATGAGTGAACTAATTAAACCTTCCAGGCTTAGGGTGTCTAAATCCTTTGCTTCCTGAATAGCAGTAACCTTAGGTCTCCACTTAGCAGGTAAGCTTCTGAGAATCTTCTTCACATGGTCAGAAGTAGTATAACTTTTCTTCAGAACTTAAAGACCAGCAACCAGAACTTTGAATCTAGAAAACATAGATTCAATGTTCTCATCTTCTTTCATTCTAAAAAGTTCATACTGTTGGATCAGAAGTGTTGCTTTTGCCTCATGTACCTGTTTGTTTCCATCATAAGATGAACACAAAGAATCATAGATACTTTTGGCAGTAGATTTATCTGTGATCTTAAGGTACTCTTCATGAGATATGCAGTTAATTAGAATATCGTTGACCTTGTGGTGCTTCTTGTATGCTTTCTTGTCTTTATTAGTGAAAGCTTGTCTTGCGTCATAGTCTAATCTTCCTCTTTCATCCAAACCTTGAAATGTTACTCCTCTTTCAACTAAGTCCCAAAGTTCATCATCAATACCAACTAGATGACTGTAGATTCTATCTTTCCACCAGGAAAAGGTAGAACCATCTCCATTGAACTTAGGAGCTTTGCTGGTGTTGTTTTTATCATCAACATCATAGTTGAAAGAAATAGTAAGACCTTCAGATTTTTGACTTTGCTCACCAGGTCCAGACATAGTGTTTTAACACAATAAACAACTGTCTCACTGCAAAGTGATTAAACAGAACCAAGGCTCTATATGCCAATTGAAGGTGTGAAAACACAAGAAGGGGGGGTTGAATTGTGTTTTGGTAGTTTTAAAAACTTTTTCTAAGTTTTGCAACTTATCAGAATCAGCAGTAGAATATCTTAAACACAAACAACTTCTGGACGATAGGAAATGAAAAACAGAGAAGAGAAAGAAGATGTTGAGGATTTTAGGGTGTTGGCTTCATTTGGTAAAATAAGCCTGATTCCATGATGTGGAGCATGATGTGTGGCACATCAGGTTTCACATCAAGACGCCCTAGCTGGATGCGCTTTCTTTTAATTTACACGCGATCTTTTGAAAAGATTTGTTTTTCAAATTAAATCGTGCCAGCTTGCGCGCCAAGGAACAAGATAATCTTTCATGGTTCTGTTTTATTTTATTGGCCGACTTTGATCAAAAAGATTTGAAACAAACAATTAAAAGATTATGATCAAATAAATCTCAAGGAGAATTAACAAAGGCCAGCTGTCAACATTGAAGATCCAAGCCCATGAAACTTGTTCTATATAAAGGAAGACTGAAGACATAATGAAGTACGAGGCCAAGAGTTGAAGAAATCGAGTCTTAGGTCTTAGTCTTTTTATTGTTCGTTGTTATTTGTGAGCCTTCACTTGGATCATGTTTTGATACAAGTAAGGACTGAGTTTGATAGAGTTGTAATCTCTAGTGTTCTTTCTCCAAAGCTTTGAAGCAAGGAGTTAGAGTGTGCAACACTCAAAGCCTTTAGGTACGAGTGCATAGGTTTCTAGGAGTGTGTCTCCAAACTGAGTTTGTTATTAAATCCTTACTGGGTAAGGTTGAGGGGGAGTGAGCAGAGGTTCTCATATCTAGGAGTTCCTAGGTAGAATTAGCACGGGTAGTGATTAAGTGAGAAGTTGTAAACGGGGGAGTTTAGCTTTGAATTGATACTACCATAGTGGATTCATCCCTGGATTGGTATCCTCCAGATTAGGGCTTGTTTAAGCGCCGAACTGGGTTAACAAACTCACTGTGTTTTATTGTTTCCTGCACTTTAAATTGTTTACTTGTTCATCAAGTTCAGCATGTTCACGATGTTGACACATTAGGCTACACATCGTACGATTCCTAAAGTGTACACATCGTGCTACACATCTGACACTTGCCACCAGAATTTCAATTGGCATCAGAGCAGGCACCCTGCCTGTTTGAGGGTGAGCTCCAGGGAAGTTACTTTCTGGAAACATGGACAAGGATGGAACAACGGTCAACAAACCACCCCTCCTGGATGGAACCAATTATGACTACTGGAAGCCAAGGATGATTGCCTTCCTAAAGTCACTGGACAGCAGGACTTGGAAAGCTGTGCTCAAAGGCTGGGAGCATCCCAAAATTTTGGATGCTAATGGTGTTGACACTGGTGTACTCAAGCCAGAGGAAGATTGGTCAGCTGCAGAAGACACTGCATCACTTGGAAACTCCAAAGCTTTGAATGCTTTATTCAATGGAGTGGACAAGAACATGTTCAGATTGATCAAGCAGTGTACTGTTGCAAAGAATGCTTGGGAGATACTCAGAACCACTCAGGAATGTAATGCCAAGGTAAAAAGCTCAAGAATTCAACTTCTCAACACTAAGTTTGAAAACCTCAGAATGAAAGAAGAAGAATCAATTCATGACTTTCACATGAATTTGCTTGAGGTAGACAATTCCTTTGAGGCTCTAGGTGGGAAATTGTCTGAAGAAAAGCTTGTGAGAAAGATGCTTAGGTCTCTACCCAAGAGATTTAACATGAAAATCACTGCTATTGAAGAAGCTCAAGACATCCCAAGTATGAAACTTGAAGAACTTGTGAGCTCTCTTCAAACTTTTGAGATGAACTTAGGTGAGCAAACTGAGAAGAAAGGAAAAGGTATAGCCTTTGTATCTTGTGCTGGTGAAGAGGAAGAAGCTGATGAGTCAGATGATGATCTCTCAAATGACATAGCTATGCTAGGAAGACAATTCAACAAGCTTCAAAGGAGGGTGGATAAAAGACCAAGGAGGAATGTGAGGAACATCCAGACTGACATCAGTAAACTAGGTAACACTTCAACAAAAACCAAAACTGATGATAAGTCAACTCAGAACAAGGGTGTTCAATGTCATGAATGTGAAGGCTTTGGTCATATAAGAACTGAATGCGGCACATATCTGAAGAAGCAAAAGAAAGGCCTAACTGTATCATGGTCTAATGAAGACTCTGACACTGACTCAGAGAATGTTGCTGCTAATCATGTGAGTGCCATGACTGGTGTGTGTAGTACTGATGTTGATTCTGATGATGAAGAACTCACCTTTAACGAACTAGCCTCAGTCTACAAAAAGCTATCCATCAAAAGTGAGGAACTGTGCAGAATCAATGAAGAACAGAAGGTGGTTATCAGTCAACTAGAGACAGAGAAGGCTCAACTGCAGAACCAAGTAGTCAGTCTTGAAAGTGAAGTCAAGTTACTGTCAACTAACTTGAAGAATATGACCAGGTCTGTAAAGATGCTCAATACTGGAACTGACATGGTTGATGAGATTTTGAAAGTGGGAAAGCATGCTGGTGACTCATCTGGTGTAGGATTTAAGAACAAACATCACAACAAGAATACAAATACTATGTTTGTTCCTGCTCAGAAGAAACCTGACCCTGGCAGAATGTGGACACATCACACCCCACATCAGAGACCTGCTGGCAAAGAGAAGTTTAATGCTTGGAGATGCCACTACTGTGGGAAGAATGGTCACATCAAGCCCTTCTACTACAAACTCTATGGGTATCCCAAGAAAAGGCCTCAGGTCCAAGCCAAATCAGCAAGGGTCACTCCTAAGAAGATGTGGAAGCCAAAAGTTTCTGAAACTGCTCATATTGCTCACACTTCTCTCAGAGCATCTTCCAGTGAAGATTGGTATTTTGATAGTGGTTGTTCTAGGCATATGACTGGTGTTGAGAAATTTCTCACTAATATCAAGCCTCATACAACAAGCTTTGTAACCTTTGGTGATGGAGCAAAAGGTGAAATCAAGGGCAGTGGTAAACTCGGCAGCAAAAGCTTACCTGACCTAGATGATGTGTTACTTGTTAAAGGCTTGAAGGCTAATCTTATCAGCATAAGCCAATTGTGTGATCAAGGTCTCAAAGTCAACTTCACAAAGAATGAATGTCTTATTACTTCTTACAAAGGATAATTGTTGATGAGAGGATCTAGGTCAAGAGACAACTGCTATCTATGGATTCCTGATGAAACTGCTCACTCTACTACATGTCTTATTAGTCAGGAAGAAGAAGTTAAGCTTTGGCACCAAAGACTTGGTCATTTGAATCTAAAAGGAATGAAGATTATGTCCAAGGAAGCTATTAGAGGACTACCAAAGCTTAAGATTGTTGAAGGTAGTATCTGTGGTGAATGTCAAGTTGGAAAGCAGGCTCAGATGTCACACCCAATGTTGCAACATCAGGTGACATCCAGAGTTCTTGAACTGCTACATATGGACTTGATGGGACCAATGCAGGTAGAGAGTATTGGTGGCAAAAGATATGCCTTTGTGGTTGTAGATGATTTCTCAAGGTTCACTTGGGTTAGCTTCATCAGAGAGAAGTCTGACACTTTTGATGCATTCAAAGAACTATGCCTTAGACTACAAAGAGAGAAGGATAGTGGCATTGTTAGAATCAGAAGTGATCATGGGAAAGAGTTTGAAAATTCAAGATTCTCTGAGTTTTGTGCTGATGAAGGAATTGGGCATGAGTTCTCCTCACCAATCACACCCCAACAAAATGGTGTAGTTGAAAGGAAGAACAGAACTTTGCAAGAGGCTGCAAGAGTTATGCTACATGCCAAGAAGCTACCTTACTATTTCTGGGCAGAGGCCATGAGTACTGCATGCTATGTACACAACAGGGTGACTCTGAGAAAAGGTACTTCAACCACACTGTATGAGATATGGAAAGGAAGAAAACCAACTGTCAAACACTTCCATGTCTTTGGTAGCAAGTGCTATATCTTAGCTGACAGAGAGCAAAGGAGGAAGATGGATCCCAAGAGTGATGAAGGAATCTTTCTAGGCTATTCCATAACCAGCTGAGCCTATAGAGTCTTCAACAACAGAACAAGAACTATGATGGAATCCATCAATGTTGTCATAGCTGACTGTTCAGACAATGTGCCTGATGTGGACACATCTCACCCCCTGCCTGAAGACTCTGAAGTTATAGAGATTCCTGAGAAGACTGATCAGCAAGAAGATGTGACTCTAGTGAACAAGGGTCCCTCTGTTAGAGTTCAAAAGAATCATCCAAAAGAACTCATAATAGGGAATCCTGAGTCAGGGGTTATGACAAGATCAAGAGAGGTTGTATCCAATGCTTGTTTTGTGTCAAAGGTAGAACCAAAGAATGTGAAAGAAGCCTTGACAGATTAGTTTTGGATTGAAGCTATGCAAGAGGAGCTGAACCAGTTCAAGAGGAATGAAGTGTGGGATTTAGTTCCTAGACCTGAAGGAGTCAACGTCATTGGTACTAAATGGGTTTATAGGAATAAATCTGATGAAAGTGGTGTTGTGACTAGAAACAAGGCTAGGCTTGTGGCTCAAGGTTACTCTCAGATTGAAGGAGTAGACTTTGATGAAACATTTGCTCCTGTGGCACGTCTTGAGTCCATAAGGTTACTTTTGGGAGTAGCATGTATCTTGAAATTCAAGCTATTCCAGATGGATGTGAAGAGTGCTTTCCTCAATGGCTACTTAAATGAGGAAGTTTATGTGGAGCAGCCCAAGGGATTTGTTGATCCAAATTATCCAGATCATGTCTACAGATTGAAGAAGGCATTATATGGATTAAAGCAAGCTCCTAGGGCATGGTATGGGAGGCTAACCAAATTTCTTGTGCAGCAAGGTTATAGAAAAGGAGAATCAGATAAAACCTTGTTTGTCAGAGAAGAAAAAGGCAAGTTCATGATTGCACAAATCTATGTAGATGACATTGTGTTTGGAGGAATGTCTGATCCAATGGTCAAGATGTTTGTGAATCAGATGCAGTCTGAATTTGAGATGAGCCTTGTAGGTGAACTTACCTACTTTCTTGGTCTGCAAGTCAAACAGATGGAAGATACAATTTTCATCTCTCAAAGCAAGTATGCCAAGAATATTGTGAAGAAGTTTGGAATGGAGAATGCAAATCACAAAAGAACTCCTGCAGCAACCCATCTCAAACTTTCTAAAGATGAGCATGGTGTCAGTGTTGATCAAAGTCTATACAGAAGCATGATTGGCAGTCTACTCTATCTCACTGCAAGTAGACCTGACATTAGCTTTGCTGTTGGTGTGTGTGCAAGGTACCAAGCTGAGCCTAAGATGAGTCATCTGAATCAAGTCAAAAGGATTTTTAAGTACGTTAGTGGTACAAGTGATTATGGAATTCTCTACTCTCATGGTGAAGACACAAGATTGTTGGGTTATTGTGATGCTGACTGGGCAGGTAGTGCTGATGATAGGAAGAGCACTTCTGGTGGATGTTTCTTTTTGGGAAGCAACCTTATATCATGGTTCAGCAAGAAACAAAATTGTGTTTCTCTTTCTACAGCTGAGGCTGAGTATATTGCAGCAGGAAGTAGTTGCTCTCAGCTACTTTGGATGAAGCAGATGTTGGGTGAGTACAATGTGCAGCAAGATGTGCTCACATTATACTGTGACAATCTAAGTGCTATAAATATTTCCAAAAATCCTATCCAACATAGTAGGACAAAGCACATTGATATACGTCACCATTTTATTAGAGATCTTGTTGAAGACAACATTGTGACTCTAGAGCATGTTGCCACAGAGAATCAACTGGCAGATATTTTCACAAAGGCTTTAGATGCAAATAGGTTTGAGGTTTTAAGGGGCAAACTTGGTATTTGCCTCTTTGAGGATCAATAGCCAAAATAGCTATTTAGGCGTGCAACGGTTACCTACCTTTCCCTCCATCCACAGTTGCACGCAATCCAAAGGCAATCATTACAAAAATATTTCCAACGGCTATTTCGCGATCAAAACTCCAAGAAATCCGTTTATTCAAGATTTTCTCTTATTGCCTACCACATTGATCACTACATTCATCTCTTTAACACTCAAACGACCAAGAACTTGTCTTGATCTCTCTCTCAAAACCTCTGTTCATCTTTCTGCAATTTTCTTTGAAATCTTCATACCAAATCATCATCATCATCATGTCTACTGCAACCAAAACATCTCCTTCCACAAAAACAAACACTCCTCCATCATCACCAAAACCTAATTCCCCACGTCAAGAAGATATTCAAGGTGACATGATCGTCGATGCCACTCCTGTCTCAATGATCAAACCATCTGGATCAAAGAAGAAGAAGTCTAAACGATCAAGAAGGGAATCAACCCCCATTGCTGCAGAGGAAGATGTTGTTCCTTCTCCTTCCACAGAAAAACCAAAGAAGAAGAAGAAGAAAAGCAAGAAGCCAAAGACTGGCTCACCCAAGAGGGTTCACACCATGGAAAGCCTGCACATTGATCCCCTTCCTGCTAAATCTGGTGATGCTGATGCTGAAGCATCTGTGGGTTTAGGTTCTTCAAACCCTAACCCTGAGAAGGCTGCTGTGAAGATCTCTGAGGGTCAAAGACACCCCTTGACTCAGAAGATCATTGATTCTGTGCTCCAGGCCCTGCAAGAGCCTAATGTTGTGGCAGATGTTGGCACATCATTGCCACAAGGTGAAAAAGAGTCTCCTGCTGCTGAAAAAGAGACTATTGTTGCTGAAGAACCTGCTGATGTTCCTGATTCTCCAGAACAGGAAATTGGTGAAGAAGATCAACCTGCTGAGGTTGAAGAACCTGAAGATGATACCCAGTCTGACAAGGGTAAAGAAGCCAAAGGTTCTGAAGATGTGGAAGACTCCAATCCTTCTGACAAGGATGTTGATGGAGATACAATTGTTGTGGATGTAGAAGGCTACAATTCTGACATCCCTTTAAAGAAGATTGCTGAAGATAACATAGCTAGAAGGACTAGAAGTGGAAAAGGTCCTGCTACTGTTAGTGAATCTCCTACTGTTGCCAAGGAGAAGAAGAAGCCTGTCAAGAGGCAAGTTCTGTATGGTCCCAAGAAGGGATTTAGTAAAGCTGTGGTTCCACCTGCAAAGAAGAAGACTCAGAAAAGAAAAGAGCCACCTACAAGTGACTCAGAATACGATGTGGAGCAGGATGTAGCTCACATCAGTGAGTCTGAGGAAGAATCTGCTGAGGAGCAGAATGTGGAGCTTGATGTAGTCCACATTGAGTCTGTTGTGAAGAAGAGCTATGGGAAGAAGAAAATTCCTCAAGGAATTCCTGACATCCCAGTTGATTTGATTTCCTTCCACAACCCTGCACATGCTGGTAAATGGAAGTACATTGCTCACAGAAGGTTAGCTCTGGAGAGGGAGCTAAGTGTTGAAGCCTTGCAGTGCAAAGAGGTTATGAGGTTGATCAAGCGTGCTGGCTTGATGAAGACTGTTACTGGGCTGAGTGAATGCTATGAGAAGGTAGTCAAAGAATTTTTGGTGAATATCCCTGCTGGCTGTGATAATCCTTTGGACAAGGAGTATCAGACAGTCTTTGTAAGAGGAAAGGAAATCCACTTCTCTCCCACTATTATCAACAAGTATTTGGGCAGAAGTGAGGAGCCCTTTGCTGAGATGGAGGCCAATGACAACTACATAATCAAGGTCATCACAGCTGGAAAGGTCAAGACTTGGCCTAAGAAGGGAAAGTTGCAAACAAGCAAGCTCACTCCAATCTACAACATCCTGAATAGGATTGCTGCTGCTAACTGGGTACCTACCACACACAACTGTGATGTGGCTACAGGTTTGGCTAGGTTCATCTATACTGTAGGTAACAAAATTAACTTTGATTTTGGTACTTATATTTTTTATCAGACTATCAAACATGCCAAAACCCTAGCTGTCAAACTACCCATTGCATTTCCTTCCCTGCTGTGTGGAATCATATTGAGCCAGAGACCTGATGTTCTGGGCAAGGATGATTTGTCTTGCAGAAGAGAGTTTGCTATTTCTTTTAGTCTCAAGCAGTCTAATGTGATTCCTGATGTGGGCACATCCAGCTCAAACAATGCTATGTCTAGGACAGACATGATTGCTGCTTTAAAGGAGACTTGCAAGGCTCTGAATGAGAAGAAGGCCAAGCTGGAGGCAGTCATTGCTGGACTGGAGCTTGAGGATGAGCAAACAATGGCTGAGGATGAGGAATTGGAGGAGGAGGAGCCCAATGACTCTGAAGCTGAGGAAACTGATGGAAGCCAGGATATTTGAATCTTTATAATTCATTATTTCCCTGTACTCAGTATTTCCTGTTGTTTTGCTTGTATGTTGTGGGCTATGCCCTGGATTTCTGATGCACCTTTGTGTTCCTGTTCTGTACTTGCTGCACTATTAATAGCCTGAGTGCCTTTTTCTGTTCATGCACCATCATCTCTACATCTCATGCTATCTGCATTCTATGGTGTTTTACTTACTCTCTATGTGTTTGACTATATTTGTCAAAATTCTGGCTAAAAAGGGGGAGTAAAATTTAAAATGAACAATTCTTTGAAGTCTTAGCTGCAGCAAATTGTGATGTGTGGCACATCTGACTACACATCTGGCATACATGCTTATTTTTCTTCAAATGTTTTCTCAACAACTTTTTGAAGAATTAGTTTTCTAAAGCATGTTTTTCTGAAGACTTAATCTGTATGTTTTCAACCGGGTGATGCATTCTTAAGAAGTCCAATTGAAGATGTTATCTAATTTCTACATGGTGATGCATTCTTAAGAAGCCTGTAGAAGTTGATTTGTGTGATGTTTGATACATCTGTAAGGTTTTTAACTTGGTCATGCATTCTGAAGAAGCCAGGTTTAAAAACATTTGTACGTCTCTCTATTAGGTCATGCATTCTGAAGAAGCCTATAGAAGATGTGATATTTAGGGGGAGTTCTTGGAAAGTGCTCTAGTTCAAGGGGAGTAAACTGTTATTGGGTTTGCTACCCTCCCTTATGTGTGCATGGAATCTCATGCTTGTATGTGTCTGAGAATTTATTTTTCTCAGTCTTTGGGAAGTTACTTTCCTATCTTGTGAGAGTTTATTTCTCTCTTTATTTGTGAGGCTCTGATCCGCTGCTGCATGCCTCTGATGTGCCTACACATCTCTCCAAGTTTTGTTGGGTGACTCAAAAATTATTTTAGCCCAAAATTTGCCAAAGGGGGAGATTGTTGAGGATTTTAGGGTGTTGGCTTCATTTGGTAAAATAAGCCTGATTCCATGATGTGGAGCATGATGTGTGGCACATCAGGTTTCACATCAGGACGCCATAGCTGGACGCGCTTTCTTTTAATTTACACACGATCTTTTGAAAAGATTTGTTTTTCAAATTAAATCGTGCCAGCTTGCGCGCCAAGGAACAAGATAATCTTTCATGGTTCTGTTTTATTTTATTGGCCGACTTTGATCAAAAAGATTTGAAACAAACAATTAAAAGATTATGATCAAATAAATCTCAAGGAGAATTAACAAAGGCCAGCTGTCAACATTGAAGATCCAAGCCCATGAAACTTGTTCTATATAAAGGAAGACTGAAGACATAATGAAGTACGAGGCCAAGAGTTGAAGAAATCGAGTCTTAGGTCTTAGTCTTTTTATTGTTCGTTGTTATTTGTGAGCCTTCACTTGGATCATGTTTTGATACAAGTAAGGACTGAGTTTGATAGAGTTGTAATCTCTAGTGTTCTTTCTCCAAAGCTTTGAAGCAAGGAGTTAGAGTGTGCAACACTCAAAGCCTTTAGGTACGAGTGCATAGGTTTCTAGGAGTGTGTCTCCAAACTGAGTTTGTTATTAAATCCTTACTGGGTAAGGTTGAGGGGGAGTGAGCAGAGGTTCTCATATCTAGGAGTTCCTAGGTAGAATTAGCACGGGTAGTGATTAAGTGAGAAGTTGTAAACGGGGGAGTTTAGCTTTGAATTGATACTACCATAGTGGATTCATCCCTGGATTGGTATCCTCCAGATTAGGGCTTGTTTAAGGGCCGAACTGGGTTAACAAACTCACTGTGTTTTATTGTTTCCTGCACTTTAAATTGTTTACTTGTTCATCAAGTTCAGCATGTTCACGATGTTGACACATTAGGCTACACATTGTACGATTCCTAAAGTGTACACATCGTGCTACACATCTGACACTTGCCACCAGAATTTCAGAAGAGATGAACACATAAGATTTATACTAGTTCCTCTCACAAACCGAGAGTAGTCCAGTCCCCTTGCACTTCCAAGGGATTTCACTATAATCACACAAGATTACAAATGCTCAAGCCAACTGCAAGAGACTTCCTATGCTCAAGTAACACAATACAAGAGACTTCCTATGCTCAAGTAACACAATACAAGAGACTTCCAATGCTCAAGCTCACAAGCAAGAGACTTCTAAAACAAAGTTACAAAGACAATGTTTGAACAACTGATAAATAATATCAGAGTTCTTAGAATAAAATAATACAACTTTAAAAACAAGACTTATCTTAGAATTCTTGAAAAGAAAACTAAGGTTCAACAACTGACTAGTCAGAAGTTGAAAGCTATTTGTCCTAAATTTTGATATAAGCACAAGTTGTATCTAAGTTAAAAATTACTCTTAGAAATTCAGCAGTATAACAACGCTTCCTTTTATAGATGATGTTGGAGCGTCTTGAATTTGAGCGGACAAAGATGAAAACAGCTACGTAGTACTGTACTATTATTTTCATTTGAAATGTGCTTATTCAAATCAAGTAAAGATTAAAATCTGAGCCTTGATTTCGAATATTCGCCCATATCAGGAAAATAAAGATAGTACAATAGTACAAACGTCATTATCATGAGGATAACGGTCTTGTAAGAGGTTTCTTCTGCCTCTCCTGAATTTGCCATTTAGATGATAGTCGTTATAGAGAATAGAATGTTCTTCTGACAAATTCTGCTGTTTCATCATCATCAGAATCTTGAGATTAAACCCTGCTTCTAATGAGTTCAACTTCTGGTTGACTTTGACTTGGCAACTTCTGATGACCACAGCTTCTGGTGTCATTCTCCAGAACTTGCTTTTCCCAACTTCTGGGAGCGCATCTTAGCATAGCAACCAGAACTTCAATTTCTAGTGTATATAAAATTTCAACTTATATACCTGCATACTAGAGTAAATTATCAGTACTCCCTATTGTATATTAATATTATTGTTATCATCAAAACTACTTGGGTTATATTAGAACCAACTTTGTTCCAACATTCTGTTATGAGATCTTCAGGTCTTCAATGTCTTTGATCTTCAGAATCTTTTGTGTCTTCAATTTTCAAGACTTCTTCAATCTTGAATGTGTGATGAACCTTTTCTAGTATGAGACAGTCTTAGTCTTGTCTCCATATGATCCATTACAATGAATTTTCTAAGTCTAGGGATGAGATACCTAGTGACTTAGTGAACCAAAGTCTTGAGTTGCAGCGGAAAGTACTTAATCAGAGTGATCAAGACTCACTAGACTTCTTAGAGGTTCAATTTTAGCATTTTAATTATGCTCTGGACACACTTATTTTAGCATAGCTTTTTAGTTTTTAATTTTTTTTTAAGGCTTGCCATTATTCATCCGCAAAGCAAGAGAAGATTCTACTTGCCAAAGAGCTGTTCTTTATCATCAATTATTACTCCCCCTTTTTACCATAATTTGACAGAGGTTTAAAGGAAAATATTTCATTGATTAAGAACGAACAGCATACAAAAGTTGCACTATATTTTTTTTAAGTGCCGGATGTCAAAGTCTCCAATGTCTAGGACATTTGGTAGACCTCAATACTTACAGAAGATGAACAGAAAAAAAAGGAAAAATACATAAGTACTTATTTTCCTATTACCCAAGGTCTGTTCTTCAAGCTTCTTCTGCTTCTTCACCATCTCCACCTTCTTCATTCTCAGCTATTTTCTTTGTCAGCTGCTTGATGAGATGGTCTACACAGACTTTCCTCATTGTGCTTGTCTTGATTGTCTCCTCTAACTCCTTAGAAACTAGAATTAGCTCAGCCAGTACTTTGTTTTGTTAGCTTCTATCCAGTGGAGCAGAGGTCTCATCTGCTACTTTGTCTTTGAACTTGATGTTTGGGACATTTGGTTCAGCAAACAGCTTGTGGTTGAAGGATATTGGTGGTGGACTTTTGCTCTCAAATTCCTCAGGAAGTAGGATGCTTGGGTACTGGCTTAGTATAATTCCAGTAATCAAGCAAGGTGTCATACCCCAATTTTGGGTCGCCTTTTATTTTTTTTAGCATTTTTTAGTTTTTAACTTTCTTTGCCTTTGTTATTGAAAAAATATTATTCGCTTCTTTTTTTAAAAAAATGCTAATAAGGTATAAGTCGCAAAAATCTAGGCCACTTTGTGAATCCCCCTCATTTTTTCTTAAACTTCTTTCTTTTCCTTCATGAGAGCACTACCCCTCTCCAAACCTCCAAAATAACCCTCCTAGCCTAGCTAACTCCCCCCGAACCTAGGTAACTAACCCCGAACCTAGATAACCAACTCCTAGGCTAGCTCCTAACCAAAACCTCACATTATAAATTCACTTTTCTATCATTTTCCATCATTAAGTCATAATCACTCATTTCACCACAAAAATCCTTCACAAAATTCTCTCTTTTTCTTTCACTTTTTTCTCATCACTTTTCTCTCATTTCTTCACAAAGTTCTCTCATTTTCTCACCAATTCATCATCATCATCATCATCATCTAACAACAGAAATCATCAACATTCATCATCATCATCATCCACTGTAGCAAGATTCAACCAAATTCATCAAGTTTTCACCACTTTTTGCACCAATTTCGAATTCCATTGCAAGCTTGAAGATTTCTCTGGTTTTTTGATTCAATCACGCTCAGAAGAACTTCTAGTAGCTAAAGGAGTCAAGAAACAAGAGCTTGGACGAGAAATTCACGACATCACCATAGCGAGGGTTTCGAAGAACAAGAAATCTTCAATTCGTCATCCTCAGCTTGCAAAACAGGTTCTTATTTATTCATTCGCACTCATACTCATGCATTAAAGCATTTCCATGTACTGGAATCCACCAATTCGTGCGTAAATTCACATATTAGGATTTTCATACTCTTCAAGAATCGCATCGTTTTCGGCCTTTTTCGCTTTATTTATGAAAACAAACCATAGATTCATACTCCTCACGAAATTTCGATCGAAATAGACTATTCAGCCGTGAGAATCGGTGAGAAATCGCGTTTTATCGTGGTTGGCCGAAGCCTTGTTCTTGCTCGCGCGTCCATGAGCTTCTTGAGGAAGAAGAAGACTCATGGTAGTCTCTCCCATCTCCAGATTTCACCACGTCCGTTGGATCGTAATGTTAAGTCACGGACATTGATTTCGTTTTTAAATCCTGTGCGTCGGATGGTTTTAAGATCTGATCCAGCATTCTGAAACGCGCACCTGCATCATGGCTGCCACGCCTGCGCAGCACTGGATTGATCCTTTAATTATTTTAGATCCTGGCCGCTTGATCAAATCAGACGTCCAGGAAGCGCCAGCCCACAGCATACACTCGTTTTAGTGCCACACAGGATTATTTTCTGGCAGATTGGGCCTTTTGGCCCAGAACCCAAGTTTCTGCTTTCTGCACCCCCTCTCTCTTATTATTTGCACCCCCTGCGCGTGCGGAAAAATTCAAATATTATTTTTTTTGTTTCTCGATTAAATCTTATTTGTCTCGATTAATTATTTAAAACACTTTTTATTAAAAACCAAGTGATAAAAGGGTTGATTTGGCGTTTGCCTTTTCACACCCCGGTTAATTCCTATCCCTGCGGATTCGCTTGCGATCTTGGAATTAACCTCACTTTTAAATAACAATTTCGCAAATAAACGAGCGAAAAAGGGTTGATCTGACGCCTGTCATTTCACACCCCGGACAATCCTTATCCCTGCTGTATTGCTTGTGATCTTGGGATTATCCTCGTTCCAGAAACCATAAAAGCAACTCAACTCACATAAAATTTTCGCACTGCCCTTGTGCAGTCAAAACACAATTGTTCTCAGACTCGGATACGTTTATCCATTTTCAGTAACATAAACGATGCTTAAGTCTCCCGTGCGAGCATAGAAGCAAAGTTTAAATACTGAAATGTCGTATAAGCGATATCTATTCTGAAAAACATGTCTCTTAGATTCGAATAACGCTTTCCATTCTCAGTAATACAAACCGAGCTTAAGCCTCCCGTGCGAGCATACAAGCGGCGTTTAACTACTAGAATGCTGTACAAACGTTACTCATTCTAAAGACATGTCTCTCAGATTCAGATATCACTTATCCATTCTCAGTAAGACGAACTGCGCTTAAGCCTCCCGTGCGAGCACACAAGCAACGTTTAAGTGCTAGAGTGTCGTATAAGCGATACCCCTTCTGACAACCTCTTTCTAAAAAACGAGTAAGGTTTTATCCATTCCTCCGACACATACTTACGCTTAAGCCTCCTATTGCGAGCATACAAGCACGGTTGTATCGGCGGAATGCGACATAAACATTGCCCGATAAAAATAACAAACACACAAACAATTTCTACCCAGAGAATTACGTAAGCTTTGAATTCCCTATTGCACCTAGGGATACGTAGGAGCGGGATCAATACATCTCGTCAAGCACCCTAATAAAAAATCTTTTTTTTTTTGTTTAAATAAAATGGAGTAGAAAACGACAAGCAGATGATTAACGATTAAACAGATATATTAAAACTTAAGCGCATAACATGATTTCCTAAACGGTTCCTGTTGGATACAACAGACGCGAGAGGTGCTAGCACCTTCCTCTCGCGTAATCAACTCCCGAACCCGGAAATGGTTGCGATGACCATCTTTCCATTGTTCTTTCAAGGTTTTATCGATATTTTCCTTTTTCTTCGGGAATAAATAAAGTTCGGTGGCGACTCTGTGTCAGCCCAAGTGTCTTTACGCTCGGGCGTTTTTCGCGCCGCTTCACAAGGAAAGGCTATTGGAAGTTTTCTTGCACTGCTTTCTACATGCTTCATAGTTTGTTCGAAGACATGTTTTCCAAAATCCAATTTCTTTCCTCTTCCTATGAGGTAGATGAGTTTGGCCAAGGTTGGAGTTATACCTGAGCTGTGATTTTTTGGGGCCCAATTTGCTGTGCCAATCCTGTGAGTATGGCATATTTGACTGTCAGCTTGGACGTTGGAAGTAGTCCTTTCTTGGGCCAATGTTCAGCTTGTCCTAGGGTAATTTCGTCGGCAATCTTATCCATTGAAAGGATTTTGTTGCTCTCAGATTCTGTGCTTCTCTCTAGTAACTTGTTAATCACAGTTGGAGAGAAGTTGATGGTGATAGCCATCACTTTCCTCTTCAGCGCATTCTCCTGATAGGTTGACCACGAACTCCCTTACCAGCCTTTCATAGTACTTGCCAACTCCTAGCACTGTCTTCATGAGTTTGGCTTCTTCAAGGAGTGTAGTGATTTCCTTGTAAGAGAGTGCTTCACTGCTTAACTCCCTTTCAGTAGCCATCCTCCTCTGACTTACTATCGTCCACCTTTGTTCATTCTCCTCAATGTGGAATGATGTTGAGGATGCAGTTTTTCTTTTCTTTGACATGATGTCTGGGACATCGTCTTCGACATCAGGTTTAAACTCACTTGAGGACTCTGGCTTCCTCTTCCTCTTCTGAGACTTCTCTTCTAAGAAGGATTTGGGAATCTCCACCTTCTTTCCCCTATTCCTCCTTATTCACTCAATGATTGACTGAGATCTTCTGGGAGCGATCTCTTCACTTTATGTCTCTTCCCCAATCTCTATGACTTCTAGGGTCTCAGAGGTTTCTTCTTCTTCTCCAGAGGCGAGTTTCTCCTGTGCATCCTTTGGATCTTCTTCCATTTGATGTTCTTCAAATGTGGTGTCTCTTGATGTTGAGACATTTGTTGCGACATCCTTGAGGTTGGGGTCGGATGTCATGACATCTTCTTCACCATTCTTCTCAATCTCTGTTTGAGACTCAAGATTCTGGTTTTGAGTAGCCTCTTTTGGAGATGATTCTTTAGACATTTGGTCTTCATCTCTCCTTGGTGACGATTGAGGTTCCGGAGTTGATGATTCTTTGGGTTCTTCACCTTGCATTGGATTGGTGAAAGGCCCGACCAATGTGCTGCTTCTCCTCTTCCTTGCTGTAGTTCTTCTTCCTCTGGAAATAACCAATTTGTCAAGCTCAACCTCTTGTTGATTGATGGTTGAGTCTAAAAGCCTAGCTGGATCACTAGGTCATTTGCCTTTGTTGATTGCTTGGTTGTTTGAGCTCATTGTGATTTTCTTGACTTATGTTGTTCAGAGTTTCGTTGAAGAAGATTTCTTTTTGAGAGGTTTTGAAAGGATGTCGTACCAGATGTTGAAGCGTGTGTGATAACACAAGTGATGATCTAGGTGGCTTTTTATAGACGGAACTAGGTAGTATGTTACCTCGTTTATTGTGCAGAAGTAATGATGATTATCGTTATAATATTTCTGCACGCCACCCCGTCACTTAATGTTCTACACGCTTTTGGATGTGTGGAACTCTAGAGTTCCTTTCCCACGTTCAGGTTGAAGTGATTCAACTTCCTAACGAGTGTACAGATGTTGGGACATCTGGTCATTCTCTTCCTTGACTGTCAAGCAAGCTATTTTTGGACTATTGTTGGGAGGAGTCCACTTATAGCATTTGTCCTTTGCCTTGACACATTTCATCACTACCTTCTGATTGTTAGCAATAATGCACTCATAGTTGTTGAAGTACACATCTAGTCCTTGTTCACATAGTTGACTAATGCTTATCAAGTTTGTAGTGAGTCCTTCAACTAGTAGAACCTTATCAAGGTATGGTGAGCTGGGATCTCTTAGCTTGCCTATACCCTTGATTCTTCCTTTAGCACCATCACCCAAGGTAACACATCCTTTAGAGTAACGCCTTAATTCCTTAAGGTATTTCCTATCTCCAGTCATGTGTTTGGAGTATCCACTGTCAAAGTATCAGTCTTCATATGAGAATAGTCTGATACAAGTATGAGCCTTTAGTTTTGAATCTTCTTTTGGCCTTCATACTTTCTTGACTTGAGTCTCCTGGCACTTTACTTGTTGAGCAAGAATCTTCTTTTCATCCTTCCTTGGTGATCTTGATCTTTGAGGATAGCCATGAATTTTGAAGCATTCTTTCATAACATGTCCAGACCTACCACAATGATCACATCTATTGAAAGCTCTTCTATTTTGGGAGTATAGCTTTTTAAGATGTGGTCTTGGTATGTGCTTCTTCTGCTGCTTGTGAAGCTGACCTATGTTCCCATTCCTTTTGTGTTGAACAGGATGTTGAGACACGTGGCTTGACATCTTCCTTTTTGTTTGGACAAACTGTTGAGACTTGTAGTCTATGATCCTGTCTTTGTGTTTAACAGGATGTTGAGACTTTTGGCTTGACATCTCCTTCTTGGTCTGAACATAGTACTGAGATGTGTGGTCTATGATCCTGTCTGTGTGTTGAACAGGATGTTGAGACATTTGGCTTGACATCTCTTTCTTGGTCTAAACACAATGCTAAGATGTGTGGTCTATGATCCTGTCTGTATGTTGAACAAGATGTTGAGATATATTGTTTATGACCCTATTGTTGGTCTGAACATGGTGCTGAGATATATTGTTTATGACCCTGTTGTTTTGTTGAGCAGGATGTTGAGACATTTGGCTTGACATCTGGTCCTTAGGTTTCTGTAGAGGAGGAGTTACCTTTTCTGGAGCAGATTCAGCTTTTCTGAAGGGATGATCGAATCCTAATCCAATCATGTCTTCAGCTATTTTCTCAGTTTCAAGGAACTCATCTTCTGAGTCAGAATCATAGTCTAGACACCTCAAAGATTCAGTCATGCTTATGAGTTTAGACTTTAAGAAATTGCATTCTTTCCTCATAGTTGCTCGTTCCTTATGCTCCCTGATAAGCCTCTCAATGATTTCATCTTGCTCTAATATTTTAGCAGTGTATCTTGAAGGGTGGAGAGGTTCTTCATTGTTATCACTGTCTTCAGTGTCTGTGAAGCTTTTGAAGCTATCATTGCTCCTTGTTTCACATATCCCCGAGAATGCATTGTTTATGTCTTCATCTTCACTTTCATCCTCAGAGTCAGAGAGAATTGCAGCAAGTCCCTTTTTCTATTTTCTAAGAAAGTTGAGACATTGTATTTTGATATGCCCAAAGCCTTCACATTCGTAGCACCGTACCTCTGTTTCTTCTTCAGAGTTTGTTTCTTCTTTTGAGATGCCTTGTGTCTTGTTGTTGGACATCTTGTCTGGGACATTTGTCCTCCACTTAGCTCGGACCCTGTTCACAGAATTGTTGAGCTTCTTGGTCAATAGAGCTACTGCTTCTGATAGACAATCTTCACTTTGGCTTTCCTCAGATTTGAATGCCAAATTCTTCACATTCTTTTCAGGTCTATCTTCAAAGGTCATCTCAAAAGTTTGTAATGAGCCAATGAGTTCATCAACCTTCATCGTGCTCAAGTCTTGTGATTCTTCAATAGCAGTTACCTTCATAGAAAATCTCTTAGGAAGTGATCTTAAAATAACATATAACCAAAAATACGCAGCGCAAGATATACATGGCAGCATATACAAGTTTATCATATGAATCACACATCATAGAATTTAAGTATATGAATGGTCTATCAATCACACACAACAATATTCAAATGCATAATTAGCCTATCAATGCAGACTCTACATGATCGTGACACCAATCACTGGCTGTCACATGCATGAATTCCGAAATTTAACCTCTCCGCAGAGAGTCGTAGGTCCATCCCCTACTAAACCCCGTAGGGCAGGTGAGGTCTCCCATCTGACACACCCCGTGCAGTCCCATCTGACATACATGACAATGAATGCATGAGCATAATATATTCTATTTCAACATATACAGGGTAGTCTCCATCTGACATACTCCGGGCAGTCCCATCTGACATACCCCGTGCAGTCCCATCTGACATACACGTTCATATATGCTCATGCAACTAATTACATATCATACAAGCATATGTAATCACAACCACAACAACATACATAGATTCTCAATCATATGTATTCAATCACAACAACATACATATATTCTCAATCATATGTATTCAATAACAACAGCATACATATATTCTCAATCATATAAAATTCACAACAACCACTCAAACATGTGTAGAATATAGAATGTTCTCAAACAAGTTCTCGTCACGAGAATACATCACAAAACAACCATGCTCATAATTCATATTGCATCACATCAAGCAAATACACATATTCAAGCAAACAGTTACACAGTGCATAAAAAGCACTCGATATTTCGAGGTATATGAAATCGTTAGAAAGTGCCCTTACCTCGGCAAGCTTCCAACACAACAACTTACGCTACGCGAGCAATATCCGTCTCTCTCGACGAAGTCCCCAATTCGGCTAATCCTCTTAACCTTTTAAAACATACAACTTATCTAAGTTAATACCACATTCTAATTGGTTACGTAAATAAGTCCTAGCTCGGCTACTAATGGATTCAATACCTATGGTTATTCCCTCACAACTAGCTAGGCTCAACACATTTTCAAATAACGCTTTTTGAAAACTTTAAACACCTTCAAGAATAGCTTCTAATCACAAAAATGTCATTTAAATAAATCTCGACTATTTTAAAACATTTCCAAAAGAGATTCATTTTTCATAAAACTTATGCCTTAAATCATAAGTTCCAAAATCTTTTCAAACTAAACAAGTTTAACTAAAACTTTTCTCGCTAGACTTATAACAAAATACTTTTTGCGAACGTAAATATTTTTCAAAATAGTTCACACATGTCAAACTCTTAAAATATAAATTCTCGACAAAAGAATTTCCTTTTCAATTACAAATCGATTTCCAAACATTTTTCTCTTTTCATAGAAAAATAATCTCTATTATTTTTCTACCACTATTTTAAATTCACTAACGACGGTAAAACAGTTACAAATTAAAACGCCCATAAGTCATTCAATCTTTATCGGATTGAGACGAGCCATACACCAAATTCATCGTCTCGAAAAGGCGGATCAAATGGTTAAGTTTCTAGGACATAAAAACAATTTTATAATGATGAAAATGCCCTTCTAGATTTCGGGCAGAATTGAAATCACTTCAAAATCATTCTTTTCAAAGATTTAACATAGTTAAAATACTTAAACAATCACTAATTTCATATAAACCAACTCAATTGAATAAATATTCCAAAAGCTAAACAAATTCCAAAACCCTAACTTCACAAATCATAAAATTTTAGGGCTTTTCAATTCTAACATTTTCTTTTCAAAAATTAAGACCGTAAATCACCTTGTGATTACTTTAATTGCAAGAAAACCATTTCACAAATTGATTTCAAACATTTCACAATTTTCCTCAAGATCTCTAAAATTTAAAGTGATCAAAATAAAAATTTTCTTTTAGATCTATTATCTCAATAACTCACACAACAACATTAACAAAAGAAAAGAGCAAGAAAATCAAAACTTAACCAAATCTTTTTTAGCATAAAATAAAACAACGCCCCAACTAAATTGTCTAGAATATTTAGTCGGAACATTAAAATTTGAATCTGAGTACATTAAATTATAAAGAGTTAACTGAATAATATGTCATTATTAAGATAATAACTGAATATTTGATACAACAGCGGAAAGAACTACAGAGAAATAACAAGTTAAATAAAAGCAAGAATGAAGACTAAGTCTTCTAATGCTGACGATCCAAGCACAGCTCCAATCGTCAGGTCCAACCTGGTCCGTGCTCCGAAATAACCTGTCTTACCTATATCAAAAAGGGAGTGGGGTGAGACAGTCACTTCGTCCCAGTGAGTCCTACTACCCTCCTAATGACGAACTACGCCGGGGCACCTAATCAGTCCATATAATATTCTAACATATCATAACATAATAATAAACATAATTAAAGGTGTATCACAGAGAACGTCTTATTGATTTTATTCCGTTAAGACACTTCGAGGTGAGCATGTCTCGGAGGCCCGCCATATCCGCTGATCGATTCGACCACGGCATTAAGCTCACAATCATTTTCCTAATGGGTTGTTCCATTGGAAGCCCATAAGCAGCATACTAAACCGCGCATGATTGACTGATACTAGTTGTTAAGTTACATTCTACCATATTTATCCCAAGGCCCGGGGGAACATGCAATCTTTAATTTCTAAGTTATACCCTAATAGTCATATTATGCTTGACCTCCTGTACTATTTTATATTTACTACATGATTGTGAAATAACTGAAATAAATTGAGGATATAAAACGAGTGTGATTTTCCAAAAAGTGAAAAAGTAAGGCTTTCTGCACATTACTCGCTACAGCGAGTGACTTAGCTCGCCGTGGCGAGTGATCTTGTAATGGCCTGAACAACTCGCTAGGCGAGCAGATGCTCGCCATGGCGAGATTCCTCAGCCCAGAACTTGATGTCTCGCCATGAGTGCTCGCTATGGCGAGCTCATGCAGTAGACCCTCTGCTTTGCGATTTTCAAAGAAATTTCAAGAACAACACCTACAATCCTCATATTAAATCATCACTATCCATAATAGATATAATATAGGACAGAATAGACGAGAATTTGAGAGTTAATTCTCATCACACAATTTAATTTCCTAATTCCTAAGTTATCATGCATATTTCATAAATTTGGGAATCTAAACTACACTAGCCTAAGAACCCACCTGAATTGAGATTAACTCAGAAGCTTTAAACACCAAGCTAACAACTTTAGAGCTCTCCGAGAAACTGAATTTGCAGCGAAATATTATAAATCCCAAAACAGAATTTTCTTGTATAATTGCTGCATCAGGTCCTCTACTTTAAATTCGTCCACAGACCTCAAAACTGAACCTAAAATTACGAAACCTACATCGAAACGACCGGAATTGAGTTATCTAACTATGACAACTGGAATCAGTTCAATCAGAGTTACAGGGAGAGAGTAGTGATCGATTTAGCACAGACCTGTCCAAATACAAATTCTGCAAAATCCTGTGTTGAACATCCAACTTCAAAAATTCGTACAGACTTCGTTACTTGGCTAAAATTCATGAAATTGGTCTCCAAACGACCGGAATTGAGTTAGCTTTCCATACCAACAAACGAAATTAAAATCAAAGCTACAGAGAGTGAGAAATTACCGTTTTAGTAAGACCCTGTTCAGAATACGGGTTTAACCAACCATCTTCAAATTTCTTCTTGTTCTACAAACTTGTTCTTATAATAATCTATAACTCCACTTCAAGTAGCAACCATGACTTCCAGTCATCTCATAACTCATTTTTGTGAAGGTGATCGCACATGCAAATGCCAAAATAGAAGGGTAAATTTTTATGAATCACTTAAGCACCAATGGATGAAACAATTAGAGGGAAGAGAGGAGTTTAATAATTTCTCACCTTAATTCCTAATCAATCGCAGGAGGTGTACTGAGTTAAAAATTTAACACATGCATGGCCCAATCATGTGAATTTAAAGCTTGTATCTTTGGGTGTGGGGTGGGAAATCACGTCTCTTGGGAGGGAGAGTTTGTTCTTCCATAGAATCCTCAAGGTTCTTTCATCATAAGAATATGATTGCATGTGGGTTTAGAGTTAAGAGTGAGTAGAAGTGAAATGAAGGTAAGTTGTGGGGTGGTGATGGTTGTTGTGTCGTGAGAGAAGAGAAAAGAATTGGGTTAGTTTGTTTTCAACTATATCTCCTCATATGTCTTATAACATGCCATTTTGTATACAATTCCTATTTTGTCCCTCCACATATCACCAAAGGTACTTGTGTCCATAAATTATTCCTTTATATCTTGTCCTCTTGTTTCCAATTAATCTCAATATATAAATTCTAAATAATATTTCTCTACTAATTTGAAATTGGGATGTTACAAAATCACAATATTTCTCTTGGATCTATTACTAACTATCAAGGATCTATACTATTAACAAAGGAAAAATTAAGAGTTTCTATCACTACAACAAAAAGGCCTCACGGCCACTTAAGAGAAAAGAGAGAAAGAGTTGAAAACTTACAATTCTAATGACACCACTAGCTTCATCAAGCAAAATCTATAAACTTTCATCTTGGAACTTTCTTCAAACTCCTATAGGAACCCTCATGAACTTTAAAACATTTAGCTAAATCTTTTTCATCTCTCACAAGAAAATGGAAGAATAATATAGAGAAAGGAGGGGGAGAGTTCGGTTGCTGAGGGAAAAAGGCAAGGGAATGACTTTTCTCCAAGGTTCCACTTAAATAGATAGTATAGATAATTCCTAGCCTTTGGATCTAATATTACTCCCATGTGTTTTCAATCTTAGCCATCCACCTCTTACATGAAAATATCTAGATATTTTCTCATGATCTTATCCCCACTAGCTCGCTCAGTTACCGCGTTTGCGCTTAAACGAGTCATATCTCGCATATCGATAAACTTTACGGAAACAGAAAATTCTACCGTAAACATTTTATTTAAAATGATCCATAAAATTTCGAATAAATTTTATTCCGAATAAATTTTCGCTCCTTAGCTCGGAAAAATATAATGAGATCAAATTCTCATCACAATCGATATATAAAGTCTTCATTTAAATTTTGACGGAAATCAGAAACCGTAAAATTTTCAAACAGCGGGTATATCTTGCCCGTTTTATCAAAAGCCACTAGAAAATTATTTTCAACATTTCGACGAGACAAAAATGTTTCTAAACTCATTTAAAGCTTATAAAATCATTGTGCCCATTTTTCAAACGTTAAACTACGCGCAGGCACAATCTCAGCATAAATTCTGTCAAAACAGACAATTAAACAGAAATCAATAAAAACAAATAGCACAAGCTAATCAATATATCAAAAGTCATATTTCTGCTATAGTAATTCTACGGGTCTTACACTTTGCAACAACAACAGTGTTTCCAAAGGGGCATTCCATGAGTCTAGAAACCTTGTTAAAACCCTAGAACAACATGTGAGATGGGATGGGCTGCAGGTAACTTAAAGCCTTTGTGACCCCAACACAGAAATTCAAACATTTGCTACAGTAATCCGATCTGCTGCATGCATCCATATTCATGTGTTTTCACATAAAAACATTTTCATAACATATAATCATGCATCCATGAAAGGATTTTGCATGCATTTTTCATAAAAAATAAAGCAAAGTTGTGCATGCACGCTCATTCATAAAAAAAAAATCATCTCGTTCTTCCAATTCATTCCAAACAGCTACCTCCCCGACACCGATACCGGACCAGAAGCGCCTGTAATCGAACCATGGAAGACTGGCAAGAGTAGCATAATGTCTTGAGGGGTGATGTCGAGCAGATGGCCGGAAAGTTGGATCGTGACTTAAAGATGTTGGCTAATCATAACCAGTCTCAGCAGCAGGTTGTGGTTCCGAATCCTGCAGTAAATGGCTCGAACCAGCAAGGGGATCCGTCAACATCAAATGTAGTGTGGCCGACATACGGTTTATCAGTTGGGTATACTCCGCCGCTTGTTAGGAATTCGAATGTTGCTCAGACCGTCCAGATACCGGTGAATACTGAGATTCCTATTGAGCAGCCCAGGATGCCTCAAGCTCAACCCGAGCAAGTGGTGATCCAGGAAAATCTGGAAGACACAAGGAATGCTTATCAGGGTCCAGACCCGCAGAACAAGGGCCCCGGAGTGAATATTGTCATCCCCCAGATAGAGGAAGCCCATCAGAAGTTCAGAGCCATAGAAGACAAACTGAGAATGATGGAAGGAGGTAATGATTCGTATTGGGCCTTGTTATACCCCAATTTTGGGTCACCTATTTCTACTTTAATGTTTTTATTTTTACTTTTAGTATTTTTACTCTCAGTTTCTTTTACTTTTAATATTTCTATTATTTTCAGGATTTTTAATTTTTCTTTGGTTTTTTAAAAATGTTGTTGCTTGGTGTGCAAGTCACCAAAACCAAAATCATTTTCCTAATCCAATTCATCACCTCTTAAACCATTTCATTTCCCCCAAACCTACATAACCACCCCCAAACCTACATAACTACCCCAAAACCTACATAACTACCATCCAAGCCTAAGCAACTACCCCTAACCAACCTCCAATCCTAACCCTTACCCTATATAAACTAATTTTCTCTCATTTACTCTCATTCATTCATTTTCCACAACAATTCACCAATTCTCTACTCTCATAATTCACTTTTCTCACCAAAAAACACTCTCATTTTTTCCCACATTTCTCTCAATTCTCTCATCAGTTTCTCTCATTTTCCATAACAACTTTCTCTCATTTTGTCACCAAATTCAACCACAAACACTAACAATCACCATAATCATCATCATCAACAGTAGCAAATCCAACACAAAGACTCATCAAAGTTTCATCACTTTTCACCAATTTCGAATTCTACTGCAACTTGAAGATTTCTCCCATTTTCTTGGTTCGAGCACGCTCAAAGGAACTTCCAGAAGCTAGAGAAATCATTAAATTTAAGCTTGGACTTGAAAATTGAACTGTCACCATAGCAAGGGTTTCAAGAACCAAGAGAGCTTCAATTCGCCATTCACAAGCTGCAAAACAGGTTTTAATTTATCCATTCATGTTCATAATCATGCATTAGAGCTTTTCCATGGACCAGGATCAATCAATTCGTGCTCAATCGCGAAAATCCAAAAATTCGTGTTTTGAAAGATTGGTTCGTTTTTTATTATTCAAGCTTCGTTTGAGAAAACAAATACCATATTCATGATCAGTGAGAAAAATCGAGTGGATTAGCATTTTGTCTCGTAAGATTTGGTGAAGAATCGATTTTGGCCGGTTGAAGCTTCTCGCCTTTGTTCTTGCTGGGTTCACGAGGAAGATGATGATGCATGCTACTCCTTCACATCTCCAGAATCAATCCTAAGCGTTGGATCTTTTGAACATAACGCATCCGTTGGATCGTTTGTTTAAATATCACGTGTGAGATTAAGTTTAAGCGCCAGATCGTACGCACACAATACGCGTTCCACCTTAGACTTCTTCGCCTGCGTTGCACCGAATCAAGTTTCTAATTATTTCAAATCCTGGCCATCAGATTTGGTCAGACGCTCCAGATAGCGTGCGTCCACCATGCACCACAGACCTGTGTCACACAGGATTTCCAGGCAGACTGGGCTTTAGGCCCAATGCAGATTTCAGTTCTGCACCCCTCTGTCTTGCGTTCTGCACTCCCTGCGCGGGAGAAAATTTGACAATAATTTTAAATGCTCGATTTAATTTTATTTTCTCCGATTAATTATTTAAAACACATTTTCATAAAAAACAAAGTGATAGAAGGGTTGATCTGACGTTTGTCTTTTCACACCCCGGTTGATTCCTATCCTTGCAGTTTTGCTTGTGATCTTTGAATCAACCTCACTTCTAATAACGATTTTGCAATAAATGAACGAAAAAGGGTTGATCTGACGCTCGTCTTTTCACACCCCGGACAATCTCAATCCCTGTTGTACTGCTTGTGATCTTGGGATTATCCTCGTTCCAGAGGCCTTAAAATCAACCCAACTCACATGAAATTTTCTCACTGCCCATGTGCAGTCAAAACAAAATTGTTCTCAGACTCGGATAAAGTTTATCCATTCTTATTAGCATAAACAACGCTTAAGCCTCCCGTGCGAGCATACAAGCAACGTTTAAATACTAGAATGTCGTATAAGCGGTACCCACTCTGAAAAACATGTTTCCCAGCTTCAGATAACGCTTTCCATTCTCAGTAATACAAACTGCGCTTAAGCCTCCCATGCGAGCATACAGGCAACTTTTAACTACTAGAATGTCGTACAAGCGGTACTCATTATGAAAACATGTCTCTCAGATTCGGATATCGCTTATCCATCCTCAGTAAGACAAACTGCGCTTAAGCCTCCCGTGCAAGCATACAAGCAACGTTTACACTACAAAAATGCGATTAAAACATCGTTCGAGTAAAAACAACAAACACACAAACAATTTTTACAAAGAACTACGTAAGCTTTGAATTTCCCATTGCACCTGGGGATACGCAGGAGCGGGATCAATACATCTCGTCAAGCACCCTAATAAAAAAAATCTTTTCATTAAATAAAAAACGGAGTAGAAAATTATAAGCAGATAATTAATAATTAAGCGGATATATTAGAATTTAAGCGCACAACATTGTTCCCTAAACGGTTCCCGTTGAATACAACGGACGCGAGAGGTGCTAGCACCTTCCTCTCGCGTAATCAACTCCCGAACCCGGAAATGGTTGCGATGACCATCTTTCCGTTGTTTTCTCAAGGTTTTATCGATATTTTCCTTTTCCTCCGGGAATAAATAAAGTTCGGTGGTGACTTTGTGTTAGTCCAAGTGTCGTTGTGCTTGGGCATTTTTCGCACCGCTTCAGCTGCCGACTCTGCTGGGGAGTTCTAGAGAGTTAGGCCTAGTTTAGGGGTTCATTCGCTTATGTGCTATATCATGTTTATTATATCTGCTTTATTGTTTATGCATGAATATTATCTGCTTGGATCTGGCTGTTTCTTCTTCTTCTACTTCTCTTTTTTTTATTTTTTTGCCCATGTGGCTTGGTTACTGTGCAAAGCTCTATACTCGGGCTTGAGAAAAACTTAGGCTAAGTAAGGGGTTTTCATTACTGGCCGTCCTGACGTACGACTTGATTGCGCTGGTATGAAAAAACCCCGACCGAGGTAGATTCCCTTGAAAATGTTGGCCATCCTGCTGTAGAGCTCGCTAGCGCTAATGTTTTCTTGTGGGGTCCGTGACCTTGGTGACCTTTTGACCAGTCTAGAACCGCGAAACGTGTTACTAGGAACCTCTGTTAGATCCTGAGTCGAGGCTCCATAATGTTAACTTCCCTGGTTAACATAGTGGCCTCGCCTGGATGAGGATTTTCTTTGGAGATATTTGTTGTGAAGCCTTTGCAACAACAACAGTGTTTCCAAAGGGGAATTCCATGAGTCTAGAAACCTTGTTAAAACCCTAGAACAACATGTGAGATGGGATGGGCTGCAGGTAACCTAAAGCCTTTGTGACCCCAACACAGAAATTCGAACATTTGCTACAGTAATCCGATCTGCTGCATGCATCCATATTCATGTGTTTTCACATAAAAACATTTTCATAACATATAATCATGCATCCATGAAAGGATTTTGCATGCATTTTTCATAAAAAAATAAAGCAAAGTTGTGCATGCACACTCATTAATAAAAAAAAATCATCTCATTCTTACAATTCATTCCAAACAACTACCTCCCCGACACCGATACCGGACCAGAAGCGCCTGTAATCGAACCATGGAAGACTGGCAAGAGCAGCATAATGTCTTGAGGGGTGATGTCGAGCAGATGGCCGGAAAGTTGGACCGTGTCTTAGAGATGTTGGCTAATCAGAACCAGTCTCAGCAGCAGGATGTGGTTCCGAATCCCGCAGTAAATGGCCCGAACCAGCAAGGGGATCCGTCAACATCAAATGTAGTGTGGCCGACATACGGTTTACCAGTTGGGTATACTCCGCCGCTTGTTGGGAATTCGAATGTTGCTCAGACCGTCCAGATACCGGTGAATACTGAGATTCCTATTGAGCAGCCCAGGATGCCTCAAGCTCAACCCGAGCAAGTGGTGATCCAGGAAAATGTGGAAGACACAAGGAATGCTTATCAGGGTCCAGACCCGCAGAACAGGGGCCCCGGAGTGAATATTGTCATCCCCCGGATAGAGGATAGCTCTTCAGAAGTTCAGGGCCATAGAAGACAAATTGAGAATGATGGAAGGAGGCAATGATTCGTATTGGGCCTTGTTATACCCCAATTTTGGGTCACCTATTTCTACTTTAATGTTTTTATTTTTACTTTTAGTATTTTTACTCTCAGTTTCTTTTACTTTTAATATTTCTATTATTTTCAGGATTTTTAATTTTTCTTTGGTTTTTTAAAAATGTTGTTGCTTGGTGTACAAGTCACCAAAACCAAAATACTTTCCTAATCCAATTCATCACCTCTTAAACCATTTCATTTCCCCCAAACCTACATAACCACCCCCAAACCTACATAACTACCATCCAAGCCTAAGCAACTACCCCTAACCAACCTCCAATCCTAACCCTTACCCTATATAAACTAATTTTCTCTCATTTACTCTCATTCATTCATTTTCCACAACAATTCACCAATTCTCTACTCTCATAATTCACTTTTCTCACAAAAAAAAACTCTCATTTTTTCCCACATTTCTCTCAATTCTCTCATCACTTTCTCTCATTTTCCATAACAACTTTCTCTCATTTTGTCACCAAATTCAACCACAAACACTAACAATCACCATAATCATCATCATCAACAGTAGCAAATCCAACACAAAGACTCATCAAAGTTTCATCACTTTTCACCAATTTCGAATTCTACTGCAACTTGAAGAGTTCTCCCATTTTCTTGGTTCGAGCACGCTCAAAGGAACTTCCAGAAGCTAGATAAATCATTAAATTCAAGCTTGGACGTGAAAATTGAACTGTCACCATAGCAAGGGTTTCAAGAACCAAGAGAGCTTCAATTCGCCATTCACAAGCTGCAAAACAGGTTTTAATTTATCCATTCATGATCATATTCATGCATTAGAGCTTTTCCATGGACCAGAATCAATCAATTCGTGCTCAATCGCGAAAATCCAAAAATTCGTGTTTTGAAAGATTGGTTCGTTTTTTATTATTCAAGCTTCGTTTGAGAAAACAAATACCATATTCATGATCAGTGAGAAAAATCGAGTGGATTAGCATTTTGTCTCGTAAGATTTGGTGAAGAATCGATTTTGGCCGGTTGAAGCTTCTTGCATTTGTTCTTGTTGGGTTCACGAGGAAGATGATGATGCATGCTACTCCTTCACATCTCCAGAATCAATCCTAAGCGTTGGATCTTTTGAACATAACGCATCCGTTGGATCGTTTGTTTAAATATTACGTGTGAGATTAAGTTTAAGCGCCAGATCGTACGCACACAATACACGTTCCACCTTAGACTTCTTCGCCTGCGTTGCACCGAATCAAGTTTCTAATTATTTCAAATCCTGGCCATCAGATTTGATAAGACGCTCCAGATAGCGTGCGTCCACCATGCACCACAGACCTGTGTCACACAGGATTTCCAGGCAGACTGGGCTTTAGGCCCAATGCAGATTTCAGTTCTGCACCCCTCTGTCTTACGTTCTGCACGGGAGAAAATTTGACATTAATTTTAAATGCTCGATTTAATTTTATTTTCTTCGATTAATTATTTAAAACACATTTTCATAAAAAAACAAAGTGATAGAAGGGTTGATCTGACGTTTGTCTTTTCACACCCCGGTTGATTCCTATCCTTGCAGTTTTGCTTGTGATCTTTGAATCAACCTCACTTCTAATAACGATTTTGCAATAAATGAACGAAAAAGGGTTGATCTGACGCTCGTCTTATCACACCCCGGACAATCTCTATCCCTGTTGTACTACTTGTGATCTTGGGATTATCCTCGTTCCAGAGGCCTTAAAATCAACCCAACTCACATGAAATTTTCTCACTGCCCTTGTGCAGTCAAAACAAAATTGTTCTCAGACTCGGATAAAGTTTATCCATTCTCATTAGCATAAACAACGCTTAAGCCTCCCGTGCGAGCATACAAGCAACGTTTAAATACTAGAATGTCGTATAAGCGGTACCCACTCTGAAAAACATGTTTCCCAGATTCAGATAACGCTTTCCATTCTCAGTAATACAAACTGCGCTTAAGCCTCCCGTTCGAGCATACAAGCAACGTTTAACTACTAGAACGTCGTACAAGCGGTACTCATTATGAAAACATGTCTCTCAGATTCGCATATCGTTTATCCATCCTCAGTAAGACAAACTGCGCTTAAGCCTCCCGTGCGAGCATACAAGCAACGTTTACACTACAGAAATGCGATTAAAACATCGTTCGAGTAAAAACAACAAACACACAAACAATTTTTACAAAGAACTACTTAAGCTTTGAATTTCCCATTGCACCTGGGGATACGTAGGAGCGGGATCAATACATCTCGTCAAGCACCCTAATAAAAAAAATCTTTTCGTTAAATAAAAAACGGAGTAGAAAATAATAAGCAGATAATTAATAATTAAGCGGATATATTAGAATTTAAGCGCACAACATTGTTCCCTAAACGGTTCCCGTTGATTACAACGGACGCGAGAGGTGCTAGCACCTTCCTCTCGCGTAATCAACTCCCGAACCCGGAAATGGTTGCGATGACCATCTTTCCGTTGTTTTCTCAAGGTTTTATCGATATTTTCCTTTTCCTCCGGGAATAAATAAAGTTCGGTGGCGACTTTGTGTTAGTCCAAGTGTCGTTGCGCTTGGCCGTTTTTCGCACCGCTTCAGCTGCCGACTCTGCTGGGGAGTTCTAGAGAGTTAGGCCTAGTTTAGGGGTTCATTTGCTTGTGTGCTATATCATGTTTATTATATCTGCTTTATTGTTTATGCATGAATATTATCTGCTTGGATCTGGCTGTTTCTTCTTCTTCTACTTCTCTTTTTTTCTTTTTTTGCCCATGTGGCTTAGTTACTGTGCAAAGCTCTATACCCGGGCTTGAGAAAAACTTAGGCTAAGTAAGGGGTTTTCATTACCGACCGTCCTGACGTACGACTTGATTGAGCTGGTATGAAAAACCCCGACCGAGGTAGATTCCCTTGAAAATGTTGGCCGTCTTGCTGTAGAGCTCGCTAGCGCCAATGTTTTCTTGTGGGGTCCGTGACCTTGGTGACCTTTTGACCAGTCTAGAACCGCGAAACGTGTTATTAGGAACCTCTGTTAGAACCTGAGTCGAGGCTACATAATGTTAACTTCCCTGGTTAACATAGTGGCCTCGCCTGGTTAACATAGTTATTAAATCGAAGGAATCAGATGACTAGATCTCTAAAAAAATCATGACACAAAAAAGTTGAAAATTTTAAAATATCATAATCTTACAAGTTCACTCATTAAATTTAGATTATAAACATAGTCATGACATGCAATTTTACCCCACATAATAAAATAATAATATTTTTTGTTTTTTTCGAAATTTAGTAAAAAATCAACATTTTGCATAAAAATTCAAAAAAAAAATCTCTTTCTCTAATAAATTGCATTTCTCATGCCATTTGCATTATTATTTTTATTTTTAATTCAAAATTCAAAAATATCATATTTTTATTATTATTAATGTTTATTTATTTTGTGAGCAATTAATTCATAAACAAAAAAATCCAAAAAAAATTCAATCTTATCTCTACTCATCTCCTCCTCATATATCTAGAATGTTCCATTTCTCTACACATCATCACTCATGAAAATATAAGCCAAAAATACAAAAAAAAAAAAAAATCATATTTGATTTCTCCCTTTTGCCCTCCACAAACCTCCACCTCATCTAAACCTAATCCTACACTATATAAGCCTTCATTTTTTGTGATCAGCAGCTGGAGACACTTAGAGAGAAGGAAGAAGCAACAGATCAAAATTCACACTTTCACAAAATTCTCTCATTTTTCTCCATTCTTGAAAACTTCAATCTCACTCAAAACTTAACCAAATCACGAAATTCCTTCTTCAAATCTTCATCAAATCATTCCAGTAACTCAAACAATATCATCAAAGCTTCCAAACGCAAGGAAATCAAGAGAAATTCGTAGCTCAAAGGTGAAGAAAAATCAAGTTTCTAACATAGCGATTCAGAGGCCTATTCAGGTACTTCTCAGCTCTGTTCATCTTAGTTTTACTAGGGTATGCTTTTTCATTAACTATTTGTGCTTGATTGGGTCTGTATTGTGATTTTGAAAATTTTCCATAATCTTTGATCGCATAGTTTTTCATTATATAAGCATTGTTTGAGAAAACTAAGACCATTTTCATGATCAGCGCGAAAAATCGTGCAGTGAAGTATATTCTTTTGTAATTTTTGGTGAAAAATCGCGAAAATCGTTTTGACCGTGAGGGTACGTTTGAAGGTGGTTTGGGGTAGAAGACGATGACGTGTCATCACGTCATTGGCTCTCCCTTTAAGTTTAAAACACAGCCGTTTGATTGAATGAACGCACCAGATCTGTTTTATTTATTTTTAAATCATAGCTGTGTGATGCATCAGAGGGCTCCGATCTGCTCTCACTGTGATGAACCTTATTTACGCGCCACACATTATTCTTTTATGGTTTCTGCACCCCCAGAAATGCTTCCTGCACCCCCTCTACAGATTTTCATTAAGTGATGTTTAGCTTATGTTCAAAAGTGCTTAATTGAACTTAAAAAGCTTTTTAGCTTATTTAATTCATATTTTTGCACTATAATAATTACACTTCCAGATTTTTAAATCAAAATTAATGACTTATTTTCATAAGTCCTTTTCAAACTTATTTGCTTTTAGCTTATTTCCATAAGTGCTTATTTGAACCAAAAGCTCTTTAGCTTATTTGGATCAAATTTTTGCACTAAATCAATTACACTTTCAGTTTTGATAATTCAAATTGATTGACTTATTTTCATAAGTCCTTTTTCAAACTTAATTGCTTTTAGCTTGTGTGTGTAAGTGCTTATTTGAACCAAAAGCTCTTTAGCTTATTTGAATAATTTTCTTTGCATTAATAAAGTTGTTCCAACATCAATTCTTCACTTTAATTCATATGTCATGCTCTCTTTAGTGCGCATTTAGTTTACTTTAGTATTTTATTCATTGTTCGTTGCTTAATTTCTTCATTTAAGTTGCTTAATCCTCATGCATATAATTGTTCACTTATCTCATTCATGTATCATTTAATTAATTATTCATGCATTTTAATTGTTGCATACATTATTCAATATCTCATTCATGTATCATTTAATTGTTCATGCATTTTAATTGTTGCATACATTATTCAATTGCTCATGCATTCTTATGTTAATTGTCGCATTATGTTATTGTCTTTAGATATTATTGTTTTGACTTCTATTCTCACATTTCTTCTTTTCTTCTATTCACTTCTTTTTTATTTGTTTGGTCTGCTTGGTTACTCGTTTTTCATAATAAAAAACTAAAATAACATTTTCATAATAACAAGTGAAAAAGGGCGGATGTGACGTATGACTATTCCGACCCCGAGTGATTCATGACGCGTGACGTATGACCGCGGATTTGGTTACTCTCACTCCAAAAACGCTAAAATCAATCCAACCCACTTAAATCTTTTTTTCTCAAATAAATATGGGGGCATGCTTTATCCATTCCTCTGACACATACAAAGCTTAGCTCCTGATTAGGACATACAAGCACTGTTGTATCAGCGGAATGCGAAATAAGCATCGTCCGTTAACAACTCTTTCTCCAAAAATGGATACATGTTTTGTAATATCCCAATTTCTAAAATTCTTTGATTGAGTTTTATTATAGGTGAATCCAATAATTCAAATTAATTAGAGATGGGTAATTAAATTAAAATTGGAAATTAAGTGAATAAGTGAAAATTTAGGTGTTCTAATTGGACCTAAATTGTACACTAACACCTTAATCTCACCTTATGATTCAATTATCACTAGGAAATTAAATTTCTCCCTCCCAAACTCTTCTCTCCCTCGTGATCTCTCCCTTCCTCTCATATGAGTCACTTCTCCACTCAAGTGATATACCATCACATAACCTACACCTCACCTAATTGTGAGTCATAGTTCCACTATAGTGTTACTCTACAACACACATGCAAACCAAGACTCCTCATTCACTCTTCCATCTCAGAAAAATTTGAGCAAGCCCTCCCATTTCTCTTCTCTTTTCTCACGCAAACAACAACAACATAACAACAATTTTCTCAATTTCTCCCTTCACATGAATTTGTCCCTTACCGTCACATGCAAACTCTTTAACACCAATTCATCAGAGATTCCTGATATACAGTAACCAACAGAGAATCTCTCTGCAACTTTCAATCAATTCAAGCCAAAGTTGCTAAACAACAACAATTCCCATCTCACCTATACTTCACCCAATGAGCTTGCATGCAAGCAAAGCTCTGGCCAAAACTTATACTATTTACACACTCAGAATTTCCCTATATAAACCACCTAAATCCAGCTGATTCCAGCATCAAACACTCCTCAATTCGTAGAGCAAAAATAGAGGGTTTTCTAGTGTCAAAAGTTCCAAATTGATCAAGTCTGTTCGTGGGTCAGTGGCTGAGGATTCTAGAGTGGTTAGAGGAGCCCAGGAGCAAGGAAAAGCTTCAATCCAGGTGGGTTCTTAGGCTAGTGTAGCTAGAAATCCCCAATTGAAACTTTGCATGCAAACATAGGAATTTAGGGAAAATTATGTGTGAGGAGAAATAACTCCCAATTTCTCCTCCAAACAATCGTAAATTATGTTTATAATATTGTTACAATGATTTACTTTGAGGATTGTAGGTGTCTAATTCAAAAATGGTGTTTTTCTGCAAAATAGGGGCTGAAATACGCAGTTCTCGCCCGGCGAGCAGCCGGCGAACCTTCTACCGAGTGAACAATTTCTGGGCAGAGTATGAATGGCCCGGCGAGCCTTTGCTGGCCCGGCGAGCATACTCAGAACAGACCTTGTTCCTTGCTTGGGCTTGTTGGAGTGCTCTTTGGGCAAGGCTAGTATGATGGCCCTATTTTCACTGATATTTTCAAAACTATATATGCTCGTTTTATATCCTCGAATTGAATTAATATTTTTGTAACAATAGAATTTATATAAAATACGAGTTGTTTGTTATCACGGTGCAATCCTAGGGTATAATTTAGGATGTTAGGAATTATTGCATGCTCCTCGGGCTTTGGGAAAATTATGGTAGTATGAAATAAATTTAGAATCAGTCAATTATGTGCGATTGAGATATCGCTTATGGACTTCATTTCAGAAGCTCCATCAGAAAACTTTATGAGCTATATGCCGGAACGCTTTCTGTTCGCGGACAAGGCAGGCCTCTGAGATATGCTCACCTCAGAATGTCTTGCGGTTAAAATCAATAAGACTAATTATCTGTGTTACACATTTATTTATTATGCTTTACGAAATTATGTTATGAAATTGATTATGATATAACTGATTAGGTGCCCCGGCGTAGTCGCCATTAGGAGGGTAGTAGGACCCACTAAGACTTAGTAGTCTCACCTCAATCCAATTTTTTTTTTTTTCAGGCATACAGGTTGCGTAGGTAAGCATGCTTTGGAGTAGCTGCTGCTGTTCGAGGATTGCATTCATAGTCTTTCTTGCTTTTCTCATTATCTATTCGTGTATTTGTATTACGCTGTGTTATTTCTATCCCTTTGTATTCTGCACCTGTGTGTGCATGAATTTTTAATAATGTAACTTTAATGAACTCAGTGCCATTTATAACATTTCGCATTATATTCTAGATATTTAATGTGGGGTGTTACATGTTTTATCTATTCCTCTGACACATACACAGCTTAAGCTCCTGATTAGGACATACAAGCATTGTTGTATCAGCGGAATACGAAATAAATGTTATCTGCTAAAAACAACAAACCCACAAACCTTTTTTACCAGAACTACGTGAGTTTTGAGTTTCCCATTGCACCTGGGAATATATAGGAGCGGGCTCCTACAACCGTCAAACTCGATAATAAAAACCTTTTTTTTTTAATTAATAATTGGAGTAGAAATAAGCGGATAATCATATATTGAGCAGTTAAGTTAAACCTGAAAGCAATCAACCTTAAACCTCTGAATGGTTCCCATCGAGTATGATGGGTGCGAGGGGTGCTAACACCTTCCTCTCGCACAACCAACTCCCGAACCCGCCATGGTTCTTCAACCATGTTAACCAAAGGTTTTCGCGGTATTTTCCTTTCCCTTTTTTGGGATAAATAAACGTTGATGACGACTTCATTGATCAATGGAAATTTTCCAGCCGCTACAGTTTGATAGTATGTACGAGGTCTTAGATTTGATCATAAACAAAAAAAAAAAATAAGAGTTGAAAAATTAAATCAACACAACGCAAATAATAAACAAAATCTAAAGTCTATTGGAAAAAAAATTAAAAGTAATTGTGCTCTTAAAAAAATTCAAATTAATGATGAAGTTTGTTTTCATAAAAAAATAGTATAAGTAGGCGAGTTTTGTTTTACCCCCTGTAATTTTTTTTTTTGAGAACACCCTCCTGTAATGTTTTATTTTTTTGTTCGTAGTGTGTTTGACCCCCCTGTAATGTTGTTTTGTTTTACCCCCGGAGGGTAAAATGAACTATGAAAGAAAAAAAACATTACAGGGGGTGTTCTCAAAAAAAAAAATTACAGGGAGGTAAAACAAAACTCGCCTACTTTGCATGGGGGTAAAGACCTATTAACCCTATTATATATAATACAAAGCAAAAATAAAAACAAACGACTATTGTAGCATAGTGGTAATGTGTCTTACTTTGTATCCAAAGGTCAAGGGTTCAATACTCACAATTGACACTTTCCCTATATTTTTACACATAAATGGAAATGCATGTTATGTCCAAAAAAAAAACTAGAATAACATAATTTATAAAAAAATAAAATTCTTAAAAAAGGTTAAAAAAATGCAAAAAAAAAAAAAGAAAAGAAAAAAAATCAAAATTTGAATTGAACCGTCCGGTTTGAATAAACCGCCGATTCGCCGGTTGGACCGGTCGGTCCGGTTTTTAAAACACTGCTTAAAATCAACCCAACTCACATGAAATTTTCTCACTGTCCTTGTGCAGTCAAAACAAAATTGTTCTCAGACTCGGATAAAATTTATCCATTCTCAGTAGCATAAACAACGCTTAAGCCTCCCGTGCGAGCATACAAGCAATGTTTAAATACTAGAATGTCGTACAAGCGGTACTCATTTTGAAAACATGTCTCTCAGATTCGGATAGCGCTTATCCATCCTCAGTAAGACGAACTGCGCTTAAGCCTCTCGTGCGAGCATACAAGCAACGTTTACACTACAGAAATGTGATCAAAACATCGTTCGAGTAAAAACAACAAACACACAAACAATTTTTACAAAGAACTACGTAAGCTTTGAATTTCCCATTGCACCTGGGGATACGTAGGAGCGGGATCAATACATCTCGTCAAGCACCCTAATAAAAAAATCTTTTCGTTAAATAAAAAATGGAGTAGAAAATTATCAGGAGATAATTAATAATTAAGCGGATATATTAGAATTTAAGCGCGCAACCTTGTTCCCTAAACGGTTCCCGTTGGATACAACGGACGCGAGAGGTGCTAGCACCTTCCTCTCGCATAATAAACTCCTGAACCCGGAAATAGTTGCGATGACTATCTTTCCGTTGTTTTCTCAAGGTTTTATCGATATTTTCCTTTTCCTCCGGGAATAAATAAAGTTCGGTGGCGACTCTGTGTCAATCCAAGTGTCGTTGCCCTTGGGTGTTTTTCGCGCCGCTTCAGGCCTCAGCAAGCCATCGTGGCACGATGGGCTCATCGTGTTGGGTTTCATCAGCTTGGTCGCCAAGTTAAGTCATCATGCTACGATGGAGGTTATCGTGCTACGATGGGAAGATTTTCTGCAGATTTATTTCTTCTGATTTCTTGGCAAGCAAGCAGATCCCATCGTAGCACGATGCCTCGTGGCACGATGGGAGGCATCGTGCTACGATGTGTGCACATTTCTTCTCTTTTTTTTATTTTTCTTGTCTTTTCTGTATTTTTGCTCTGTCTTGATGTTTTTCCTCGATTCTGTAGGTTTTCCTTCGTATTCGGGTCTATCTTGGTCAATTTATTACTAACATTACTACCTAATAAAATACTACAGAAATTATATTCCTGTCATCAATTGTGTTATTTATCCGCTGCATATTCTGATAAGTTGTAAAACTTTGAAGAAGTTTATAAAACTACCAAAACACAATCCAACCCCCTCTTCTTGTGTTTTTCACACCTTCACATGATAGAGGGAGAGAGAAGGAAAGACACAAAGATTTTTATACTGGTTCTTCTCACAAGTCGAGAGTACTCCAGTCCCATTGCACTTCCAAGGGATTTCACTACAATCACAAAAGATTACAAGTTGCTCAAGCACACAACAAGAGACTTCCAAATTCTCAAGCACACAAGTAAGAGACTTCTAACAAACTTACAAAGTAAGACGAAATAAGTTTGAACACTTGATATAAATATCAATGTTCTTGAGTACAAATACAACTCAACAAGACATAGCTTAGAATCCTAATACAAGAGTACTAAGGTTCAACTAATGAAATGATCAGAAGCTGAAACTAAGGTCTTGTGTTTTCAAATGAGTGCAAGTTGTATTTCAAGTGTTTTTGTGCTTGTATAAACTTTGACAGCGTAACAATACTTTGTTGTGTGTTGATGCACAAAAACCTTCAATCCAGTCTTCTACTTATAGGCGTGAAAAGAGACGTTTGAATTGAATACCGTTGCAGTGAAATAGCCAGGTGGAATCGTACAATTTCATCAATGCAATCACATGCATTTTTAACCAAATCAAGTAAAACTTATCCTATTCTTTTTTGTATACAAAGATTTGCTCATATCAAGTAACAAATAGTATAATAGTACTAACATCACTATCTTTGAGGATAAGATTGTTTTACTATGATAATTCTCAATCAATTCGAATTTACCAGTCTGCTGATGATTTCCAATCATAAAGAGCAGAGAATATGTCTTCTGACAAATACGGCTAAATACTGCACTTATCAGAACCTGTGTTTCCAACACAACTTCTGATGTCTAAGCTTCTGATACGCTTGTGACTTGTAACTTCTGATAGCTGTATTTTCTATTGCTTGTCTTCAGAACTTGCTAGAGCCATCTTCTAATAGATCTCTAAAATGCATTTCAGAGCTTCTCAAATACTCATTTGTGCATATAATTTTTAACATATATCCCTGCACACTTAGAGTAAATTATTAGTGTACCCTATTGTACATTAATACTATTGCTATCATTAAACCTCAATTAGGTTGTGTCAAAACCACTTTTGTTCCAACACAGTGATCATAGTGTCCATCGAATTTGGGAATGGTTGGGTGACCAAAATGACTTTCTGCCATGGATGTAAACAAGATTTCTTCAAGAACAATGAATTTGATACCAACTAGTGAATAATCTCTTCCAAGAATCACTACACTGTGTGTTTCCCTACCTAGATGATGAAAAGATTAACACTCACACTCACAGAAATTCACTCTTGTTTCCTTGGATTTAGAAGAATGCAAAGAAAAGCTTTGGTGACTTGCATTCATTCTGATGGTTTGATACATGAACCTTAGGCCTTATTTATAGCTTTACAAGTTATACCAATCTCAACTAACTAACTGCACTAACTTCTATAACAAAAAAACTAACTGACTTGCTCGCTAAGTCACAGTTGCCTTTCTTAACGAGAACTGACTGAAAGAATGTCTCTATAACTAAGATTAATTTTGATTATTCTACAAATCATAATAAATTAAAGGGTTAAATAAATCAATTGTCCATATAGTTTTTAATATTTTTTTTAGTTGGTAAAGATTTTTTTGCATTATTTGGTCCTTAAAGTATTTTTTGTCATGATTTTTGGTCCCTACTTTTCATTCAACTCGTATATATCATTCGAAATTTTAAATTTTTTTATGCGGTCATGTTTAGTACATTATATGAATCTCTCTTACATTTTTTTAACAAGAGATTAATTAAATATGAATTTTTTAGGTTTTTACACATAAAAATTCATAAATAATTCATCTTAAGTTAAAAAATTCAAAAAATTTATCGGAGATGTTCTTATAATATTATAAACATGAATACAAAAAATCATTCAAAAATGTGAAAGTATGAAAGAGTTTGATTAAAAGTAGGGATAAAAAATTACAATAATGATATTTTGACATGCAAAATGTTGACAACTCTAGACAACCACAATAAAATACTATAAAAATAACTTTATAGTACAACTCCCATCAATATAATTGGTAGCTAATTTGTAGCAAATAAGTTAAGAATGAATTGGATTAGGAATCCAAATAAAAAATTAATTTATGGAACAATTAGTTTTACTCCAGATCTATCTAAGCTAAGTCTATATAAATTACAGATTAGATGGTTTAGAGACACAGAATTATTCTTTAAAAATATAGATATACAATTATCTAAACAATATGGCCAAATGGTTACACTACTTCAGAAAAACCTTAGGTTTATGGCAAGATGACTGAAGGTAGTATCTCAAACATTTTCCAAACAGTCTTAGATAACTTTTTCGATCTCCAATATAGGACAGAAAAACTAACATCTTATTTAGAAAACTTACAGTCTGAAGAAAGTAAGTATAGATCTCATGAAACATGGAAATTTAATGAGGAAAAATTCGTCTATTATGAAGAAGATGAATCACATAAGTATCCTCACATTTTCCATACGGCAAATCCACAACTCAATAATATAACTTGTATGTTGACTTACATAATAAAAAATTGTTGTTATCAACAATTTCACCAAAGAATGGATGAAATCCAAGAAGAACAGAAAAGAGATATAGAAAAAATCTGTATCAAACTAGAAGATTTGTTAAAACTCCTAGAAAATAAAGAAGAATATTTAGCTCTAGATGAGTTGTCCCAATTTCTTAAGAAAGATAAAGGAAAACAAAAAGAAATTTTAGATATATCAGAAAAGAGTCAAGTAGTTGACGAAGAACCAAAAGAAAAGAACCAAATCATTTATGATTTTAGCTCCGAAGAAGAGGAGAGGAAGAAAATGAAAATCTTCATTTCGTAAAAATCGAACCAGCAGAAACATCAGGAACAAAAAGGTCTGCAGAATTCGAAAGAGAATTTACCAAACAAAAATTCCAGAAAGTACCTCATTATTATGTACCCTCACAAAATCCATTTCAAGGACAAGGAATTTTTTATGTACCCTCAATCAAAAATAGCATTCTCTGATCAAAACCTTTGGAAAATCACTAACCTAAAAATCTGCAATATGTGCTATATAGATAATTTCATTTGTGAGTTTCAGGATTATTACTACAACATAGATAATAGTACTAGAATCTCTAGAAATTTGTTAGAATTATTCTATGACAAGTTACCAGAAAAAGTATCAGCTCAAGTTAAAACATTCTTTACTTCATCATTAGTAGAAGGAAAAGTAGATGATACTTTAGGAGAAAGAATAACTTTCCTAAAAATCTGGCTTCAAGAAATGTGTAGTCAGAAGATAGCTAAAAGAGAAGCTCAAATATCCCTTTGTTGTAACAAACTACAGGACAAAGTAGGAAACTATGGTTGCAGCTCTAGAAAGAAACCTAGAAGGAAAGGATTACAAAAACCTTATAAGAGAAAGAAATTCAAGAAGGTCACTTTTAGAAAATTCAAAAAAGGAGACAAAAAATTCTTTAGGAAAAAACAACCTTACCCTAAAAAGAAAACATGTCCACAAGGTAAAAAATCATGTACATGTTGGTTATGTCATGAAGAAGGCCACTATGCAAATGAGTGCCCTAAGAAAGAAAATCCTAAGAAAAATGTCCTACATGCAATATATGCAATGGGATATGAACCTATAGAATCAGACATAGAATCCAATGAAGACATTTATGAATACTGCACAGAGACAGATTCAGATGTCGAAGAAGATACTTGGTAAAGGAAATCCAAGTGCTACATTTATTAAAATAGTGCTAAAAAATAAAAACCTCTTAGCCTATGTAGATACAGGTGCAACTCTTTGTTTTGGGAAAAAATTCATCTCTAGAAATTGGGAAAGATTAACCAAACCAAAAGAAATAATAGTTGCAGATAAATCAAAACATCAGATATGGTTTAACCTTAGGAATGTATCTATAGAAATTGAAGGATATAAGTTTTTTATTACAACAATCTACCTCCATGATTCAGGATTAGACTTAATCATAGGAAATAACTTTTTAAAATTATATGAACCTTTTACTCAAAGAAAGGATACTATATCACTCCAATGGAAGGATTTAGGAAATCCTAAGAATAGCAAAATAGTAACCACCAAAATAGTTACTAGAAATGAGATCTTAAACCTTATTAAGGGAAACCTTAGAGAACTAAGAACAATATGGGAAGAAAGAAGTTTTCATATTAGTATAGAAGAAAGGTTAGAAGAAGTATGTTCAGATAACCCTTTAGACAGTGTTAAAAACACTAATCATGAACTTATAGTCATTAAACTTAAAAACCATAATGACGAGATAAATGTTCCAAATAGGATTCCATATTCTATTAGAGATGTTGAAGAATTTCAACAAGAATGTAAAGATCTACTTGATAAAGACCTTATTAGACCTTCATCAAGTCCACATTCTGCACCAGCTTTTTATGTCGAAAATCACAACGAAATAAAAAGAGGTAAGAGAAGAATGGTAATTAATTATAAGAAACTTAATCTGGCAACAGTTGGAGATTCTTATAAATTACCAAGAAAAGATTTTATTTTAGAAAAAATAAAAGGATGTAATTGGTTTTCTTCCTTAGATGCAAAGTCTGGTTATTATCAACTAAGACTAGCTGAAGAAACAAAACCATTAACAGCTTTTTCATGTCCACCTCAAAAACACTATGAATGGAATGTTTTACCTTTTGGATTGAAACAAGCACCATCAATATACCAAAGATTTATGAACAAATCTCTCGAAGGTTTAAATCATATATGTATAGCATATATAGATGATATACTTATCTTCACAAAAGGAAGTAAGGAACAACATCTTCAAGATATAGAAACTGTTCTTCTAAGAATTAAAGAAAAAGGTATTGTAATTTCGAAAAAGAAATCAAAACTTTTACAAAAAGAAATAGAATACCTTGGTTTAATCTTAAAAGAAAATGGAGAACTAAGTTTAGCACCTCATACCCAAGAAAAAATACAAGCTTTTCCAAATGAGCTTTCTAACAGAAAACAAATTCAAAGATTTCTTGGATGTTTAAATTATATTGCTAACGAAGGATTTTTCAAAGACTTAGCAAAAGAAAGAAAACATTTACAAAGGAAAATTTCAGAAAAGGTTCCTTGGTCTTGGACAGAAACTGATTCTAATATTGTTAAAACCATCAAAGAAAAAATTCAAGTTTTGTCTGAACTATACAATCCAACAATAAAAGATTTTTTTATTGTAGAGACAGATGCATCACAAACAACCTGGGCAGGTTGTATGAGAGCCTTACCCAATGGTAAAGCAAAACTTTCTCTAAACGAGAAGGGATATAAAATTGAAGAATCTAAAGATCTTCAATCAAAAAAATCTGAAACTTCAAAAGAGGAAACAGATACTAAAAAAGGCATTGATTATAGTGCTTCTAAAATCCTGATAAAGGATACTGAAAAATTACATTTATGTAAATATATTTCTGGTACATTTACAGATACAGAATCTAGATACCATATTCAGGAACTAGAAACTCTGGCGTGTGTAAAAATACTAGAAAAATGGAAGATTGATTTATTACCGTCAAGATTTCTTCTTCGTACAGACTCTAAATATCTTACAGGATTTTGGAGATATAAAATTAAAGCTGACCATAAACAAGGCAAACTAATAAGATGGCAGATGAAATTATAACAATTCGAGCCATATATTCAATACATAAAATCTGAGCAGAACAGTTTTGCAGATACACTAACGAGAGAATGGAGCAAGCCATAAAGCTACTTCAGAACAACATTAAGCAAAAAGACGAGCAACTTGTCACCATAGATATCAAAAGAGCAAAAATCTCTGCTGAGAGGGGGGAGATGATTACAACACTAAAAAGTTTACAAAAAATGACAACAGACGAAAATCAATCAGCAAAAGGCTCAAATGAAGTTCTCAAGAAAGAGGAAAATTGGGACTTGCTAGGACAACCTTCTGGAAAGTATGACTACTATGTAAAATATACAACCCCAGAAAGTTCGAAAATTCCTACTGAAACAATAACACCCAGTGGATGGAATATAGTTTCAAATAAAGAACAAGAAGCGGAATCTTCAGAAACAACTTCAGACAGCAAAAGTTCTTCTTGAGCTGATAAGGTCGAGGAAGAAGAAGATGAAGCCAGAAAAAATGGTTCATTAGCAACCATTCAAACAAGCGATCCCGTAGACAATGAGATGGGAAGGTTTGAAGCTTATCAATCGACAATGGAGTCAAAAAAGAAGTTATCAATCGACAAAATTCGCCAGCTCGAATATCAAAAGAATTTCCAAATAACTGATCCAACTTATATGGAATTCAGTCTTAGATGGAAATGGCTAAACCATTATGTAGAAGAATTCTCTACTAAATGCTTCTACCCAATTAGCAGAATTGGTTGTACCAAAGCAGTCGTACTACCTGGAATAGACAGTACTATATGTCTATCCTTCTTTCAAAGTGGATTGATCCATACCATATACCTGGAAGAACAAGCCGGAAAAACTTTTGGAGAACTCAAGTTCTTTCCAAAGGAGTTACAAAATTTGGCACAGAAATTCAACAACTTGTTTGCCAAAGGAAAAGAAATTTTTATTCAAATTGAGTCCACATATCCATGGTACGATGAGATCACTCTGGAACTTACAACAAAACCCTTATACCTCATCAAGATTGGAATTTCAAATAAAGAATATCCAGTGGTAAACACAGAAACAACTGAATGGCATCCTGCCATTTACATTAAACAAATTAAACACTTTTACCAGAAGATTACGAGATTGTCCTCCCAGACAAATTACAGGATCATTTACGAAGATTCATCAATGGTTTATACAGCGACTCTAGAAAGCCCGCAAAGGACAAAGACATCAAAGCAATCAAGAACCTTGAAGAAAAAGTTGACCAATTGAAAGATGGTCTTGAAAAATTACCCAAGGTAATTCAAGAAGAATGCTGTAGAAACTTTTTACAGTATTACAAAAATCATAACTGTAAAAACTGTCAAAAATCGTCGGCACAAGAGGACAAGAAGATTGACAGCACAGAACAACTGGCAACAATGTAAGACAGAATTGTACAGTGGTACCTTATCACATCTAAGTCAGATGGGGACCACTTAGTGCTAAATAATGTAAAATACTATTTGTCGTTTTTTTTAGTGCGTTTTTCTTTTTTAGTGCACATCACTTTTTCTAAGTGCATGTCACTGTTGTGTGAGTGCGTGTCACTTTTCTAAGTGCATGTACAATGTCATGGAAAAGGACGTTTACCTAATATGAGTCCTTCTCCACTATAAATAAGAGCATTCAGCTCAATGTAAATTACAGTGGAAAATATATGAAACTATTAACTAGTTTTCTGAAGAAATTATTTCTTCTGTCCTTAGAATTATTTCTAAGAAGTAGCTCTTGAGGTAATACTCTGGAGGAGCTAGATCCTTGAGGTAATACTCTGGAGGGATCACCCACACAAACAAAATAATCAGCAGATCATATCACAAAAAACATAAACATCTTCAAACCGAAGATTTCGTCAAAATCAAAAGCATCAACAAGAAACTTCAGAAGAATCATATCAGGTATGATTATATTACTTTTTATTCAGAATCATTAGTTATGGAAAATTCGAATTTTAAAGTTCAAAGAATATCTTCAAGTTACTTTGAAATAGAGTATACAGAACCAAGTTCTGATCATACAATTTTAGAATTAGTCTTTATAAAGGACTATGATAAAAAGATAACTTATTTATTGAAAGAGTTTCCTTATCCAGATTTGACTAAAATAATTTTAGAAAAATTTAAATTTAATCATTACCAAGAAAAAACCTTTCTTAAAAAACTTAAAGAAACAATCGAAACAGATTTTGAAGAACATGAATTACAATGTTTAGTTTATGATTTGAATAATTTTATTCAAGATTCAAGATATATAGCCGGTTTTGAAGGACAATTCTATGGAAAAGAGGCTAGTGTATATTATAAAAATGAGAAATTCTCGTTCTTATAAATTAATGCAAACTGAGCCTGATAATTAAGACCTAGATCCAGATCTTAGTTTAAAATTATACGAAAAATGTCTGAAATCTCGCTTTTTGAGGAAACATCTAGTTATTTTGCTGATGGCATACTAGACCATAAAATAGAAGAAGCAGATTTATCCTTAACTGCAGAAGAAAATTTTAAACGAAAGTTTAGTAAATTCAAGGAAATGTTCCTAAGAAAAAATATTTTGAAATTTGGAATAATGATTGGAGAAGAAGCAATTCCAATTGACTCTACCCATGGAAACATAGTCGTATCTACTATAGATAGGACACAGATTAATAGAAGAGTTCAAAACCTTTCTGAAAAAGAAAGAAATAAAATTGGTTATATTCACATATCAACCATTCATATTTTAATTAAAAGTACATTCATGAAATGTATTAATGCACCCCTAGAAATAATTTTAGAGGATTCTAGGATTCAAGATAGAAGACAATCAATAATTGCACAAGGAAAATGCAATTTGAAATATGGAAAAGTTAAGTTTGATATAAACTTACAAATAGGGTTATCCCTAAAAGATAATGATCTAGACAGATCTATAGTTTTTCATTATAAATTAGAAAACCCAAATCTAATGAAAAAAGATAACCACCCCTTCACAATATGTTATAGAATTAATTATGCTCTAAGTAATTCACATCACAACATAGAATTTATAGGAAAAGATACAATTCATATTGATGAATTATTTACACCTATAGTAACATTAAAATCACTTATATTTAAAAATCCAGCAAGGAATAGTTGTTCCTTAACAGAAGTTGACAAAAATCTGTTTGAAGAAATAGAAGAAAAAACATTATTTAGAAGCCAAAGTCTTAGAGTAGCACCACCTAAAAAAGATTTTGAAATCTCAGAGCAAAAAGAGCTACATAGATTACAAAGCTCAATAGCAGGACTATCCTTGCAGCTCGAAAAATTGGATAAAAGAATCTAGATTTATCTATGAAAAATTATCCGCACTCTGCTCAAACTCTGGTATCAGAGCCAATAAACGGCATTCAGGTAATACCCCACCTTAATGGACTATAATAATATATTATATTATGGTTGTCCATTGTAGTTGTCTAAAATAGGTTGTTCAAATATCATCACTCAAAAAATTATGATAGAAAAAAAATTTAAAGACTAAAAACAAAATTATGAAAAATCATTGGAATTATTTACTTATTTAACCCTAAATCAAATGATATTGTTGTTGTCGTCTCCGTGTACGAGGACAATTGGTGATGTTTTTGGTGCTCATTGTTATTCAATTGTTAGATTCTCTACTAATTAATAGTTATCCTATTTTCATTTATTATAATAGCGTCTCCTTATTTTATTTGTCTCGCGTCTCTTGTGATACACTATTTACTTAGACCATGTTTAATAAACCGTTTGTTTTCAAGACATAATTATCATTCAACATACGTATACCAATATCTAAAATTTATAATTTCAGAAATTCACAATGGAAATATAAATATATCTCCGCGCTGTTAAGATATGATATGATTATCTCATTATTGTAATTTATATTGTAATTATGTCAGGATTAATTAGCCTTTATGTGTAATTATTTTCTTTGTTTCTTTGTCTTCAATCCTATATTATAAAAAGGAACTTTTGCTTGTACTTGAATCACACAATGAATATACAATTGTTTATTATATTTTCCTGAGTTTCTACATGGTATCAAGAGCTTATTTTTAGTTTTTTTTTTCCTTCCAGCGTTGTTGTTGAGGTGTCACACTGCACCTTTTCTCCCTTGTTGGTTCACCGTCGTTGCAATTTGATTTTTAAGTCCTTTAAGTACCACATGATCCGTACACACATACTCCAATTGACTAAAGAAAACACACATCAGTGAGTAGTTGTTTCATTGCCTCACCATTTCATTTTGTTTTTCCTTTTACGGCATCATCAATTTAATTGTGACATCACTACTCAATTTTTAGTCAACAATAATTGCAGCAACAACAATTTTATATTCCTTTCATCCAATATATATTGTATTGCTTATTTTGATTATCCTGCCATTATGGAGAAATATTGTGGTTGTTGCCGTAAGTTTGGACATTATTTTTCTGATTGTCCCATGGTTGAATGCCATAACTGCATGAAGAAGGGTCATATTGCTTCAAATTGTTGTCGATATTGCAAGACAGCCGGACACTTGATTCAGAATTGTCGCATTCGTCCGCCACGATCTAATCAGACTAGGAATCAACATCGTCCCAATTCTTCAAGGTCTGTACTTACAACTGCTGTTGTTGCCAATGGTTCCCTAGAGTCCTCTCAGCCTGCCTTCTCTGTCACAAATATTCTGGCTCTTTTTAGACAACTTCTTCCTTCTGGTAATACTCATGCCGCCCTTTCCACCGCACCAGGTAATTCTAAATGGTATTTTGATTCTGCTTGCTGTAATCACATGACATCTGCATCTCATCTATTTTCTTCCCTGTCTAAAAATGACATTACCCATTCTATCCACACTGCTGATGGATCTCTTATGCATGTAAGTCACATAGGTTCTATCTCCCTATCTAATTTAAGCCTACCTAATACATACCTTATTCCTAAACTAAATTTTAATCTTATCTCTATTGGCCAATTATGTGATCTTGGTTATGAAATTACCTTCTCTGCCTCTGGATGTCGTGTGCAGGATCCACAGACTGGACAACTCATAGGGACTGGACGTAAGATCGGAAGGTTATATGAGCTCATTGAACTGCATGTTCCTCTAAAGTCTAACATTTGTGCGGCTTCCACAGATGCTTCCATTCAACTTTGGCATCGTCGTCTTGCCCATAGTTCCATTGGTAAATTACGTCCTTTAGTGTCTCAAGGTTATTTAGGATCTGTCATCAATGAGACGTTTGATTGTTCTGCTTGTCAAACTGCTAAACAACCAGCCTTATCTTTTAATAAAAGTACTTCGATTTCAGCTTCACCATTTGATCTCGTGCATTCTGATATTTGGAGTCCTGCTCCCACACCTACTCTGGGAGGTTCTCGGTATTTTGTTATATTTATTGATGATTATTCTCGTTTTACGTGGATATATATGATGAAAAATAGGCATGAGCTTCCTCAAATTTACATCAATTTTGCCAAAATGATTCAAACACAGTTTTCTAAAGTTATTAAAGTTTTACGACGAGATAATGCCATGGAATATCGTGATTCTAAACTATTGTCCTTTCTTCATGAGCAGGGTACTCTGTCTGAATTTTCATGTCCATATACATCTCAACAAAATGGTCGTGCTGAGAGAAAGCATCGTCACATTCTTGACTCAGTCCGTGCGATGCTTATCTCAGCCTCTTGTCCAGAACGCGCTTGGGGTGAAGCTGCTCTTACAGCTGTCCATGTAATCAATCGTCTCCCTTCCTCTGTCATTGGCAATGTCTCTCCTTTTGAGCGTCTTTATCTCACTGCACCTGATTATAACTCACTTAAGGTGTTTGGTTGTGCTTGTTTTGTCCTCCTCCAGCCTCATGAATATACTAAACTTGAGCCTCGTGCTCGTCTATGTTGTTTTCTTGGTTATGGGACTAAACACAAAGGTTATCGATGTTGGGATCCAATATCCCAACGCATTCGTATCTCTCGTCATGTTGTCTTTTGGGAACATATAATGTTCTCTTCCTTGTCAAAATTTAAGTCAATCCCTTCTACTCCAACTCCTCTCTTTACTAACCCTGATGTCGATTTATTTCCTAGTGACACAATTGCAGGTTCTGAGACGCATGTCGGTTCATCTAGTGAGCTTCCGATGCCTTCCGATATTCCATCCACTTCTGGTGATGATGTTTCGTCTGTTGATCCTGCACCACCCACCATTGAGCTTCCTAAACGGGTAAGCAATCCACCTCCCTACCTTCGTGAAAATTACCATTGTTATTCCACTATACTTCACCATCATGAACCACAGTCCTATAAGGAGGCATCTTCAGATCCTCATTGGCAGCAAGCTATGCAGGAAGAATTACAGGCATTGGAGAAAACTCAAACGTGGGACCTTGTTGATCCTCCTTCTGATAAGACTCTTGTAGGATGCAAGTGGGTTTATAAAATAAAGACTCACTCTGATGGATCTATCGAGCGTTACAAAGCCCGCCTTGTAGCAAAAGGGTTCACTCAAGAGTATGGCATTGATTATGAAGAAACATTTGCTCCTGTTGCACGCATCACATCAATTCGAACTCTTCTTGCCATTGCCGCCACTCGCAAATGGAGACTTACTCAAATGGATGTTAAAAATGCCTTCCTTAATGGTGAGTTAGAAGAAGAGGTTTATATGCGCCCTCCTCCAGGATACATTTGTCAGGAGAACAAAGTGTGTCGCCTTCGTAAGGCTCTTTATGGTCTCAAACAAGCACCTAGAGCTTGGTTTTCCAAATTTCACAGGACTATCACCCAGTTGAATTTCTCTTCCAGTGCTCATGACTCTGCTCTTTTCACACGAAAAACTGGAAACGGTACTGTTGTCTTGCTTCTTTATGTTGATGACATGATTATCACCGGAGATGACTCTGATGGAATTGAAGAACTCAAACAATTCTTGTGTCAACATTTTGAGATGAAGGATCTTGGACCACTAAGTTACTTCTTAGGGCTTGAAGTATTATCTTCGAGTGATGGCTTGTTTCTCTCACAAGCTAAGTATGCTTCTGATCTTGTCTCTCGAGCAGGTCTCACTGATTGTAAAATTGAACACACTCCTCTTGAACAAAATGTTCGATTTACTCCTCATGATGGTACTTTACTTGACGATGCTACTCTTTATCGGCAGCTTGTGGGCAGCTTAATTTATCTCACAGTTACTCGTCCAGATATCTCATATGTTGTTCATCTGGTTAGTCAATTCATGGCCTCCCCACGTACTACTCATTATGCTGCTGTCCTCCGGATTATTCGGTATATTAAGGGTACCATGTTTTGTGGTCTACACTACTCGACTGCATCCTCATTGATTCTTAGAGCCTACTCTGATGCTGATTGGGCAGGTGATCCGAACGATCGTCGATCTACCACTGATTTTTGTATTTTCCTAGGAGATTCTCTCATCTCTTGGCGTAGTAAGAAACAAACTTTGACAGCCCGCTCTAGCACTGAAGCTGAATATCGTGCTCTTGCTGATACGACTTCTGAGATATTATGGCTCCGTTGGCTCCTTGCCGATTTAGAGACATCTCAATCTTCACCAACGGATCTATATTGTGACAATCGCAATGCCATTCAAATTGCCCACAATGATGTTTTCCATGAGCGAACAAAGCATATTGAAATTGATTGTCACTTCATTCGCCAGCATCTTCTTCGCGGTGAACTTCATCTAATCTCCATTGGCACTCTTGATCAGCCTGCTGATTTGTTGACAAAACCTCATTCTCCTGGTCGCTTCCGCACTTTAGTGTCCAAACTCAAGTTGTTTACAGCTCCACCAACTTGAGTTTGAGGGGGGATGTTAAGATATGATATGATTATCTCATTATTGTAATTTATGTTGTAATTATGTCAGGATTAATTAGCCTTTATGTGTAATTATTTTCTTTGTTTCTTTGTCTTCAATCCTATATTATAAAAAGGAACTTTTGCTTGTACTTGAATCACACAATGAATATACAATTGTTTATTATATTTTCCTGAGTTTCTACACGCGCAAACTCGCTTTTTCAAATAAAATACAAATCGCCATATATTTTTAGACTTTATGCTTCATATCTTTACTCACCCCAAAAAATTAAACTCCATGATGAAACGTAATTTAAATTTAAATCACAAAACATAACATATATCATTATTTCCATTTTAATTTTGATATCAAAATATCCAAACTCTCCAAACCATTTATTACTAGTGATAGTAACGCTTAAAATTTCCTCTATCAAACATAACTTAAATCATGATTATACATTATTAACTACCTATTTATAGGCTAATGCTACGGTGGACCACCTTCACAAGTGGTCCACCGTGGACAAGTAATATACCGAATATGAATTTTACAAAATTTCTTGTTGGATTGAAAGTTTATATCGTATAGATCATCCATAAATTTTTTAATTTTTTTTGAAAATCATTTGATATGTTATTGAGACCCATCAAGATTTATGTTATTTAACAACCGTTAATCTTGATGTGTCTCAATAACATATCAAATGATTTTTAATTTTTCTGAATTTTTCTATAGATGATCTATATGATATAAACTTTCAATCCAACGGTGGATTTTGTAAAATTCATACTCGTTATAATATTATTTGTGATTGGTCCACCATGGACCACTAGATGAAGTGGTCCATATTAGAATTTACCCCTATTTATAACCATGATTCTTTACTCCCTAATTGGTAAATTTTAATATGGACTACTTCATCAAGTGGTCAATGATGGACCAATCACAAATAATATTATAACGAGTACGAATTTTACAAAATCCACCGTTGGATTGAAAGTTTATATTATATAGATCATCTATAGAAAAATTTAGAAAAATTAAAAATCATTTGATATGTTATTGAGACACATCAAGATTAACGGTTGTTAAATAACATAAATCTTGATGGGTCTCAATAACATATCAAATGATTTTCAAAAAAATTTAAAAAATTTATGGATGATCTATACGATATAAACTTTCAATCCAACAAGAAATTTTGTAAAATTCATATTCGATATATCACTTGTCCACGGTGGACCACTTGTGAAGGTGTTCCTCCGTAGCATTAGCCCTCCTTCATTACTCCCACAACACTTACGTTACACTTTCCTTCAGGTCCCACACCGAAAAAATTCAAAATCCAACCCTTTTTTTTTTCTTTTCCTTTTTTCTCTTTAATAAATTATTTTCCTTTCCCTCCTTTTTTCTCCAATCTTCACACAATAAAATCGAAAACTCAGAAAATTCTTTCACTTCATCACAGTTCAGTTCAAAATATTCACAAGATCGTAAAACGATGTCGTTAGATCCAGCTACAACCGTCACAACAACAACCGCCACGTCATCAAGACCTATTTCACCGTTCCCGAATCCGAACACAAAACCGCTTCATCATTACGCATCGCATTCTCAACAACAAACCCTTCCTGTTCGTTCTCCAAATCTTTTTCCTTACCGTTTCGGTTCTCCTTCACGCGCCGCCGTTAATCAGACTGTTGGTGGTTATCCTCCTCCTCCGCCGCAGCAACCACAGCCGCCGCTTTTGTATTCTCACGGCGGAGTTCGCGGTATGAATTTGGATTATTTAAGTCATGCTTTGCACGTGACTAGACCTCTGTCGCACGTGCAGTTTCCTCATCTTGCTGCTACTTCATCTCCTACTGTTAAAGGACACCTCAAGGTTTCGATTTTCTGACTTTGAACTTTTTATTTTTTTGGAATTTGAAGTTTTTTTTTTTGTTGAATTGTGTGTGAAAATTGATTTTGATGAAGGGTAAAAAGGAGAATAAAAAATTGGATTAAATGATGATTATGATTTTTCCTTTTTGTTATGAGGTGGAATATAATTTGATTAAACAATTGTATAAATTGGATTCAATGTTTGTGAATGGTGAATTCAATTGGAATTTTTCGATTTGAAATTTTTCTTGTTCTTGTTGTTATTGTTATTGTGATTACTGATACTAGTTTGTTATCAGATGCTTTAAGTGTTGTTTTTTTGAGCTGAACTTTAAGTGTCGTTATATTTTTGATGAAATTTTGTATTGGTTTTGTTTTAGGTTGGTAGATCTACGGTTTCTGATGTCAATGGCCATAAAGATTCAAGTGCGAGGTGAATTTTTTTGGATGATTTGCGGTGTACTCAGTTTGGGGTTCTGTAATGTATTCTTTTGGTTATGGAGTTTGATTGATGTTTCTGATGTGTTTCTCAGGGAAAGAAGCAGAGATGATACACTTACTGTCGTCAGAGACCGAAAAGTGAGCCCTAATTCTCTTGCTTTACAACCTTAACGTTATATTATATATATCTCTTACAATTGAACCCTAATTCTGTGAATGCATTCATCTGTGTTTAGTTTGCGAGTATAAGATGCTTTTCCTTTTTACGTGTGCGTGTGACATGGAAAATTCAATGGATTGTAAATACTTGTTTGATTTCTCTTTTGAAACACAGTAGGAATTTCATATTCTTGTTACTGGTAATCATATCTATATTACTGTGTCCTAGTCTTAGTTTGACTTTCTTGTTTTGATTTATTTTTAAGGTAAAAATAGTCTTCATGATATGTCAACAACTATAAACTGGATTGATAGAAAATAAAAAAATTAATATCATAGGTCTCATAGTAACATATATCATAAACTACTACTGGTAAAAATGTGAACTAAAGGATATCATAAACTACTACTGGTAAAAATGTGAACTAAAGGAGATAATAGAAAATAAGAAGAAAATTAGAAAGAGGAGAAAATACAATTTGCAAAAATAACAGCGTAAATAGGATAGACTGCAGATAAAGTACATAAAAAATTGAAAAGGAAGAAGATGATTTGCTTACTGGAAGAGGAAGCTCATGTTCGTCGGAGAGTGGAGGTTGTTGGATGCTATAGAAGGTCCGAGAAAGGTTGCTGAAGATGAGAGGTTGAGAACAAAGAGTGATGAAGAATTGTGAGTAGTGTATGAGAATGAGACTGCTAAAAGTGATCAAACATTAAACTTTGTAGTTTTTACCGACAGGTCACTGGTATCCTGTTGAGTCGTGCGATCTAGCTCTCCTGCCATTGGTGCCACATGTTCCATGAGAATGATGACTTCCTTAGTCTGCAAGAGAACCATAGTTACCCAACAATGCCATATACGACTGGTTATCAAAATTCTTCCTAGCCATGGCACCATAGTGCTGCAATGGTGGCAATCTAATAACATGAATTCATCTTTTCCCTGTGATTTGCAGTTATCATATAAAACTTCAGCCATAGATCTTCCCATCAAGTTCACTTACCAAGTTGGTTTATAACTCTTCATTTAGTCTTAGTAGAAGAAAAGAGTTCCCTAGCAAGACAAGAAGTGAAGATATAGAGATTAATGATTCATTAGTCATGGGAATTATAAATTAATAGACGAGGATTTTGTGTTTGCAGTGAGAGGCTGTATTAAGAGAAAATTAACAGAAACTGAAATCTCATATATTAAAAAAATAGTAAAATGAAAAGCGTGCTGTGACCATAGTAGTCAACCCCAGATAGCGCAGCGGAGCGGCCGACCTCAAAACTGGTATAGCGGCCTGATAACTGCTATATATATATATATATATATATATTCCAAATTATTATTATTTTTAAATTATTTTTATGATTTATATTATATAAATCTGAATATTTTATGCTAAAAATGTTCAAGTAATTATTTTACTATTAGTATTATTATTATTATTATTATTATTATTAATATTTTTCTATTATTTTCTGACAAAATGTATGTTTTTATATTTAATATTTGGTCTTTTATTACTAAATAATATTATTCTTTTTTTTTTTTACAAGAAATAATATTATTCTTATTTGATTATGTTACTTTGTTATATTATTTATTTATTTATTATGACAAACAAGTGTGATTTAGTGGCCGGCTAAGGCTATCCCGGCTGTAGCGCTCCGCTCTGCACCAGCGCTATCCCGGCTGCTAAGGCTAACTGCACCGCTCTCAGCCATCCCATAGCGGAGAGCAACCGCTCTGCTCTGCCGGGATGCTGTGGGATTGAATACCTCGGCTGTGACAACAGAGAGGCTTAGCTATATAACCAAACTATCCATCTAGCTGTAACTAACTGTAAAGTATAATCCAGTAGATAGTCTCAATTAAGAATAAAGAAGAATAAGTGGTTTTCATTGGTTTTATTATGTCAAATATAGAGGTCTAATAGGGCATTTGTAATTGAAATTTACAGAATGAAGGGAGGGTGTGAACTATAGCAAGTTATAGGATGCAATTTATCTATGAGAAGTTTGATGTATGGAATAGCCTTATAGAAAAGTAAATGTAAAAATAGAATTTTTGTGGTAAATGCTAAGAAATTTTTTAATGTGGCTAACTGTTTTGGCAAAATACCATTTGATGGCCATGGAATGGTGACCTACTATGGTGGGTGCTATTTCTGTATATAGCAGTTCTGGCTGTGATGGAGAATATAGCTACTATTTACCTTAAAAATATAAGAGACAGTATAGGCGATTTGTTTTAACCCCTCTAATAATCTGTAAAGGCCAAAATGGTCAAAAAATGCAAGAAACCACACTAACAGAAATGAGTATATATTGTGCTCTCACTTGTTGACATCTTTGTTGCCTACTCACATAAAATAGGGGTGCTGCAGCAGTAGAGGGAGAGGAAGGTGATGAGTTGGAATTAATGGAATGTTGGGAAAGAGATAAAGGTGGGAAATTTGATGGAGTAACAATGAGAATGCGAAAAAGAAAAACAGAGACTGGAGCAGATTGAGGAGGTGATGTGGTGGGAAAGAGATCTTGATAATGAAATCTAAATTCAATGAAAAGAACAGCATATGAGATAAAAAATAAAAAAAATTCAGTAGGGGTAAGACCTTTGTAGCCTTTATGTTTATGTTGAGTAACCTAGACAAAGACATTCATAAGAATGAAAATCAATTTTGTGCGGTAGTCAGGTTGCTGGTTGAATAAAATAATATTAGGAATGTCCTGATTTAGAAAAGCTGTGGGAAGTCTATTGATAAGATCAGTGTTATTAAATATCCGGTATAGCGCCGGTATACCGGTATTGCGTATCAGAATTTTGGCTATCCGATACGAAAGCCGGTATGGCATCTTAACTCCGCTATGCTTAAAATAGCGCCGCTTTTCTCATAAACTGGTATAGCCGCTATCTCTAGATATCGGAATTGGTTAATGTTTTAGGCTTTTAGCGGTGGAGTCGGTCGACTAATATTAAAAAATAAATTAAACCACTGCCTAGGTAAACAAACCCACTACTGACTCTCATAACGCCTGCCTCCACAACCTTCACTTCTCTTCTCCTTCTCACTTCGTTGCTCTTCTCCTTCACCATTTCACTAATTAGAGCTAGAACTACCGATTATTAGTTGTTTTGAAGTTTGAACTACTTAGCTTTTGAGTTTTAAGTTGTTCTTAATTTCTGTGTTTTGCTTTATTAGTTGTTTGAATTTGACATTTTCAGATTAATTTCGGTCAATTTTTTTTAATATAGGTAGCTTTAATTTGTGTTTTATACCTAGGAGTAAGTTTTATTTTATAGATAATTATTTATTTTAACTGCTTTGCGGCTTCTGCTATTTGCCCGCTATGCTATCCGATATTTCTCATATCAGTTTTTTGGCAAATCCGCTATTTTCCGTGATTCGCTATTAACAACACTGGATAAGATGAACAGTTGAGAATGCATGGTCCCAAAATTTGAGAGATGCATGACTTAGGAGAGTAGGACCTAGATCTACTATATGTCTGATTTCTTTCCACCACACCATTTTGATGGGGAGACTAAGTGACTGACTTAGACGAAGGCCTCGAGACGCTGAGCGCAGATACATAAGAAAAATGCTTGGTGGCTGGATGCGTGCACCGGACAATCTAACTCCGGCAAATTTGTTGGTTGGGTCGCCGTGACAACTAGGGCCATCATTACTAGAGATAGGCGATGAAACAACTAGAATATGAGACTGACAACTACGTTTTGCAGACTTTATTTTTGTCTGTCCTATTGATCATGATCTCTAATACCAAGTTAAGAATAATGTTTTGGTTCTGAATAACTCGAGAGATTAGCTCTCAACATGATTTTTGGGATTAAATTTGGTCTATATCTACGTAATTACATCATAATATATATATGATAATAGAAATTGTTTACATAGAAGAAAATATGTCATTATAAAAAAAAAAAAGAAGAAAATATTTCAATCAAATATTCTATTAATCACCCCATATCTCAAGAAGCCCAACATTTTTTTTAATATTTTTGCTTTCGGTTGTGGTATTTTTCTTTTTTGTTTCGGTAATCATGGTGTATTTCGATTTTTAGGTCAGAATAACAGAGGATGCTTCTCTGTATGCACTTTGTAGATCATGGATGAGAAACGGTGTAAATGAAGAAAGCCAGGTATCCGCTACTGAGTTCAAGCATGTAATAATAAATTACTATATTTTGATATTCTAGTATGATCTTTAGGAAATGATACTAATTGCATACATGCATGCTTTGGTGACTTATAAAAGCAGCATCAACTATTAACAAACTTTTGCTATAATTGAACTCATATTTTTGATGCTGTGCAATGAAATTACTGATAATACATAAGTTTGTGTTGAGGAGACTTGATAAATGTTTGGTTGGCCCAGTCCTTTTCACTGTAAATATGGGTTTACAATTTTTGATCAAGTTAAAAATTTATTTGCATAATTTGTATGGAATATATTTTTTTAAAGTGTACAGTGATTAGTTTATCTTAAGTCTATGAAGATGCATGATATTTTCTATCATTTGGAAATTTTGGAAACAAATGAAATTAGTAAATCCTTATTAAAAAAAATAGAATTTAATGGTTTATTTTGGCTCATGTATGTTCTTTTCATGCGGCACACATTGCATCCAGTAGTAATGCATTGCAATAGGGTTTAGGTGAGGGGTGGAGTATGGACAAGGGAGGGTCCTGTCCACAATGCTTCAATTTTAACTTGACTAGTCAAGGTTTTAAAACCATCGCTAGGATATAGCTCTCCCAGACAGTGTCAGTCAGAATCAGATGTAGTTATGCTAGAATTTACTTATTTGGATCCATATCATCTGAAAGAAGCTGTTTAGATTATTAAATGAAAACCTTTTTGTCATCATCATATAGCTTTTGCATGGTAGTGAATTGCCGATCCTAAGTAGGCTACAAAGTAGGTCTCAAGCTTTATTACAGATTTTGTTTGATGCTCCTTTTTTTCTTTGAATGGAATATACTAGGCCAGAATTTTTATTTTTTTGGGATGATCTGTATGCAGTATGATATGTGGTTTCCTAACAACTATAATGGATACCTCTATTTTTTTACTGCTTCTTTTTGCGCCCCGTGGATGTTCTTGTTCTCCCCTGGAAATTTAAAAAATACCCCCCTCGCTACTTAGGTTGCGAACTCAGAGGGCACAAAATCTGAAAAAAAAAAACAGTTCACATCCTAGGATGCGAATCTAACTGCAGCATCTCATGCCCTGAGCTCTTTTGGGGATAAAATATAATATTTTTGTATCTTTCACCCTTCCTTTGCCCTTATTTTATAAGGTTTGCATGGGATGATACGAACTGAGTTCGCATTCTAGGATGCGAACTGTTTTTTTCTTAGTTTTTGCTATTTACACACTCGCATCCTACGTTGCGAGGGGGGTAGAATTGGAAGGCCCGGGGGCGCAAAAAAATGTCCTATTTTTTATTGGTTGCAAATAAATATGGCAATTATGATTACTTTTTTTTTTTTTTTTAATATTCTCATAGTAAAGCGCTAGGATTACTATGTTATGGCAAATGACTTTACTTCGTAGGGCTGAGTATTTTATATACATCTGCTTATTTTGATGTGGTATTTGGCTATTTATTTATTTATAAGCTTATGTTTCATTATACTTGACAGCTACCACAGAAAGATGTAATGATGGCACTTCCCAAACCATCACCTGCATCTATGGTGGATACCTGTACCTCGAACAAGAAAGATGATGAAAATGATGATGAGCAAGGAGAGGTTGGGTTTTTCTGGTTAACAGCCTATTAAAGTCATTTGTGAAAATGAAATTTATGGACTTGAGAATATATTTACGTATTGCCATAATTATCATCTTCGTCGTCATCATAATCATCATTATTATTATTATTATTATTATTATTATTATTATTATTATTAAGGTAAATAGGTCTTTACGCCCCTGCAAAATAGGCGAGTTTTGTGTTTGTCCCCTATAAATGTTTTTTGTAGGAATATCCCCTTACAATGTTTAATTTTTTTTGGTAGTGTATTTTATCCCCTGCCGATTTTTTTTCCCAACATAGGGGCTGAAATACACTACAAGAAAAAATTTTGAACATTGCGATGGGGTATTCCTACAAAAAAATTTTATAGGGGGCAAACGCAAAACTCGCTTATTTTGCAGGGGTAAAGACCTATTTACCTTTATTATTATTATTATTATTATTATTATTATTATTATTATTATTATTATTATTATTATTATAAAATTGATTTCCAATATATCATTATCCGGGATTATGTGAACAATCTACTTCAAGTATTTACAATTTCCTAATCTAAATATGTACGGCGACAATCTATTAAAATATACTTAGGGTTATGGTAAGTAGTTAGGAAAAAGGATAATATTACCACATGGATAATAACCATTTCTTTGATATAATATAATGTGTTGTCAAATTATGTTTTATTGGATAGTGCAGTCCTCATGCGGATCTTTTAAAATGATTGCTTCTTTTGAAACTGGAGTTCTTTTCCTTCAATTCTGTCATGTCATCATCCCACTTATTCATATCCTTTGAGTTGATACCCATCTCTGCATTCAGGATGAGAAGTCTGTTGAGCACTTATCAACACAAGATCTATTGAAGAGGCATATTAAACGTGCGAAAAGAGTTAGAGCACGGTAAGTTTGATTTTTTAACACTCGCTTTCACCTTTTTTATTTATTCATCGTCTTATGATCTATGACACAGCTGCCTACTGAATGTTCTTGATTAACCATTTAGATTATTTAAAATTGTGAATCCACACAACCTTACATGAAATATCTGAATTGTTCAAGTGTTAACTGACAGTTAGCAGGGCAGCTTTATATATGTTTCTGATTTCCGTGGTTAATAAACGAGTAGTTAAGCTTGCGCTTATACTACTTCCTATGATACATTGAATCAATTCTGACTTTATTATTAAGCACTCCCTTTCGCCTGTTGATCTTATCAACACATAATGATATTGTAAGATTTTTACGCTAATATTGGTTCAAATTTGAACATAAATGGAATAGATTAATAGACTGTTTATGTACAGGAATTTGCTTTGCTAAATTGTGAATATGCTCTCTGTTCTTGTTTCTCTGAATCTATATATATTTGGAGGCATATTGCCTTGTGTATGATAGATGATGGCATATCTTTTGAAAATTTGGACTTATATTTGGACAGCTTAATTTATTTTTGTCATAATCTTTGCACTATAGAAATAGTTTGGTTATTTTAGCATATGCATAGTTTCTTTGCTTTTGTCGAAAGTGTTTGTTCCTGCATTGTTTCAATGACTGCCATTGTATTTTTCTTTAAGAATGTTCTCTTTGTACCCAGAAAGTCTTATAACTAACATTGTTATTGTTACTTCCTTATGTTGCTTGAAGTTTGAGGGAAGAACGGTCGCAGCGCATTGCAAGATACAGAAGTAGGCTTAGGCTTTTGGTTCCTCCACCTGCTTGAACAGTTTAGAAATGACATAGCTGCTTGGTACTTACCTTGCTGACCCTAAAGACATCAGGGTTACCAGATGACTCTTCATTGTAATGTACTTAATTTTAAACTGTTCGTGATTCTTTAAAGAGCAATATTTATTTTTCGCAGTAGTAGCTGATGTAAAAGTCTAATTGGAAATGGATGTAGATTTTTCATCTTTTCTCTATAATTTCTGCTATGGCTGGTCTTTGACCAATAAAATTGTAGTAGTTATAGGGTTTGAATGAGTAGCAATGAAACAAAAAACTTAGTCATTGTACGTTTTTTGTCTATGCGTGTAATGTAGGATTGAGATCTAAATTTATGGTCTCATGTATACTTTGTATGTCACAATTTGTATTAGCTTTAAGCTTATTGAAGGTTCTTAATTAAGTTAATGGTTCTTTAGTTACAAAAAATGTTCCAAGTTTACATGAAAAACTATCTGAAATTGTAGATATTACAATTTTTTTAATACATCTTATTTTTACAACGAGCTTAATCTTAAAAATTGTCCCTTTGCCCCTGTATGTTTGTAAATCGTTATTTTTGATTTATAAAAATTTACTTTTTTAGGGAGGTGTTCATTTATTGTTTCCAAAGGCAAAGGTTATGGTACATAAGCCCAAAGCTTATGTACCGTGCATAAGCCAATCAAAACACAAGGATTTTACTCACACACCCCCTAATTTGCTCGCGCACCCCCCACCCCCACCTCATTTTCACTTTTTTTTCGAAAAAGATCGAAAACTTTTTTCCGGAAAAACTATAAACTTTTTTTCGAAAAAAAATCATAAAATTTTCCTGAAAAAAGATCAAATACTTTTTCCCAAAAAACCGATAACTTTTTTCTGAAAATTTTTTCCCGAAAAAAAATCGAAAAACTTTTTTTCTGAAAAATCGGAAACTTTTTTTCCAAAAAATAAAAATCAATTTTTTTTTCCAGAGAGTTAAATGGTTTCTGGAAATCATTTATTTATGCAATATTATTCTGGAAACCATTATGCTGGTTAAATGGTTTCAGAGAGTTAAACAGTGAAACCATTTGTATTGTAAAATGGTTTTATGTGTTTACTGAAACCAATATTGTTATTTTATGATTTTAAAAATTCTGGAAACCATTATGCTGGTTAAATGGTTTCAGAGAGTTAAACAGTGAAACCATTTGTATTGTAAAATGGTTTTATGTGTTTACTGAAACCAATATTGTGTTTTTATGGTTTTAAAAATTCTGGAAACCATTATGCTGGTTAAATGGTTTCAGGTAGTTATACAATGAAACCATTACTATTGTTAAATGGTTTTATGTGTTTACTGAAACCAATATTGTGTCTTTATAGTTTTAAAAATCCTGGAAACCATTATGCTGATTAAATGGTTTCAGAGAGTTAAACAGTGAAACCATTTGTATTGTAAAATGGTTTTACACTAAATGGTTCAATGATTTTAAATACCGATTATTACTGAAACCATAAATGTGGTTTAATGGTTTTGATAATTTTCTATGTGAAACCAAAATAATTGCCTAATGGTTTCTTACAAAACTAGTGTTGATTATCTTGGATAATCCTAAATAACCGTCCATAAATAATCCATAACCATTTGTTATAATCGGACATTAAAACCAAATATAATCGGACATTAAGTTTCCGATCTTTTTTCCGAAATAATTTTCGATTTGTTTTTTCGAAAAAAAAGTTCCGATTTTTCAAGAAAAATTTTTTCAACAATATTTATGCTTTCAAAGATCCATTATGAAATTATTCCACCCCAAAATAATTTGGGCATAATTTTAGTTTAAAAATAATTACGAAAATATTTAATCATACATAATAAAAAAAATAAAAAATAAAAACTATAAAAAAAAACTAAATAAAAAAAAATTTTAAAAAAATGAGTTGGAGGTGGGGGAGGGGGGGGGGGGGGGGGGGGGTGGGGTGCTGGTTTATGTACCGTACATAAGCTTGGCTTATGTAGGATAACCAGACCCGTTTCCAAATATTAAATTGAAAACTTATACATGCAACCTTCCATTCCATAAAATACATAAATAAACAAGTGGGTTATCCATCATTTTTATTATTTATTTGTGAATGTGTAGACTCTAATGCTAGTTTAACTAGGGGCTCTGATCTCAGATGCTAATTTATCGAGTCGGATAGAATTGTAATGAATGACAAAACTCTTTAATGAAAATTTACATTATTTCATTTGCAGGACTAAATTTGGAAACAATAATTTTGTTCAAGTTGAAAACTGTTATTGGGCAGTGAAAATGTTTGAGAAACTAGTATAACAAAGTCATGAAAATTGCTATATACGCCCCTCATGTTTGCTCCCAGGCCTCCCAAACTGACAAAAATATTCCTGGTTAAAAAATTTGTTACATAGACAACGATTTAAAAACAAATTTGTTGACAAACTGACGAAATTAAGCAATACTTGTGCGCCCTCAGGACTTTGCACACATTAAGTTAGTTTCGTTGTCCACCTTACGAACACGCTGACTTTCGTTGTCTGCCTCACGAACACGCCGAGTTTCATTGTCTATGTGACGAAATAGCAAAAAAACTCAATTTCGGTACGTAGACAACGAAAATATATCGGTAGTCAAAAAACATCTCCCCATGCAGTCAAAGTTGGATGACACGTGGCCAACCGTGATTGGCAACGTGTGTGGCTGTGACATTGCACCAGCCAATAAGAATTCAGCAAGAATTCTATAAATAGGCACCTAATGTGCCATATTTTTTTGGGTTAAATATGTTTTTAGTCCCTACTTTTATGTGAGTTTTGACTTTTAGTCCCACATTTTTTTAATTATATTTTTAGTCCCTACATTTTTTTAATTATATTTTTAGTCAATTTTTTATGACTAGGATAACATAATTGGCCACATAGGATAACTTAAATTGACTAGGATAACATTTGAATCGAATGACTTGACATCTACGTGTCATCCTATGTGGCTGATTTCGTTATCCGAGTCACAAAAAATTGACGATAGGGATTAAAAATGCAAACGGCGAAAATGTGGGGACTAAAAATATAATAAAAAAAATATAGGGACTAAAAGTCAAAACTCACATAAAAGTAGAGACTAAAAACATATTTAACCCTATTTTTTTTACCATTCCTTTCTTTTCCTCTTTTGCTCATAAATTTTAATTTTTTGCCTTTTATAGTTTGATAGTTTTATTAGTTTTAGTTGGTTTCTATCGGGCGCATGGTCCGTCGTGGGAGCATTATATTAGTCCACGAGGGATTTTGTGTCCTCACTAGGAACAATATGGTTAGTCCAAATGAGTCTTACTTGGCTTGTAGTTACTACCGCACAAATGGAACTGTCCTATAGTATGGGACTACTCGTCGTTAGATGACCCGAAGGGATATTGCGCAAGTATCGATGGGCGAAATAATGTATTATTTCTGTCTAAGATGACCCGAAGGGATGCTAGGCCAGCTGTACTCTTTCCCCGAAGCCCGGAGCGAGTTTCTTTTGCCCCAGATTTCTTGTTGCCCCGGGCAGGTTTCTTTTTCCCCCGGGATTACGAGGGTAAAATGTATTATTTCTGTATAATGTACCCATTTGTAATGGTTGTAACAAAGAATAAATGAAATTGTTGTTGTTAATTTTGTTTTGCATTGTTAATTTTAATTTTAATTTTCATGTTGTTAAAATAAAATAAATTAAAATTAATTTAATGTAAATAAAAAAGTCAAGAATGAACTAAAATTAAAATTATAACATTAACAAAAACATTAACATTATAGGTTTGTAAAATGGACATACTCAATATGTGATACTCAATTTTGTGTCTGTGAAATGGGTTTGTGAAAAATTCAGCAAACATAGTTTCGTTGACAATGTGACGAAATGGGTGGGCGAAATTACAGTTTCGTTGGCTTGGTGACGAAAATTCATGGAACAATTATAGGTTCGTTGTCTAGACAACGAAACTGGGAGTTACAGAACCAGTTGTAATTGTTTATGGATATCACCATGGTTTTCGAAACCACGCAAACCTGTCAACATTAATTCTAATTCTCGGACCTGTTCATTTATAATCATACAAGTCGTAATTAAATCATTTCAATATCAAGTACAAATTAAAATTAAAAGTACAAATTAAAATTACATTTGTCTCAATTACGAAACGAAAATTAAAAGTACAAATTAAAATTACAAAATCAAAATATATTGTCCATTAACGAAAAGTCCACAATATCAAGTCCAACTTAATAACGAAAAGTCCACAAAATAACAAGTGCAAAATACAACTCAAAATAAAGAACGATGAGACTCTAGGCTTCACTGCTTGGTCCGGCATCGTTCTCGCTTCTTTTCTTCGTCTTTCGCCTCTTTCCTTCCCGACCCGAGTCTTTCCTCCTCTTGCGCCGCACCGAGTAACTCGTGATTGGCTCCAAATCATCACACACTTTTTTCAACAACCCTTTGGCCTCCTCCAACGTCATCTCATCCTCTAGCTTTTCCGTCACCTCCGTCCGCACTTTCCGACATATTTCAAACACATCCAACTTTGAATCCTTGTTGTCCTCCTCAATCAACACTTCAAGATTCGCCGGCCGGGGTGGACTGCCCTTCATTGGTGCATTAATCTTTGGGTGCGAAACTTTAAAGAACCACGCAATATATCCAGGCACAACTTCAAATCCTTTTGTTGCTCTTAGACCCCGCAGTTCCTCCGTCACATAATTCTCAACCAACATATTTTGAAATGCGTGATCAATTGTAAATCTGTTCATCTTCGCCTTTGCAGATATGTATGGAGCTCTCGATATTGACTGAACATGTCCATATTACCGGAGGACACGTTCAGGCAAATGCGGGGAAATCATTGCCGTTCCACACATAATCCAGCCCGAATACCAACTGCAATCATCAAACGGCTTTATATGACGACGATCCTCATAGGGTTGCCACACGATGTCGTCGTGCTCCATCCGATCCAATGCCAATCTTGTTTCATCCGGTTGCTGACCCCCTTTCAATGGATGAAATTTTGCAGCCAAAGGAATTTCTTGCTCAAATTTGTCACTCAAAACATATGTCCCAACTCTAGGGAAATGAGCATGAATCCAAGCCTGCGCAAAATAAACAAATTCAATCAAAAACATATTATCAACGATAATGAATTATAACGGAAAATAAATAAATTCAAACAAAATACGATGACAATGATATTAAATTATAACGCAAAAAACTAAATTCAATCAAAACACAAACAACGATATTAAATTAAATATTTACCTGAAAAAGGCAATTGCAACCGCCGTTGTTTCTGCTCTTCTGCCTGGTCGCTTTTTCCAAATACCTGAACAGATAAGCGAGTCTTGAGGCACCCCAATTCCATGTGTTCACTACATCCAGGTCTTGCAAGTATGTCAGAAAAATCACATCCACATTCTGCGTACTTTTGTTGGTGAACAATGTCGAACCAAGCAAGTATAGCAAAAAACATCTGACTGTGTATTCTCTGTAGAACCGTACGTCGTCCTCCGACTCCTTATCATTCTCAGCCTTTTGAGCAAGGTTCAGGTTGTCCAGGTATAACTGCAATAGCTTTTGGAATTTGATATGTGCTCCTTTCATCTTATGAAATTCAACCTTGCAATCCACCTTGCCAAAGTTCAGGTACTCTTCACACATATCTGCTCCTTCTGCCTTCATGCATGCAGTCCGTTCGTGGTTAAGCATCTTACCACGAATAGGAATGTGCAACAAGCACGCAACATCATCTAGAGTGATGGTCACCTCCCTGATCGGTAAATGGAATGTTCCGGTCTCTGGTTGCCATCTCTCCGTGAATGCCGTCAGTACACCCTAATCGACGTTGTCGTAGTTTGTCTTCAGCAGGGGTCGCAATCCAGTTGCATTTACCCAATCCCAAAACCAATGCAAGTGTGCTCCAGGCAACTCAAAGTCATTAATTTTCTTCCCGTTGTTCATGCACCTCAAAAATCGCAATGGAAAATGCATATATAAAAATTAAGGCATATTAATGTTAACGAATTAAGGCATACATAAAAATTAAATTTAAGGAATTTTAAATAAAGTTAAACAAATGCATATATATTAACTTGTACGATATATAAATAGAAATACATATTAACTTATACGATATCATAGAGAGGCATATATTAACTTGTACGATATATACATAGACATACATAATCAACACACATAAGGCATATATAAAAAAAAATTAAGGCATATATTAATTTGTTAAAACATTACCTTTCTCAACCACAATGAGTTTGCAATATGCTTTCCAAATCCAGGCAAAACTGTAAGATCACTTGGCCCACCCGGGTATCCGCCCTCCGGTGCGTCAATTGGTGGCACCATTCGCCCCTTCGTCATTATGGGCCTTATTCTTCTTGGTGTCTTCCTAGTTGGCTTCTTCAGAGGAGATGGCGTCTCTTGGTCAAACTCATCCTCCTCCTCCTCTAACTATTCTTCATTCCCATCGCCATCCTCCTTATCTTCCTACTCCTCCTCTCCCTCATCCATATCGTTTTCCTCAATCTCCGCCTCATCCAAATCATTCTCCTCCTCAACCTCCACCTCGTGCTCCGTCTCTAAAGTAGTTTCAGGCTCGGGCACCGGATCGGGATGATTTTCCGCAGTAGAAGACATTTGCTTCATTCTACCACCCGTCCGTTTTGTACCCCTTGTCTGTGCTAGGGCACGCTCTCTACGGGCCGAGCTGTGGGCAACACTATCCCTACCCCCTCGTTTACGACCAACTTCTTCCATTTCTCCTGCAACATAATGACATTCAACATTATTATATCATCATCATCATCTAAATTCAAAACAACTAATTTTATTCTAATTTTTATCATCATTAATTATCATCAACTAATTTTTATCATCATCAATTATGATCAATTAACAAGATTATCGTTGTTATACCCTAATTCTAATCCTATCAACATCATACAAAACTCAACATTCAATCCAAATTCTAAGCAACATATAACTTAATCAACAATGAATTTATTTCATCAACAAAACATTAACTTAATATAATCAAGGGTAAATAGGCCTTTACTCCCTGCAATATAGGCGATATTTACAATACCCCCCTAGAAGAAAAAAAAATCAGGATTCCCACCTTGCAAATTTTTATTTATTTGCGTTACCCCCCTGAGTGGCCAACTACACATGGAATACTCTGTTTTGCTAACGTGGCATGCATATGTGGAATTTTTTTAAATTTTTTCACTAATGACTGGGTAATGTCTATTTTTTTTTTTTTAAAAAATAAGAAAAAATAAAATTATTTAAAAAATATATGAAAAATTTTATTTAAAAAAACTGAAATATTAATGTTTTGAAAAATATAAATAAAAATAAAAAATATTTTTAAAAAAATCTGTAATATTAATTTTTTTTAAAAAAAAAGAAAAAATATTACTTTAAAAAAAATCTGAAAAAAAATTAATTTTTTAAAAATCTGAAATATTAATTAAAAAAGAACTCAAAAAACATAGATTATTAATTTTTAAAAAAAAATCAGAAATATTATTTTTTTTTTCAAAAATCTAAAAAAACGAAACACATATTGGTTGTTTTTTTAAAAATCTGTAATATTAATTTTTAAAAGAAAAAACAAAAAAAATAATTTAAAAAAAAAAATAGGAAATAAAGATTTTTAACCATCTCTAAAAGAATAATATTTAACATAAAATGTTAATTTTTTAAAAAAATAAGAAATATTATTTTTAAAAAAATTAGAAAATGATATATATTAAACTTTTATAAAAATCTAAAATATTAATATTTTATTTTAAAAATCTAAAAAATCAAACCATGGAATTAATCGATGGCTAAGTGAGTGCTAAGATTCATGGGATGCATATACTCATGGGTGCCAGTCAAGATCTGTTGGACTATGATTCTGCTAGCTTTTTCAGATGGATGAAATGGATCCCAAAATGCATAAAGGTCACGATTTTGACACGGGGTGTACATAGTCCAATCCCATTGTTTGGCTAGCTTATGTGTTGTGAATTCAATTAACTCACACCAATAAACTTTGATGTGAGGAGCAAATAAATTAAGCAACCAAAACAGCGAGAACCAAACAATATAATCAGGAACAAATAAACGGCTAAAAGGAAAGGACACAGTCAAATTTGTTGACCCAGTTCAGTGTTAATGAACCTATTCTGGGGGGAGGGCAGCCCTCTCCATTACACTATCAGTAGAAACCTTGATTACAATGAGATTCTCCAAAAGAGTTACAAGAATTAGTGTTTTCCTAATTCTACCCTAATCCCGAATCTCTTCTCGTAACCAAGAGATTCAATCAAAGTGTTTTCCAAGGTGATAAAATGTTTCTCCAACCCTAGAGTCTTTCCAAGATGTTTCTCTATTAACCCTAGTCTTTGTGTTTGCTCCAGAAACCCTAATATCCCCCCTTTTTTTAAAGCCAAAAAACGCATAACCAATATATAGGCTCGCGCACCCACGCTTGGGCGTAAACAGTCAGAACTGATCCAAGCACTACATGCATGGTGCAGTATCTCACGTCTAGGTGCAGAATCTCACGCCTAGGCGTAAATTGACAGAAGCTCCCAAAAACATGATTTTCTGATTTTCACGATTTCAAGGCAATATTCAACATTATGTTTGTGTCACACATTTGTTCATCCCTCAAATCCTCAATTCACATACTCTCTTAGTCCCAAAATATAAGTAAAAATTGGTCATTAAGTTTATTTTTCTTATTTTTTGGTTGTTAGAAATATAGATATATCTCCAAATCCAAGTTAATGAAATGGAAGGAGGTGCTTTGTTAGGATTGGATCATGAATTTGATTCTGAAGCATTTCCTGTGAATGGTCAGAATGGCTTTGATGAGTCTAATTCATGCACACATGCCTTTCGATCCTAAAACATTTGATCCAGCGGTGCCTTTCAGATGCAGTCACACTTGGAAATGTTTTTGCAATGCAATATTGCAGCATCTGTAGAGATGGCTTTGCAGGTTTTTACTGTTCTCATTTGTTTACCACTGCCACCCTCTTTTTGATTTGTATAATTACTGTATTTTTTTTTCATTGCAGCCCTCAATCAAAACTTCATGATCCCGCTCTTTACTAGTTATTCCATAAGGTAAACAATTATATGTTGAAACATACGGTATGATGCTCTGAGATGGTACAACATTTTCTTACTTCTTCCTGTTGGCCCTGATTGATGCTTCCAATTTAATAGGTGGGTATGTCTTAAGCCATTATAGTACAATAGTTAGATCATTCTTGTGTTGCTTTCCTTGAGCATTATGGTTTTATTTTTTTAATGACTTTGTAGGTTGGTTGACTGCCTGAGTTGTGGAGTCGAGTATACCGGTCTTTTTCGTTCTTCTCGTCGTACACCTATGACTCACACTCTTGATTTTATTAAAGAGTACCCTATTAGAACTCTTGGTGAGCTGAAAACCAACCCACAGCTGGGTGTGTTTATTGTTAATGCTAGGATTTGTGATATAGTTAGCTTTGACCCATGGTGGTACCCTATGTGCAAGTGTCCTCAGATTTTTGATAAGTATATTGGAGCATTTCATTGTGTGAAATGTGGGTTGTCCAAGTTTAATGCTGGTCCAAAGTTAGATTCCAATTTAATATGATCTGTACGAGTTTAAATTTTATATGTCCTTCTCTTTATTTTCATTGCAATTTATTATGTTTGTATATGTTTGCTTTAGGGTCAAGTTAACTTTTGAGGTTGATGATAATTCTGGAGTTGGACTGTTTAAAGCTTTTGATCGTGTTATGATAAGCGGGGTTAAAGTTAATATGGCCTCTCAGGTGAGTAGTGTTGACTGGTTTTGTATTTATTTGCCAATTATCATAATACATTGGTTGATTGAGTTGGGTAATTTTTCTCAATATGCTGATTGTTTCAAATTTCAATAATTTCACAGGGAAACAATGCTGATTGTTTCTATAAGACCCTTAGTGGAGTTACGGGGAAAAGTATAATGTTTATTGTGAAAAAAACTTCACATGAACTTGATTTTATTAAGTGTTTTTGAAGTGGTTTGAGTTAGTGATCATCCTTCAGTCATCAGATGCTTTACTGAGAGGGGTCATTGCAGCCTTCCTTCAAAGGTCAGTTGCTTATTGAATGTTAATTTCCCGTTGTTCTGTGTCAATGTGGTTCTTATATTGATATATTTTGGTTATTAGGAGGTGTTGGAACATGGAGCACATTTATGTGTGAATTAAAAATAAAATGTTTAAGCCCCACATCGGGTAATAGAACATGCTAACGTGAGTAGGATATTAGTGTGTAATTGTCATTTAGAAAAATAAATAAATTAAATATTTTATTATTTTAATTAGATTACACACATTGTTTATAGCTTAAAAACAAGTAAATTGAGCTGATTCTTTTGCAACTTCTTTTCCTAAAAGTGCAACCACTTTGGTACACCATCACTCCAGGTGTCCAATGTTTTAGGAAAATAAGTTAAAACAAAAAGGACTTTGACTAACTTGCCTGATGAATGGTCCCATTGTTTCCATTGCTCGGGAACTTAGTTTTGAGGAAAACTCACTGCATTGAGGGACTTTTTGTTAGTACATTTATTGCTGGTGCATTTATTGGGAGCCTAAGCACTGGTTCTTTGGTAGACAAACTTGGTTGTCGACTCACGTTTCAGATTGATACAATACCCTTGATCCTTGGGAAAATAATAAGATTTGCTTGTAGTAATCATCTCTCCATATGTTTGGTACTTTCTTTCTTTCTTTCATATACTCAAGTGCTCAATTGCTTAAATAATTTGACTGATCTAGGTTCTACTACACTCATATTATTGTTTTGTCTTCGTACATTTATATTACCGTATACATGAGTAGTTAGAACCACTGCATAGTTTGTTCAAACTATATGTCAAATTATTACCTTGATTTTTGAATGATATTTGTGGGTACATTGTTGTTGCTTCACCAAGGCTAACCAATTTTCTATATACTAATAAAACTGGTTCTTGGAATTTATTTTGAAAATAACAAATGCTAAGGACTATGTATTCTGTTTAATTTTTATATGAGACTTCACTCGAATCTTTTAAGAATGAGGTTTATTTTATGTGGTGTACTCATTATAATATTAGTATTTATTTGTTAAAGAGTGATCTAAGCATCACTAGGTCCTTCAAAATTATAAAATTATAAATGGTCATAACACCATAATCCCTTTGAATTAAGAATGGTCTTAGTTCACTTGAGAATGACCTCGATGTCATTATATTGATTGATATCATAGTATCAATACGTGTGGTAACGTAGTACCACTGATTCATAGATTGATATCGTAGTATCAATTCGAGTGGTATCGTAGAATCATTCAAGAAGGTGTCATTCTTGACTGATTTCTACAAGTGCAGTAGCAATTCGGTGTACAGTTGTAACTGAACTATTTTATCTTGGAGACGGCGTGGTTGATAGTCTGCTTGCACAATTTTGGACAATGCCAGGAAACGTCTTAAAGAAAGTGTATTCTCCCGCGACTCAACCCAGTAATTTCTTCAGTGGCTTATTTTCGAAAACTATTTTCAAATATAAACAACAACAATTTTAAGACGTTTCTTTCTGCCATGACTACCGAAGAAATTACTGTCTCAGATTATGATGTCGCTGACTATGACAAACCATTTTGGTTTGAAGGGAATCACTTCAGACATTGGCAACAAAATAAATTATAATTTTAAAACAAAAGAGTTGTTAATGTGTTGAAGGAGGATATTTCAATTGTACATAAAATAGATGTACAAGTCTAAAAGGATAAACAAAAGTGTAAAGAATATACACCTGAATGTCTGATAACTTATCTTCTTTTTTTAAAAAAAGTTGTAAAGCAAGATCAGAGAAAAAGATGCAGTGCTTGTTGTCTCGAACAACAACATTAGAAACAAAAAAAGAAACTTCATCAATTTTGTTGATGACTGTTTATATTATCTTTCATAAATCTTATGAAAATTAAAAGTGATAACTGATGTTCTTGACATGTTTCAATTATTTGGAACTGAAATTGAAAATTAATTCAACCAGAAAGTCAAGTAACTTCATAGATATTGAAGCACAGAGTATGACTCCCACATTTTTAATGAGAATGAAATTATGCACGAAACAACTGCACCTTACTCGTTTGAGATGAACGGTAAAGAGAAAAAAAAATATAGAATCTTTATCGAGCTAGTTGTTAAAATCATGCTTAATAAATTTTGGCATTGAATCTCATTAGTGGGAGAAATTTAGTGCTAAATACAATGCCCAAGTACAAGAACAAAATTTCTAATTATGAAATTTGAAGAAAAGACAATCTAATTTGTCTTATTTTTTAACTTGGAATAGTTTGATGTATGTTCAAACTCCTGACTTCAAGAGAGTTAAACTCACTAGTAGAGTCTCTAAATGTGTATTTGTTGGATACACAATTAACAACAAAGCTTATAGGTTCTATCCCTAAATGCTAAAGTGCAACATGTTGAACAAGATGTCCTAGACATCTTGTCACTGGGTTCAGAGCATGCTTAGGTAGCATGTCGAACAAGATGTCCCAAGACATGTGGGTAGGACATCTTGACCTAGTTCAGCTTAAAAGATAATGCTTATCCATTAAGCACGCGTGTTTGTTTTAATTTGAATAAAACGCGAATCTTTTAGTAACAAGCTGAGATTAGGATTAATGATGAAGTTTGTTATTAATCCTATGTGTTAGATACGATTGGATTCGTATTTAATTAGTGGATAGAGATTAATTCTTTATCTTTGTGGAGTTTGTTTTAAAACAAGTTTGTTTTAAAACTAATTCTTATTTGAGTGCATCTGAAAGATTGAAGATTATCTGAAGAATTGCACGCCTATATAAAGGACTCAACATAGAGCTTAAAACTGAACCCACAATAACTGAAGATTGTGAGTCCAAAGTTTTGTACCCACTGTGCAAAACACTTAGTAGCTCTCAGTATCGTTCTTGGTACTTTGAAGCTTGTGTCGTTGAATGTTGCCATTCAACTGTGTCTTTTAAACTGTGAAGTTTAAAGTTGTTTCGTCACTTGGGATTAATGATTAGAGGGAGTTGGGTAGGTTCTCATATTCAGGGGAAGTTAGCCCTTGAGTAGAAGATTACTAGGATTAAGAAAAGGCGTACATGCCAAAAGGTGTTTGGTAGTATTGTAAGACTAAGTATTGATTCGGAGTAGTAGTGTTCACTTCCTGGATTGGTATCCTCCAGAGTAGGGCTGTTTAGCGCAGAATTGGGTTAACAAATTACTGGTGTTATTTATTGCTTTTATTTACTTCAGTACTGCAATAAATCGTGATCCTCATAGCCAGTTATCTAACCAGTTGTCTAGGACACCTGGATTGCAAACACATTGTCCTAGACATTGTGTACGACATCTGTCCTGCCAGAGAACAGAATTTCACGGGGTTTGCGGTAAATGAAAGCTAAGATCAAGAGCTACAACTTTCATGAAGGAAAAAAATTCCATTTGCCTCGGTCTGTGGCGCATCGCACAGCTATATTGGCGCACGACGCAACCTCGCAACCCTAAGTCTATAAATTGAGTTTTTCTCTCATTCAAGGGAGACAGTTCGTGACGGCAAGAAAAAGGCGATTTTTGAGAACAAGTCCAGAGCAAGTTTTCCTTATTCTGTAATGAATTCTTTTACTCTATTTATTGTTTATGCATTAATCATGTGTAACTAAACTTCCTTGATTGGGTCCATGGGGATTTCAATTGCTATTGTTCTTGAACCATGTGGTTTCATATGATGTTTTAATGAATTACGAAGTTAGTTTCAGTGAATTATTCTTTGTTCTTAATGCTTTACATTCTTTGGCCAATTGTGTGATGATTCTAATTGTTTGTTTGCTAAGAGATTAGAAATAAATTAATCGACCTAGGAATAATTATTCAATTAACCTTCACTTAAGAGATTTTGGTTTGTTAATTGAGAATTCTTAGATTAAAGTGTGAAAACCTCAATTGATCATAAGTCACCTAAGAGATTAGGGGTGTGTGGTCAAGGGAGAGGGTTATGTACAAAGAGATTGGGCATAACTATTTTGTTAATCGAATCGTGGAACTATACTTGTAATTCGTTACTGCGCGTGTACCACCAAGACAATAGTAATTGGATGAACTGAACGATCCAATCGATTTCTCATCTTTAAGTCAAAACCCAATTTATTGCCGTTATATGTTTCTAAACCTAAGTCTGAAAAACTCCCCCTTTTATTTAATTGCAACTTTACTCTCGTGTGACTTCAATTGCCTGTGTTTGATTCCAAACAATCTCTGTGGAACGATAAAAATTAATACTTACTTTGGCACTTCGTCAAATGGCGCCGTTGCCGGGGATTGTTGAGTGAATCAACAAGGCAATCGGAAAATACATAGGGTTATTTTATTTTTATTTAGTATTTTTATTTTTCAGTAATATATCATAAAAATCCAAAAAGAAAAAGATTTGATCTCTTTTATATTTATTTAGAATCTTTAGTTATTTTATTTTATTTTATCTTTATTTTGATATTTTGTTAGATTTTACTTTTAGTTAGTAGTATTAGTTGCTATAAAATAAACATATATTTCAAAATTTTTTCTTGTGTACCACAGTTGCTACTAAAGGTATTTGTTGTTTGTTTGCATGCGCAGTAAACCGGACGAAGCACTTAACTACGATCCGGAGATAGAAAAGACAGCAAAGACACTAAGAAAACAAGCACAGTTAGAGCGTGAAGTTGCTCTTGCCGCAACTGTTACTCAAGGACTCATTGACGGAGAAATCAAGTTCTCTAACTCCGAAACTGAGAGTATGGAAGATCCACCACCTCCACCTCCTAGAAGGACTTTAGGAGACTATGGGCAGAGAAACAATACTGAGAATCATAATCTGGGTTTTCAGCCTGTAAATCCGGTGTCCTTCGACATCAAGAACACGGTGCTTAATGCTTTGAAGGAAAATCAATTCTCCGGGTCAGAAACACAATGTCCAAACATTTGTCTGGCTCACTTTTTTGAAGCATGTAGCTATACTGATCCAACTGGCGTATCTGAGTCAGGCAAGCGGTTGAGGTTGTTCAAACTATCTTTGATAGGGAGAGCACGAGACTGGATAGATCCTTACCACCGAATACCATCGCTACTTGGGCTGAGCTTGAGGTGAAGTTCTTAGAGAAGTACTTCCCAATTCATAAGTTTGTGGAGAGAAGGGCTGGCATTACATGTTTTGAACAAGGAGACGCCGAGTCTTTACATGACGCATGAGAAAGGTTTAAATTTTGTCTCAAAAAGTGTCCAAAACATGGTCTGGATAGTCATCGGCAAATGCAATACTTTACTCAAGGGTTAAGGCCTCAAACCAGAATGTTGTTGGATGCATCGGCAGGTGGCTCATTGAAAAACAAAGATGAAGGCGAAGCACGGGAGTTAATAGAGTCCATGGCACATAATGAATATAGAGTTCAGAATGACCGGGGAGCAAAGAAGAAACCGGGAATGCTTGAACTAGATACAGGTAATGCCATCTTAGCCCAGCAAACCAAGATGTGTAACACCATGGAATCGCTTCTTAAAGTCTTTACTACTCCTCCGACTCCTCAAGCTCAAGCAAATGCCACTCACGGAGTGACTTGTGATTTTTGTGGTCAAGGTCACGCCAATGGAGAATGTTTTCCAGCAAGTTATGAAGAAGCTAAATATTTGGCAAATTTCAAGAGAAGCAACTCCAACAACTATAATCCAAATTCTAGCACCTACAATCCAGGGTGGAGAGACCATCCAAATTTTGGTTGGGGTGGAAACAAGAATCAGTCTCAACAACAGGTACCTCCTCCTCAAACAATCAACAACAGAGTTACGCACCTCTCGAAGAGACACTCTCTCAATTCATCAAGTTTACTCAAGGGAGTTTTGAAGCTATGAAGATAAGTCAGGATCAGATGAAAACTAATCAGGAAATTGCCAATAAAAATCATGAATCTTCCATCAAAAATCTCGAGACACAGATTGGGCAATTGTCAAGACAGTTTGCAGCTTCTCAAAACAACGGTTTTGGAGGTTCTCCAAAAGACAACCCAAGGAATGAAACTTGCAACACTATCAACTTGAGAAATAGAGTAGTTCCTTCCCCGGAGGTCGCAATGAAAAAGAAGGTAGCACCTAGTAATGAGGGAGAAGTTGAAAAAGAGTGGGAAGTAGTGGAAGTAAGTGAGAGTGATGAGGTGGAGTTAGTCGAAAATAAGAGGGAGACAATAAGTGAGAAAAGTGAGAGAGATAAGGAGAGAATGGCCTTGAGAAGGGAAATTCATAATCGGAGGAGGCAAGCTAAGGAGGATCTCAGGAACAAGTCGGGTCCTAAAGTAGTGTCTTCATATGCCAGGTTACCTTACCCTCCTGCACCAAGGAAAGAAAAAAAATCAAGAGAAGGTAAAAAGCCAAGAGAACACTTTCCGAAAATTCATGGAGATGTTCAATAGCTTACAAGTTGACATTCCGTTTGCCGAGATATTGGAGCAAATGCCTTTGTAAGCTAAATTCATGAAGGAATTGTTGACTAAGAAGCGGAAGCCTAAGGAAGATGAATCGGTGTTGATGAATGAGAAGTGTAGTGCCATCATCCAAGCCAAGCTCCCACAAAAGAAGAAAGATCCCGGGAGTTTCACTATACCCATCTCTATTGGGAATATGCATGTTGGGAAAGCTTTTTGTGATTTGGGAGCAAGCATAAACTTAATGCCGCTTAGCATGATGAAGCGCATACCCGGTGCGGTAGCCAAGCCCACAAAAATGCAACTCACTCTTGCCGACCGTTCAATCACTTACCTATATGGAATCTTGGAAGATGTGTTGGTAAGATGTGCCGAGTTTGTCTTTCCGGCCGACTTTGTGATTATTGATTTGGAGGAGTTTGTGGAAGTCCCGGTTCTGTTGGGAAGACCTTTCTTGGCAACCGGTAGAGCTCTAATTGATGTAGAGATGGGCGACTTAATGTTGAGGCTCAATAATGAGAGTGTGAGTTTCAAAGTCTTTGAAAGCATGGAACCGTATGACAAGGAGAAGCCCCAATGTTTCCAAGTGGAGGCAAGTGAAATTTTTGTCAAGGATAGCACTAAAGATGAGGCGACTAGTAGCTCTCTCAATGAAATTTTTCTCAATGGAAGTATGTGTTTATGGGTGAGAATTCCAAAAATCCAGTCATCATTAGTAGCTCTCTCACTCCATTGGAAGAAGAGGAATTGTTGAAAGACTTTAAGCAAGACCAAGGTGCTATAGGTTTCAACTTGGAGGGCACTATTCCGATAATTTACTCGCATAAAGTGAAGAAGGAAGAAGAGCCCATTCCGGGTGATGTGTCATTGGTGTCCCATACTCCAACCTTGGAGGAATCAGTTAAGAAAGAGGTCTTGAAGCTTGTCGAGTCCGGGATGGTGAATCCGGCTCCCACTCTAAAAAAGGTAGCAGGTAATGGGGAGAGACCCAAGAAAGTTCATCCCAAAGCAAGAAAGAAGAATAGAAGCAAAGGGAAGAACAGGTGGAAGGAGTTGACGAGTGATCCGGTTCTTGAAAAATCATTGAAAGTCGATCATAATGTGACTCCTATGAGGGAGGAGCAAAAGAAGAATCAGATTGAATCACATTTGAAGTACCCCCCATAAGTGGGTTTTGTTCGTCAAGCATCGGGACGTTAAACAAGCGCATGATCTTTATGGTCATGGACCGTCAAGCTATTGACGTTAAAAGAGCGCTTCCTGGGAGACAACCCAATGTTTTTATTTAGTAATTTCTAGTTTTTGATAGGCCTTGTTTTGTGTTTGCAGGTTAAGCAAAGGAGTAAAGTCGATTCACGGGACGTGTGGTAATGCTTGATTCCTTGAACTTGAATTAAATTTTGTCTTATATGAATGTTTGGGTTTGTTTGAAAACTTGTGCACTATTTAGATTTGTTTGTTCTGAAATATGTGAAGTCTATTGAGTAGCATCTAGGATACGTGAATATGTGATTTTCTTGTTGAATGCTATTAGAAAAGCTGAGAAATTTTTTCAAACATTGACCACTCGATAATCCGGCCAAGCCGTGAGGATTCGAGCCTAAACACTTAAATTTTTTTTTCTTGTTATGAGAGATTCCACAGCTTAGCTAATTCTCTATAACTTGCTTATGTTCTCTTGATTGATTGATTGCTATGATTTACACACCGAGTCAAGTTGTTTTTACCTTGAGCCTTTTGAAGCCACCCATTTTAAATGTTATATCCTTCGTTAACCCCTTTGAGCCGAAAGAAAAATGTTATTGTTTGCTGAACCAAATTTTTTCACAAAATGAAACAAAAAAAAGATGATTTTCTTGGAGTTCAGACACATAACTGATATTTGAGCACATTGCTCAATATAAGTTTGGGGTTGCTTTTGGAATTAGCAACTGATTAAGTTTGGGGTGTGGTACTAGAGAACTAAATAAGAAAAAAAAAACATAGAAACGCTTATAAAAAAAAGAGGTATTTCATAAACCTCTCAAAAAACAAAGAAGCGTTTTGAAGACAATAATAATAAGTTCTCTAGTATGAATTGTTAAAGTATAGGGGAAAAAAAAGAATTGTTCCAAAACAAAAATGTGATCTTAGAAACTCTAAGTTTTTCTGCTTACCGTCCAAAAACATCCACCCTTAACCTTAGCCCCATTATAACCCAAAAGTCATCTAAAGGTGTGAAATTGTATGTGTGTCGATTAACATTAGAATGTTTGCATGCTTATGGTTGAATAGTTATGACTGTGTCGATTGAGTGAAATTTGACCTTATCAAACAGGAGAGATTGTGAGGGAGTGATGAGATTAAAGTTTGGTCAATTTTTGTGAAAAGTTCTTTGTTTTTCGGTAGCATTTTTGTGTGCAAGAATAGTCATGATAGGGATGATCATAGGAATGTTGATTATGATGTTTGATTTGATTGACTTTGCCGATTGGAATTAAACTGTTGACATAGTGCCAAGTTTTCCGATGGATACAGGTATTCCTTGAGGAGAAGGAAAAGTTCAAGTTTGGGGTTGTGATGACTTCACGTCATTACTGTGTTCTAACCACATTTCAAGGCATGCTTAAGTAGTATTCTATATGTTTTTATACAAGAAATAAAGAGAAAAAGAATCGTTACAAGATTGCTTGAAGCACAAGAAAAAAAGAAAAAAGATGAAGAAAATCAGCACAATTTGCATCATGACATATGCCCGGTATTTTGACCATATCTAGAGTTTCGTAACTCGGAATGATGCGGGGTTTGCGGAAAATGAAAGCTAAGATCAAGAGATACAACTTTCATGAAGGAAAAAATTCCATTTGCCTCGGTCTGTGGCGCACCGCGCAGCTATATTGGCGCACGGCGCATCCTCGCAACCCTAAGTCTATAAATTGAGTTTTTCTCTCATTCAAGGGAGACAGTTCGTGACGGCAAGAAATAGGCGATTTTTGAAAACAAGTCCAGAGCAAGTTTTCCTTATTCTGTAATGAATTCTTTCACTCTATTTATTGTTTATGCATTAATCATGTGTAACTAAACTTCCTTGATTGGGTCCATGGGGATTCCAATTGCTATTGTTCTTGAACCATGTGGTTTCATATGATGTTTTAATGAATTACGAAGTTAGTTTCAGTGAATTATTCATTGTTCTTAATGCTTTACATTCTTTGGCCAATTGTGTGATGATTCTAATTGTTTGTTTGCTAAGAGATTAGAAATAAATTAATCGACCTAGGAATAATTATTCAATTAACCTTCACTTAAGAGATTTTGGTTTATTAATTGAGAATTCTTAGATTAACGTGCGAAAACCTCAATTGATCATAAGTCACCTAAGAGATTAGGGGTGTGTGGTCAAGGGAGAGGGTTATGTACCAAGAGATTGGGCATAGCTATTTTGTTAATCGAATTATGGAACTATACTTGTAATTCGTTACTGCGCGTGTACCACCAAGACTATAGTAATTGGATGAACCGAACGACCCAATCGATTTCTCATCTTTAAGTCAAAACCCAATTTATTGCCGTTATATGTTTCTAAACCTAAGTCTGAAAAACTCCCCCTTTTATTTAATTGCAACTTTACTCTCGTGTGACTTCAATTGCCTGTGTTTGATTCCAAACAATCTCTGTGGAACGATAAAAATTAAACTTACTTTGGCACTTCGTCAATTTCTATGAAATTGGATTTCTCTTTTAAATTGAGAAAATAGTGGGGGCTCTAGTGGGGACTTTGTAACTGACCACATTCAAGTGATTATATTAGAAGCAATGATGAGAACATCAAACAAAATGTAACAGAACCTCAAAGAGGTAAGATACCAAGAGTTGCTAAAAAAATTGAACCTGATCACATTGTTTATAAATTATAAGAGGATCCAACAAACCTCCAATAAACTATCTTTCTTGGATGTTGATTTATGGTGGTGGCCTGAAATGATGAGATGAATTCTCTAGAGTCTAATAAAATTAAATAAGACATTTAATAGACTTGCTTCATGAATGAAGATTGAATGGTTGTAAATAAATTTTAGAAAGAAAAAAATATAGATCTTTTCAACATTTTTCTCCAATCACAAGAATAATATTCATAATGTCAAATGGATATTAAAACTGGAAGAAGAAAATTTTACGAAACAACCTAAAGATTTTATAACTCGTGGGCAAAAAAATTAAAGTCTATAAATTAGATAAGGCTTTGTATGGTCTTAAACAAGCCATAAGAAATACATTGAAAAGTTTGACAATTTGATGATGTCAAATGAGTTTAAAGTGAATGGAAGTGACAAATGTATTTTTTATAAATTGAAAAATAGCATTTGCACTATCATATATCTCTAAGTAAATGATTTAATCATATTTAGAGAAAACATTCATTTTGTGAATGGAGTGAAATCATTGTTGTCTAATAACTCTGATATGAAAGACTTCGAAGAAGTAAATGTAATCTTGGGTATTAAGATTACTATTTCTTGAATGTGAATTTTCTTAAATCAATCTCACTATGATGAGAAGGCTTTAAAGAAATATATTTACTTTGACTGCAAACTTGTTTGCATACCATATGATCATAGTGTAAAAACTATGGAAGAGCACTATTGAAAGTGTAAGACAATCAGAATATGAAAGCATTGTTGGCAGCACTCTTCATGTCACTGATTGTATTAGACTCGACAATGTTTATGTCGTGGAGCTATTGTGTAGGTTTACCAATAGTCATAGTATGAAGCATTGATGTGCTATTGAGAAAGTCATGAAATACCTTAAAAGGATGATAAATCTCAAAATTAACTATAAGAGATTTTATGTTTTATTTGAAAGATACATTGTAGATTGGAATACATTATCATATGATTCCAAAACAACTAGTGGCTATATAGTTAGTATAGCTTGAGGAATTGTATCTTGGAAATCAAAGAAACAGACTATATTGGCTCAGTCCACTATAGTTTTTAAATTATAGCATTAGTGATTGCTGATGGAGAAGCAAGGTTATTGAGATACTTGCTAGCTGAGATTCCTCTATGGAATAAATTATGTCAGATGTGTTGATCCATTGTAATAGAACTGCGGCTATTGCATAAATTGAGAACCGTTATGATAACGATAAGAGACGTCAAACAAGAAGAAGCCACAACATAATGTGAGAGTTACTCTCAAATGGAGCTGTAAGAATGGGTCATGAACACACTGAGAAAAAATTTAGCAGATCATTTGACGAAAGGAATAGCTAAAGAGGAAGTCCGTAATACATCTGATGACAAGAATTTCTGCAGTATTTTAGGTAGTATTATTAGTAGTAAATTGACCAAGACAGACCCAAATATCAACAAAAACCTGAAGAATCAAGGAAAAGCACCAAGACAAAGTGAAGACACGCAAAAGACAAGAAAAAGCCAAAAAAATGAAGAAAGCAGCTCATCGTGTCACGATGGCTCCCAACGTGCCACAATGAGAGCTGCTTGTTTGCCAAAACATCAGAAATTATATTTTTGAAGAAAATCTTAGCATCGTGTTACGATGGAGCACAACGCAATACGATGGGATTACTTGGTGACCACACTGATGAAATGCACAGGATCAGTTATATTTTCAAACTGAATCTTTCCATCGTGCCACGATGGACCTACCGTGTCACGATGGCTTGCTGAGGCCCATTACAAAAAGTATAAATAGAGCCTCCATTATTCGTTATTTTTCATTCAGAAATAGAAGAACTTTCAATTCCTTTTGGAAAGAGGTTCAGAGGAGCTCTAAGGGCATAGTTTTCTCCCCTTACGGGAAAACTAACTCAGCAAGGTATGAATTTTTTAGGCTTTTTAGTTAAGTTCTTGTAATTTAATTATGTAGTCTTTTGTAATTAATTCCTTAGGTTGTGGTGGAGAAGATGAACTCCCCGATGAATACTTGGGTCATCTAATTGAGTCAAAGTAATAATAAATGTTATTTAGTATATTACTGTTATTTATTTTCTCGCTTTAACAACGTTGCTCGGAATCTGGCCGGATAGACGGCAACGCCTTTAGAATAAATATTATGGATGCTTTAATACATAAATAGAGTTTACTTTAATATTTTTCCGGAACTAGTAATAAATAACACTAGATGAGTAGATACGGTAAACATCCTGAACTAGTTTTGACTTAGCAATTAGAGGAGAAATCAGACACTATTTGCGACATAGCAATTAGAAGCTGACATAGCCCGAAACTAAGATCTAGGGGCATCGGATGGTTGATAGTCATAATGCATGTATACACAATTTTGATGGTCATTCGTGATTTAAATTTTGGTTCTACAAGTGCTTGTTTACCACTACGCAAATGCATACACAATTTAACCAAAACCATTAACCAAACAAAACAACGTTAAAACTGAGAAAGAAAACGTTTTGAAATTTAATAATAAACACAAAAACCAGTCCCACTGGGTGTGCCAATTTATTTACTGTGATTTTTGGTAAACAACCACTAGTTTAAAATACTTGCAGGATCAACTAGTAAATCCTAAGACATGTTTTGCGTTTGTTAATTTGCTTAGAAAAGGATGCAATGTTCAGCAATGAGCAATGAACATTTAAGGTAAATCACAAAAGATCACGCAAATATACTCAACGCAAGTACATTCACACGAAAGTTAAGTAAAGAACAAAAAGCTTTTAAAAAGTAAATTGCATAAAACTTGTAAAGATTACAGAAAGTTTAAAAGATGGTACGCAATTCCATACATTTCCTTTGCACTCGTTTCTCTCTACGCTGGTACTTTGAGTTTTCAGGAATGTGTAAATAAAATGCGACCCTGAATTCGACATAAAAACTAGTATTTATAGATAATACAAATAAGTAATAAATAACTACCTAGAAATGATGTACTAGGCCCTCTAAGAAGAAGCCTGCTAAGCCAGCTGCCAAAATCACCACAAAGACTAGCACCAAAGCTGTTTATGAGAATAAACCCCCAAAACTGGCGAGGAAGGTAATGCATAAGCACTCACACTTTTCGCGTTACCTTTTTCAATGGTTATTTAACATAGCTCATTTTAAACTTTTAAATATGCTCATTTTAGATTCGAAAGAGAAATGAAAGCGCTTCTGAAGCCACTGTGGTGCATACCTTCGATGATGCTGATGAAGAACAAGAAGAAGAAGTAAGCTCTAATGTCTTTTAAAACATTTCGCTTTCGATGTTTCCTTTAGAAAATATGTGTTTACTAACATATTTTGAACTTGCTTTCAGGTTAAACCTTTAAAGCGCAGGAAAACTAAAAAGGTTGTTACGTTTGTTGAGCAACCCATTTTGTGAAGGAAAATCGAGATAACAGAAGCAGCCGAATTAAAAAAAAAAATGATTTCCTTTCCTTGGATCATTACGAAAGTGGATTGAATCAGTGATAGTATTGTTATCTTACGAACCGTGGAAAAGAAGTTTCGATCACAAGCTGAGAAACGTAGCAAAGCCTCTACTCATCCACACGAACGGTTCTCCTCTGGTTCCCGGTGCTAGCCAAGCGATCAGAGGTTACAGAGAGAGTAGTGCATTTCTATTCTTTCAAAAGGAAGGAGCCGATTGATCAACCATTGACTTCACCACAAGGGTTCTATTTATAGAACTTCTTGTGTGTTCTGCAAGTCAGGGTTATTACTATTGGGCTCCTTAAGCCCATTAGTCTTTGCTAAGTAATTAGCCTTTTGCTAAACACACCCCTTTCATAAGTCATACTTATGTTTCTCTTTGGATCGTTCTATTGTGTGTGACCCTATAGGATCTTGACACGTTGGCAATAACATTAAATCTTATATTTAGTATTATAAACAGTGAGCGGTATCTAGCAACACATCACTGCTACCCAAGTGACAATAATGTCAGGTGATCAGAAACCTTTCCATGATAATGTATATGTGTACAATTACTCCTTTGTCCTCATATCTATATTGAACACAAGGCATAGATAGTGTCATCCTTGTATAGTTCAATATTTATATTTCTTGATCTCGAAACATACTGAGTAACGAATAAGTCCAATATCTCATATTGACTTGATTCGGCATGGCCATGCAATTTTTCAGTCATGTTCATCAAGAGGCCTACAGATATATCTCCTGTTATGCAGGAGGGACAAATCCCATCTAGGACACTCATGTCCCTCAGCATGATTCGTCAAATGCCCATTAACCGACGTTATGGTTATCCTGTTACAGATAACATTTGAACGGTAACAAAAAATTTAAGTCCACATCTAGGGATCATAGTGGTTTCAGGTCTAAGAGTGATATACACTATTATCACTATGAGAGTATCTTATGATACTTTCATAGCATACTATGTAGTACTCTCATGGTGGGTCAATCCAGTATAAATATTACTCTTAATATTTATACCTATGTAAAGAGTTAATATCTCATATTCATGACCCGTGAGATGTGGTCATCAGTCTACATACATAATAATCTCTGCACTTTATTATTATCCCAATTGATATTAAAGCTCGACTACAGATACTTTTAAGAATAATGTTCTTAAGTTAATGTACTCTCACGATTAATACTCACTTAATGTTTCATCACATGAACTATCTATTCTAGGGACTTTATTATTTTGGAACACAAACATAATAAAGAATGCCTTATTATTTATATATATATATATATATATATATATATATATATATATATATATATATATATATATATATATATAATCAAGTCTCAATACAAAAGCAAATACTATCAAAATAGATTGGCTTTTAGGGCTTACTTCAACAATCTCCCACTAACACTAAAGCCAATCAATTGTTCATCTAATATTTATCGGTTTAGAATGAGTATCGTGCAACTATTGAGCAAGATGCTTCATTAGTGGATAAGAAACTATTTCTTAGGTTGGTATCTTATATATCTCCCAAGTTTCTCTTTCGATCTCTATCGAAATATAGAAGTGTCTAAGTATATCTGTATCGTTGGTGAGATCAATTCCATTGTTTGCAACATTAATTCATTATCATTACTAATGTGATTAATGAGATCTGCAACGTCGGAAACATAATTTTAGCTCTATCTTGAGCTAAACGATCCAAATCAAATACTTGACCTTTGTAATAGAAATAGACACCTTATGAAGCTTATTTTATAGCTTACAGTGTATATATCCGGTATAATTGGAATTTCAATACAAGTATCAGGTTGGACACTAACATTATTGTAACTCGTTTACAATGATCTTTTCCATACCAACCTATCTCAAGAGATAGTCCTTAGGTCCTTTAAGGTACTTTAGGATGTTCTTGAAGGTCAATTAGTGTCAAACAATAGATTCAATTTTGGTACTTACTAATTATGCCATAAACATATGGTGTATCTGGTGTAGTACATATTATATGGTGTACATGATAAATCCAACTGCCAAAGCATATGGATTCTTTTCATGTATTTCTTTCTCATCCAATGAGACACGACACTGTCCTTTGGACAAATAAAACCATTTGACACTGTACTTAGATTAAGGACAAGTTGCATCAACAATCTATCTCTATAGATTATGATTCCTAACTCTTTAGGAAGTCTCGCCTAAAGTTTCATCAAGAGACATTTCCTTAATCATGTCTTACATGTATAAGGAAGATGTTTTGATGATTAATATGTCATCCACATATGATACAAGATTAAGATAATTACTCCCACTATGTCATCCACATGTAGTATAACAATGACAAGTGCACACTTAAACAAATTTAAGCTTTATGACTATAGTCATGGTTTCATCATAATTTCCATTATGATTTTGTGTGAAACCTTCAATAATCAGTCAAATCTTAAATGTACTCTCAATACCATCCATGTTAGTCTTCTATAAGAAGACTCACTTTTATCGTATGAGTCTTACTCATGTTGATGAGATAACCATTATCCACATAAGGTCCGTGTACATGGATTCTATGCCATTTAGCCATTTCTCAAAATTTAGGTCATTTATGACCTTTCAACAAGTCAAACATTCATCTTCTATGAAAACCATATCACCTCGTTGAGTCATGATAAAATCATACTTTCAGCCTTGTGATATGTTAGACTTGTGTAGGCTTTTGTGCAACTCAAACCGGTGATCCTACAACAACCTCGAGGAATCGGTTCGTGTTCCCTTTTAAATGGATATTAATTTTGTGGTACTTGAATTATTCAAGTTCTATAACACTCCCACTAACTCTTTTAAAGATGCATACCCACTTGAGGAATGCTTCGGATCTAGCAACACAACAACTTTTGTCTTAAAGAGTAATGTAGGACAAGTATCCCTTAGTTTCCTTAGGGTACTTCCAATTCATCCAATTTGGAATTAAATTTATCTCATAAATTTTCAATCTAAGCCGTCATAAAGACAAACAAAGTACTCTACCTTCATATCAAATATATGATGTCTTTATGATTACTTTTTAAAAGGGCGAAACTAGTAGTGGGTGAAGAATAACTATAAGCAAATGATTTTCTAGAAAGAGTCAATGACATATAATTAAACTATTTTAAATCAAATCATGTCAAACATGATGCGTTAAAACAATTATTATACTCCTTAATTAAGTATTTACCATTATGACTTGCTTCATTCTTTTCTTTTGACTCTTTCGAGAACTAAGCAGCACTATTATTTCAATCAATGGCTTAACCATCTTGAAATAATTGTTCTCTTTTAGCAACCACGATTGTTCTATACAAATAAGAGGAACATAATATAAATCTTATTTATATTATAGCTTAATTCATTGATAGTACAAATTACTTCAATTCAACAGGTTTTGGCATATATAGAAATTTATGTTAAATAAATTTGACTATTTTTATCTATTAAAATTGTTTGATAGAATTGACGACCAACTCTTTGGTCTATTGAGAGATCTAATATTTATCATATTTTGCAGTCCTTTTGAAAGAACTCGCTTGAGATTTATGATCACATCATTTCATCTTTAAAATTACAAATACGAAATATTCTATATCTAGACGTTCGACTTGATACTTCTGATAAGCATCCTTCTCGAATCTAGTTATAGTAGGTTGCTAGAGAGTATAGTTCAAGAACTTGTAGATTTTCTTGCAATTAAGAACAATTCTTAATTTGTACCAATACAAAAACTCTTCTCTGAAGTTCATGTCCTTCATAAAGACAACATAATTTGTATTGTATTCCAAAAGTTATAATTACAGAGATATGTAAAATATTGTATTATGATTAAAACATATTTAATTAGGCCTTTAATTAATTATGCTCCCACTATTCGAAAAACCCCGTTGGAAGATTTTCTAGTGGGAATGAGATCCATATTTTACTTTGTTTTAAGTCAGCGTTAGGCTGATTACACAAAACGTAGTTATTTAGGTAGGAAACTATTTCCAATTGTCTCTCATACAACTCTCATATCATTTGCGTTGGGTGAATAACACTTATTGTAATCCATCATATGGAATAACCCAACATTTGCTTCTAAAGTCATATAATCATATTATATTTTCTTTAGTTAAGTTAAGCCCAATGAATAGCAATCGGATAAACTGGTTATCTCACCGCAACTTATCAATAGTGACAATGCACTTTACGTTGGCAAAACCTACATTAATCGATATTGATCTTGAAGGGTGCTATTCTTTGGAAAGCATAAAACTTAATATAGATTTCTTTTGACGGTTATATTAATTGATTAGATCTCACCTCCCCACGGCTTACATACAATAACATAACTCAAATCATAACATGCATCAACGTACATAATATAATAAAGTGACATGGTTATGACCCCTAGTCTAATTGTTCCCTCAAGCCAATGAGAGAACCTATGTTATTCCTAAGAACGATCTATACTTCTCCAAGATAGATCTTCATGGCTGTCCTTCCTGTCCTGTTTACTAATCTTATATTATATTACAATAAGAATGCTCGTGTTACATACGAGGGAGTGAGATGAGAAGAGAATTACATCAAGAGATATAAGAAAGGCACGATACGCAGACCGTATTTAAAATTCCAACAAATAGAATAATAAGACTAAGTAAATAATCACTCACAATAAAATAATAACAAACACACTTTTATTATTATTATTATTATTATTATTATTATTATTATTATTATTATTATTATTATTATTATTAAAGTCTCATAATTAAATAAATTAAATTAAAATCCGGCAATTGATCACAGTACGCAAAGTTATCAATTAAATTTGATTCAAACATTTTAATTCACAATTAAATCTTTTGAATCAAAATTTGCTAAAATAAATAATATATTATTTTAAAGTAGAATCAAATCTTTGACAATTCTCCAATTACTAAATATGGCAATTTATTTAATCAAAACTCTTTTGAATAAAATATTTCCCAAAATTGGTAATATTATGTTTTTAAAACCATTTTAAAAGATATTTCTAGAATTTTGAAAAGATTTCAAAATTAAATATACTTGTCAAAATCAATTTGAATTACCATCTAATTTCTGCATCATCACTTGATACGATTTGCAAACCCTAATCATAATGACACAACACTTGCGCCGTGATGAAAACTCATCAACACTTGATGTGTTTTGCAAACCCTAATCATAATGACACAACAATTGTGCCGTAATGAATCCTTGTTGCAGTAACATGATCATACCAAATCAAGTACGCTGATTCTTCATTCCACATGATAATCAAAATTTAAAACTTCACCAGATACAGTTCTGAAGCTTATGCTTCACCAGATTCGGTTCCGAAGTTTCTAATATAAATTATCAAATACGAATAAATATCATCTGACTTAATTATTTTATGATCAAAACAAGTGTATCACATACACTATTATCGCATAAGGTTTATTTGTGTATTTGATCTAACAACGTGATTCAGTTTCATGGATAATCAATATATTGATGCTTCACCTGATACGGTTCCAAAGCTAATGCTTCACCAGATACGGTTCTGAAGTTTCAAAAATCGATAACCATAAACCAAAAAATTGTTGCCAATTTTAATTCGTCTTTATTATTTAATTGTTTCCAATATGTTTAAACAATTTAAACATAAACGAATTGATTAAACAAAAATTGTTTCTAATCTGTTGAAACGATTTAAACAGAAACGCGACTAAACAATCTAATCAGAATCGGCGATTTAAGCAGAATGCAGTTTAAACAATTTAAACGGAAACGCGATTAAACAATTTAATCAGAGTCGACGATTTAAACAGAAACATGTTTAAACAAAACATTTTACAATATGTTTAAACTATTTAAACAAACGCAGTAAACAAGCAATCCAATTCAAGGATTCGTATTTGGCTCTGATACCAGAAGCAGCGGAATTAAAAAAAAAAACGATTTCCTTTCCTTGGATCATTACGATAGTGGATTGAATCTGTGATGGTATTGTTACCTTACGAAACGTGGAAGAGAAGTTTCGATCACAAGCTGAGAAACGTAGCAAAGCCTCTACTCGTCCACACGAACAGTTCTCCTCTGGTTCCCGGTGCTAACCAAGTGATCAGAGGTTACAGAGAGTAGTGCATTTCTATTCTTTCAAAAGGAATGAGCCGATTGATCAACCATTGACTTCACCACAAGGGTTCTATTAATAGAATTTCTTGTGTGTTTTGCAAGTCAGGATTATTACTATTGGGCTTCCTTAAGCCCATTAGTCTTTGCTAAGTAATTAGCCTTTTGCTAAACGCACCCCTTTCATAAGTCATACTTATGTTTCTCTTTTGACCGTTCTATTGTGTGTGACCCTATAGGCTCTTGACAAGTTGGCAATAACATTAAATCTTATATTTAATATTATAAACAGTGAGCGGTATCTAGCAACACATCATTGCTACCCAAGTGACAATAATGTCAGGTGATCAAAAACCTTTCCATGATAATGTATATGTGTACAATTACTCCTTTGTCCTCATATCTATATTGAACACAAGGCATAGATAGTGTCATCCTTGTATAGTTCAATATTTATATTTCTTGATCTCGAAACATACTGAGTAACGAATAAGTCCAATATCTCATATTGACTTGATTCGGCATGGCCATGCAATTTTTCAGTCATGTTCATCAAGAGGCCTAAAGATATATCTCCTGTTATGCAGGAGGGACAAATCTCATCTAGGACATTCATGTCCCTCAGCATGATTAGTCAAATGCCCATTAGCCGACGTTATGGTTATCCTGTTACAGATAACGTTTGAACGATAACAAAAAATTTAAGTCCACATATAGGGATCATAGTGGTTTCAGGTCTAAGAGTGATATACACTATTATCACTATGAGAGTATCTTATGACACTTTCATAACATACTACGTAGTACTCTCATGGTGGGTCAATCCAGTATAAATATTACTCCTAATATTTATACCTATGTAAAGACTTAATATCTCATATTCATTACCCGTGAGATGTGGTCATCAGTCTACATACATAATAATCTCTGCGCTTTATTATTATTCCAATTCATATTAAAGCTCGACTACGGATACTTTTAAGAATAGTGTTCTTAAGTTAATGTAATCTCACGATTAAGTCTCACTTAATGTTTCATCACATGAACTATCTATTCTAGGGACTTTATTATTTTGGAACACAAACATAATAAAGAATGCCTTATTATATATATATGTATATATATATATATATATATATATATATATATATATATATATATATATATAAATCAAGTCTCAATACAAAAGCAAATACTATCAAAATAGATTGGCTTTTAGGGCTTACTCCAACATTGTGCTAGGCGAAACAACTCAACCTCTAGAAGGGACGAAGGAAACAGTTGCTACAAATGATGCTCAACCAATGGAGGAGGATAAAGCTGATAAGGTTGAGGAAGAGACAAATACTGAAGAAAAGAGGGAAGAAGAAAAAGAAGAGAAGGAAGAAAGAAAGAAAGAAAAGAAGAAAAAGGATACCACCAAGTCTCGCGAGACTATTTCCTGCAGTGATGCAATTCCCGCTGTTGAAAAGTAGAAGAAAAAGAAGAAAGTCACCATTTCTTCTGAAGTGCAGGTTGACTCCTTTCGCACCATTAATGATGCAAACCCAAAGCAAAGGACGTCAATAAATCCTGACACCAATATCCAACCCGCGATTATTAACCTTGAGGTAAGTTCCTTTTGATTCTTTATTTCGTTTTAACTCTTAACTTTTTCATATGTCTCATTCCTTCGATTTCAGAACAATGCTTCGAGCAAGGCTGAAACCACGCCTTTTCAGGAAGAGGATCCTGAACAAAATTCTCCTCCCAAGCCTGCTGCTGATGATAACACAACAACCAATAATAGGCAAGGTGACAGAACCTGCGAAGGCTCTAGTAACTGAACCATCATCTTCATTACCCCAATTGAACTTCTCAGAGTGTGATGAAAGCGAAAACGATAGTGACTCTATCAAAGAAGCCGTTAGGGGAGGTTCAAAAATTCTCCCTGTGTCTTCAACTTCGAAGCTATCTGCTAGCATTGGAGTATCAGAAGAGGAGTTTGTTTCTTTGAAACAAAAAGATCCTGAAGCTGTATTGAAATTAATGCTTTAAAAGAAGAATGCACCAAAGCAAGCCTCAAGTGATAATGCTCCAGATGCTTCAACAACTTCTGATGCTTCGATTCTAGCTGAAGTACTGTTTACTGTTGATGGCAGAAATTTCTGCAGTATCTTAGGTAGTATTATTAGTAGTAAAATGACCAAGACAGACCCAAATATCAACAAAAACCTGAAGAATAGAGAAAAAGCTTCAAGACAAAGTGAAGACACGCCAAAGACAAGAAAAAGCCCAAAAATAAAGAAAAACAGTCCATCGTGTCACGATGGCACTCAACGTGACACGATGGAGGCTACTTGCTCGCCAAGACACAATCAAATATATTTTTGAAGAAATTCTTAGCATCGTACCACGATGAAGCTCAACGCAATACGATGGCTTTGCTTGGTGACCACGCTGATCAAACGCACAGGATAAGTTATAATTTTGAACTGAATCTTCTCATCGTGACACGATGGGTTTAGCGTGTCACGATGGCTTGCTGGGGCCCAATACGAAAAGTATAAATAGGCCTCCATAATTCATTATTTTTCATTCAGAAATAGAAGAACTTTCTATTCCTTTTGGAGAGAAGTTCGGAGGAGCTCTAAGGGCATAGTTTACTCCCCTTACAGGAAAACTAACTCAGCAATGTATGATTTCTTTAGGCTTTTATTAGTTGAATTCTTGTAATTTAATTATGTAGTCTTTTGTAATAATTCCTTAGTTTGTGGTGGAGAAAATGAACTCCCCGATGAATACTTGGATCATGTAATTGAGTCAAAGTTATAATAAATCGCATTTATAAATTATTATTTGTTTTTTGTTTTCCTTCTTTAATATCGTTAGTCGGAATCTGGCCGGATAAACGGCAACGCCTTAGAATAAATAATTAGGGTTTTGTCGTAGTGATTTTCGAACGACAAGCTATTCATTAACTTTGACTCGCAAAAATGAATTCACCACCGAGCTTTAATTTATCCAAGGGAAGGGAAAAAGATCGAATAAACCCGATTAAAATTTTAGAGATTAAAAGGTTCGGGGGTTAGTTATACGAAGGGAAGGTATTAGCACCCTAAGTATCCGTAGTACTCTACGGGATCCTTTTGTAAATATCTATTTTTGTGCTAAAAGTTTGCTTGCTTGTAAATTGTTTATGGAGATGAAAAAAGAAAATGGTTTTTGTTAATTTATTTAAAAAAGAAAAAGAAAATGTTTTATTAATTTTGATATTTAAGAAAAAATAGAAAATAAGAAATTTATTATTAATTTTGATTTGGGAAGACACAAGGTCTTTTGCACTACATACCCGTGAAGGATCAAAATCCCGTAGTTCGTGGTAAAAATTGAAAAGTGGTTTGTTGATTGATTTTAGGAGAAGAGACGAGTTGTCATCTTAGTTTAAAACTCTTTTTATCCACCACAAACATACTGAAAAGTTGATCTTCCTTTTCTGCCATATGTTATGGGGAATATTGAAATTCTCAACTAGAGATGACTCACTTCTAAACTCTTTGAGAAATAGTTTTAAATTGAAAATCCAAGTGACAAAAAGTGTTTGAATTTGTTTTTGTTGATTTTAGTCTTTTAAAAAAAAGAGTTTAAATATGCTTAAGTATTTTAAAGCATTTATTAAGAAAGAGTTTGAAAAAAGTTTCTCGGCGAGAGTCGAGGTTCATTAAAAAGATTATTTTTGAAAGAAAGTTTTGATTTTTAAATGTTTTTTTTTTTTTAAGAGTTAAGATTTTGAGAATGACAATTATTCGAATTGCAAGCTAAAATAGATAGAATCCAAGATAACCGGGGAACGAGAGAGCTATAGGGCAAACCGCTCCTTTTTCATTCTTTTTATTATATTTTAGAACAAGTGTTTTATTTTAAAGTTTAAGAGCAACAAATAACATAAAGAGGTTAACTGAACGATCATTTATTCCCTTGGATTTGAAAACATAAATAATACAACAATAAATATATGTTTTGATTTTTTCTAGCATGTGAGAAATAAATGACAAATAATAACATTGCATATTTTTGTGTTTTTAAATAGAAGAAAAGTAAATAAAATAAATTACTATCAACTAAACATAATATGATATGAGAATAAGATGTATAAATAAATACAAAGTAACAAGTAAATAACTAGAACAAACCATAAACTACAGAAAAATAAAACAAAATAAAAATAACAAATAAACAGGGGGTGCAAACAAAATTATGGGGAGTGTATGCAGTAATTCAGAAAGAGAAGAGATAGAGGGTGCATGTGTAATATCCCGAATTCTAAATTACTTAATTAATTTTAATTAGAGCTTTGCCTAATTATTTTAATATTAATTAGAGGTGATTAATTGATTAATTCATGAGATTTAAGAGTATTATGTGTATGAATTAGTAATTTCAATTAAATCTAAACTACACAATTAGTACCCTAAATCTACTCTTATGATTAATTAACACTAATAATCAAATTTCCCTCTCAAACTCCCCCCTCTCTCTCGTGTGACTCACTCTCACACTCACACATCAAGCCAACACCTCAACACATGCATGTCACACCTCACCTAAGCCTTGCAACTTGTTATTCCTCTCATAACTCAGAAAATCAGAAATGAATCACATGAAACACTCCCAATTCTCTCCCACTCACGAGCACAACAACAACATTAACAACCCTCCAATTTTCTTACAAATACAACTCAAGAGTTTGTCATGTTTCTACACCAAACCACTTCAAAGTTCAGAGATTCCTTCACATGCAAAGAATCAGCTCTGAGCCATTGCTTTTCCATCAAATTCCAAAGCTCTACCAAGTAGCAAAACACCAACAACATCATTTCACCTTCTCACTAGCCAATGATATCACATGCAACCCAAGAACTGAACAAATCCTCCACTGTATATACTCAGAAAATCTTCCTATATAAACCACAATCTTCAGCTGAATCATTCATCAAACAAACTCCCAACCATAGAGCAAAAATTAGAAATTCAACATTTTGGCAAAATCTCCAAATCTGTCCAGAGTTAGTGGGTCTTGCTAGGAAGGTTTCAGTAGCTGTTAGTAGAGCCCAGAGGAAGATTAAAGCTTCATCTACAGGTGGGTTCTTAGGCTAGTGTAGCTAGAATTCCCCAAATGAACTTTTGCATGCAAACTTAAGAAATTTAGAGAAATTATGTGTGAGGAGAAATAACTCCCAGTTTCTCCTCCAAACAGTCGTAATTTACGTTTATAATATTGTTACAATGATTTAATTTGAGGATTGTAGGTGTTTGATTCGGAAAATGAGTTTTTCTGCAAAACAGGGGCTGAATACGCAGTTCTCGCCCGACGAGCATTCTAGTGAGTGAACAATTTCTGGGCAGAGTATGAATCGCCCGGCGAGCCTTTGCTGGCCCGGAGAGCTTAGGCTGGCCCGGCGAGTGATAGCTCACTCGGCGAGCTAACTCAGAACAGGAATTGTTTCTTGCTTGGGCTCGTTGGAGTGCTCCTTGGGCAAGACAACTATGATGGTCCTATTTTTCACTGATATTTTCAAAACTATATACACTCGTTTTATATCCTCGAATTGAATTAATATTTTGTAACAATGGAATTCATATAAAATACGAGTTGTTTGTTATCACGATGCAATCCTAGGGTATAACTTAGGACCTTAGAAATTATGTATGTTCCCCGGGCTTTGGGATAATTATGGTAGTATGAAACTCAACTTAGAATCAGTCAATCATGTCCGGTTTATTAGGCTGCTTATGGGCTTCCAATGGAACAACCCATTAGGAAAATGATTGTGAGCTTAATGCCGTGATCGAATCGGTCGACGGACAAGGCGGACCTTCGAGACATGCTCACCTCGAAGTGTCTTAGCGGAATAAAATTAATAAGACGTTTTCTATGATACACTTTATTTATGCATATGATTTTGATAATGTTATGTTAGTATATCACTTATGGACTGATTTAGGTACCCGACATAGTCGCCATTAAGAGGGTAGTAGGACCCACTGGGACTTAGTAGTCTCACCCCAATCCAATTATTTTTTTCAGACAAATAGGTTGAGTAGGTAAGCATGCTTTGGAATAGCTACAGCTGTTCGAGGATTGCATTATTAGTTTTCTTGCTTTCTCATTATCTGATCGTGTGTATTTGATTTTCCGCTGTGTTATTCGTATCTTTTGTATCTCTGCACCTGCGTGTGCATGAATTTTCAATAATGTAACTTTAATGAACTCAGTACCATTTATAACATTCCGCATTATATTCTAGATATTTAATGTGGGGTGTTACAATTGGTATCAGAGCAGGTCGATTCAGATCTTGCTTGAGGTCATTAAAATTACTAATCCAATCCTAGTATTAGTTTAGGTTCCCAACGTATGTTCTAGGTGTCATGTCACTTTAAGCCTAGCTAACTTGACTTGATATTGGCAGTTAGAGCAGCATGTCAGAAGTGAGACGAGGACCTGGTAGGCCACCAAGGAGGCACGATGATGAGGAACCTGAAGTGTTTGGTGATACCAATGCCAATATGTGGGAGGAAATGATGCACCAGCATCAGCAGTTCCAGGCTCAGCAGGCGCAGCAACACCAGGAATTTATGGCAATGTTTCAACAACAGATGAATAACCCTCCTCCCCAGAATCTTGGGTCGAGCGCTGCCTTTCGAGAATTCTGTAGGATGAGTCCTCCAGAGTTCTATGGAGAGTATAATCCCACCAAAGCTAGAGAATGGTTGCAAAGAATGAGTGGGATCTTGGATTCGATGACCTGTACCGAAGCAGACAAAGTGACATTCGTCTCCCGCTTCTTTAGGGGCGACACATGTAACTGGTGGGAAAGAACTAAGAATTACATGGAAGCAAGTCAGATGGAAGTGAATTGGCAGAATTTCAGGCATCTTTTCATTGGTCACTATATACCGGAAAGTTACCAGTTCCAAATGGAAAGAGAATTGACGGAGTTGAAGCAGGGCAGTTTGTCCGTGGCTGAGTACACTATGAAGCTCAATGAGCTAGTTCGATACGTGGCAGACGGTGATGATGCTCCCACGGAGGCGTGGAAAATGAAGAAGTATCGAATTGGGCTTCGGGCGGATATAGCTCACGATGTCTCTATGCAACAGATCGCTAATTTTGGTGATATGGTGCAAAAGAGCTATCACGCCGAGGCAGGACTCAGTTACATCCACCGCGAGAGAAGTGAAACTATTCAGAAAAAGAATGGTTTTGGAAAGTTTGGTCTGAATTTTAAAAACAAGGGTACATCAAGCATGGGTAAGTAGAGCCATTCCCAACGCTCACCTAGAAACTACGCTGACTGTGGATATCCTCATAGTGGTGAGTGCATGAAAGGCAGGAATATGTGCTAGTACTGTAAACAACCTGGCCATTTCAGAAATGAGTGTCCTAAGCTGAAGAAGCAAGGAGACTCCAGTGGAGCCACAAAGAACAAAGGTCGGGTATACTCTCTAGACGGTAATGAAATAAAATCCAATAGTTCTTTAATTATGGATGTTTGCTTGTTAGGACAGTCTGAAGTTTTAGTTCTGTTTGATTGTGGGGCCACTAATTCCTTCATAGCCGTAGACTGTGTCATGCGGCTCGATTTATCTTCTGTCCCTCTTATACCCCCAATGGCAGTCGCTACTGGCGGCAGAGTCACTTCGAAAAGAGTTTGTCAGAATTGTCCTATCTTAGTTGGAAGTAAGGTCTATCATATCAATCTAATTTGTTTACCTCTAAAGGATTTCGATGTTGTTCTTGGCATGGATTGGCTCTCCGCCAATACCGTGTACATCGGTTGTGCGGAAAAGAATCTGTATATTACTTCTGAAACCTCTGCAGAAAGTAGAGCCTTATCTGCTTTATTGCAAAACACTCATCAGATGATTCAATATTTAAGTGCCAGCAGTAAATGTTTCAGTGTTTTGTTCACCGTTGATTCCGAGTCTAGTTTGAGTCCCAGTGACATCCCCATAGTTAGCAAGTATTTAGATGTCTTTCCAGATGACATTATGAGTTTACCACCAGAGCATGAGATAGAGTTCTCCATAGATCTTGTTCCGGGTTCACAACCCATATCTGTTGCTCCTTATCGCATGTCTCCATTAGAACTCCATGAGCTTAAGACTCAACTAGAAGAACTACATCAGAAGCATTTTATTGGTCTCAGTGTCTCTCCTTGGGGAGCACCTGTTCTGCTGGTCAAGAAAAAGGACGGTACCATGCGCCTATGCATTGACTACCGTCAACTCAACAAGGTCACAATTAAAAACAAGTATCCATTACCTCGGATTGATGACCTTTTGGATCAACTCAGAGGTGCCATTGTTTTCTCAAAGATTGATCTCCGATCTGGTTATTACCAAATCCGAATCAAATCATCGGATGTGTCCAAAACGGCTTTCAGAAGGCGTTATGGGCACTACGAATTCGTAGTCATGCCTTTTGGTCTGACCAATGCTCCAGCAGTATTCATGGATTACATGAATAGAATCTTTCAGCCCTACCTTGACAAGTTTTTTGTTATCTTCATAGATGACATCTTGATCTATTTCCGCAATTCTGAAGAACATGCTGAACATCTGAGGATTGTTTTGGAAATCCTTAGAGAGAAGAAGTTGTACGCTAAATTCAGCAAATGTGAATTCTGGCTTTCGGAAATTAAAATTCTAGGACATGTTATTTCACAAGGAGGTATGTCCGTTGATCCGTCTAAAGTAGAAGCAGTTCTCAACTGGGAAAGACCCAGCCGTGTGACCGAAGTTAGAAGCTTTCTAGGCTTAGTAGGATACCACCGGAGATTCATCCTTGGATTTTCGGAGATTGCTTTGCCTTTGATTCGTCTGACTAGAAAGGGTGCTGCATTTGTTTGGGATACTGAATGTTAGATGAGTTTCAGAACATGAAAGAGAAGTTGACAAGTGCACCAGTGTTGGTAATCCCTGATCCAAACCGGAAGTATGTGGTGTACTGTGATGCATCGCATAAAGGACTTGGCTGTGTTTTAATGCAAGATGGAGCTGTGGTAGCATATGCCTCTCGGCAATTGAAACCACACGAGCAGAACCATCCAACTCATGACCTGGAGTTAGCAGCTATTATCTTCGCTTTAAAGATTCGGAGGCATCATTTGTATGGTGTCCAATTTGATCTTTTCAGCGATCATAAGAGCTTGAAGTATCTGTTTGACCAAAAAGATCTAAACATGAGACAACGTAGATGGATGGAGTATTTGAAGGATATTGATTTCAATCTTAATTACCATCCTGGCAAGGCGAATGTTGTAGCAGACGCTTTGAGCAGGAAAGCCCTGTATGCCTCTGAACTACTGATGCAACAATGTGGTCTGTATGAGAAGTTCAGAGATTTGAACCTGAATGTTGTGTACCGGAAGAGTGGTATCAGAATCAACCGAATGGAGTTGTCCTGTGATCTGCGCTCGAGGGTAATGCAGGCACAACGGAGTGATATGGACTTATAGAGGAGGCTGAACAACCCAGAATTTTCGATAGCATCTGATGGTGCCATGCTGCATGAAGGAAGGAAGATTATGTGTACCAAATGATGATGAATTGAAAAGGCTAATTCTTGAAGAGGCACATAAAAGTGGATTCTCGATTCATCCTGGATCTACCAAAATGTACCCTGACCTAAAGCAGAATTATTGGTGGCCAAACATGAAAGCATAGATTGCAGAATTTGTGTCCAGATGTTTGGTATGTCAGCAGGTGAAAGTTGAGCACCAGAAACCTGGAGGTCCTTTGCAACCCTTAGAAATTCCTGAATGGAAATGGGAACATATTACTATGGACTTTGTAGGAGGATTACCCCGCAATCAGAAAGGTCAGGATTCCATATGGGTAATCGTGGATAGACTAGCAAAGTCAGGTCATTTCATTCCGGTAAAGTCCACCTATAAAGCCACACAATACGCAGCTATCTTCATAGAGCACATTGTGAGGTTGCATGGTGTGCCACTTAGTATCGTTTCCGATCGTGATCCTATCTTCACTTCTAGGTTTTGGAAAGCCTTTCAGAATGCGATGGGTATTCAGTTAAGAATGAGTACATCGTATCATCCTCAGACAGATGGTCAGTCGGAGAGGACCATCTAAAACTCTTGAGGACATGCTTCGTGCCTGTGTGTTAGAAGATGGTGGTAGTTGGAGTAACCACCTGCATCTGATAGAATTTACCTACAATAACAGTTATCATGCCAGTATTGGAATGACACCGTTTGAAGCCTTGTATGGGAGAAAGTGTAGGACACCCTTGTGTTGGACTGAGGTCGGTGATCGCGGATTGTTAGGACCGGATATTATCCAAGAGACAACTCTGAAGGTTAAGTCCATCCGCGAAAAGATGAAAGTTGCTCAAAGTCGGCAGAAGAGTTACGCTGACAGAAGAAGGAGACCTTTGGAATTCGAAGAAGGTGATCATGTGTTCTTAAGAGTTACTCCGAAGTTGGGGTTACGTGGTGTGTTCAGAACCAAAAAGGTCTGTCCAAGATATATTGGACCTTATCAAATTCTTCGACGCGTCGGTCCTGTAGCCTATCAGTTAGCCCTTCCTCCATCTATGTCAGGGCTACACGACGTGTTCCATGTATCTCAGCTTCGAAAGTACATTCCTGATCCTTATCAGCCAATAGAGATTGAGCAAATAGATCTTCAGCCAGATTTGACCTATCAACCTGATCCAGTTCGAATCATTGATCGTGATGTCAAATCCCTTCGGAATAAGAGGATTCCTATTGTCAAAGTTGAATGGGCTCAGTCCCCGGATGGCGAATTCACTTGGGAACTGGAATCCGATATGATGAAAAGTTATCCTCATCTATTCTAAGGTAAATTTCTTAATTTCGAGGATGAAATTTCTTTAAGGGGGGTAGATTGTAATATCCCGAATTCTAAATTACCTAATTAATTTTAATTAGAGCTTTGCCTAATTATTTTAATATTAATTAGAGGTGATTAATTAGAGCTAGAATTCCCCAAATGAACTTTTGCATGCAAACTTAAGAAATTCAGGGAAATTATGTGTGAGGAGAAATAACTCCCAATTTCTCCTCCAAACAGTCGTAATTTATGTTTATAATATTGTTACAATGATTTAATTTGAGGATTGTAGGTGTTTGATTCGGAAAATGAGTTTTTCTGTAAAACAGGGGCTGAATACGCAGTTCTCGCCCGACGAGCATTCTAGCGAGTGAACGATTTTCTGGGCAGAGTATGAATCGCCCGACGAGCCTTTGCTGGCCTGGCGAGCTTAGGCTGGCCCGGCGAGTGATAGCTCGCTCGGCGAGCTAACTCAGAACAACAATCGTAATTTATGTTTATAATATTGTTACAATGATTTAATTTGAGAATTGTAGGTGTTTGAATCGAAAAATGAGTTTTTCTGTAAAACAGGGGCTGAATACGCAGTTCTCGCCCGGCGAGCATTCTAGCGAGTGAACGATTTCTGGGCAGAGTATGAATCGCCCGACGAGCCTTTGCTGGCCCGGCGAGTGATAGCTCGCTCGGCAAGCTAACTCAAAACATGAATTGTTTCTTGCTTGGGCTAGTTGGAGTGCTCCTTGGGCAAGACAAGTATGATGGTCCTATTTTTCACTGATATTTTCAAAACTATATACACTCGTTTTATATCCTCGAATTGAATTAATATTTTGTAACAATGGAATTCATATAAAATACGAGTTGTTTGTTATCACGATGCAATCCTAGGGTATAACTTAGGACCTTAGAAATTATGTATGTTCCCCGGGCTTTGGGATAATTTTGGTAGTATGAAACTCAACTTAGAATCAGTCAATCATGTGCGATTTATTATGCTGCTTATGGGCTTCCAATGGAACAACCCATTAGGAAAATGATTGTGAGCTTAATGCCGTGATCGAATCGGTCGACGGACAAGGCGGGCCTTCGAGACATGCTCACCTCGAAATGTCTTAGCGGAATAAAATTAATAAGACGTTTTCTGTGATTATGATAATGATAATGTTATGTTAGTATATCACTTATGGACTGATTTAGGTACCCGGCGTAGTCACCATTAGGAGGGTAGTAGGACCCACTGAGACTTTGTAGTCTCACCCCAATCCAATTATTTTTTTCGGGCAAACAGGTTGAGTAGGTAAGCATGCTTTGGAGTAGCTGCAGCTGTTCGAGGATTGCATTATTAGTTTTCTTACTTTCTCATTATCTGATCGTGTGTATTTGATTTTCCGCTGTGTTATTCATATCTTTTGTATCTCTGCACCTGCGTGTGCATGAATTTTCAATAATGTAACTTTAATGAACTCAGTACCATTTATAACATTTCGCATTATATTCTAGATATTTAATGTGGGGTGTTACAGCGTGTAGTAACCCCGGGGGTGCGCGAAGTAACTGAGAGAGGGGGTATATATTGTTGTTTAAATAGAAAAAAATAATAATTCATTTTTAACAAATAACCTCTCTCTCTCTTTCTATGCTCTCACCAGCGCTCTCTCTCTGCTCTCTCAAAACGTTACCGTCGCTGGAGAAGCAACGGCGCGGTGGCCGACGGCGCCGCCGCCGTCTTCTCCGGCCAAAACTCGATCAAAACCAAAACTTTTTAGTGCTAACCTATAGTATTTTCCCTCCTCTTTCCGAATCTGAACCCCAAATTCCCAAAAGGCTTACCAATCGGCTGAATCGGAGGTATAAAGTGGCGAAAGAGTTTTGTTATTTGGTTTCGGTTTTGGTTCTTCTTTCTTCTCCTTCTTTTCGTTTTTAGATTTTGCTCGGTTTGTTGTTGTTTTGAACGATTATAGTGTGTGTGTGTGTGTGTGTGTGTGTGTTTGTGGGTTTTGTGAGTGACATAATCGTTTCTGTGATTGTTGTTTGATGGAAAAATGTTTTGAGTTGTTGAAGATTGATGGTTTCGTGTTTGAGTTTGTGTTGGAATTTTCTTGTAATTTTGTGATGTTGTTTGTGAGTTCTGTGAATTTGAGATTTGTTAATCTTTAGGGTTTGAGGACTGATGAGGGGGGCGGTTGTCCCAGAGAAAATTGGCCTCTCGGTCCTGAGTTTTTATACTGTTATATCGGCCCTGAATTAGGGTTTGAGTTGATGAAATTGGCATGGCAGAATTGAAACTTTCATGGTGAAGAGAAAATTGAGTCACATTTTGGAAAGAGGACAAGAACCAACTCTATTTCAGAAAACGTGACCTCTGAAGTCACATTGGATCCCTTTTTTTTTTATTTTTTTAATTAATTAAAATGATAGTAATAATAATAAAGAGATATAAATAAATAAAATACAAAAATAAAAAAAGAATTAGAAAATAATAAAAAAAACAATAATAATAATAATAATAATAATAATAATAATAATAATAATAATAATAATAATAATAATAATAATAATAATAATAGTAATGAAAGTAAAAATAAAAAGGACAAAACAAAAAAACACAAAAATGAGGTATTTTAAAATACTTTTCTGCTGAAATTTTTACTCGAAACTCTTAACAAATGAGATATTTTAGGATATCTTGATGTCGAAATTTCTCGAAAAAGTAACGATTATTTTGATTAAAAATATAGTCGATGAATGCAAAAATTGTAAAAATTTTGGTCAAAAAATGGGGTATGACAGGTTTACTTTAATAGTAGCATATTAGGGTTCTCACTATTATTTGTCCGGAACTAGTAATAAATAACACTAGATTAAAGAAACGGCAAAACAATCTTGAACTAGTTATTACTTAATAATTAGAGGAGGAATCAAGAACTAGTTGTAATATAACAATTATAAACTGAATAACCGTAACTAAGATCTAGGAGTATTGGATGGTCGATGGTCATAATGCATGTATGTAAATAACTCTATCTAGTAATTAGGGTATGTGACAAAGCGAGGTTACGCTCTTGTAGGTGCCTTAGTTGCAAAAGTAGGTAGACTTTGCCTACATAGGGTAGCAGTAAGGTGCTACTAAAACAAGGATAGAATCGACGCCCGATAATAATACGAATGACTATGTTATACACCGATTATGCCAGGTATGAAGGAGGGAGTAAGTTCAACCACCATACCTATCCTCTATGTCTTTGAATCAAAACCTTTATTTTTATTGCAACGCATATCGCTAATTTTATAAATTAAAAACTTTTTTCCTAAAAATCAAAGCGAATGCAAAAACAACCAAACTAGAATAGCACTAGCGAAGGTTTGACACGATCCATGTGGATATGAACTCATTCTAGACACCTAGAGTGTGAATTATTGCTCGACGACAAACTAGTCCACTTGCCAGAACGTAGTCAAGCTTTTGGCGCCGTTGCCGGGGACTGTGTTCACAAAACTTTGTTAGAATTATTCTAGTTTGTCAAAAATTTTAAAAATACAAAAAAATTAAAAAATCAAATTTTTTTATTAATGATTGTGAATTTTGATATGCGAAATTCTGGCTAAGATAAAGTCAAGGTATTTAAGCGATCCTAGTGATCCACCTCACTTACCTGGGAATTTTCATGGTGACAAAGATACATGAAATAAAACCAAAAATATTTATTAATATCTTTTCCAGTGCTACCGATGGTATTCATTTGTTGTGCTTGATAAACAGATATCCTGGAGTTTGAGTACTTCGATGAGCCAGAGAAAGAGCTAAGGAAAAGACTGAGAGCTCTAAAGCTAGCAGAATCCAGTAATCCCGAGAAAGAAAGAGAGTCTACCACCAAAGCCATGGGGCACGAACAAAGAATCACTATGGGAGATTACTGCAAGTGGACTGACAATGATCAGATCACACTGGGGTTCCAGCCGGCAAACCCAGCTAACTTTGATATCAAAGGTAACATTCTTACAGGTTTGCGGGTGAACCAGTTCGACGGCCGCACCAACAATGATCCTTGGGATCATTTGTCAAAGTTTTCAGAGACTTGTCAGATACAGAAGGTGCCGGAAAATGTCACAAAGGACCAGAAGAAGCTGCAGTTGTTTGCTTTTTCTCTTACAGGTCCAGCAAAAGATTGGCTTTAGTGTTTCCCAAGGGGATCAATCACCACATGGAAGGAGCTTGAAGACAAGTTCCTTGAGAGGTTCTTTACTCACACTTTATTCCAGAAGCGGAAGTCTGATATCCTGAGTTTCAAACAACATGAATTTGAAACGCTGTGTGAAGCTTATGAACGCTTCAAATTGCTCATGAAGAGGTGTCCTAACCACAACATTAGTGCTATGGAGCAGATGCATATATTCACGGCAGGTATGAAAATGCAACATCGCATGATACTTGATGCCTCGGCTGGTGGTTCTATCAAAATTAAGACCTATGCAGAGACCAAGGATCTAGTGGAACAGATGTGCCAGAACGAATACAACATGAGTCATGACAGGAATGAGAAGACACATGGAATCATCAAGGGAGACAAAGAAGTTGCTTACAAAGTAGAGATAAAGCTGCTAAAGAGGCAACTTGATGAGAAAGAAAAAGAGGTAAAAGAAGCTAGTGTGAAACGGGTAGAAGGAGTCTGTGACTTCTGCCTAGAAGATCACCCAAACAGGCAGTGTTTGCCAGGAGATGAAGAGCAGGTAAATTACACGGGAAACAACTACAACCCAGGTTGGAGGAAGCACCCAAGTTTACGCTGGGACCAGACAGGGAACCAGGCTCAAGCAGCACCTCAACCAAGAAAACCATCTCCTTTGGAGGAGTTACTCACAAAGTTTGCAAGCATGAGCAAGACAAATTTTGAAAGCATCTAGAATATAGTAGCCAACCAGGGGGCGAGCATCAAAAGTCTTGAAACCCAAATTGGCCAGCTGTCAAAACTGGTAAGTACTCATGTTTCTAAAGACATTTCAGGTAACACTGTGGACAACCCAAAGGAGGAGTGCAAAGTGTTGAAAGAGGCAAAGCCCGAACACGATGAGCAAGAAATGCTCAATTTCGCAGAGTTCGAAGAATGGTTCAATATGCTAGGGATGACTGTCGAAGAAGCCTATGACGAGTTCTTAGGTGAGCTGGAAGAATACAGAGAAAGCCTAGCAAGAGGACCAAAGCTGCCACCCAAGAAGAAAGATACTGGAAGCGTCACCATGGTCTGTCAGATTGGGGAAGAAGGAGTCAATGCATTATGTGATGTGGGCTCAAGTGTGAATGTCATACCATTATCTTTGGCAGACAAATTCAAGCTCAGATTACCAACTGCAGGTACAGCTAAAGAACTCATATTAGCTAACCAATCAACCATTCGATCAGCAGGTACAATAGAAGATGTCTTGGTGAAAGTCCAAGACCTAGTTTTTCCAGTAGACTTCATGATCCTAGACATTGGAAAAGATGAAGAACATCTCATCATTCTAGGAAGGCCATTCCTAGCCACTAGCAGGGCCATCATTGACATGGATCTTGCTAAGATGACTCTAAGAAGTGGAGAACAGGTAATCACCATTCCAACTTCCAAGACGAACAGGGACGAATGCTGCAAGCTCGAATGGAAGAATGAAGAAGCTACACCACCGACTCCAGCTCGGGTGAATTTGAAGATAGAGATAGAGGAGCTGGGGGATGAAATGCGTAGCTACAGGTAGAAGCAAAGGCCGAAGAGGAATCCGAGGGGCTGACTGACAAAATGAAGAGGTTGACTATTGAGGTAGAAATCCAGGTACCATGGGTTAAAGCATGGGGAAAAAACTGAATAGCGGCCAGAAGATCTAAGTTTGGGGTTAACATGCCACCTCTGAAGAAGCCAGCTGCTACAGGAAGGAAGATACGGTTCCAGAAGGTAGAGGAGAACCGCTGGGTCAGCATACCACACGAAGAAGAGAAGGAAAGTCCACCATAAGGCAAAGATAAATCTATCGTCAAACCAGTTCCTTCAGATGATGATGGAAGGACATGCTTTGCCACCTTCAAAGAAAAACAGGACCAAGAGAAGTACGAGAAGAACACTAAGAAGGAAGGAGCTAAGGCGAAAGCTCCTAAAGAAGAAAGAGACATGCGAACATATCCTCTGTAATTGAGGAAATGCGTCAAGCTAATGAGACGCTAAACAAGCGCTGCTTGGGAGGCAACCCAAGGATAAGTTTTTAATTTCAGTATTTGCTTAAGTAATTTCAATTCAGTATTTGTTTCAGTTTTTCAATTCAATAAAATGTACTCAGAATTCCAGCATGTCATATTCATCTGTTAACAGCCCCTGCCTTACAAAAAATTAAATAATTGTTGCTGTTTATTATCTTGTGCATGAGAAACTGTTATAGGTAAGATTGCAGCGAAGTGAGTTGTAAATTCGGATGATCCGAATTTTGCGCCTTAACAAAAACACCAAAGGTGGATGCTCCGAAAAGCGGAAGTTCGGGAGACAATGAGACGAGTGATGAAGCGATGTCTGCAGATAAGTGTTCACGCCTTCAGATACCTAAGCCAAGTGAGAATTTGAGCCAAATATTTCCAAAGGTATTACCAATTTCTTTCGATCTATGAGAGTACCGTGCACTTGTTTATTTTTCAGAACTTGCTCCAATTCTCTGTAACTGGTTGATTTATTAAATTATGCATTGAGGCAATTTTTGGTTATAACTCTGAGCCTTTTTCAAGCCACCCTTATGAATATATCCTTTGCTAACCACTTTTGAGCCGTAAAAAATATATATCCCTTTTCTTTCGGTGACAAACCATGATACAAGCCTATAGACCAGAAAAACAATGAATTACCCTCTTTTGGAGTTAGGTAATAGTTCTCTGATCATATCAACAATCAAAGTTTGGGGTTGCTCATGGAACTAGCAACAATTCAAGTTTGGGGTGGGTATACAGAGAACTATCACTACAAAAAAAAATGAAAAAAATAGAAAAAAGAGACGGGAAAAATCCCTAAAAAAAATAGTATCTACAAAAAAAAAAAAAAAAAAAGAGACGGGAGAACATAAAAAATCCCTAAAAAATAGTCTCTACAAAAACAGTGATAGAAACAGAACCACAAACGTCTCTCCGGTTCTATTCTCTAAAAATACCAAAAATCAAAAGGTACCCTATGGAATAAGGTTGCGTACACAAAAAGGAAACAAAGTAGTACTTAACTCCAAGTTTAGCCTACTTATCCCAAAAATGTCCTACCTTGACCCTAGCTACGTTATAACCCTTAAAGACCTCTAAAAATGCATATTTATTAAATTTTGACAGGTTACTTAGAATTCTTGCAAGCCTATGGTAAAATGGCAGGTTGTGCGGCTGCCTTTCGAAACAAGTCATTTCTGCGCCAACTCCATAATCCACTCACTGATGCCAAGACTTTAGGCTAGGTAATCCAGCTCGAAGCTGTTTTGGAGCAGTTTACATTGGCGCTTCATAATAGGGGAATTAAAACTCAAGTTCTTGAGGCTCAGAAGATGGCTCAAACTACTCTGTACGAGAAGGCTCAGCAGGCGAGCGCAAAAGTTGAAGAAATGAGGGAAACTCCTATTGAAAAAGGCCAAGGAGTGCAAGAATATAATGATGACATCACCAAGTGGCAAGCTGAAATTGCGGAACTACAACAACAAATTAAAGAGCGCGAAGCTCTCATTGCTGAAGCCACTTCAAAGCGCGCCAAGATCGAAGAAGCAGTCGTTGCTACTGTGCAAGAAAATATCACTTTTCAAGCAAACAAAGGCATCAAGTACTTTGGCGCTGCTAAAGCTTTGAACGCTGAGATCACTTCTCTTGCAAGTGCCATTCCAGTGTTGGACAATGAAATTGGTTTCCTTAGAAGCCATTATGAAGTCATTAAGTCCCAAAAATAGATTTCATTGTAATTTCTATTTTGCTTCGTGTTTGAACTTAATTTACTTCATTTCTTTTTGAGCATTTTGTGCCTTCGTGCACTTGGTTTGTATTAAGAAAACGCCTTTTATGGCAAGTTATATGAATGCCATTATTTGCTCAAGTATTTTGTTATTCAATGCTTATTTTTACTTCGAGTAATGTTGGCGTATATTTCCTTAAATTTTTCCCATTTATACCCAACGCACGTTTTTCAGGAGTTAACTACTCAATTTCATAAGCGCCATTCGAATAAACGTTAATAACTTTAAACGGTGCTTCCCAATTTGGTGACCATTTGCCTAAGACTCTATCTTTTTCGATCCATAGGCAAGATAACTTTCCAAACGAAGTCACCAATATTAAAAGATTTTCTCTTAACTCTTTTGTTATAAAATTTGGCAACTTGTTCTTTTTGTTGAGTTAAACTTTCTAATGCTCTTAACCTTTCTTCATCTAAATCAACCATTTCAACTGACATCATTTGCCAATAATGTTCACTTGGAATTTCCATTTGTCTTTGGATTCTTGCTGATTGTAGAAGAATTTATGTTGGCAACACTGCATCATGGCCATAAGTTAAACGAAATGGAGTTGTATTAGTTGATTCTTTTGGAGAAGTTCTACAGGCCCATAAAACTTGATCTAGCGTCTTATTCCAATTTCTAGGTTTATGAGCAATGTGTTTTTTGATTAAGCCAATAATGACTTTATTAGCTGCTTCGACTTGACCATTTGCTTGCGCATAATATGGTGTCGAAGAGACCAAACGAAAACAACTTTCTTCAGCAAATTGTTGCATTTTTTCCCCAATAAAAACTGAATCTTGATCAGTGGTAATGGTTTCAGTGATGCCAAACCTATAATTAATGTGATTTAGAATAAAACTAATTACTGCCTCTTGATCCACATTTGGTAAAGGGATGGCTTCTACCCATTTGGTAAAATAATCTATACCAATTAAAATGTAACGTTGATTTTTAGAGGAAGCAAGTTTTATTTCACCAATTAAATCTAAAGCCCAACCTCTAAAAGGCCATGGCTTAATAATTGAATGCAATTCACTTGCAGGTACATGTTGAATTCCTGTATGTACTTGGCACCCTTTTGCAAAATCTATGCAATCCTTAAGAATAAAAGGCCAGTATAACCCTTGCCGAAACAAAAGCCATTTCATTTTATGGCCTGCTTGATGATCCCCACAAATACCACTGTGCACATCACTAACTGCTATGAATGCCTCTATTTCACTAAGGCATTTTAACAATGATGTAACTCAAAGCTTTATATTTGATTTTTCGAGCTACATTACCTGTTGGATTTTCTAGATACTCTACAATCGGTTTTCTCGAATCAGTATCTATTAAGTTGTCAATGGCAAAAATTTCTAATGTATCAATGATTGGTAACATATCTTGTGTGCTTGCCCCCACAAGTTTTGACATTGACAAATCAGAAGTTAATGGTTCAGTCAAAACCAATTTATTCTTTATCTCAATTAACTGTGTCAATGTAGACTTCGACACTTTATAACCTGAAGCAATTTGCGCCAACTCGTTGGCTTCTTGGTTTTCCAAACGAGGCCCATGTTCAATATCAACGCAATCAAACTTGCGTAACAAAGAACTTGCAATCAAGAAATATTTGGCTAAGTTTTCTTTGACACACTTATATTCTTGTGTTAATTGCTTCAAGACTAACTCTGAATCTCCTCGGATTTTAATGTTCTTTGCCCCCAAGCTTATTAAAATTTGTAATCATGTTACTAAGGCTTCATATTCAGCCTCATTATTAGAGCAAATACCATCTATTTTATACTTAAACTTAGTTGGAACCTTTTCTGGTGAAATAATTAAAATGCCAATTCCAGTTCCATTTTTATGTTTCGATCCGTCGAAGTATAAAATCCAAGGATTCATATCAACATAAAGCTGTTGTGTTTCGATCATTGAATGATCAACTATGAAATCTGCCACTTTTTGGCCTTTAACAACTTTCAAAGGTTTATAAGTTAAAGACTATTCAGTTAAAGCCAAAGCCCATTTACCAATTCTACTATGCAGGATTGGTTTTAGCAACATATGTTTAATAATATCGAAATGAGAATAAACATAAACTTCAATAGGCTTTATATAATGCTTAAGTTTCATACAAGAGAAATACAAACAAAGACAAAGCTTCTCAATTAAACAATATCTAGTTTCAACATCATTAAGAACTCTACTTAAATAATAAATAACTTTCTCAACTCCATTTTCATCCTCTTGAGCAAGCATGCTACCAATGGTTGAATCTGATGCTGATATGTACAACTTCATAAACTTGTTTCTACGGGGAGGCATTAGAGTTGGAGGATTCGAAAGATAAGCTTTGATGTCATCGAAAGCTTTTTGATGTTCCTCTTTCCACTGGAAAATATCATCCTTTTTTAATTGAACTAAAGGAGAAAATGGCTTCGCTTTGCCATTTAGATTTGAAATAAATCTCCTTAAGAAATTTATTTTTCCCAGCAAAGATTTAAGTTGCTTCTTTGAGGTTGGAGGTTGTGTCTCCATAATAGCTTTTGTCTTGTTTTGGTTAATTTCAATGCCTTTCTTATTAACCACGAACCCAAGGAAATTGCCTGCACGTACACAAAAAGCGCATTTTGGTGGATTCATTTTCAATCCACATTTCCTCATTCTCTTGAAAGAGGTTCTTAGATGATACAAGTGATCATTAGAAGTCGAGGATTTTACAACAATGTCATCAGTGTATACTTGCATAAAATTTTCAATGAAATCATGAAAGATTAGGTTCATAGCTCTTTGATAGGTAGCCCCAACATCTTTTAAACCAAAGGTCATTACTACCCATTCATAAGTGCCAAGAGCACCTGGACATTGAAATGCCGGTTTAGGGATATCACCCTCAGCAATGAAAATTTGGTTATATCCTGAATAACCATCTAACATGCTTAGGCACTCGAAGCCTACTGCAGAGTCTACTAACATTTCTGCTATAGGCATAGGATACTCATCCTTCGGGGTTGCAGAATTTAAATCCCTAAAATCTATGCAAACTCTAAGAGCACCATTTTTCTTAATTACTGGCACGATATTCGCTAACCATTCTACATACCTGGCAGTTCGAATGAATTTGCAGTTCAGCAACCTTTCGATTTCGCTTTTGATCTTGGACATAATTTCAGGAGCAATTTCTTGCAACACATCTTGAGCTTGCATTCTTTGATTTGAACTTTGTGGATCTTTTTCAAACCCCAAAGGTTCGTTATCATAAATGCAATCTAACTTATGCATTTCTGGCATTTCAACACCATGATTTACAATGTTGGCTTCGATAGCCATGTTTTCTTCTTCAAAATAATTCGAAACAGTGGCCTTTTGAGCCATATTGGAATTTACAGCCTCCAAGGCCGCATTTATTCTATTTTTGGCTTTGTATGCCGTAATTTTATCCCAAGGATTAGGCTTATGCATCGTAATACACATCTTCATCTTCCCACTCATCATTCCCCTTTGGCCAACCAGTAGGGGGAATAACTCCTTCTTCAGAGGAAGGTGGCTCAATCTCTTCTTTTTCCCACCTAAAACCTAAGGTAGGATGTAGAGACATAGAGTGGTACACATTATCAGAAACTGCCTTATCAAAAGCAGCATTCTGATCACCACATGGGGCAATCATATCCAAGCATTTATCGAAGGTTTATTTTGTTATATGGTCGATTTCAGACAGGTAATAACTTTGGTCTGCTTCGTTATTCTCAACAATTCCATCTTCGCGCCAAATAGTGAGTCTTTGGTGCAGAGTTGAGGGAACTGCCTCCACACCATGTATTCACTCCCTTCCAAGAAGCATATTGTAATTGGCTTTTGATGGCACCACAATGAATAGAGTTAGACTTACAAAACTTCCAATGGCCACGTCTACTTGAATGACTCCTCTGGAGTAGCCATTTTTGCCTTCATAGTTCGAAAGAACTATGTTGTGAGCATGAAGGTCAGTGTCATACTTCCCTATCTTTTCAAGCATTGAATGGGGCATCAAATTCACGGAAGCCCCCACCATCTAAGAGAATCTTGTTGACACAAACATTATTAACCTTAGCTTAAACAAACAAAGGTTTGAGATGGTTCTTCATGCCTTCATCTGGCTTTTCAAAGACAGCATGCTGTTCTTCGATACAACCATTGTTCATGACATAATAACACACTGGATTGAAGTCAGCTAATTCAGGTTCATGAAATTCTTCTTCTCTATCAGAATAGGACCACTGGTCATACTCCACTGGAAGAATAAACACCACATTTACCAAGACATCAAAGTCTGGCTCAGAACCTAACAAGTCATCATCATCCATGTAATCCCCATAATCATTGGGATCCTATTTGGATGCAGATTTGGTTTCAATTATTTCCTTCGCAGGCCTTCTAGAAGTTTCAACAACTTTGGCCTCTTTAGTTTTGCCCCCAGCCTCTCCACCTTGGCTAGAAGCATTTTGATTCGCAACTTTCTTCTGGCGCTAGTATCTGCGCCGTTGTGTTCGAGTCATAGGATTCTTACCTTTATAATTGTTTCGATAAGAAAACCTATTTACATTGAGCAAGTCATTGGAAAAAACTTGGCTCGAGGTTCCCTTCTCCATTTTGCGCATATTAAACACAGCATGCTGGCCTGAAGACCAATGATTGATAGGAACCTTGTTTGAAGGAAGAAAAATCTGTTTTCGACCCAGTCTATGCTGAATCGAAGGAGTAGGCAAGATAGCCTTTCCTTTCCCTTTGTTGTTTTTATTAACAACATAAGGCATGAACGTTTAGAGGCCTGCAGTAACCTCTTTATCACATACAGCGTTGCACCTTGGGCACAACATGACTTCACCATTATTCAACTTACACTTATAGAGGAAATCAACTAATTCCTCTTCCTCCTTAGGGTAAACTCCTTTCACCTTCGCCTCATATTCCTTTTCAGGAATAGCCTTTATTGGAGCTGCTTTGACAGAATCTACCACCAAGCATTCACAACGCACTGGTGTAATTTCGAATGCTTCCACTACCATACATTCAGAAGGTTCCACATTGGAGGTATCAGCAAATTGGAGTGGATCTGAATCCACTTTCATGGGAGGCTTGACCTTTTCATCAAACTTAAGCCTTCCATCATTCAAAGCCATTTGCACCAAGTCCCTGAAAAGAACACATTGAGAAGTTTTATGACCCAAATAATGATGAAATTTGCAATAACATCTTTTCTTTCTTTGTTCTAAAGGAAGAATTTTTAAACCCTTTTGAACAATTATTTGGCCATCAGTGACCAACAAATCAAAAATTTCATCACATTTAGTAATGTCAAAGGTATAAGTTTTTGCAATGTATTTATCATTTTTGGGTTCGGTTGGATTTTTCCCATTCGATGGTTTTAGCAACCTACAAGTATAGGGAGGTCCTGGCTTTAATTCAGCCACATCTATTTCCCCATGATCAACTTCCTCACAATCGAAGTCATAATCCTCTTCCTAGGTTTCAACATAAGCTACTTTCTCTTTTTAATGAAACTTAGAAATTCTGGCCTTTTCAGCTTTGAGTTTCTCGATTTGTCGAACTCTATCAGCCAATTATGCCATGTCTCTAAGATACTGAGCATCCAATTTCTTTCGAATTGAATAGTCTAGGCCACCAGCAGCCATTTTAACTAGCTCATGTTCAGGGACTTGAGTAAAGCACCTGGCTTTAAGAAGTCTAAACCTGTTCAAATAGTCATCTATGGACTCTTGATTCTTACGCTTATCACTAGCCAATTCTTTAAGGCTAATCTTAGTTTGCCCCATGTAGAATTGTTCATGGAACAATCTTTTGAGTTGAGTCCAATGATGGATCGAATGTGGGGGAAAAGTAGTAAACTGACTACGGTCTGGCAAGTGTACCAATCTGTCGTCGCGTACTAATTCACACTCTAGGTGTCTAGAATGAGTTCGTATCCACAGGGATCGTGTCAAACCTAGTCAGTGCTATTCTAGTTCGTGAGTTTTTGCATTCGCTTTGGGTTTTGGAAAAAAGGTTTTTAATTTAGAAAAATAGCGAGATGCGTTGCAGAAAATAATAGTTTTAATTCAGAAACATAGAGGATAGGTATGGTAGTTGAACTTACTCCCTCCTTCATACTTGGCATAATCGGTGTATAACATAGTTATTCGTATTATTATTTGGCGTCGATTTTATCCTTGTTTTAGTAGTACCTTACTACTACACTATGTAAGCAAAAGTTTCCCTATGTTTGCAACTAAGGTACCTACGAGAGCCTAACCTCGTTGTGTCACATACCCTAATTACTAGACAGAGTTGTTCACATACATGCATTATGACCATCAACCATCCAATGCCCCTAGATCTTAGTTTCGAGTTGTTCAACTTCTAATTGCTATGTCGCAAATAGTGCTTGATTCCTCCTCTAATTGCTAAGTCACAACTAGTTCAGGATGTTACCGTCTCTACTCATCTAGTGTTATTTATTACTAGTTCCGCACAAATATTAGAATGAACCCTAATTTATTATTAAAGTGAACCCATATTTATTCTAAAGACGTTACCGTCTATCCGGCCAGATTCCGAGCAACGTTGTTAAAGGGAGAAAATAAATAACAATAATATACTGAATATCATTTATTATAACTTTGACTCAATTACATGACCCAAGTATTCATCGGGGAGTTCATCGTCTCCACCACAACCTAAGGCATCGATTACAAAAGACTAAACATAATTAAATTACAAGAACTTAATAAGAAAAGCCTAAAGAAATCATACCGTGCTGAGTTAGTTTTCCCGTAAGGGTAGAAAACTATGCCCTTAGAGCTCCTCTGAACCTCTCTTTGAAAAGAAGAGAAAGTTCTTCTATTTCTGAATGAAAAATAATGAGGAATTTGAGCTCTATTTATACTTTTCGTAATGGGCCTCAGTAAGCCATCGTGACACGATAGGTCCATCGTGGCACGATGGAAAGATTCAGTTTAAAAATATAATTCATCTTGTGCATTTCATCAGCGTGGTTACCAAGTAATCTCATCGTACTGCGTTGTGCACCATCGTAACATGATGCTAAGATTTTCTTCAAAAATATAATTTATGATATCTTGGTGAACAAGCAGCTCTCATCGTGGCACGTTGGGAGCCATCGTGACATGATGAGCTGCTTTCTTCATTTTTTTGGCTTTTTCTTGTCTTTTGCATGTCTTCGCTTTGTCTTGATGCTTTTTCTCGATTCTTCAGGTTTTTGTTGATATTTGGGCCTGTCTTGGTCAAATTACTACTAATATAACTACCTAAAATACTGCATAAATTCCTGTCATCACAACCCCAAACTTAAACTGTTGCTTGTCCTCAAGTAACATGCTGTCAGACAAGATCGTTAGCGAGTTAAGAAATAAATAAAGATGATTGGAATTTCACACCCTTACTTGTTCAGCAATGGTACCGCTGATTCTTACCGCTGCGTTCATGCTCAGTTCTGCTTGGTTCAGGAGATGTTGATAGTAGTGAGTCGGACAAGTGTCTGCAAGAGTTCGTGTTCAACCTTTTCTCTCTCACACATTTTCGCTCGAAATTGAAAGGGTTACTCTCAATCATCGCACAACCTGTCATTTTACCATAGGCTTGCAAAAATTCTAAGCAACCTGTCAAAATTTAATAATCATGCATTTTTGGAGGTCTTTAAGGGTTATAACATGGCTAGGGTCAAGGTAGGACATTTTGGGAGAAGTAGGCTAACTTGGAGTTAAGTTCTACTTTGTTTCCTTTTTGTGTACGCAACCTTATTACATAGGGTACCTTTTTGATTTTTGGTATCAGAGAATTGAACCGGAGAAACGTTTGTGGTTCTTTTTCTATCACAATTTTTTCTGCCTTTTTTGGCTCTTTTATTATTTATTTATTTTGAAGAGACTATTTTTTTTAGGAAATTTTTTGATGTTTTCCCGTCTCTTTTTTTTTTTTTGTGATAGTTCTCTGTATATCCACCCCAAACTTGAAATGTTGCTAGTTTCATGAGCAACCCCAAACTTTTTTTGTTGCTATGATCAGAGAACTATTACCTAACTCCAAAGAGGGTAATTTATTTGTTTTTCTGGTCTATAGGCTAGTAACGTGGTTTGTCACCGAAAGAAAAGAGATATTATTTTTACGGCTCAAAATTGGCTAGCAAAAGATAATAATAATAATAATAATAATAATAATAATAATAATAATACGGGTGGCTTGAAAAGGCTCTGGGTTATAACAAACAATTGCCTCAATGCACATATTATTAAATCAACCAGTCACAGAGAATTGGAGCAAGTTCTGAAAAATAAACAAGAGTGCGGAACTCTCATAGTAGATCGAAAGAATTTGGTAATACCTTTGGAAATATTTGGCTCAAACTCTCACTTGGCTTAGGTATCTGAAGGCGTGCATACTTATCTGCAGACACCGCTTCTTCACTTGTCTCATTGTCTCCCGAACATTTGCGCTTCGAAGCAATCACCTTTGGTATTTTGTGAAGGCGTGAAATTCGGATCATCAAAATCCATAACTTTTTCGCTGCAATCTTACCTATAACAGTTTCTCATGCACAAGATAATAAACAGAAACAATTATTTAATTTTTTACTAAGTTTTACAGGGGTTTAAATAGATGAAACTGATATATAATAGGAATTTCAAAAGTACATAGTTAAAATAAAAACAAAATACATAAGGAAAAAATAAAAGTACATCAAAATAAAGACTAAAAATATGCGGATCTATAGCCCACTCTAATCATCACCACCCAACTCCGCATCCAAGTCAACTGCAAACTCATCATCTCACTCCTGATCCCAAATGTCTTGAACTCGATGATGATGATCCAGCAAGTTCTGAGTCTGCCTGGTGAAGTGCCCTGTCAAATCTGGCTGCTGCGGATACTGCTGGCGATATGAAGGCAGAGGCTGATGTGCTCTGTAGTCCTGCACTGCAGGAATCATATGTGGAGAATACCTAGGCAATCCCCAATCCATCCTGACATGTCGGTCAAAAAGTGTGGCCGCCATCCCCAGCTCATAATCTGAGTACTGGTAGTGCTGGGGTGATAGCTGTGGTACCTGTTGCTGCTGCTGCCGTGGTGGTGGCTGCTGCTAGGCTGCCAATGCCCTCTCCAGGCCCCTCTGAACCCTGGCTAAGAACCTTGCTCCTAGAGGTGGCTGGGCCCCAATGATGTGGTCGTCGTCCTCCTCCGGGACTCCGGCCAAATAGCAGAGATGGGAGATCATAAATGGGTGACCTATATAAGAGTCAGTGGCGGTCACCACGCGCTTGATGCTGCGTGCAATCAAGTCTCCCACCTAGATGGGCTCTCCCATTAGAATAGCATAAATAGCGAGACACCTCGCTGTAATGATCTCCGTCTCATTCGAACACATCTCAAAGTTATGAACCCACCATCTGGCCCACAACCTCGCTACAGGCATTATGTCTGTCGCCTGAAGTCGCTGGCGCGTGCATTTTAATGCACGTTCTTCTACTATTGTACTCATGTATTCCTATAGTTTATTTTACTATTTTTACTATTTTAGTGTGTTTTTATATTTAAGTATAATTATAGCTTTATTTTATTTTCGTACTTATTTTCTGAATAAATAATAAATTGACACCTCATTGCGTAGACCATAACTGGAGCTAGGAATATCGGATTGAGACGCGGTCAGTTGCGTTGTAAATCTAAGACAAAGAGCTACAACTTTTATGTTGAAGTCGAAAGCTAATTCAGAGCGCAAAGGAGTCATATTTACTCGTCAATGTTCCAGACTGACGAGATTTAATTATTTTCAGCACAACTTATAATTTTCGGCCCAATTGTTTTGTGGTCCGTTTTTGCTTTACTTATAAAAACCTAATCCCGCCCCTAGGTTAGGCATTCAGTCTTTAACGAAAAAAATAAGGATTTGTGCAAACGAATCATGAGCAACTAAAACTCTGGTCGATTCGTTGGTTAAGGCACTTCAATTCATAATCTTGAGGTTGGATATTAATGTAATTACAATTCATGTTCTAGTTCTTTCTCTTTCAATTTCGTTGCCTCTTGATTAATTTGAATGCAATTCGCAGTTATCGCTTGTTTAATTTCGGATTGCAATTATTGTAGCGAGGTTATTCGGATTGATTATCGCTTGTTTAATTTAATTCGAATAGAAATTGATAGAGTCTATAACGCTTGTTTATAGGATTGATTAAATTCACGTAATGACCTTGATCATATTTTGTGACGCTTGTTTACTATCATGATCGATCGAACAATTGTTTTACGCTTGTTAAATCAGTCCGAATTTCTGTAAAACTAATTGACGCTTGATTAGTTAGTTTCACGATCAATCAAGAATAGAACTGAAAAGTATATTTTCTAGAAACCTATGATAGATGATTGAATGAAGTTTACCTAAAACCAACGGATTGATTGCTTCTCTATTAATTAATTTCATCTTCTCGTTACTGTTTTTCTCAATCGAAAACCCCATAATTTACAGTTTAATTTGTTCCAATATTGCTAATTGATCGAGAGTCTTTGGGAAACGACCAAGGTTACCTTACCTTGTTACTACTTTTAAATTACTTCTTTTGATCACGAAACGACCGTGATCAAATTGGCGCCGCTGCCGGGGACTCTCTATTAATTTAACCGATATTAGGACTGCGCCGTTGTCTTGCGCGCTACGCTTGCTGAAAACCTAGTTTTTGAAAAAAATTGAGTCTGATTCCAATTTCGCTTCTGGGATTTGATCAGAAAAAATTCTAGGATCAAATCTCACTTGTTTACAAAGTAAACTACGTGATTTTTGCCTCAAATCGTCAAATTCATCTGTTTTATATTTTTTATGATTTATTTACTGTTTTCATATTTTCAAAAAAATCCAAAAAAAATTGTGTGATCTTTATTTGATCTTTTTAGATTTTTAGTGATCTTTTTAGATTTTATTATATTCAGTTTGACTTGTTTTCTATTTTCCACACCTATTTTCATTGTAGGGACATTGTGGGAATTACCGTAATCGTTGTTTGTCACTTGTTGCATGACCAGGTCTGCTGGACACTCCCAGTTAGTCCCTCCTTACCCTGAGATAGAAAGAACATTCCACGCACGCAATAGGCTCAATAGAGCCAATAGTGTGCACCTCGGTGACGTTGATTCTGACTCTATTTTCTCTGATTCTGACTATTTCCATAACTTGTTTAATTCTGATTCTGAACTTGAACTTGAAAATCATAAGATGGCAGCTGAACAAACACTAAGGCAGCTTGCCTCCCCTGATGTTAATTACAATGGTTTATGTATTGAATATGCTGATGTTACTGTTCCTTTTGAATTGAAATTTGGTTTAATACACTTGTTGCCAAAGTTCAATGGTCTTGCAGGTGAGGATCCGCACAAGCATTTGAAGGAGTTTTGGGTTGTCTGTTCCACACCATTGAGACCTGAAGGTATCACTGAAGATCATGTCAAGCTGAGAGCCTTCCTGTTCTCATTATAGGGTGCTGCCAAGGACTGGCTCTACAATCTTGAGCCAAACTCTATTACAACCTGGGCTGATTTGAAGAAGGTCTTCCTAGAAAAATATTTCCCTGCCTCCAGAGCTACTTCGATCAGAAAAGAAATATGTGGTATTAGGCAGGGCAATGAGACATTGGCTGAGTATTAGGAGAGATTTAAACAGCTAGTTTCCAGTTGCCCTCAACACCAAATCACCGAACAACTCCTCATCCAGTATTTCTATGAAGGCTTACAACCAATGGACAGGAACATGTTAGATGCTGCAAGTGGTGGAGCGCTTGTTGACAAGACCCCAGCTGCTGCCAGAAGTTTGATTGAGAATATGGCACTCAATTCTCAACAATTCTCAACTAGAAACAATGCTGTGAATCAAACAAAGGGTGTCAACGAAATTCAGGCTTCCTCCTCCGCAAAAGCTTTCGAAACTAGAATTGAAACAAGAATCGATGAGCTTACCTCGTTGGTGAAACAGTTGGTAGTTAACAAATCTCAATCGCAGGTTGCAGCCGCTTCTGCCCCATAAGCCACGCCTTCACTAGATGACCTTGTCAAACAAATGTCTATAATGGCATCAAGTAGCATCCAATACCAACAAAAGACAGATGCTAGCATTCAAAACTTGACAACACAGGTGGGACAAATAGCTAATGCAATAGGCCAATTGCAAGCTCAAGGCTCCGGTCATCTTCCTGCACAAACAGTACCGAATCCAAACGTTAGTGCAATTACATTGAGATCCGGAAGAGTGGCAGAACTAGCATCAGAGAAAACAAAGAAGCAAGCCGATGCACATGCTCCTGAACCTGAATCTGTTGAACCTGAAACTGAAAAAGAAAAAGAAAGAGTTTATGTACCACCAATTCCTTTTCCTCAGAGGGTGCAGAAAAATAAAAAGATGTCAGTTGAGGAAGACAGAGAAATTCTGGATACATTCAGAAAAGTGGCAGTCAACATTCCTCTTCTTGATGCAATTAAGAAGATTCCCAAATATGCGAAGTTCCTGAAAGATTTATGCACCAACAGGAGGAAGGTGAAGGTGAACGAAAATGACAGAGTCAGGTTGGGGAGACATGTTTCCTCTTTCATTCATCCTAGCTCATCAGCTAATGTCTCAGTTCTGGGTCAGGCCTTACTAGAAAAATGCGATGATCCAGGAGTTTTTGCCATCCCTTGTTCCATTGGGGATAGTAAATTTGAAAATTGTATTTTTGATCTTGGTGCAGGTATTAATGTTATACCTACTTCTATTTATAATAAACTTGATCTTGGTCCCTTGCAGCCTACAGGTTTGATCGTGCAACTAGCAAACAAAAGCAATGCCCGCCCTGCTGGAAAGGTAGAAGATGTCCTGGTCCAAGTCAATGACTTAATTTTCCCTGCAGATTTCTACGTTTTAGACATGGAGGGAGAAACCAAGTCCAGCAAGGCACCCATCATTCTAGGCAGACCGTTCATGAGAACGGCAAGAACAAAGGTTGATGTTTATGATGGCACAATGTCCATGGAGTTTGGTGACATTGTCGTCAAGTTTAACATTTTTGATGCCATGAAACAGCCTTTGGAGGAACATTCTGTTTTTTGTATGGACTAGGTTTCTGAGTTAGTTGATGAGACCTGTCCTGAATTCTTTTCTGCAGATTTTCCTTCATTATCCGATTTTAGTGATACCTACTTGTGTGACTCATGTACTGACACTAACATTTGCTCTGTTTGTGCGGTTGAGGTTCTTGATGCTCCGGCTGTTCCAACTAAACCATCCATAGAACAGCCACCTTCCCTGGAGCTTAAACCACTGCCCGAAAATCTAAAATATGCATATCTAGAGAAAAATGACAAACTACCTGTGATTATTTCTTCTAACCTTGACTGTGAACAGGAGGAAAAACTTTTGCAGGTTTTGAAACAGCATAAGAAGGTGTTGGAACAAAATTATGATTTTGTATCTCCTTAATTGATTTTGATGATAACAATGTATTTAAGGTTAAATTGGAGTACTAATAATTTAATTCAGTGTGCAGGATTAAAAGTTAAAATTTGCGTACTAAAGAACCTTAGAATTTCTGAAGGAATTACTTCTAAGCTCACCAGATCTGAAGCAAGTGAAACTCTGAAGTTATTATCTGAACCTTAGAATTTCTGAAGGAATTACTTCTGAGCTCACCAGATCTGAAGCAAGTAATTCTGAGCCTGTGAAACTCTGAAGTTATTATCTGAACCTTAGAATTTCTGAAGGAATTACTTCTGAGCTCACCAGATCTGAAACAAGTAATTCTGAGCCTATCAAAATCTGAAGAACATCTGAGCTCACCAGATCTGAAACAAGTAATTCTGAGCCTATCAAAATCTGAAGAACATCTGAGCTCACCAGATCTGAAACAAGTAATTCTGAGCCTATCAAAATCTGAAGAACATCTGAGCTCACCAGATCTGAAACAAGTAATTCTGAGCCTATCAAAATCTGAAGGCTCGTCAGATATAAGTGTTAAGCTACATTTGAGAGTACAATTTTATTGAAGACTGTGCCTGACTAAGTCCAAACGCAGAAACCAAGAATGAAAAGGTTTGACCATGGAAAGGTCCTTTTCAAGTCAGGCTTCAGAAACGATTATTTCCTTATTTGGCTTTCACCAAGGTTCAAATATCAAAAGCCAAAAGGAATCTCTCATTTTGTAGTAAACGTTAAGCTCCTAAGCTACTGCAAATCAGAACAGCTAATAAGCTCACTGATCTATACAAAGGAGCGTCTCAATTCTTCAAACGGCTATAATCTTCAACGTTCATTTTATCATCTATAAAAGGAAGAAGATTTGTGAAGAAATGGGAATCAAGACTTAAGCTTCTGAACGTGCTGAAACTCTGTCAAATTCTGAAGCTATCAAACACTTAGAAACTTTGTGATAATTTTCTAAGTTAGTCTTGTAACTGAGTTGTATTTTGTAAACACCTCTGATTGTATATCAAGTGTTAATCTCTTATCTTTATTAACATTAAAACCAGTTAGAAGTCTCTTGCTTTGTGCTTGAGCATTGGAAGTCTCTTGCTTTGTGCTTGAGCATTGGAAGTCTCTTGCTTTGTGCTTGAGCATTGGAAGTCTCTTGCTTTGTGCTTGAGCATTGGAAGTCTCTTGCTTTGTGCTTGAGCAGTTAGAAGTCTCTTGCTTTGTGCTTGAGCATTGGAAGTCTCTTGCTTTGTGCTTGAGCAGTTAGAAGTCTCTTGCTTTGTGCTTGAGCAGTTTGAAGTCTCTTGCTTAGTACTTGAGCATTTGTAATCTGAGTGATTATAGTGAAATCTCTTGTGAAGGACAAGAGGACTGGACTACTCCTGTTAGTGGGAGGAACCAGTATAAAAATTCTGAGCATCTCTCTCTAACCCTATCCTCATATATTGTGTGTGTTATACCTTATCCGCTGCAATTTGTTTTAACTTAGAAAAAGTCTCACACAATTCAACCCCCCCCCCTTCTTGTGTGTTTTTCAACCTTCAATTGGCATCAGAGCTCCGGTCTGTTGCTCTTCACTTAACAGTGAAACAGTAAAAGATCTAGGGGTACTTAGTTGAAAAACATGTCTGGTGTTACCTCTCCTTCTGCTTCCTCTGGACCTGATCACTCTGCTGTTCCACCTCCTCACAACTATGATAGGGAAAGGAACAGTGATAATCACAGAGACAAACCACCTTACTTCAACAGTGATCCTACTACTTTTCCTTTCTGGAAAACCAAGATGTATAGTTACATCATTGGGACCGATGATGAGTTATGGGATATCATTGAAGATGGTATACATTTTGAACACATGGATGATGAAGGTGTTGTAAGAAATACCTACAGAAAGTTCTTTGATGCTGAAAAGAAGAAACAGTATAAGAAGCATCATACTGTTAAGAATATGCTTATTGGTGCAATATCTCATGCTGAGTATTTAAAAATATCCAACAAGTCATGTGCCAAAACTATCTGGGACTCTCTATGTTCCACCTATGAAGGAAATAAGCAAGTCAAAGAAGCTAAGGCAAACTTATTAGTTCATCAATATGAGCTGTTCAGAATGAAGGAAGATGAAGATATTGAAACCATGTATTCAAGGTTTCAAACCCTTGTCTCTGGTCTTCAAGTTCTGAAGAAAAGCTACACTGCATCTGATCACGTGAAGAAAATTCTGAGGAGCTTACCTTCCAAATGGAGACCAAAAGTTACAGCTTTTCAGGAATCCAAGGATTTGGACAATGTGACTCTTGAAGATTTAATAAGCTCACTCAGAAGTCATGAGCTAGAACTTATGTCAGATGAACCTGTCAAGAAGATGAAGTCCTTGGCTCTAAGCTCTGTTCAGACTTCCTCAAAAGCTGCAAAGATCAAAGTGTCTGAACAAGAGGAAGAAACTTCTGATGATATGATGGATGAAAATTCTGAGAATGAAGAAATGGCACTAATGGTTAGAAGGTTTCAGAAATGGAACAAGAAATACAAAAGGTTTCCAAACAAAGGAAACAACTCAAGAAGTTCCTTTTCAAAGGACAAAAAGGAAGAACTGAACAACTGCTATAACTGCAAGAAATCTGGACACTTCATTGCGGACTGTCCAGAAATGTCATCCAAGGACAAAGGAAAGAATAAGAGCTTTGGGAAAGAAAAGTACAAAGAAAAGGTAAGGAAGAGTTTGTTAGCCACTTGGGAGACCATTGAGAATGACTCTGAAGGAGAAGATGATGAAGAAGGCAATCTGGCTTTAATGGCAAGAACTTCTGAAGGTAACAACTCTGATAGAGATTCTGAAGATGACTCAGATGATGAAAATGAGGTATACTCTAACATGACTAAATCTGAATTAATTGATTCTCTTAAGATTGCCGTGAAACATTACTCTCGTATAGTAAGTCAACACAAAATTCTGAAGAATGTTCATGAATCATTGAAAAAGGATGCCAAGATTCTTTATGATGAAAATGAATCGTTAAACATTCGTATTTGTCATGTTGAATCTAACTATGTCTTGGCAGACAAGCTCAATGATGATCATGAAGATGCTCTTCACGAATTTATTCGTTGTACCTTCAATAGGAGTAAAATGGCTTCCATGATTTATCATATGACTCGTAACTATGGTGAAGGCATTGGTTATTCTCGGTTTAAGAACTGGGATAAACCTCTGAAATCATATAGTGAGGATGATACTCCACCTGAATTATTCTCTACCTTTGTTAAAAGTGGTACACTTGATCTGAAGGCATCCAACTCTGAAGGAGGTTCTGAACCTGAACCCAAAGACTCAGAAGTTCCAAGTTCTTCTGAACCTAAAATTTCTGAGTCCAAAAGTTCTCAAGTTAAGGCTCAGAAGTCATCTGAACCTCTGAGAAATCAAGGTAAAGTTACTTCAGATCCTTGCTTGACCTTTGGAACTGTGATATACTCCAGATCAAAATCCAAGAATCAAATTAAGCCTAAACATTCTTGTCAAAGCTTAATTAATTCTAGATCTTGTGTTGATCATAGAAAACAAAGAAGGAATACTATTCAGAAGACTAACTCTAAAGGACCCATCAGAATATGGGTACCAAAATCTGAAATAATGTTTGCTTCAGATGCTCATGCAAGGAAAGGTAAAACAGCAGCCCTGGTACCTGGACAGTGGTTGCTCACGACATATGACGGGAGAAAAGCATATGTTCCAAACCCTAACTCTGAAAGAGGGAGGCTCTGTGGGATTTGGAGGAAAACAAAAAGGGAAGATCATTGGTACAGGTACAGTTGGTAATTCTTCTCTTTCCATTAAAGATGTTTGGTTAGTTGATGGACTTAAACACAATCTATTGAGCATTAGTCAATTTTGTGACAATGGGTGTGTTGTTACATTTAATAAGGAATCATGTACTGTATCAAAAGACTCTGACAAATCTGTAGTATTCAAGGGAATGAGAGTTGGCAATGTTTATAAAGTAAACTTTTCTGATTTGGTTGACCAAAAGATTATATGTCTTTTGTCTCTGAGTGATGAGAAATGGCTATGGCACAAGCGTCTTGGTCATGCTAACTGGAGGTTGATCTCTAAGCTTAGCAAACAAAAGCTTGTTAGTGGTTTGCCTGACATTGATTATCACTCAGATGCACTTTGTGGCTCATGTCAAAAAGGAAAATTTGCTAAGACTTCATTCAAGTCTAAAAACATTGTCTCTACTTCCAGACCCTTAGAATTGCTTCACATTGATCTGTTTGGTCCTGTTTCGACAGCCTCTATCAATGGTAAAAAATATGGATTGGTCATGGTTGATGATTTCAGTAGATGGACTTGGGTGAAATTCCTACGTTCTAAGAGTGAAGCACTTGTGGTGTTCAGTGACTTCTGCACACAAATACAAAGTGAAAAGGATCTTCGGATTCTGAAGGTTAGAAGCGACCATGGGGGAGAGTTCGAAAATGACTCTTTCGAATCTTTCTGCTCAGAGCATGGAGTAATCCATGAATTCTCTTCTCCTAGAACACCACAGCAGAATGGTGTTGTAGAAAGAAAGAATAGATCTTTGCAAGAAATGGCTCGTACCATGATGCTTGAGTCTAACCTAGCTAAGTTCTTGTGGGCAGAAGCCGTGAGTACTGCTTGCTATGTTCAGAATAGAATCTACATCAGACCTATTCTGAACAAAACTGCTTATGAACTGTTCAAAGGAAGAAAACCAAATATTTCTTATTTTCATCAGTTTGGATGTACTTGTTATATTCTAGACAACAAGGTCTATCGAAAGAAATTTGATGCTAGAGCTTATAAGGGTATCTTTATAGGCTACTCTGAACGCTCAAAAGCATACATATTGTATAATTCTGAAACTCACACAGTTGAAGAATCTATACATGTTAGATTTGATGATAAAGAGCCTGACGATAAAATGTCAGAGCAAGCTGAGACTTTTGCAGAATTTCAAGTTTCCTCAAATTCTGAGTGTGAAGATCTCTCCATTGCTGTATATCCATCTGAGACTCAAAATGAAGATATCTCTGAAGGCCTTGAAACTGAAGACCCTTCAGAAACTGAACCCTCTCAGACACCTGCTCCACCTAAGAGTAAATTCAAGTATAGATCATCTCATCCTGAAGAGCTAATTGTTGGTAACAAGGATAGCCCAAGAAAGACCAGATCTGCTTTCAAAGAGGATGAATCCCTAGTTGGGTTAATTTCATTAATTGAACCCACAAACATAGAAGAAGCACTCTCAGATGATGGGTGGATTGTTGCAATGCAAGAAGAACTCAATCAATTTGAAAGAAATGATGTTTGGGATCTGGTACCAAAACCCAAACACAAGAACATTATTGGAACAAAATGGGTATTCAGAAACAAGTCAAATGAAAAGGGAGAAGTTGTCAGAAATAAAGCTAGACTGGTTGCACAAGGTTATAGTCAGCAAGAAGGCATAGATTTCATTGAAACCTTTGCACCAGTAGCAAGACTTGAGGCAATTAGACTTCTCTTGTCCTATGCAGTTAATCATGACATCACTCTATTTCAAATGGATGTTAAGAGTGCATTTCTGAATGGAGTAATTTATGAAGAAGTCTATGTTAAACAACCTCCTGGCTTTGAAGATATAAAGTGTCCTGATCATGTTTACAAATTGAAGAAATCTCTGTATGGTTTGAAACAAGCTCCAAGAGCTTGGTATGAAAGGTTAAGTATATTTCTTCTAGAAAATGGTTTTGAAAAAGGACATGTTGATAACACTCTCTTTAGAAAAACCTTAAAAACTGATATTTTGATTGTTCAGATTTATGTTGATGATATTATCTTTGGTTCAACTAATGCTTCTCTTTGCAAGAATTTCTCTAAGCTTATGCAGGATGAATTTGAAATGAGTATGATGGGAGAACTAACATTCTTCTTGGGAATTCAAATCAATCAAAGAAAAGAAGGAGTATATGTGCATCAAACCAAATACACAAAGGATTTACTGAAGAAATTTGGTCTTGAAGATTGTAAACCAATGTCAACTCCTATGCATCCCTCTAGCTGTCTTCTGAAGGAAGAATCTGAAGGCAAAGTAGATCAGAAATTATACAGAGGTATGATTGGTTCCCTCCTTTATCTCACTGCATCTAGACCAGATATCTTGTTCAGTGTATGCTTGTGTGCTAGATTTCAATCAGATCCTAGAGAGTCTCATCTAACTGCTGTTAAGAGAATCTTTAGATATCTGAAAGGAACCACTAATCTTGGATTACTTTATAAGAAATCCTTAGATTATCAGCTTATTGGATTCTGTGATGCTGACTATGCTGGTGATAAAATTGAAAGGAAGTCCACTAGTGGAAACTGTCAATTTCTAGGTGAAAACCTTATATCATGGGCTAGTAAGAGACAAGCAACTATTGCTCTATCTACAGCAGAAGCAGAGTACATCTCAGCTGCTAAGTGTTGCACGCAATTGCTCTGGATGAAACATCAGTTGGAGGACTATCAGATAAGGATAAGTAGTATACCACTTCTCTGTGATAATACTGCTGCTATCTGTTTGTCTAAGAATCCTATTTTGCATTCAAGAGCTAAACACATTGAGATCAAACATCACTTCATTAGAGACTATGTTCAGAAGGGAGTAATTAAGATTCAATTCATTGATACTGAGCATCAATGGGCTGATATCTTTACCAAACCTCTTGCTATTGATCGTTTCGATTTTATCAAGAAAAATCTGAACATGGTTTTTATTTCTGAATGATATCTCTGAATGCTGTTAACTCTGAATGAATAAACTGGTTCTGAAGGGCCTCAGAAGTTTGGACGGCTCAGAAACTATTATATAGGTTCTGAAGCACTCTCTCATCTGAAGCAATCAGAATTATTTATTATTAAATATGATTTCTTGTGACTCAGATACCTACTCTAAGTGTTAGTTGACCACTCAGTTTCTCTAACTGACAGCTGGCTTCTGAAAACACTACTTATCTGTGTAACTTCCCATCATGTCTAGTAACCGCTGGGTAATGAAGGAGAGCTAATGATGATTTTATTAAAAGTAACTGCCAAGCCCCCATTACGTCACTATCTTGTTTCCCCAATATTTTGAAACTTCCACTATAATCACTTAACTACACACTAGTCACTATCACTTCTCACGTTTTCAATATTTTGAAACTTCCACTATAACCATTTCTGACACTCCTAAATCCCCTCAGAAATCTCCTATTAAAGATTCTGAGTCTACCCCAATAGCAATGGACGTAGACCAATCTGAACCCTCAAATGTTCAAAATTCTGAAGTCCCTGCTGAATCCCAAACTGAACCCTTTCAGACTTCATCTCCTAAGCCAACCACTTCTGAACCAAACCCCTCATCCATTCAAACCACTCCACCTTTTCCTGGAACTGATTCAGATCTTGAAGAAACTCGTCTTCATTCTGAAACAATTCCCTGTTTCACCATGGTACTTAACAATTCCCTTTTACCGTTGAATGCATTTACTGCTGGTGGTTGTTTGCTGTGTGCATTTACTACCCTGTAACTTGTGCTTTGACTGACCCGTTTTTGATAATGACAAAGGGGGAGAAAATATTATTTCATTTCCTATGGCAGTGAAATTATTTCTGAAGCTCTAAAGATCACATTTTCTGAACTCTACTCTTGTTAAGTTATATTAAAGTCTTTTAAACTTTTAATGAGGGGGAGTAATAAATTTTGTCCAACATAAATTCATATAATATAAGATACGCTTGCAAACCATATCTTATATTTGTCAATCTGAAGAAATAGAGCTTGCAAACCTCTAATTCTGAAGGTAGAATATATGAAATTATATTTGACATTAAATATTACTCTTAGACTGTTTTATATTTATCATTGATAAACTTTTGAAGCTTATCAGACTCAGGGGGAGCTTGCAAACCTCAGAACCTGAAGTCAAGATGTTAAATAAAAACAACAACAATTGATTTTAAATACATATAGTTGTCATCATCAAAAAGGGGGAGATTGTTGGAACAAAATTATGATTTTGTATCTCCTTAATTGATTTTGATGATAACAATGTATTTAAGGTTAAATTGGAGTACTAATAATTTAATTCAGTGTGCAGGATTAAAAGTTAAAATTTGCGTACTAAAGAACCTTAGAATTTCTGAAGGAATTACTTCTAAGCTCACCAGATCTGAAGCAAGTGAAACTCTGAAGTTATTATCTGAACCTTAGAATTTCTGAAGGAATTACTTCTGAGCTCACCAGATCTGAAGCAAGTAATTCTGAGCCTGTGAAACTCTGAAGTTATTATCTGAACCTTAGAATTTCTGAAGGAATTACTTCTGAGCTCACCAGATCTGAAACAAGTAATTCTGAGCCTATCAAAATCTGAAGAACATCTGAGCTCACCAGATCTGAAACAAGTAATTCTGAGCCTATCAAAATCTGAAGAACATCTGAGCTCACCAGATCTGAAACAAGTAATTCTGAGCCTATCAAAATCTGAAGAACATCTGAGCTCACCAGATCTGAAACAAGTAATTCTGAGCCTATCAAAATCTGAAGGCTCGTCAGATATAAGTGTTAAGCTACATTTGAGAGTACAATTTTATTGAAGACTGTGCCTGACTAAGTCCAAACGCAGAAACCAAGAATGAAAAGGTTTGACCATGGAAAGGTCCTTTTCAAGTCAGGCTTCAGAAACGATTATTTCCTTATTTGGCTTTCACCAAGGTTCAAATATCAAAAGCCAAAAGGAATCTCTCATTTTGTAGTAAACGTTAAGCTCCTAAGCTACTGCAAATCAGAACAGCTAATAAGCTCACTGATCTATACAAAGGAGCGTCTCAATTCTTCAAACGGCTATAATCTTCAACGTTCATTTTATCATCTATAAAAGGAAGAAGATTTGTGAAGAAATGGGAATCAAGACTTAAGCTTCTGAACGTGCTGAAACTCTGTCAAATTCTGAAGCTATCAAACACTTAGAAACTTTGTGATAATTTTCTAAGTTAGTCTTGTAACTGAGTTGTATTTTGTAAACACCTCTGATTGTATATCAAGTGTTAATCTCTTATCTTTATTAACATTAAAACCAGTTAGAAGTCTCTTGCTTTGTGCTTGAGCATTGGAAGTCTCTTGCTTTGTGCTTGAGCATTGGAAGTCTCTTGCTTTGTGCTTGAGCATTGGAAGTCTCTTGCTTTGTGCTTGAGCATTGGAAGTCTCTTGCTTTGTGCTTGAGCAGTTAGAAGTCTCTTGCTTTGTGCTTGAGCATTGGAAGTCTCTTGCTTTGTGCTTGAGCAGTTAGAAGTCTCTTGCTTTGTGCTTGAGCAGTTTGAAGTCTCTTGCTTAGTGCTTGAGCATTTGTAATCTGAGTGATTATAGTGAAATCTCTTGTGAAGGACAAGAGGACTGGACTACTCCTGTTAGTGGGAGGAACCAGTATAAAAATTCTGAGCATCTCTCTCTAACCCTATCCTCATATATTGTGTGTGTTATACCTTATCCGCTGCAATTTGTTTTAACTTAGAAAAAGTCTCACACAATTCAACCCCCCCCCTTCTTGTGTGTTTTTCAACCTTCAGAAGGCAATCGGATGGACTTTGGCTGACATACCGGGCATCAGCCCTACTATGTGCATGCACCGGATTCTCCTTGAAGAGGGAGCCAAGGTGGTGAGACAGCCCCAAAGGCGACTCAACCCCTTGATTCTTGATGTTGTGAAGAAAGAGGTAACTAAATTGTTACAAGCAGGTATCATTTATCCTATATCGGACAGTAGTTGGGTAAGTCCCGTGCAAGTTGTACCCAAGAAATCTGGACTCACTGTGGTGAAAAATGAAAAAAATGAACTTGTACCCACTAGAGTCCAGAACAGTTGGAGAGTTTGTATCGATTACAGGAGATTGAACCAGGCAACTAGGAAGGATCACTTTCCTTTACCGTTCATTGATCAGATGCTTGAACGGTTGGCGGGTAAATCACATTATTATTTTCTTGATGGTTTTTCAGGTTACTTTCAGATTCATATTGCACCTGAAGATCAAGACAAAACCACTTTCACGTGTCCTTTCGGCACATTTGCTTACAGGAGAATGCCTTTTGGACTTTGCAATGCACCTGGCACATTCCAGCGATGCATGCTTAGTATTTTCTCTGATTTTATTGAAAACTGCATGGAAGTGTTCATGGATGATTTCACTGTTTATGGCACTTCCTTTGATGCATGTTTGACTAGTTTGAACTTAGTTTTGGCAAGATGCATTGAAACTGACCTTGTTTTGAATTTTGAAAAGTGCCATTTTATGGTTGAGCAGGGAATTGTTCTTGGTCACATAATTTCTGAAAAAGGAATTTCTGTTGACCCTGCTAAAATTGATGTGATTTCTACACTGCCTTACCCTATTTGCGTTCGCGAGATTCGTTCTTTCCTTGGTCATGCAAGTTTTTACAGGCGCTTCATTAAGGACTTCAGTAAGATAGCCCTTCCGCTGTCAAATTTGCTGAAGTCTGATGTGGTTTTCAAATTTGATGATAGCTGCAAAAAGGCCTTTGATTTCTTGAAAAAAGCATTGACTTCTGCTCCCATTATCCAGCCTCCTGACTGGAACCTACCTTTTGAAATCATGTGTGATGCATCCAATTATGCAGTGGGAGCAGTTCTTGCACAAAGAGTTGACAAGGCTGCACATGTTATCTATTATGCTTCTAGGACTTTAGATTCTGCACAGTCAAATTATACCACCACTGAAAAGGAACTTCTAGCCATTGTTTTTGCTCTTGATAAATTCAGATCATATTTGCTATGTTCCAAGGTTATTGTTTTTACTGACCATTCAGCTTTAAGGTACCTATTGAAGAAACCCGAAGCAAAACCGAGGCTGATTCGGTGGATGTTGTTGCTCCAAGAGTTTAATATGGAAATTAAAGATAAAAGTGGTGCCGAAAATTTAGTGGCCGACCACTTGAGTAGGATTGAGCGTGATGGGGATCCCTTTCCCATTCAAGATGACTTTCCTGATGAGCAGTTGCTAGTTTTACACGGGATAACACCCTGGTTTGCTGACATTGTTAATTATCTTGTTGCTGGTGTTTTTCCTGCAGGTGTATCTAGGACCCAAATGCATAAATTGAGGAGTGATGGAAAGTACTATGTGTGGGATGACCCATACCTTTGGAAGTTTGGTAATGATCAGGTTATTCGGAGATGTGTCCCCGACCATGAGATTGAACCCATTTTGCTTCACTCTCACGCTTCTCCAGTTGGAGGACACTTTGGTCCTCAAAGAACCGCGAGAAAAGTACTAGACTCCGGTTTTTATTGGCCCACTATCTTTAAAGATGCTTATGAGACTTATCGCACTTGTAAAGAGTGCCAATTTGCAGGTACAGCTATCACTCGTAAGAGTGAAATGCCTCAGCAGTGTATGCTCTTCTGCGAGGTCTTTGATGTCTGGGGAATTGACTTCATGGGCCCCTTCCCTATGTCATTTGGATTTCTTTACATACTACTTGCTGTTGATTATGTTTCAAAGTGGGTTGAAGCCATCCCCACTAGGACTAATGATTCAAAAGTTGTTGCAGAGTTTGTCAGGTCAAATATTTTTTGCAGGTTTGGCATACCCCGAGCTATCATAAGTGACCAAGGCACTCACTTCTGTAACCGCACCATGGAGGCTCTACTCCGAAAGTATGGAGTTGTTCACAGAGTCTCTACTGCATATCATCCCCAAACTAATGGTCAAGCTGAGGTCTCAAATAGGGAGATAAAGCAGATTTTAGAGAAAATGGTGCAACCAAACAGGAAGGACTGAAGCCTCCGTCTAGAAGACGCACTTTGGGCCCAAAGAACAGCTTTCAAGACACCCATAGGGATGTCTCCTTATCGCCTTGTGTTTGGTAAGGCGTGTCATCTTCCTGTAGAGATTGAACACCGCGCTTATTGGGCGGTGAAAAGCTGTAACATGGAAATACAGGAAGCAGGTAAAGAAAGAAAACTCCAATTAGAGCAGCTTGAGGAGCTGAGGCTTGAGGCCTATGAAAGCTCCAGAATTTACAAGGAGAAAACTAAACTCTTCCATGATAAAATGATTTCCAGGAAGGAGTTCTCTGTGGGCCAACAGGTTTTATTGTTTAACTCCCGCCTTAAGCTAATGGCTGGGAAACTTCGATCCAAATGGATTGGCCCTTTTGTGATCACTAATATTTTTCCTCATGGTGCAGTAGAGATTCAAAGTGCAGGTACTGGCAAGGTTTTCAAAGTAAATGGACAGCGGCTGAAGTTGTTCAACGGCAATTCTATGCCTGTTGAAGCACCTGTTGAAGAGCTCGCCTTGGACGAGCCTTCCTACACCCCACCTGCTACCCCTTAGCCCTCGGGTGTGTTCCTTCCTTTACTCTCACTTTCTGTTAATTCTGACATTGCGGACACTGTCTGATTTAAGTGTGGGGGAGGGACATTTTACTTTATGTTATGTTTACTTTAAAAAAAAACTAATAAAGGTCACGAGTAGTCACATGTTCTAAGGCTAAGAGCAAATAGTTGTAAGGTTAGTGAAATCTTTGGAAATTCTTGTTTTGATACTTGACATGATAGTCTTTGCACAATAATGCACAACTGCTTGAACACACTCCCTGAGCGGAATAGCGCTAATCCTTGCTTGGCATAGATAGGGCTTCTCTGATCTGATCAAACTCCACATCCGATATGCCGCCATTCCTCAAGGCGGCGTGTCTTTGACGGACCATGCAAGACTCCTCTGGTCGAAATCCTAATGTCCCATCGATAGTGGCCGGGACAAAACTAACCTCAACCCCCCGGACATAAGACCTGTAATCAGTCCCTCCATACACAATAACATTGGCATAGAACTCCTCTACCTGAGTAATGTTGCATTCCCCCATCATGCTGTTGAAGGGCATCCATCTATACCCCATAGTTATCTCCCTTGCCTGTGGGAGCAGATCAAACACAAAAAAATCGATCCCGATCTCTTGAACCAACCCCTTATCCTTAATGGTATCAAAGTGCCTCCTAGCGGCACTGCTGAGAAAACGAGGGGGTGAAAAAGAAGATGCTCCGGTGGCGGGCTTGGATCGTTTTGGTGCCATGGTAAAAGCTTGAAAAGTTTGGATTTTTATGGATTATGTCCGGTTTAGAAAGTGTAGAAGAAGAAGAACAAATGTGTTTTTAGAGTTGTAAAGGTATTTTGGACGATTTTGGTTCTCTGGGTAAATTTTGGCAGAGTAACGGCGTGAAAGTTTGAAGTAAAAAGTGAAAATCCGTACCTATATTTATAGGCACGCCCAGCCATCGTAGCACGATGGCATGTATCGTGCTACGATGGGAATTCGTTGCAGCGTTTTTGAAATTTTTTCCGTTGCCATTGTATCACGATGGGATGTACCGTGATACGATGGCAATCCATTTTATTTGAAAAACATATCTGTTTCAATCGTAGTATGATACGATATATCGTGTTACGATGGATACCTGTTTGTGCAATGAATTCTCTGGACGTAGCATCGTAGTACGATGGGATGTATCGTGCTACGATGGCTACTTATTTTTGAAAAATATTTTTATTTGATTTTTCAATCTTTTTGCTTCTTTGAAATTTATTTTTGGTCTTTTATAAAAATGTGATACTTTTTATTTGTTTCCAAAATTAAAATAATGAAAATAATAGAAAGCGATAAATCATACCTTGGATTGCCTCCCAAGCAGCGCTTGTTTAGCGTCTCATTCGCATGTCTCACAATTTCGGCAGTACCATCTCCGCTTCACCACTCCCTCAACTATCCCTGTTGGCGGCTTATTTTTCAATTAGCTTCATAGAGCGTAGTGTTTTCACCCCAAACTTGCATGACTGATCTCCGGGTGACTTCGTGATTGGTTCTCCTGTTTGCAAGCATTCAGTCTTGATGTTTTTTTCTTCTCATGTTATCTTCTCGAATGGTTCCCTTGGTACCAAAACCATTTTCTGTTACAGTCCCTTATTTGCTTCCTGAAATTCTTTATTCTTCGGAAGCCTCTTAGTTCAATGATCTTCCTGATCATTAACCGTTCTTTTGCAGCTTTTATCTTTCACAATTTGCTCAGATTCCTCCCTTGGGAATTTTGGTGAGAATGCTGACTTTAATCAGCTGTTTCCAGCTTCTCCTTCCCTGGGGTACCTGTCTACATGCACTCAACAAATACCTTAGTAGCATGGGAAAATATATTTTTGGTTTTGTTTCATACGTCTTTGTCATCGTGAGAATTCCCAGGTAAGTGAGGTGGATCACTAGGATCGCTTAAATACCTTGACTTTGCCTTAGCCAGAATTTCAAAGATCAAAATTCACAATCATTAACAAAAAAATTTTATTTTTTTATTTTTTTGTATTTTTAAAATTTTTGACAAACTAGAATAATTCTAACAAAGTTTTGTGAACACAATCCCCGGCAGCGGCGCCAAGAACTTGACTACGGTCTGGCAAGTGTACCAGTCTATCGTCGAATACTAATTCACACTCTAGGTGTCTAGAATGAGTTCGTATCCACAATGATCGTGTCAAACCTAGTCAGTGCTATTCTAGTTCGTGAGTTTTTGCATTCGCTTTGGATTTTGGAAAAAAGGTTTTTAATTTAGAAAAATAGCGAGATGCGTTACAGAAAATAAAAGTTTTGATTCAGAAACATAGAGGATAGGTATGGTAGTTGAACTTACTCCCTCCTTCATACTTGGCATAATCGGTGTATAACATAGTTATTCGTATTACTATTAGGTGTCGATTTTATCCTTTGTTTTAGTAGTATACTTACTACTACACTATGTATGCAAAATTTCTCTATGTTTGCAACTAAGGTACCTACGAGAGCATAATCTCGTTGTGTCACATACCCTAATTACTAGACATACATGCACTATGACCATTAACCATCCAATGCCCCTAGATCTTAGTTTCAGGTTGTTCAGCTTCTAATTGTTATGTCGCTAATAGTGCCTGATTCCTCCTCTAATTGCTAAGTTACAACTAGTTCAGGATGTTACCGTCTCTACTCATCTAGTGTTATTTATTACTAGTTCCGGACAAATATTAGAATGAACCCTAATTTATTATTAAAGTGAACCCTAATATTTATTCTAAATGCATTACCGTCTATCCGGCCGGATTCCGAGCAACGTTGTTAAAGCGAGAAAATAAATAACAAAATATACTGAATATCATTTATTATAACTTTGACTCAATTACATGACCCAAGTATTCATCGGGGAGTTCATCGTCTCCACCACAACCTAAGGCATCTATTACAAAAGACTAAACATAATTAAATCAAAAGAACTTAATAAGAAAAGCCTAAAGAAATCATACCTTGCTGAGTTAATTTTCCCGTAAGGGGAGAAAACTATGCCCTTAGAGCTCCTCTGAACCTCTCTTTGAAAAGAAGAGAAAGTTCTTCTATTTCTGAATGAAAAATAATGAGGAATTTGAGCTCTATTTATACTTTTCGTAATGGGCCTCAGCAAGCCATCGTGACACGATAGGTCCATCGTGGCACGATGGAAAGATTCAGTTTAAAAATATAACTCATCATGTGCATTTCATCAGCGTGGTCACCAAGTAATCTCATCGTACTGCGTTGTGCACCATCGTAACACGATGCTAAAATTTTCTTCAAAAATATAATTTCTGATGTCTTGGCGAACAAGCAGCTCTCATCGTGGCACGTTGGGAGCCATCGTGACACGATGAGCTGCTTTCTTCATTTTCTTGGCTTTTTCTTGTCTTTTGCGTGTCTTCGCTTTGTCTTGATGCTTTTTCTCGATTCTTCAGATTTTTGTTGATATTTGGGCTTGTCTTGGTCAAATTACAACTAATATAACTACCTAAAATACTGCAGAAATTCCTGTCATCATAAACCAAGTAAAAGCATTTTTGGTTAGAGAATTTGGGAAATATTTCATTTTTAGATTTTCATTATTGGCTAAATCTCCTGCTTCAGCCAAATATCTAGCAACATGTTTAACAGTTGACTTACTTGTATCTTGTCATACCCCGTTTTTTGACTTCCCTATCCCTTTCATGTTTCTTTTCTCATTTTAAAGTACTTTGATTTTTATTATTATTATTATTATTATTATTATTATTATTATTATTATTATTATTATTTTATTTTTATTAATTTAAAAAAATGTCAAAAAATAGTATTTTATTCTGTTTACGCTGCAAAACTGTTTCATTTTTAGATAATTAATCACTTAGCTTTTTGAATTTATTTTTTCACCATGTATTTCCAAATGTACCCTTATATTAATATTTACACATAATTTTTTCATTATTCCCATTTTGCCCTTTTCAAAAATTATAATGAAATAGCTTACTTCTTTTGCAAGTAATCTCATTCTTTCCCATCTCTTTATGATTTTGGCTTAAAATCTTATTTCCATTATTTTTATATTTGACAAATATATCCAAAATAATTTAATTTCAATTTAATTTTTATCTTATTTTATTTTATTTATATTATTATCATATTTAATTTCAAAAAATAGATTTCTTCCATCACAAGTAATCTTTTTTATTCAAACTTTTTTTTCACTTATTTTCAATTTAGTTCCTACATCTCATAAACCTCAAAAGAGGACATTTTTACCCTTTATCAAATTACATCTCCTTTGTCTGCTCTAGGCAGAGAGCCAGATGTTTCAGCAACCTCCTTCATCTTTGGTAACACAATGTCTGAGACATGTGTACCAGCAAAGAGCTTGTAGTCAAAACTCAGGATTTGCGGCTTCTTAGTTGGAACTTCATCAGAGTATAGGATGTTTGGGTACTGCCTTAAGATCATTCTAGTTATCAGACAAGGGAATGCTATTGGTAGCTTCACTGCATATGTCTCATCATGCTTCATGGTCTGATTGAAGACATGATCACCAAATTTGAGCTTTCTCTTTGTTCCTATGAGATAGATCATCTTTGCAAGCATAGGAGTGATCCTAGAGCCATGGTTGGTTGGTGCCCAGTTTGCAGCTCCAATCCTATCTAGGATAACATACTTCACACTAAGACAACCTGTAGATAATAACCCTTTCTTAGGCCATTCATTCACTTGGCCTCCAGTTATCTCTTAGGTTATCTCTTGGAGGAGATCAGCTTCATCAGTTTCAGTCAATGGATTTCTTCCAAGATATTCATTGATGGTTGTAGGAGAGAACTTTACATCTTTTCCTCTTACTCTGACTTTCCTGAATACTTCACCACCTTCACTACAGGCACTTGTGATGTTAACTATGAACTCCTTCACAAGCATCTCATAGCAATTTCCAAGGTCCTTGACAGTCTTCATCAGTTTAGCAGCTTCTAAGAGTTCAACAATTTCTTTGCACTCTAGAGCTTCTTGATTAAGCTCTCTTTCTTGTGCTACTCTTCTTTGGTGGACAAACCTCCACCTTTGAGCACTTTCTTCAGAATGGAAGGAAACCCTATCCATTGGAGCTGGAGGAATGTTTGCAGGAATTTTTCTTCCACCAATTCTTTTCTTCCCTGAGGTCATGATGTCTAGGACATCTGGTTCGACATCAGTGTCAGATTCACTGATAGCAACAACCTGTTTCTTCTTCTTTGAGCTTTTCTCTCCAGTAGCTTTCTTCTCAGCTTTTCTCTTCCCTTTCTTTGTGGTGACAGGAGTCTCCACTTGGTTGGATGTGTACGTCTTAGCCTTGTTCTTGACAGAATGCTGATTCGTACTCCTTCACTTTCATCAGAACTTTCTTCAAATCTTTGTTGAGGCTGACTTCCCTTCTTCATTCCTTGAAGAACCTTGGACAGGAGGACCTCATCTTCATCTTCTAGTTCATCTTGCTCTTGATCTTGAACTTTTCTTGTTCAGGAGTTGGAGCGAGACCAGATGTCGCATTTGGTTTGACATCATGTGCTGGAGCCTCTTCTGAGGGCATAGTTTGATCCAAGTTAGAATCAACTCCTTCTTCTTGAGTTTCTGATGGAATTGTTGATGGTTTCTGATGGAGGAACTTCATTAGCTGGAGGAGATATCTGCTCAGCAACCTTGACTTGATGTTCATCAATTGATGCTTCATCAGATGGTTTGACACATGTTACTTCTGAAATCTTCTGAAATCTTTTGTGATTCTTGATTCTCAGAAAGTTGACATTCATGATTTGTAGACTCTTGTTCCTGAATTTTGTCATTCCCAGTTGCATGAGCTTTCGTCTTTTTAGGGTTCCTCTTCTTCTTTGAACCTCTGGATTTCATCTTCTTGATTGCGCCTTATGTTGGAGGAATCATGTTGATTGGTACAACGTTGGTGATAACCCCTTGTTGATCAACGCATAGGTCTTCAACCCTAGGCATTTGAGAGGATGCCTCGTTTGTTGTTGTCTTTGAATCATCTTGGTTCGAGTTGTTGTTTTGAGATGATTGTTGAGACATTGTTGAAGAGAGTTCTTTTGAGAAGAATGAGTTTCTAAGTTTGGAGAAAGATGCCTGACAAGATGTTGAGACGTTTGGTAGTGTCACATATGAGGTCTTAGTAGACTTTTATAGATTGATGGAGAACTTAAGGCTACCTCTTTTTACGTGTAGATGTTTAATGTTTCTTTACTCTACACGTTACCTCTATAATGCCTATGACACGTTTTTGAGCGTGTGAATACCCAGAGGCACACTAACGCTCCCAACCAAAATCTCTTCAGCTTCTTGTCCATTGTACAGATGTTGGGACATCTGGTGGGACATCTTGTCAACTTCTTCCTTGGCAGACAAGCAAGCTATTTTTTGGACCATTGTTGTGAGGTGTCCAAGTATAGCATTTATCACTTGACTTTATCCCTTTCATCACTACCTCTTGATCATTAGCAATGGTGCATTCATGATTGTTGAAGTGCACTTTTAGTCCTTGTTCACATAGCTGGCTAATGCTAATCAAGTTTGCAGTGAGACCTTCTACCAGTAGAACATCATCTAGGCATGGAGTGTGTGGACTAGATAGTTTTCCAATGCCTATGACTCTACCTTTAACTCCATCACCAAAAGTAACACTTCCTTTTGAATGAGACCTTAATTCTCTAAGGTATCTCTCATCTCCAGTCATGTGTTTAGAACATCCACTATCAAAATACCAATTTTTATGTGGAGATATTCTTAGAGGAGTATGAGCCTTTTGAGGTGGTATTGGCTTACATACTTTAGTCAGAACTTCCTTGTGTTTCACCCTTTGAGGTAGGATCTTCTTTTTGTTTTGACTTGGTGACTTAGGCTTCTGAGGGTAGCCATGGAGATAGAAGCATTCTGAGATTAGATGTCCAGTTTTTCCACAGTGTTTACATCTTTTCAGTGGTCCCTTGTACTCTTTGTATTGAGGGGACACATGTTGAGCATGATGTTGGGACATGTGGTCTGGCATATGCTTCCTCTGTTGAGCTGGAGGCTGAGACCTTTGTTCAAACCTTTTCTGCTTGTGTTGAGTTAAATGATGTGTCTTTTTCACCTGTTTCCTTTGTCTAGCAGGTTGTTGAGGTTTGGATCTTGTCTTCTTATGCTTGTGCTGAGAATGATGTTGTGACTTGTGGTTTGACATCTGGTCCTGAGAGCTGTTCTTTGGGGAAATTTTCTTCTCAGGAGCCTTGCTGTAGTTGTCATACCCTAACCCCTTCTTGTCACTTGGGTTTCTACCAACAAGAACTTCTTCAAGCATGTCAGTTCCCTTGTTTAACATTCTCACATATTTTGTCATCTCAGTGAGTTTTGAGTTTGACAAGGTAACTTGTTATTTTAAAGTAGCTGTTTATGCTTCTAGTGCCTCCTTTTCTTGAGCAAGTAATGTGACTTGTTCTCTCAAGCTAGTTGTAGAATCCTCTAGTGCTTGCTTCTCTTGAGCTAGTTTCTCCATCTCCTCATCTTGTTTTCTTATGAGTTCACAAGATTGTTCCCATTTAATGGTGAGATTGTTGTATTTCTCATCCAATTCTTCTTGTAGGAGATCTTCATTGCTCTTGCCGCTGCTGGTATCAAATGTTCCAGCGAAGGCTTTATTTGTTGGTTCTTCTTCTTTCTCTTCCTCAGAATCAGATAAAGTAGCTGCCATTCCCTTTTTCTGTTTCTTGAGAAAGTTTGGACATTCTGGTCTGATGTGTCCAAATCCTTCACATTCAAAACATCTTACTTCATTGTTTTGCTCAGAAGTATTCTCCTCCTTGGTCTTGCCCTGTGACTTGATGTTGGACCTCTTGTCTGGGACATTTGTCCTATACTTGGCTTGTAGCTTACTTAAGGCTTTGTTAAAATCCTTTGTAAGGTAAGCTAAAGCATGTGATAACTCATCATCATCTTGGCTTTCCTCAAATTTAAAAGCCAAGTTCTTCATCTTCTTCTCTGGTTTATCATCCAGAGACATCTCAAAGGTTTGTAATGAGCCAATATGTTCATAAACTTTCATTGTGCTCAAGTCTTGTGATTCTTCGATTGCAGTCACCTTCATGTTAAATCTCTTAAGCAGTGATCTAAGGATTTTTCTGGCCAGCTTTTCTTCAGGTATCTTCTCACCTAGGGCAAAGGTTGAATTTGCTATATCTCGTATTCTAGTGTTGAACTCATATATAGTTTCTTCATCCTCCATCCTCAAGTTCTCAAATTTTGTGGTGAGAAGTTGCAGCTTTGGAGGTTCCTTTATGTGCAGTTTGAAGAATTTCCCAGGCTTGCTTGGCTTCAGTACAGGTGTTGATTAACTTGAACATGTTTTCATCAACACCATTGAATATGGCATTGAGTGCTTTAGGGTTGCCACTTGCCTCAGTTTCTTCTTCTGGACTCCAATCTACCACTCCTTTTAAACTTGTGGAGCCATCTGCTGCTGTGATTATTGGATGATTCCACCCAGTGATAATTGCCCTCCATGCTTTTTGATCCATGGATTTGAGAAAGGCAACCATTCTTGCTTTCAAATAATCATAATTTGATCCATCCAAGACTGGTGTCTGTTGATTGATCCTCTCTTATCCATCTTGAACAAAATTTATCTCCCTGGAGCTCACCCAGCAGGTTAGGATGCCTGCTCTGATGCCAATTGAAATTTTGTTCTCTGGCAGGACAGATGTCGTACACAATGTCTAGGACAATGTGTCTCTAGTCCAGATGTCCTAGACAACTGGTTTTGAGAATCACGATTTATTGCAGTACTGAAGTAAACAAAAGCAACAAACAACACCAGTAATTTGTTAACCCAGTTCGGCGCTAAACAGCCCTACTCTGGAGGATACCAATCCAGGAAATGAACACTACTACTCCGAATTAATACTTAATCTTACAACCACACCAAACACCTTTTGGCATGTATGCCTTTTCTCAATCCTAGTAATCTTCTACCCAATGGCTAACTCCCCCTGAATATGAGAACCTACCCAACTCCCTCTAACCATTAATCCCAAGTGACGAAACTTTAAACTTCACAGTTTAAAAGGCAAAGTTGAATGACAACATTCAACGACTCAAGGCTACCAAGTATCAAGAACAATACCAGGAGCTACTAATGCTTTGCACAGTGGGCACAAAGCTTTGGACTCATAATCTTCAGTTATTGTGGGTTGAGTTTTAAGCTCTATGTTGAGTCCTTTATATAGGCGTGCAAGTCTTCGGATAATCTTCAATCTTTCAGATGCACAACAATAAGAATTAGTTTTAAAACAAACTTGTTTTAAAACAAACTCAATAAGATAAAGAATTAATCTTCATCCACAAATTAAATACGAATCCAATCGTATTTAACACTTAGTATTAATAACAAACATTATCATTAATCCTAATCTTAGCTTGTTACTAAAAGATTCGGGCCTTATTCAAATTTAAACAAACACGCGTGCTTAATGGATAAGCATTATCTTTTAAGCTGAACTGGGTCAAGATGTCCTACCCACATGTCTTGGGACATCTTGTTCGACATGTTGCCTTAACATGCTCTGAACCCAGTGACAAGATGTCTAGGACATCTTGTTCAACATGTTGCATCTGCACATCTTCAATATGCACAAGTTGTTTAGACTTAATTACTTTAGCATTGGTGCTTCAGTTAAGTCACTCTGACCAAGTTGTTTTAGCTTTATGATGCAGCCAATCTCAGAAGAACTACACTAATGCTTCATATTCAGCCTCATTATTTGAGCAAAGACCATCTATTTTATACTTAAACTTAGTTGGAACCTTTTCTGGTGAAATAATTAAAATGCCAATTCCAGTTCCATTTTTATGTTTCGATCCATCGAAGTATATAATCCAAGGATTCGTATCAACATAAAGCTGTTTTGTTTCAATTACTGAATGATCAACTTACCAATTCTACTATGCAAGATTGGTTTTAGCAACATATGTTTAATAATATCGAAATGAGAATAAACATAAACTTCAATAGGCTTTATATAATGCTTAAGTTTCATACAAGAGAAGTACATACAAAGACAAAGCTTTTCAATAAAACAATATCTAGTTTCAGCATCATTAAGAACTCTACTTAAATAATAAATAGCTTTCTCAACTCCATTTTCATCCTCTTGAGCAAGCATGCTACCAATGGTTGAATCTGATGTTGAAACGTACAACTTCATAAACTTGTTTCTAATGGGAGGCATTAGAGTTGGAGGATTTGAAAGATAAGCTTTGATGTCATCAAAAGCTTTCTGATTGTCCTCTTTCCACTGGAAAATGTCATCCTTTTTCAATCGAAGTAAAGGAGAAAATGGCTTTGCTTTACCACTTAGGTTTGAAATAAATCTCCTTAGGAAGTTTATCTTCCCCAACAAAGATTGAAGATGTTTCTTTGAAGTTGGAGGTTGTGTCTCCATAATAGCTTTTGTCTTGTTTTGGTTTATTTCAACGCCTTTTTTATGAACCACGAACCCAAGGAAATCGCCTGCACGTACACAAAAAGCACATTTTAGTGGATTCATTTTCAATTCCCATTGCCTCATTCTCTCGAAAGAAGTTCTCAGATGATACAAATGATCATCATAAGTTGAGGATTTCACAACAATGTCATCAATGTATACTTGCATAAAGTTTTCAATGAAATCATGAAATATTAGGTTCATAGCCATTTGATAACTGGCACCAGCATTTTTTAAACCAAAGGGCATTACTACCCATTCATAAGTGCCAAGAGCACCTGGTTATCGAAACGCCATTTTAGGGATATCACCCTCAGCAATGAAAATTTGGTTATATCTTGAATAACCATCTAACATGCTCAAATATTCGAACCCTGCTGCATAATCTACTAACATTTCTGCCACAGACACAGGATATTCATCCTTTGGGGTTGCAGAATTAAAATCCCTAAAGTCTATGCAAACTCTAAGAGTACCATTTTTCTGAATTACTGGTACAATATTTGCTAACCATTCTACATATCTGGCTGTTCGAATGAATTTGCACTTCAGCAGCCTTTCGATTTCGCTTTTGATCTTGGTCATAACTTCAGGAGCAAATCTTCTTGGCAATTGTTTCACTGGCTTTTTGTCCGGTCGAAGAGGCAAACAATGCTCCACCAAACATCTCATTATAGTCCCAAGCGAAACAATCCTTGAATTCCTTAAGCAACCCTATAACTTTACTCCTCAAAACAGGATCAATATTGGTACCGATAAAAATTAGCCTTTTGATAGAATACCTACTGATAAAAATAGGTATTCTTATTGAAGTTTTGTTCTCAACCATTCCATCTTCGCGCCAAATGGTAAGTCTTTGGTGCAAAGTTTAAGGAACTGCCCCCACACCATGTATCCACTCCCTTCCAAGAAGCAGATTGTAATTGGCCTTTGATGGCACAACAATGAAAAGAGTTTGCCTTATAGAACTTCGAATGGCCACATCTACTTGAATGGCTCCCATAGAGTAGAGACTTTTTCCTTCATAATTCGAAAGAGCTATATTGTGGGCATGAAGGTCAGTGTCATATTTCCCAATCTTTTCAAGGAGTGAATGGGGCATTAAGTTCACAGCAGCCCCACCATCTATGAGGATCTTGTTGACACAGACATTATTAACCTTAGCTTTAACAAACAAATGTTTGAGATGATTTTTCATGCCTTCATCTGACTTTTCAAAGACAGCTTTCTGTTCTTCGATACAGCCATTATTCATGACATAGTAACACACTGGCTTGAAGTCAGCCAATTCAGGTTCATCAAACTCTTCCTCCCTATCAGAATAAGACCATTGGTCATACTCCACTAGCAGAATGGATACCATATTTACCAACACATGAAAGTCTGGCTCAGAACCCAATAATCATCTATGGACTCTTGATTTTTACGCTTAACACTAGCCAATTCTTTAAGGTTGGTCTTAGTTTGCCCCATGTAAAATTGTTCATGGAACAATCTTTCGAGTTGAGTCGAAAGATGGATCGAATGTGGGGGAAGAGTAGTAAACCAAGCAAAAGCATTTTTGGTTAGAGAATTTGGGAAATATTTCATTTTTAGATTTTCATTACTGGCTAAATCTCATGCTTCGGCCAAATATCTAGCAACATGTTCAACAGTTGACTCACTTGTATCTCCTGCAAACTTAGTGAATTTTGGGATTTTCCAACCCCTTGGCCATTCTGTTTCCAAAATGTATTCAGTTAAGAGAGACACAAAATTAGGCCTATGCATTCCCATGTTAAGACCATTTTGGGCCATTATGGTTTCGACCATTTGAGCCAAGTTATTATGTTCATCGAAACAATGTTGTTAAACATTCCTAACAACCTCATCTGCATTTTGATCCCTATTAACAATTACTACTCCAGGATTTTGTTCAACAACTTCGTGAAAGTGTGGCATCACTGGAGCCGCTGTGGTTTGTTGTATGGGGTTAAGCTGAACCCCAGAGTTAGTAGTAGTTTGTGCAGGGGCTTGTATACGTAATACAGGCACAGGTTGCTGAGTCAAAACAGGTGGCGCATCAAAAAAGTCTGCCATTCGACTCATTTGGGCCCTTAGCATCTGGTAACTACCGTTAGTAGTTTGAATCAAATGATTCATTACAGTTCCCAATTGGCTAGTTAGCATATTTACCATTTCATGGTTAGTTTCATCCATTAGTTATCTAAGTGACATTACAGTATTGGTAGTTAAGGCCTGAGGAAGAGGCCTATTATTTTGATTGCCTGTAGCAAGGAAAGCAGGAGCGAAACTTCCACTAACCTCCTCTATGATTGCAGGGTGTGAATGTAAGCCATGCATTACTGTTGTAGGCATTCCCCAAGGGGGAATTGTAGGAAAAGTTCTAAAAGAACTTGTTAGTGTTTGTGTGTTGGCTGCTTTTTGGTAAAACAATATGTTACTACAATGTTGGACACAATGTTTCAACATCTGGATACTAATTCAGGATATGCTGAAAGCGCGCCTCTTTAATGCGCTGTTGTCTATTTTTGGAATCCACGCCTTTATTCCAGGATCCTAGCTCGTATGCATGGTCAAAGTATCTCAAGCTTTTATTGCTCTATCGTATCTTCTTTTATGACTAAGGATACTCATGATACCTTGTGTTTATGTGACCTGGATTTTGTTGCTGAAGACTTGAAGCCCAACATGTGCAAAGGCCCATTTCTAGACTTTGTATTTAAGCTACATTGTAAACCTAGCTAGGGTACGTGTGTGTATTGTATTGTGCTAAGTACAGCATTTCTAGGGTTGTCAAGTGTTTTCTGTTGTGAGCCTATCTTGTTACTCATTTACAAGATTAGGACTTAGTTTGATTTGTATTTGTGTTTTACTTCTCCTAAGCTTTTAAGTACGGAGAGAGTTTGTTTCTGAAAGTGTTTTCAAATCTCTATAGTTGTGTCAGTTACAATCACTTGTTCAGTGGTTGAGTAGGAGGTGAGAAGGGTTCTCAATCTTAGGAGTTCCTAAGGTGAAGTTTCATTAGATAGTGTCTAAGTCATAAGTGTAAACATGGGTGTTTGCTGAGAGCTTAGGATTAGAACTATCATAGTGGATTTCTCTCCTGGATTGGTATCCCCCAGACTAGGGCTTGTTTAAGCGCCGAACTGGGTTAACAAAGATATTGTGTCCTTTACTTGTGCCTTGTTTTTATTTTCAAATATTAATGTCTGTTTGTGAATGTTCCAACATTGCATTCAACATCCCTAAGGTTGGAACATTGTATCAAACATCCTACTTCGTACTGGTGGAATTCCAATTGGCATCAGAGCAGGCACCCTGCCTGTTACTAGGGTGAGATCTAGGGAAACTAATTCCTGATACTATGGAGAAGGATGGAGGATTTGTCAACAGACCCCCACTACTTGAAGGTGGGAACTATGACAACTGGAAGTCAAGAATGGCTGCTTTCCTGAAGTCTATTGACTCTCAAGTCTGGAGGGCTGTCTTAACAGGGTGGGAACATCCAGTAATCACTGACAAAGATGGCAACAAAACAGGAGTACAAAGATGTCTTAACAGGAGAACTTGATTGGAGCAAGGAGGAACAAGACTTGTCTACCTACAACTCAAAGGCTATCAATGCACTCTTCAATGGAGTAGATAGAAGTATGTTCAGACTCATAAAAAAATGTGTTGTGGCAAAGGAAGCTTGGGACATTTTAGAAACAGTACATGAAGGTACTTCAAAGGTAAAAATGTCTAGACTCCAATTACTTACCACAAAGTTTGAAGGTTTGAAAATGAAGGAAGAGGAAACTGTTCAAGACTTCTATATGAACATTCTTGACATGGCAAATTCCTTTGATGTGCTGGGTGAAAAGATGACAGATGCAAAGCTGGTGAGAAAGATTCTCAGATCTTTACCGAAGAGGTTTGACATGAAAGTAACTGCTATAGAGGAATCTCATGACATCAACAGCATGAAAGTTGATGAACTGATTGGCTCCTTGGAAACCTTTGAACTGGCTATAAATGAAAGAGGAGAAAAGAAAGGTAAGAGCATTGCCTTCATGTCTAATACAGATGATAATGAGGCTATAGAAGAAGCAAATGAGGATGATGGTTTTGCTGAAGCACTGGCTATGATTGGGAGAAAATTCAAACAGGCTTGGAAGCAAGCTGATGGGAGACAAAGGCCAAATGGGCAAAACATCCGATTCAACATCAACACCCAGTCAGATAAGTTCAAAAGAAACAAGGGTGATGAGAAGCCATCACAATCTAAAGGTGTTCAGTGCCATGAATGTGAGGGTTATGGACACATCAGAACTGAGTGTGCCACTTACCTTAAGAAGCAGAAGAAAAGTCTAGTGGTGTCCTGGTCAGATGAGAGTGATTCTGAAGGTGAAAGTGAGTCAGCTAGACATGTAACTGCTCTAACTGGTGTCTGCAGTTCAGATGTTGAGTCTGAAAATGGAGATCTATCTTATGAGGATCTTCTTGCTACCTACAAAGAGCTGTATGAGAAGGATGTGGAAATCTGCAAGACACTGCATAAACAAAAGAAAACCATTAGCCAACTCATGTCAGAAAGAGATGAAGGACTCAAGAAGATCACTGAGCTAACTGATGAGGTGACACTCTTGAACTCTCAATTGGAGAATACCCTCAAACAAGTAAGAATGCTGAATACAGGTACATAAGTGCTTGATGAAATTCTGGACACTCAAGAACAAAGAAAAGGGAAAGGGATAGGTTTTGACTACAGAAATCTGAACAACAAACAAGCCAGGAAGGTTGAGAAGTTTGTACCTGCTGAGAGTGAATACAATCCCACAACTGGCACTCAGATGTTGAAGCGTCCCGTTCAACATCATGGTTCTTCACCCAGAAGAAGACCTAGAAGGTGGGTGTGTCATCATTGTGGTAAGATAGGTCACATCAGGCCCTACCGCTTTCAACTATACGGCTATCCCAAGTGGTATCATCAAGAGAAAGAAGAAAGAGGTCATCCAAATGCTAAGGTATGGAAACCAAAGGACAAGGAAGTCACTGCCTTGATAGCTCACATTGCACTAAGAGCTTCATCCAAGGATTGCTGGTACTTTGACAGTGGGTGTTTTAGGCATATGACAGGTGCCAGTGAATATCTTGAAGAAGTGAAACCTTATGCTACCAGTTATGTCACCTTTGGAGATGGTGCTAAAGGACAGATTGTTGGAATAGGGAAGCTCAAGAGGGAAGGTCTGCCTAGACTTAATAATGTTCTGTTGGTGAAAGGACTAACTGCTAACCTGGTCAGCATTAGTCAGCTATGTGACCAAGGGCTAAAGGTGAACTTCACGCAAGTTGAATGTGAAGTAACTGATGATCATAACAATGTCCTAATGAAAGGAAGAAGATCCAAGGACAACTGCTATCTGTGGTCATCCCCTGATGATCAAATGAGTCCCTCAACCTGTCTCATGAGTAAGGAAGATGAGGTCAAGATGTGGCACCAAAAGTTGGGACATCTACACTTCAGAGGTATGAAGAAAGCCATCAATGCTGGAGCTATAAGAGGACTGCCAAACTTGAGCATTGAGGAAGGAAAAATATGTGGTGACTGTCAAATAGGGAAGTAGACCAGGATGTCTCATCAGAAGTTGGAACATCAGGTAACATCTAAGGTTCTTGAACTACTACATATTGATCTCATGGGACCTATGCAGGTTGAAAGCATAGGAGGTAGCAGATATGCCTTGGTAGTGGTTGATGATTATTCAAGGTTCACCTGGATAAATTTTATAAGTGAAAAGTCAGATAGTTATGAAGCTCTAAAAAAATCTCTGCCTGCAACTTCAGAGGGAAAAAGACACAGGAATAGTAAGAATAAGATGTGACCATGGTAGGGAGTTTGAAAATGTCAAGGTTGCTGAATTTTGTGAATCTGAAGGAATCAAACTGGAGTTCTCATCACCAATTACTCCTCAACAGAATGGAGTAGTTGAAAGGAAGAATAGAACAATACAAGAGTCAGCTAGAGCTATGCTTCATGCCAAGAAACTCCGCTATCATTTTTAGGCAGAAGCAATGAACACTGCATGTTATGTTCATAACAGAGTGACCTTGAGGAAAGGAACATCTTTCACTCTTTATGAGACGTGGAAAGAAAGAAAGCCAACTGTAAAACACTTCCATATGTTTGGGAGCAAATGCTACATCCTGACTGACAGAGAACAAAGAAGAAAAATGGATCCTAAAAGTGATGAGGGAATCTTTCTTAGATACTCAACAAATAGCAGGGCTTACAGAGTCTACAACTCTAAGACTCAAGTCATGATGGAATCAATCAATGTGGTGATAGATGATCAGTATGAAGAAAAAAATGCGGATGTTGAACAAGATGTTGAAACATCACTAGAAACTGAATCTGGTGAAGCAGTCAAAGCTGATGATGGTGAAGAAACAGTTGACAGAGGCACCTCAACTAACAACAGAGGACCTTCAGTCAGGGTTCAAAAGAATCATCCTCAAGACCTTATCATAGGAGATCCTCAGACTGGAATCACTACTAGAAGATCAAATGAGGTAATTAGCAATTCTTGTTTTGTGTCCTTACTTGAACCAAAGAATGTCAAAGAAGCACTCACTGATGAATGCTGGATAGAAGCAATGCAAGAGGAACTTAATCAGTTCAAAAGGAGTGATGTTTGGGATCTTGTTCCCAGACCTGCAGGGGTAAATGTGATTGGTACCAAATGGGTGTTTAAAAACAAGTCTGATGAAAAGGGAGTGGTCACTAGAAACAAGGCCAGGTTAGTGGCTCAAGGATATACTCAAGTGGAAGGACTTGATTTTGAAGAAACCTTTGCCCCTGTGGCAAGGTTAGAGGCAGTAAGACTACTGCTAGGAGTTGCCTGCATTCTCAAATTTAAAATATTCCAGATGGATGTAAAGAGTGCCTTCTTGAATGGGTATCTACAAGAAGAGGTGTATGTGGAACAGCCCAAGGGATTTGTAGAAACAAATTACCCTGATCATGTGTACAAACTCAAAAAGGCTCTATATGGCTTAAAGCAAGCACCTAGGGCCTGCTATGAAAGGTTGACTCAATTTCTAGTAACACATGGATACAGAAAGGGTGGTTCTGATAAAACCTTATTTGTAAAGGAAGAAGAAGGTAAGCTTATGATAGCTCAGATTTATGTGGATGATATAGTTTTTGGCGGGATGTCGAATCAGATGGTCAAACATTTCATTTCTCATATGCAGTCAGAGTTTGAAATGAGTCTAGTTGGTGAGTTAACATATTTCCTTGGTTTACAAGTCAAACAAATGGAAGACACCATATTCATCTCACAAAGCAAATATGCTAAGAATATAGTGAAGAAGTTTGGACTTGACAGTGCTACACATAAGAGAACACCTGCACCTACACATTTGAAACTAAGCAAGGATGACGGTGGAATATCTGTTGACCAAAGTCAGTACAGGAGTATGATTGGAAGTCTACTGTATCTAACTGCTAGTAGACCTGACATCACATTTGTTGTTGGGGTTTGTGCTAGGTACCAGGCTGATCCAAAAGTTAGCCATCTAGCTCAGGTCAAGAGAATACTGAAGTATGTGAATGGGACAAGTGACTATGGGATATTGTATACACATGGTGAAGACTCAAGGCTGATTGGTTATTGTGATGCAAATTGGGCTAGAAGTGCTGATGTTAGAAAAAGCACCTCTGGTGGTTGCTTCTTCCTTGGTAACAACTTGATCTCATGGTTTAGTAAGAAGCAAAATAGTGTGGCTCTATCTACTGCAGAAGCTGAATATATAGCAGCAGGGAGCTCATGTTCTCAGCTATTGTGGATGAAACAGATGCTTCAAGAATACAATGTTGAACAGGATGTTCTAACATTGTTCTGTGATAATCTTAGTGCCATAAACATATCCAAAAATCCCATTCAACACAGTAGAACCAAACATATTGACATCCGTCATCACTTCATCAGAGATTTGGTTGAAGACAAAATTATAGTGTTGGATCATGTGAGCACAGAAGAACAAATTGCTGATATTTTCACCAAGGCCTTGGATGCAAAACAATTTGAAAATTTGAGGGGCAAGTTGGGAATTTGTTTGCATGAGGAGTTATAGCAATTAAGGAAGGAGCAGCGCGCAACCGCTCTTTGTCTCTCCCATAATTTGCTGCACGATCTCCTAGGTAAATCATATCAAATAACTTCTTTCCTTTTAAAACTAACCTACTACACGTTACTTAGCCCTTTCTCACTACCTCACACTCTCTCAACTTCTCATAACACTAATCCTATTCTTGCCGTCTCTATTCTCTCACTCCCTCACCATCTCGTCAAATACGAACCTTACCACACAACCACCATGTCTTCCGCCAAAAACACCACACCTGTTAATGATCAAGACCAAACCCCTGTCTCTCCAACCTCTGAAACCAATGCTCCCTTGAATGTCAAACCCATTACCATTATTTTACCTGAAGAAATGTCACATGCAACTCCTGCCAAATCCACCTCAAATAACACAAAGAAAGAGGCTTTCTCAAACCCCGGCTCGAAGTTCTTTACCAAACCGAAAAAGGGTCAATGCAAAATCAACCTGAATATGCATGATTTACTAACGAAAGATGATCCTTTCAACCTCAATGCCAAGGTGAATGTTGAATCATCCAGTCAAGTGCAGAAGAACATCAATGTTGAAGCATCACCAAAAACTTCTGACAAGGTTATCCCTTCAGATTCTGAAAAAGGTAATACTGTTGAAACTCTAAGATCTCATGAAAACATAGGGTTAGATGCCTTAAATTCTGCAATAGATCATATGGATGTGGACTCTGTTGTCAAAAGTGCTGCTGAAAAGGGGGTTAATACTGTTCATGAAACCCTTGAGATTCCTACTGGTGTAGAGGATGTTGGACCGGATGTTGGAACATCCTTGGACCAACAACATGTTCAGCCAACTGTGGCTCCTGCTGGTACTGAAAATGATTCTGGCTTTCACACTGCAAATGAGAATGACAATTTGTCAACTCATTCAGTAAGCAATGCTGCTAAGCATGCCACTCCCCAGAAGACTGTTGAGATTGAAACTGATCCAGATGAAACTTCTGTTCACCAAGAGGGTGAAGCTCCTGTTATTGACATAGATGATTTGGAAGATGAAGTTCCTATATCAGAAGCCTTTGGTATTGGTAAAAGGCTAAGAAGTAGTAAAGGGAAGGCTGTTCCTAGTGTGTCTGAAACACCCAAAGCTGCAAAGAAGGGTGTAGGAAAAGGTGTGATGATTGGACCCAAGAAGGGGTTGAGTAAGGTTACTCCCAAGGTATCTGTTTCTAAGGGAAAGAAGAGAAAGGTTGCTGCCTCCAGTGAATCATATGAGGATGTTTCTGAGGATGTGCCAAACATCCAAGTTACCTACTCTAGTGTCAAGAAATCTGCTGCAAAGAGGGTTCCTACTATTGTCAAAGATGTACCCACTGACAAAATCTCCTTCCACAATCCTGCTTATGGCCATAGATGGAAGTTCATATTTCACAGGAGATTGGCCCTGGAAAGAGAATTGGGTGATGATGCCTTGAAAATGACTGAGGTAATTGATCTAATCAAGAATGCTGGGCTGTTGAAAACTATAACTGAGATGGGTGACTGCTATGAACAGTTGGTCAAAGAATTTCTGGTGAACATCCCTGAAGATTGTGATGATCCAGCTAGCTCAGAATTTCAGACTGTTTGGGTGAGAGGAGAAAAGATGAAGTTCTCTCCTGAGGTGATCAACAACTACCTAGGTATTAATGTTGCTGAATGTACTAGTCCTACTGTTTCTGAGAATGAGATTTGCAAAGTGATAACTGCAAATCAGGTGAAGGTCTGGCCTAAAAAGGGGAAAATTTTTGCTGGTAAACTCTCTGTTAAGTATGCTATTCTTAACAGGATTGGGGCTTACAATTGGGTTCCTACAACCCACTCCTCTGATGTGGCTAGTGTGCTTGGAAAAATGATCTATCTCATTGGGACAGGTCACAAAACAAATTTTGGAGACTACATTTTTGAGCAGACTGTGAAGCATGCCAAGAGCTCTGCAGTGAAGCTTCCTATTGCTTTTCCAACACTGCTCTGTGATATCATCTTGGACCAAGTCCCTCAGGTCAAGATTGCATCTGATATTCCTAAAAAGAGGGAATCTCCTCTGTCTCTACACTACAAGCTGTTTGGGAAACATCATGTTCTAGACATTGTTGGAGCATTGGAGCATCTGGGTCTGCAGCACCTGCAGTGGTCATGACTAGGCAGGAGTTTGTGGCTGCACTTAGAGAGACCATCACTGAGATGGATGAAAGGAAGGCTCAGTTTGAACTTGTGCTAAGGAAAAGGTTGAGACTGCACAGGCTAGTGGTGGTAAAGATGCTGCAACAGATGTGGTTGATGGGTCTGATGATGAAAATGCTGATGAAGCCACTGATGCTGAGGCAGAAGATGAGAAGGCTGGAGACTCAAATGCAAGTAGCTCTGAAGACTAGTTTATTGCTCCTTACTGTTTTTTGTGTGCTATTTTTCATTCCTGTTGATTTTCTGGGTTTTTATTATGGGCTCAGCCCTGGATAATTGGTTTTGTTTTGTTTCTCTGCTATGACACCTGGTACTTTTGGCTATTTATTATATGCCCCTGTGGCAAATTTTGTGACTAAAAAGGGGGAGTGATATCTGTGTTATGTTTATATCTGTCTCTGCCTATCTGTATGAATGCATGTTGGATGGGATGTTGAACCATCAGGAAGTCAGGTTGAATTGAGGGGGAGTAAAACTCCTACTGATGATGTGATAAGATTAAGGGGGAGCATTCTCAATGCTTTGAATAATGTTGAAACACTGTCTAATAGATCTAGGTCAAGAATTGGTTGTTTAGCTTCTGCTGATTTTTTTTTGCCTCTGATACAAACCATTGAATATTTCTTCTGTTACATAACTGCCTTATGATTTGTGTGCTTGAGTTGATCTAAGGACTTATGTACTAAATATTCTATTGGCTTGTCTGTATGACCCCAATTTGTTTTAGCCAAAAATTTCGCCAAAGGGGGAGATTGTTAGTGTTTGTGTGTTGGCTGTTTTTTGGTAAAACAATATGTTACTACAATGTTGGACACAATGTTTCAACATCTGGATACTAATTCAGGATATGCTGAAAGCGCGCCTCTTTAATGCGCTGTTGTCTATTTTTGGAATCCACGCCTTTATTCCAGGATCCTAGCTCGTATGCATGGTCAAAGTATCTCAAGCTTTTATTGCTCTATCGTATCTTCTTTTATGACTAAGGATACTCATGATACCTTGTGTTTATGTGACCTGGATTTTGTTGCTGAAGACTTGAAGCCCAACATGTGCAAAGGCCCATTTCTAGACTTTGTATTTAAGCTACATTGTAAACCTAGCTAGGGTACGTGTGTGTATTGTATTGTGCTAAGTACAACATTTCTAGGGTTGTCAAGTGTTTTCTGTTGTGAGCCTATCTTGTTACTCATTTACAAGATTAGGACTTAGTTTGATTTGTATTTGTGTTTTACTTCTCCTAAGCTTTTAAGTACGGAGAGAGTTTGTTTCTGAAAGTGTTTTCAAATCTCTATAGTTGTGTCAGTTACAATCACTTGTTCAGTGGTTGAGTAGGAGGTGAGAAGGGTTCTCAATCTTAGGAGTTCCTAAGGTGAAGTTTCATTAGATAGTGTCTAAGTCATAAGTGTAAACATGGGTGTTTGCTGAGAGCTTAGGATTAGAACTATCATAATGGATTTCTCTCCTGGATTGGTATCCCCCAGACTAGGGCTTGTTTAAGCGCCGAACTGGGTTAACAAAGATATTGTGTCCTTTACTTGTGCCTTGTTTTTATTTTCATATATTATTGTCTGTTTGTGAATGTTCCAACATTGCATTCAACATCCCTAAGGTTGGAACATTGTATCAAACATCCTACTTCGTACTGGTGGAATTCCAGAACTCACTAAGGACATGTTACTATTAGAACGAATCGAAGCAGTTACACCCATAGGCGTGGTAACTGTCGAAATAACCGTTCCAGAAGCGGCTACGCTTTGTGAAGCCATAGTTGAAAATCCACTGGAACCAATATTTGCGTCACTTACTGACGCTTGTGTTTGATTGGTTGAAGATTTAGGCATTCTTGATTTAAATTTTGGTTCTACAAGTGCTTGTTTACCACTACGCAAATGCATACACAATATAACCAAAAATCATTAACCAAACAAAAACAACATTTAAACCTCTGAGAAAGAAAACGTTTTGAAATTTGCAACTTAACAATGAACACAAAAACCTGTCCCACTAGGCGTGGCAATTTGTTTACTGTGATTTTTGGTAAACAATCGCTAGGTTGAAATACTTGCAGGATCAACTAGTAAATCCTAGGACATGTTTTGTGTTGTTAATTTGCTCAGGAGAAATGCAATGTTCATCAATTGAGATTAACGAACATTTAAGGTAAATCACAAAGTTTGTATAAATTCACTCGACGCAAGCAAACTTGCACAAAATACAGTAATAGGAAGCGCTTTTAAAAAGAGTAAATTTGCATTAAAATTGTAAAGAATACAAAATTTTTAAAGATGGTACGCAAGAACATACATTTCCTTTCACTCGTTTCTCTCAGTGCTGGTACTTTGAGTTTCTAGGAATGTGTAAGTAAAATGCGACCCTAAATTCGAAATAACAAACTAATATTTATAGGCAAAGTAAATAACTACTAAAAACTGCTCTAAAGCACTAGCTACTAAGTCTTGACTGCACGTCCCTTGAATTTCGCTTCGCTTCCAACTGCCTTTCAATGGAAATCGAAAGTCTCAAACTCTTGAAATTGGCTAAGTCCACAGAATGCAGAAGTTCACTTCGATTCGAATCGAAGTGCCACGCAATCGAAATGCAAAACCACCTAAAATATTTTGTCATATCATTAATCTTAAACATTTGCATGTACTTTTAAATACATTTTATTTTAATTAAAAATACAAGCTAACAGTCAGTCTCTTAAAGTTTGTGATTTGTTTGTGTTTAGTAGCAGTTTATTTTTGCACATGATTTGGCTTGCGCATATAGTTTATTTTCAGGTTTATCTATGGTTGGGTCAAATTGAAGTATGTGAATCCTAGAATTTTTTGAAATTGTAGTTCTTCTGAGATTGGCTGCATCATAAGGCTAAAACAACTTAGTCAGAATGACTTAACTGAAGCACCAATGCTAAAGTAATTAAGTCTAAACCACTTGTGCATATTGAAGATGTGCAGATGCAACATGTTGAACAAGATATCCTAGACATCTTGTCACTGGGTTCAGAGCATGTTAAGGCAACATGTCGAACAAGATGTCCCAAGACATGTGGGTAGGACATCTTGACCCAGTTCAGCTTAAAAAATAATGTTTATCCATTAAGCAAGCATGTTTGTTTAAATTTGAATAAGGCGCGAATCTTTTAGTAACAAGCTGAGATTAAGATTAATGATAAAGTTTGTTATTAATACTAAGTGTTAAATACGATTGGATTCGTATTTAATTTATGGATAAAGATTAATTCTTTATCTTGTGGAGTTTGTTTTAAAACTAATTCTTATTGGAGTGCATCTGAAAGATCGAAGATTATCTGAAGACCTGCACGCCTATATAAAGGACTCAACATAGAGCTTAAAATAACTGAAGATTGTGAGTCCAAAGCTTTGTGCCCACTGTGCAAAGCTTTAGTAGCTCCTTGTATTGTTCTTGATACTTGGTAGCTTTGAGTTGTTGAATGTTGTCATTCAACTAAGTCTTTTAAACTGTGAAGTTTAAAGTGTCGTCACTTGGGATTAGTGATTAGAGGGAGTTGGGTAGGTTCTCATATTCAGGGGGAGTTAGCCCTTGGGTAGAACATTACTAGGATTGAGAGAAGGCATACATGCCAAAAGGTGTTTGGTGTGGTTGTAAGACTAAGTATTAATTCGGAGTAGTAGTGTTCACTTCCTGGATTGGTATCCCCCAGAGTAGGGCTGTTTAGCGCCGAACTGGTTTAACAAATAACTGGTGTTCTTTATTGCTTTTATTTACTTCAGTACTGCAATAAATCGTGATCCTCATAACAAGTTGTCGAACCTGTGGTCTAAGACATCTGGACTACAGACACATTGTCCTAGACATTGTGTACGACATCTGTCCTGCCAGAGAACAGAATTTCAATTGGCATCAGAGCAGGCACCCTAACCTGCTGGGTGAGCTCCAGGGAGACAAAAACTTGTTCAAGATGGATAGGAATGGAGGATCAATAAATAGACCACCAGTTCTGGATGGATCAAACTATGACTATTGGAAAGCAAGATTGATTGCCTTCATCAAGTCCATGGATCAAAAAGCATGGAGGGCAATTATTACAGGTTGGAATCACCCAGTAGTCTCTGCAAAAGATGGTTCTTCAATATTAAAAGGTGAAGGAGATTGGACCCCAGAAGAGGAGACTGATTCCAATAGCAACTCTAAGGCACTCAATGTTATCTTCAATGGTGTTGATGAAAACATATTTAAACTGATCAACACATGTACAGAAGCCAAGCAAGCCTTGGAAATTCTACAAAAATGCTCATGAAGGAACTTCCAAGGTTAGAATGTCAAAACTACAACTTCTCACCTCAAAATTCGAAAATCTAAGGATGGAGGATGATGAGACCATCTCAGAATTCAACACTAGAGTTCGAGACATAGCAAATTCAAGAGTTGAAGGAGAAACTACCTAGAAAAATCCTTAGATCACTTGAAGAATCACAAGACTTGAGCACGATTAAGGTTGATGAACTCATTGGCTCATTACAAACTTTTGAGATGACCTTTGATGATAGACCTGAAAAGAAACTGAAGAATTTGACCTTCAAATCTGAGGAAAGCCAAAGTGAAGATTGTCTATCAGAAGCAATAGCCCTGTTGACCAAGAAGTTCAACAAATCTGTGAACAGGGTCCGAGCTAAGTTAAGGACCAATGTCCCAGACTAGACGTCCAACAACAAGACACAAGGCATGTCAAAAGATGAAACTAACTCTGAAGAAGAAACAGAGGTACAGTGCTACGAATGTGAAGGTTTTGGGCATATCAGAATACAATGTCCCAACTTTCTCAGAAAACAAAAAAAGGGACTGGCTGCAATTCTCTCTGACTCTGAGGATGAAAGTGAAGATGAAGACACAAACAATGCATTCTCGAGGATATTTGAAACAAGCAGCGATGATAGCTTCAAAAGCTTCATAGACACTGAAGGCAGTGATAATAATGAAGAACTTCTCTACATCTCAAATTACACTACTAAAATAAAAGAATGAGACGAAATCATTGAGAAGCTCATTCAGGAAGGAAAGGAACGAGCATCTCTGATGAAAGAATATAAATTCTTAAAATCTAAACTCATAAGCATGACTGAATCTATGAGTTGCCTAGATTATGAATCTGACCTAGAGGATGAGTTCCTTGAATATGAGAAAATAGTTGAAGACATGATTGGATTAGGATTTGATCATCCCATCAGAAAGGTTGAATCTGCTCCTGAAAAGGTAACTCCTCCTCTACAGAAACCTAAGGACCAGATGTCCAGCCAAATGTCTCAACATCCTGCTCAACACAAAGACAGGATCATAGACCACATATCTCAGCACTATGTTCAGACCAAGAAGGAGATGTCACACCAAATATCTCAACATCCTGCTCAACATACTGACAGGATCATAGACCACACATCTCAGCATTGTGTTCAGACCAAGAAAGAGATGTCAAGCCAAATGTCTCAACATTCTGTTAAGCACAAAAACAGGATCATAGACTACAAGTCTCAACAATCTGTCCAAACAAAAAGGGTAGAAAGGTATACAAATTGTAGCATTCTAATTTTGATTAGATCAAGTTCTCAGAAGTTTAATTATTTGTTCTTATTTATAAAGTTTTATGAAAACGAATTAATAAAGGACAAATATAAGTCTTGTGCACACAAGGAGGTTAGTGGGAGTAATTATCTTAATCCGGTATCATATGTGGATGACATATTAATCATCAAAACATCTTCCTCATACATGTAAGACATGATTAAGGAAATGTCTCTTGATGAAACTTTAGGCGAGACTTCCTAAAGAGTTAGGAATCATAATCTATAGAGATAGATTGTTGATGCAACTTGTCCTTAATCTAAGTACATATGTTGACAAAGTGTTTGGACACTTAATATGCATAAGTTAATGCATGTGTCAAATGGTTTTATTTGTCCAAAGGACAATGTCATGTCTCATTGGATGAGAAAGAAATACATGAAAAGAATCCACATGTTTTGGCAGTTGGATTCATCATGTACACCATATAATATGTACTACACCAGATACACCATATCTTTATGGCATAATTAGTAAGTACCAAGATCGAATCTAGTGTTTGACACTAATTGACCTTCAAGAATATCCCAAGGTACCCTAAAGGAACTAAGGACTATTTCTTGAGATAGGTTGGAATGGAAAAGATCATTGTAAAGAAGTTACAATGATCATAGTTTCCAAATTGATAGATTGTATTGAAATTCCATTTTATGTCAGATATAAACATTATAAGCAATAAAATAATAAGCTTCATAAAGTGTTTATTTCTATTACAAAGGTCAAGTATTTGATTTGGATCGTTTAGCTCAAGATAGAGCTAAAATTATGTTTCCGATGTTGCAGATCTCATTAAACACATTAGAAATGATAATGATTTAATGTTGCAAACAATGGAATAGATCTCACCAACGATTCAGATATACTTAGACACTTCTATATTTCGATAGAGATTGAAAAAGAAACTTGGGAGATATATAAGATACCAACATAGGAAATAGTTCCTTATCCACTAATGTAGCATCTTGCTTAGAAGTTGCTCGATGCTCATGCTAAACCGATAAATGTTAAATGAACATTTGATTGGCTTTAGTGCTAGTGGGAGATTGTTGGAGTAAGCCCTAAAAGCCAATCTATTTTTGATAGTATTTGATTTTGTATTGCGACTTGATTTATATATTTTATATATATAATAAGGCTTTTCTTTATTATGTTTATGTGTTAAAATAATAGAGTCCCTAGAATAGTTAGTTCGTTAAATGGAACGTTAAGTATGACTTAATCGTGAGAATCCATTAACATGAGAACAATATTCTTAAATTATCCGTAGTCAAGCTTTATTGTGAATTGGGATAACATTAAAGCATAGAGACTATTATGTTGATAGACTGATGATCACATCTCACGGATCATGGATAAGTAGTTATCAAGTCTTCACATATATATGAATGTTAAGGGTAACATTTATATCGGATTGACCCACCATGAGAATACTACATAGTATGTTATGAAATGTCATAAGATATTCTCATAGTGATAAGTGGTGTATTTCACCCTTCGACCTGAAACCACTATGGACCCTAGATGTGGACTTAAATTTTTTGTTATCGTTCAAACGTTATCTGTAACAGGATAACCATAACGTCGGCTAATGGGCATTTGACTAATCATGCTGAGGGACATGAATGACCTAGATGGAATTTACCCCTCATACATAAAAGGAGATATGTCTAAGGGTCCAATATTGAACTTAACAAGGGTGACGTACTATGCCTTGTGTTCAATATAGACATAAGGGTAAAAGGGTAATTATACACAAGATATTTATCACGGAAAGGTTTGTCAGATCACATGACATTCTTGTGACTTGAGTAGCAGTGATGTGTTGCTAGATACCGCTCACTGTTTATAATATTAAGATTAATATTATTGCCAACGTTATAAGAACCTACAGGGTCACACACATAAGGACAGTCAAGAAGGGAGAAAATAAGTAAGACTTATTTGGTTGGGGTGTGATTAGTAACAAATGGTTATTGGGCTTGTGAAGACCAATAAACATTTGACTTGAAGACCACACAAGAAACTCTATAAATAGAATCTTGTAGAGTTGAGTTGGTCACTAATTTACACACTCTAAATTTTGGAGAAATAAAAGGTTCTCTAAAATCCTAACCTAATTCCCATATCCTTCATCTTGTAACAGCTAGCACTGAATGTTGAAGGAAGCTGTTCGTGTGGACCGGCTAGAGGTGCTGCGATTTCGTGGCGCTTGTGATCAATTTTCGAGCACAGGATTTGCTATACTAAAGGTAATAGTCTAAACCCTGATCATGTCCATTCACAAGGATCCATTGATGGGAAATTTTGTTAAAATTCCGCTGCGTATTATCTCTGTTTATGATACGATTTCCCTACAGTTTCAACATCCTGTTCAACACAAAAGGAATGGGAACATAGGTCAACTTCACAAGCAGCAAAAGAAACACATACCTAGACCACATCTTAAGAAGCTATACTCCCAAAATATAAGAGCTTTCAATAGATGTGATCACTGTGGTAGGTCTAGGCATGTTATGAAAGAATGCTTCACATCACCTAGGAAGGATGAAAAGAAGATTCTTTCTCAACAAGTTCCAAGAGACTCAAGTCAAGAAAGTATGGAGACCAAAAGAAGGTTCAAAACTAAAGGCTCATACTTGTATCAGGCTATCCTCATATGAAGACTGGTACTTTGACATTGGATGCTCCAAACACATGACTGGAGATTGGAAATACCTTAAGGAATTAAGGCCTTACTCCAAAGGATGTGTTACTTTTGGTGATGGTGCTAAAGGTAGAATCAAAGGTATAGGCAAGCTAAGAGATCCCAGCTTACCATACCTAGACAGGGTTCTACTAATTGAAGGACTCACTACAAATTTGATAAGCATTAGTCAACTATGTGAACAAGGTAGTGATGAAAGGTGTCAAGGCAAGGGACAGGTGCTATAAATGGACTCCTCCCAACAATGGTCCAAAAATAGCTTGCTTGACAGTCAAGGAAGAGAATGACCAGATGTTTACCAGATGTCCCAACATCTGTACACTCGTCAGGAAGTTGAATCACTTCAACCTGAACGTGGAAAAGGAACGCTAGAGTTCCACACGTCCAAAAGCTTGTAGAACATTAAGTGACGGGGTGGCGTGCAGAAAAATTATAACGTTAATCATCATTACTTCTGCACAATAAACAAGGCAACATATTACCTAGTTCCGTCTATAAAAAGCCAACAAGAACATCAATTGTGCTATCACACACGCTTCAACATCTGGTACAACATCTTGCAAACCTTCTCAAAAGTAATCCTTCCTCAAAGAAACTCTGAACAAAGATGAGTCAAGAAATCACAATGAGCTCAAACAACCAAGCAATCAACAAAGGCGAAGGACCTAGTGATACAACTAGGGTTTTAGACATAACCATCAACCAACAAGAGGTTGATCTTGACAAACTAATTGTTTCCACAGGAAAGAGGACAACGACAGGGAAAAAGAGAAGCGGCAAACTGATTGGGCCCTTCACCAATCCAATGCTTGGTGAAGAACCCAAAGAATCGTCTACTCCGAAACTTCAATCGTCACCAAGGAGGGCTAAAGATCAAATTCCTGAGGAATCTTCTTTGAAAGAGGCTACTCAAAACCATAATCTTGAGCCTCAGACAGAGAATGAGAAGAATGGTGAAGATGTCACGACATCCGACCCCAACATCAAGGATGTCGAAATAATTGTCTCAACATCAAAAGACACGACATCTGAAGAACATCCAATGGAAGAAGATCCAAAGGATGCTCAGGAGAAATCCACCTCAGAAGATGAAGAAAAAGGCTCACAATCTCTAGAAGTCATAGAGATTGATGAAGAAACAGAGAGCGAAGAGGTTGCTCCCAGAAGAACTCAATTAGTGGCTGATAAAGTGAAAAGAAACAGAGGTAAGAAGGTGGAGATTCCCAAGTCATTCTTTGAAGAAAGGTCTCAGAAGAGGAAGAGGAAACCAGAGTCCTCAAGTGAATTTGAGGTAGATGTCGAAGACGATGTCCCAGACATCATGTCAAAGAAAAGGAAAGTTGCACCCTCAACACCCTTCCATACTGAAGACAGGGAACAAAGATGGAAGCTAATAGTTCAGAGGAGGATTGCTACTGAAAGGGAGTTAAGCACTGAAGCTCTTTCCTACAGAGAGATTATCACTCTTCTTGAAGAAGCAAAAGTCATGAAGACAGTGATGGGGGTTGGAAGGTGCTACGAGAAGCTTGTGAGAGAGTTCATCACAAATCTCACTAAAGAATGCAATGAGGAGGGCAGTGATGACTATCACAAGGTACATCTAATAGAAAAAAACATTGACTTCTCTCCAACTACAATCAACAAATTTCTAGGAAGGAGTGCTGAATTTGAGAGCAAGAAAATCCTCTCAATGGACAAGGTTGCTGAGGAAATTATTGCTGGTCAAGCTGAAAGTTGGCCCAAGAAAGGACTGTTACCAACATCGAAATTAACAGTCAAGTATGCCATACTCAACAAGATTGGCACAGCTAATTGGGCCCCAACAAATCACAGCTCAGGTATAACTCCAAATCTAGCAAAACTCATATACCTCATTGGAACAGGAAATAAATTGGACTTTGGAAAACATGTCTTCGAACAAACAATGAAGCATGTAGAAACCAGTACTACAAAGCTGCCAATAGCCTTCCCTAGCTTGATTACTGAGATAATTCTTAGTCAATACCCAAGCATCCTACTTCCTGAGGAATTTGAGAGCAAAAGACCTCCACCAATATCATTCAATCGCAAGCTGTTTGCTAAACCACATGTCTCAGACATTGTGTTCAAGGACAAAGAAGCAGTTGAGACCTCTGCTCCACTGGACAAAAGCTCCCAAAACAAGGTACTGGCTGAGCTTATTCATGTGTCTAAGGAGTTGGAAGAGACAATCAAGTCAAGTACGATCAGAAAAACATGTGTGGATCACTTGATCAAACAACTGATGAAGAATCTTGCTGAGAATGAAGGAGCTGCTCAAGCTGAGCAAGAAGAAGAAGAAGAAGAAGAAGATTGAAGAACAGAACCTGGGTAAAAGTAGGAAAATAAGTACTTATGTATTTTTCCTTTATTTCTGTTCATCATCTTGTAAGTTTTGCGGTAAATGTCCTAGACTTTAGAGGCTTTGACATCCGGCACTTATGATAGTGCAACTTTTGTAAGCTATTTTATTTTCTTTAATCGATGAATATTTTTCCTTTAAACCTTTGTCAAATTAAGGTAAAAAGGGGGAGTAATAATTGATGATAAGAACAACTCTTTGGCAAGTAGAATCATTCTCTTGCTTTACGGATGAATATGGCAAGCATTAAAAAAATTAAAAACTAAAAGCTATGCTTATATAAGTGTGTCCAGAGCATAATTAAAATGCTAAAATTGAACCTCTAAAAAGTCTAGTGAGTCTTGATCACTCTGATTAAGTACTTTCCGCTGCAACTCAAGACTTTGGTTCACTAAGTCACTAGGTATCTCATCCCTAGACTTAGAAAATTCATTGTAATGGATCATATGAAGACAAGACTAAGACTGTCTCATACTAGAAAAGGTTCATCACACACTCAAGATTGAAGAAGTCTTGAAAATTGAAGACACAAGTTTCTCAAGATCAAAGACCTTGAATACCTGAAGATTTTAGAACAGAAGATTGCATCAACAGAGATCAATGTGGAGATTGAAGAATTTGAAGGTTGAAGATAGAATAATGCACATTCAACAAAGTGGTTTGTGGTTGTTTTAGCCATAATTTGCCAAAGGGGGAGATTGTAGTTCTTCTGAGATTGGCTGCATCATAAGGCTAAAACAACTTGGTCAGAATGACTTAACTGAAGCACCAATGCTAAAGTAATTAAGTCTAAACCACTTGTGCATATTGAAGATGTGCAGATGCAACATGTTGAACAAGATGTCCTAGACATCTTGTCACTGGGTTCAGAGCATGTTAAGGCAACATGTCGAACAAGATGTCCCAAGACATGTGGGTAGGACATCTTGACCCAGTTCAGCTTAAAAGATAATGCTTATCCATTAAGCACGCGTGTTTGTTTAAATTTGAATAAGGCCCGAATCTTTTAGTAACAAGCTAAGATTAGGATTAATGATAATGTTTGTTATTAATACTAAGTGTTAAATACGATTGGATTCGTATTTAATTTGTGGATGAAGATTAATTCTTTATCTTATTGAGTTTGTTTTAAAACAAGTTTGTTTTAAAACTAATTCTTATTGGACTGCATCTGAAAGATTGAAGATTATCTGAAGACCTGCACGCCTATATAAAGGACTCAACATAGAGCTTAAAACTCAACCCACAATAACTAAAGATTGTGAGTCCAAAGTGTCGTCACTTGGGATTAGTGATTAGAGGGAGTTGGGTAGGTTCTCATATTCAGGGGGAATTAGCCCTTGGGTAGAAGATTACTAGGATTGAGAAAAGGCATACATGCCAAAAGGTGTTTGGTGTGGTTGTAAGATTAAGTATTAATTCGGAGTAGTAGTGTTCACTTCCCGGATTGGTATCCCCCAGAGTAGGGTTGTTTAGCGCCGAACTGGGTTAACAAATAACTGGTGTTCTTTATTGCTTTTATTTACTTCAGTCATGCAATAAATCGTGATCCTCATAATCAGTTGTCGAACCAATTGTCTAAGACATCTGGACTACAGACACATTCTCCTAGACATTGTGTACGACATCTGTCCTGCCAGAGAACAGAATTTCAGAATTACTATGAACGACGGGTTTGGTAATGAAGTTGTGTATCCTATTCCTAGCACAAAACCCAAATTAATTGATTTTTGCTTCGTGAGTCATCTGAAGCAGGCTCTTCATATGCTAATTAGGGTTCAAGTGCTAATTTTTCTTTTTTAGATATTCCGCCAGTTATCCTTCGTAACGAATTGACACAATTGACAACATTTAATGTTACTTCTGATTTATTATTTTTTTGACGGGATTTAATGTTACTTCTATTGTATAGAGCTGTCAAAACGGGCGGCCCAGTCCTAAACGGGCCGGCCCGGACGGGCTTCAGGCTATATCTGGCCGGGCTAAAAAAGCCAGGATGAAATATGGGCTCCAAAAATATGGCCCGAGCCCGGCCCGGTTTTTTTCCTTTATTTTTTTTTATTTTGTCCAATAAAATGTTTAGGAAAAAAACATACATTTATATTATACATAAATATATAGGATTAATAATTCTTGGGTGCTCTGTTTTTTATCATCCATTGCTCACAAGTTTCTCGTGCGCCCTATTTTTACTCATCCGTTACTCACAAGTTTCTCGCGCGCCCTATTTTTACTCATCCACTACCTACGAGTTTCTCGCGCCCCCTATTTTTACTCATCCGCTACCTATGAGTTTTTCAAGCGCCCTATTTTTGCTCATTTCCTACTTAGAAGTTTCTCGCGGCCCCTATTTTTACTCATCCGCCACCTACGAATTTTTCACGTGCCCTATTTTTATTCATTCGCTACTTAGAAGTTTCTCGCGCGCCCTAATTCTACTTATCCGCTACCTACGAGTTTCTCGCGTGCCCTATTTTTACTCATTCGCTACTTAGAAGTTTCCCGCACGCCCTAATTCTACTCATTCGCTACATATGAGTTTCTCGCGCGCCCTATTTTTACTTATCCGCTACTTAAGTAGTAAAAAAATGATAAATTTGATAAAAAAAACACAGTCCTCTACTTAAGTAGGGGATTATATTTGAAAAACTCGTAGGGGATAAAAAACTTTTATAATACAAAGTAAGTTCAAATCATCCAAAACAAATTACTTATATTTATTTTTAATTTTTTATTATAATTTTGTCGGGCTTTCGGGCGGCCCGTGGCCCATTCGGGCTAGCCCATATTTTATCGGGCTTTATCGGGCCGGGCTAAAAAAGGCTCGGATAAAATTTAGACTACAATTTAAAGGCCCAAGCCCGGGAAAAATCCGGGCTATTCGGGCCGGCCCATTCGGGCCGGCCCATTCGGGCTAGCCCATTTTGACGGCTCTAGATGTGTTGGTATGATCATGTATTTATATTTTTTTTATATTTTGTTTGTAAATAGTACTGATATTTTTTATGTTTATTCTGTTTATATCATATAGACTTTGTCATGGATTGAATTCTATCACAAAGCACTACTAAACGACCCTTCTGAGTTAACATTTATTGATTATTGTGGGAACACATACAAAGTCAATTTGAGCTCTGCTGATGTTGAAAATATGAAGTTGACTAAGTTTTCTAGTGGATGAACATATTTTAATTGTATATGCAATGATATTAATGTTTTTTACTATGAATGTCATAAATAAAGTATTCTCTATCAATTGCCTTTATTTATATCTCAATTATTGACTATTTTTTGCATTTTTCTTTATTTTTTTTAGTATTGATCGATCCAATGATTTCAGCTTTTTTTTTTTTTTTAGTTCTATTTGTACCGGCTAATTTAAGTATCAATATAGTCATGTTATGTTATGTTATGTTTTGATTTCATTTTATTTTTTTATTTGCAATTTTAATTATAACTGAAATTTCTGGCACGCTAAGCACGATGTGCGATACGATGTTCTAAGCACCTTAACACTAAGCACGATGTGCGATACGATGTTCTAAGCACCTTAACACTTTTATCACAATATAAAAATAAGCAAATAACTGAAAGCAGGTAAAAGACACGGGATATTTGTTAACCCAGTTCGGTGCTTAAAACAAGCCCTAGTCTGGGGGATACCAATCCAGGAAGGAATATCACTATAGCAGTCCTAGTTGTAAGTTCTCAGCAAACACCACGTTTACAACCCATAACCTAGCAACTACCAATGACTCTTCAACCTAAGAACTCCTAAGTCTGAGATCCCATCTCACTTCCTTGCAACCTTACAAACAGCAAGAATTTCAACAATACAAGAATAACAAAGTTTTGGAGAACACACTCCTAAAAACTACACACTCGTACCTAAAGGCTTAGAGTGCTAAAAACACACAAGGTCCTAACTCCGTACTTCAAAGCTTAGGAGAGGATCACAAAGATTACAACTCAAAGACACACGTTCTAAGCTTGCATCAATGAGACACAAGAAAAGCTCACAGAAATAACACACACGCAAAAACCTAGAAAGCTAGACACGAATACAATAACAGCGTGAACAACCACCAAATTAGGTTTAACACAGTCTTTAAATACTCCAGGCAAAAGTTCTTGATCCAGAATTAAACATGGGCTTGATTTGTTTGACCCAAGCAATTGACCACATTGATTAAAAGAGATTCTTTCCAAAAATATACTTCAAAGAGATTCTTCATAAAAATATTCTTGACAAGGATCTGAAGCATTAAATGATGATCCTCATAATAAGCCAGATAAGGAGCCATGCAAGATTCATGAAAGAGAAACAAACATTTCATAAATGAAAACACGCGCGCGCACACTTCCAAAGGCGTGATACGATGTTGAGTCATCTTATCACACATCCTGCTACAAAGTTTATTTTACCAAAAATGCAACCAATAACCAAAGACTCAACAATAACAATTTATATCGTATATCTATCACTCTGCAACATCCGTGCAATGCACGGGCACGGGTCAAAGTCTAGTTTTAATAAATAAAAGTGGCTCTTTGTATTCCTTGCTTGCATATACTGAACTTGCCAATCAGAAATAAGGCAACCTGATGCCAATTTTTAGTTTGTTTCCTTCCAAGATGATGTTTATAAATGTATAACATGATGAATATCATTTTGGTCTCTATCTTTTTTGCATACTGATGTTCCCCAGGAATACGCAGCCCACCCAATCTGCTATCGCTCTATCAGTCTACCGCCGCATCAACCATGGTTATTTATATGTATGCATATCACCTGGCCTTTTATTTTCATTGTAATGTCTCAGTTTATCTTCACATAGCTTTATTTCATTGATCAAAGTTATTTAAATTGAGCATTTTTAAATCAAATTTGCAATCTTTAGTTTTATTTTTATTTAACTTTCTACTCCTGGTTCTAAAATGTTAGTAATTACTTGGTTCTCATCCCCTCATATTCTTTGATGGTAAATTTATGTCCACATTTATATAGTGACTATCCAATACATTTAAATAGCAATTATTGTTATACGTTGTTATAATGTTTATCCTTTTTTTAATTTGTGCTAAATTTTTGTGGTTCTTGCGCGGGAATTAAGTTTGACCAATGTTTAGACGTATTTTCGTCGCGTACTCAACGAAATTGATTATTATGGGCATTTTCGTCACTTTGAGAGATCTGAGAGTAAACATGGGGGCTTAGATAGCAATTTTCTCTTTTTTATGGTTCATGTATCTCCACAACCTATAGGGCTTATTGAATCAAATTATTTTCAAACATCAACATATATTGAGGTGTCTTTGTCTATTTCTTATTTTGTGCAATAAATAACCATTTTTATGGTTGTGATAAATTTTATTGAATTTAGATGTTTTGCTATCTACCAATTTTTTAAATAGTATCTTTGTTTATAAGATATATTTTCATATAGTGTAGAGGTGCTGTTAGTAATTAGATATAGTGTTTTTCTTCAATGGGCTTCGTTGTTTGAAGAATATAAAGCCCCGTTTATTTAAGACAAGTCTACGGAATTTCAACTTTATTATTTTTTTTTTGACACACAAAAGCTTATATCATTTCATTACTCAATAAAGTCATAATACAAGGAGGTACTAATTCAAACATACAGCGGCGAGACCAAGAAACGGCCGCCCTAGCTAGAGAGTGGGCTACCATATTCGCTTGTCGCTTAACAAACTTTACCATGAAGTTTGGATTACATAACAAAATATTATTAACTTGAGAGATAAGATAATTAAATTTTGAATGGCCATCACGAACGTGTCGAGTTGCATCCACAACATTTTTAGAATTCGACTCAAAAATGACATGAGTAATGCCTCTTTGTTCCATTGCGCGCAAAGCTTCAATCAAGGCTATGGACTCTCCTTCATTTATGGAGCAATTGCCATTTATCCAAGTTGTTTCAGCCACTATAAATCTGCCCAAGTGATCACGTAAACACCAACCCACACTTGTCTTATTCATCTCTTTGTGAAAACTTGCATCCACGTTGCATTTGAGCCATCCATATGGAGGTTTATGCCATACTTCAATATGCTGCTGCGACCCTTTAATTTGTCTTGTAGGCTGCAATGACTGCACCGTGTACCAATCTTCCCATACCTGAAGCGCTTTAAATCCAAGGCAACGACCAGACTCTGCAACATCATTCCATATTTTGTTGTTTCGGTTGTTCCAAAGGGTCCAGACCACTGTAGCAAAGAGGCCAGCCTGCTCCCTGTCATTACCCGAGCATATCGCAAAAATAATGGACTTGGCATCAATTTGTTGCTGTAACCGGGACTGTAAAACATGTTCCAACCCAGCTGTTTGCCACGCCTGTTTACTTGCTTCACAATTGAAAAATACGTGCCAGTCGTCCTCTTCATTATGGTTACAAAGCGGACAGACCACGGGACAAGGAACGTGCTTCTCTTGAAGGCGCATTCTAGTCGGTAATTATTCACTACAACATTTATAGTCTCTAACAACATTTGAAAATTGTTGCCAGAACCGTGAAAATCGTTGCCTAAAAGTATAGGGGACGTTTTTCAAGCGTCTTGTATGCGAGCGTTGCCTATTGTCTAAGGGGTCGCTTTTTTTCACTTTCTGGGGACACTTTTATAACGCGTCGCTAAAACTACATAAAAGGGGACGATTTTCCTTCTATATCTTTGGGGACGTTTTTCACGTGTTGTCATAGCTTGCAACGTTTTCAAAGCATCCCCTAAACTTGGTACAGTAAGAACACTCTTAGGCAACAATTTACAAATGTTGTTAAACCTGGAAACAATTATGAAGTGCTCTCTAAAAATGAAATAGTACCTACACTTGGTAAGTGTGTCTATAAGTTATAAGCCAACAATTTTTAGCTTAAATTATAATCTAAACAAGAATTGCACCAAATATGAATTGCATTGCATCAAACCCAATTGTACTACAAAAAGTGTTAATAAAATCTTCACATTAACTTAAGTACACATATAGTAGACACAAAATGTCTAACTAGGGATGGCAATATACCCATACCCAATGGGTACCCACAAAAAATACCCACAATGGGTAGGGTAAAAATCCGCATTTTGGGTATGGGCTTGGGTATGGGTAATTACCCATAAAATTGAGCGGGTATGGGTGCGGGTGCGGGTACGGGTACCCTTAGTACCCACCCCATATACCCATATAATATATTTTTATTTATTTTAATTATATAATAATATATATAAATCAACTTTAAAAATACAATATTATTATACTATTATACATTTTTAATTAAAAAATTTATTTATAACATATATAATGCAAATATGTCAAAGAGAAATGAACTTTAGCATGACATTACTAATAATTTTGTTTATAATTTTCATGAATCAACATTAAAATCTTTGAAATTTTTTTAATTCTATTAAAATGATATAATATTTTATAATTGATCAATTTATTTTTAGCAAAAATGCGGGTAACGGGTATGGGTATGGGTACTTAGATACCCATAGGGTATGGGCAGGGGGACAAAGATTGTCACCCACGCGGGTATGGGGATGGGTACGGGTAATTTTTCAAACTGCGGGTATGGGGATGAGGACTATAGTACCCTACCCATACCCTACCCATTGCCATCCCTATGTCTAACATTACTTAATATCATAACAAGTTTAATACTTAGAAGTTTAATGCTTAGAAGTCTAGCATTACTTAATACCGCAAAATGTCTAACATTACTCAAATACTTAGAAGTCTAGCAAAATGACCAAATACATAGTTTGTTCAAGTTTAATCCTTAGTGCAAGCCAAAAACAACATTATCCAACTCATTTAAGTTTGTCGAACTCGTCATCGTCTTCATCATCCTCGTCGTCATTGTCCTCTAGAAATTCATCACTTATGCCGTAATCATCACTTGCGTCATCCTCTCGAGAGTCATCGCTTACACCACCGTCCTCTTCATCATCTTCATCACTTACACCGCTGTCCTCTTCATTAATACCTTGCTGCATATATAAGAAAATAAAACAATACAATTAAAGGTCATTAAATAGAATCAGCCAAGACAATTCTTATAAAGTGGCCAGCTCCTATCTCTTCAACAACTGTTAACACATTTGAAGCAAATAAAAGCATAGTCCAGAAAAATCACAAACAACAGACAAATAGCATGACGCACAAACAATACAGAAAAATCAATTCATTAATGCCAATACTAGAAAAATCAATTCAATGCTAATAGTACCACTTCATGATCTGGAGCATGAATTGATGTAGAGGAATACATTTGTGGTCCATTCTCCATTGCATCTCCGTGGGATAATCCTAACAAATCTTCTATCGATTGCATATTGACTTGAGGATTGCAATGTTGCATTAATGTCTTAAAAGCAGTTTGCAATCTATCAATCTTATCTTCAAAATCGTGCCTCAATGTTGAAACCTCTTCACTGTGTGCTTTTTTCAAAGCATTAATCTCTGACTTTCGCTTTAAGGAAGTTTTAGTTACAATTCTCCCATGACAACGCATTCTGCCAGCACGCTCCTTTCCAAAAACAGCTTCAAATGCCTCTGTATCACTTTCCTCATTTTCAGCTATTTCTTGAAGTTGGGACTAGCAAAAATTACAAGTATATATATTAAGTAAACATAATTTACTGTAACGTTAAATTTTGACTTACAATTACTTTTACAGTTTCTACATCCATCTGTTTTCCTTTATTTCCTTTCCGAGTTTCAACAAATATTTCTGATTGAGTGGACTCTCTTCCTTCTTTTGCACGCTGCATAAAACACAAGAATTCCGAAACAAAATACATTAAACAAAATGCATAATAACAGCCCATGAATTCAATTGCCTATTGTAGGAAAGTTACCAATTTTTCACGAGTCAAAGAGAAGTTTTTGGGACCCATTCGATGCACCCACTTTAGTTGAGCTCTGTTTCTAGCATTCTTTTCACTTATTGCCTACATTTTAAGTTGAAGGAACTATTGCATAAAAATCTGAATAGAATAATCATATACATAAAAAGTTGCACAATTCATAAATAATTAATTTAACAATCTTACTTGTATAGGTGCCTTATTCCAATATTCACAAAGGTTCTTAAAATGAGCTTCTGGAACCTTTGGAGGACGATGTTTGAGTCTCTCAGTCATGTTGGAATACTCTAAAAAAATGTTTCCTCTTAATGTCATACTTATATCTTCTCCATGCCTCTCTAACAGTAGCTACAACCCATTTTCGTGCTTCATCCGACAAGATATACTTCCGCTACAAATTCATATAATTAAGATAAAACATGATCAACAATGGCTAAACTAAACCAATCTACAACTATACAGTGATAAAACTAGAAATGTTTTAGTGACAAATCTACATCCAAAACTATACAAATTGAACTCTCTATTTTTCTGATTTTATGTCCTAATAAATCAACAACCATTCATTCTAATTTCTGTGCAAAATACTTTTTCTCTTGATCTCTTTCATTCTAATTTCTAGTTTCATTCTATCAATTCCTTAGTGATACACTTATACTGTCTGTTCTGTTCCACAACTCAACGAAACATAGGCAACAAAATCAGCAAATAAATATCCTAAAAACTGTCCTTAAAGTCGCATTAACAGGTTTGAAAACTCAAAGTTTTTTTCAATAACTAGATATTCAAATTCATACATACACACACCTGATAATATCTCCAGAAACGTCTTTTATTCTTTTTTGGCATTTTTGACCAATTTGTGTAAATTAAAGGACAAAATGTTGAGTTCCTAGCCAATGTTCCCAAGAAAAGGCTGAAGCCAGATACTACTTTTGCAGTTGGCCCAATAGGCTGACCATCCTCATTTAATGTCACTTCTTCTCGCTCTTCCATAGTTCTTGCGTGAATCTTTTGGCAAAAAGTTTTCCCGTGAGTTCTTCTCTTTGATGTTCCTATTTTTAATATAAAGTAATCAGCACAATAAAACAATATAACATGTGTCCTACCAACATATACATAATGCATGAAATATGAAATTGATTACCTTTAACTTCTAAATTTTTGTTTGTCTCTTCATTGGTAGTTTCCTCAACATGTGCAAGAGGCTGATTTTGACTCACTTTAAGAGGCTGACTGGAGCTAGGATGAAAGTTGTTGTCCGGTTTTTCTCCATTGTTTGACTTGCTTGCATCCATGTCCTTTGACTTATGAAGTTCTATATAATCACCAATCAACATTGATGGGCATGTTGGCACCCTCTTTTCCTTTTTAGAACAATTGAGTTTTTGAAATCATTGTGTCCAAAGAAAGATTAGGTTTCTCTGATTTTTTAACATTTGAAGGAATGAGCAGTTTCTTTGCAACTCTTTTTTCGACCTTTGAATTTTCTCTATATTACTCTCCGATAGATTCTCATGAATTCTTTTCTTCAACATTCCTAGTTTCAATGTTATGTCATTAAAAAAATACATTAAAGTAATGTCTTCAAAAGAATATGCAAATTTAAAGCATACACAAAAATTCACTTACCTTGTGCAACTTCTTTGTCTCTAGGTGCAAGAACTTTCATAGTTTTTGTAGCAACGGGTTTATCCAATCTGCCATCAACCTTTGAAACTCCTCCATTGCTTTTAGCTTTCTCATGAGTTCTTTTTTTGTGTGTTTCTGATTTATGTTTCTCTGTTTTCTTTGTAGCATTGTGCTTGTCCAAATTGTTGTCATGAGTTGTTTTTTTCGGTGTTTCTTATTTTAGTGAAAATTCATAAAAAGAAAATATATTAGGAATAATACAAAACATAAATTGTACACATGTAATTTTATAAAACCAAAATCATGAAACAAGAAAATAATTACCATCTACAACTTCTACAACCTCTTGAACCATTTCTCTATTATTCCCCTGCAGAATCTCATGCAGCTTGTCAATTCTTTCCTTCTTAATGTCCTTGATTTTCTTTCCTACCAACTCCTTGCTTGATCTTGCTTGGATATGAAAACCAGAACTTTTAGTAGGAGTTTTGTCAAGAGATCCACCATCTTTTGCACCTCTTACTTTGTCCATTGTGGCTAAAATGATGAACTACAAAGAGGAAAAATTATAATTAACAAATATTATTGATTAACAATCTATGAACAAATTGATTAACAAGTACTTGAATGATATAAACAAATTGGGAAAAGACATGATAAACACTACCTAAAAATGATATAAACTAAAGCAATATTGATTAACAAGTACTTGAAGCATCAACACATTCATCATCACTTTCAACACTTGTATCATCACCAGTCTCATTTTTTTCTTGTTTGTGAAGTTCTGACAAAGGTATTTCAACGATTTCATCTAGTACATCTTCCCTAACCAAATCAACTTCACAATCATCCTTTGATACATCAAGATTTGTTGAAATATCATAATCTTGGCCATCTGAACTCAAACATTCTCCCATATCACATGTTTCCCTCGGAATTGCCTTCAAAACATAGTGTCTATTTTTGTTAAAAGGATCTTCAATAAAGAAGCATTGAACTTGAGATGCCAACACAAACAGATCATTTTGGTAGCATTTTTTGTTAGAGAAAATACACGGTGGCCCATATTTGTCAACTTCAGCCACAAACCAATCACATTTAAACAATACATAACTTTTTTTACCATAATAATCTACCTCAATGATATCTTTTACTGCCCCATAGTAAGTCACACTAATCGTTTTTGGATTTTCATCCTTTGCATTTCTAACAACTTGAGTTACCGCTTCTAATGTCACACCACTGTTTTGTGTTTTAAGCCTTGCTTCGCGTTTTGTTGTATGAAATCTGTATCCATTAATAATATAACCAGAATACCTTTTAACAATATCATTTGGTCCCCTAGACAACGCCTTCAACCAATCGGAGACTTTCTCATCCATGAGACGTATTTCAAACCATTGAATAAAATCTTCTCTTTGATTGTTAGTTTTACTCGACTTCCTTCTTTTTCGAGGGTTGTGAACAATTGTCCAAATACTATGCCAATCAACTTGTGAAGTATCCTCTTGTACCTGTCCTGTTACATTAAGCAATACTTTATAACCACTTTTTACACTATAGCCTCCATGTGTATTATCCACCCAAACAATTTTATCCTCATCAGACGTATCAAGTAATGGGATTTCAAGAATACGATTAGCTATATGTGAAGGAAATAACAACTCAATCTTTACTTGATCCCAAACTTTCACATTAGGAAGCATAAGATCATTTACATATAAATTATGCACACCTTGATTTTGCGGCGAAGGAAACCAAGCGCCTTCACTACCTCTTAACCATGGCTCATTCATAATTTTGATGCTAGCTCCATTTTCAATCCTCCACCTACACCCATTCATAAGAATATGCCTAGCTTTCCAAATACCTCGCCAAGCATAACTCGGATTATTACCAATTTTGGAATCAAAAAGAGAGGAATTTGGAAAATACCTTGCTTTGTAAAGTCTTGCCACTAAGGTGTGCGGTTTAGTCATGATGTTCCATCCTTGCTTCGCTATCATTGCCAAGTTGAAAGCATGCAAATCACAAAATCCCATACCCCCTTGCGTTTTCGGATGCGTCATACGGTCCCACGCCAACCACCGAATGCCTTTATTATTACTTCCTCCTCTCCACCAAAATGAGTTCAACATTCTCTCAATGTCCTTTATGGTTGAGTCTGGAATAAGATATACACTCATAACATAAGTGGGAATAGCCTATAACACCGATTTAATCATAACTTCCTTCCCCGCTCGTGACATAGCTCGCCCCCTCCAAGAGTTTATCCGCTTCCAAATTCTATCTTTAATGTATGAAAAGACATTCTTTTTCTTCCTTCCTATCATAGATGGAAGTCCAAGGTAATTACATGTTCCAAGGACATGTCTGACTCCCATAATATTAGAAAGATCTTCATGTGCTGCTATGCTCAAATGCCTGCTGAAAAATACCTCGGATTTTGACAGGTTAATTTCTTGCCCGGAAGCTTCCTCATATGTCTTAAGTATATTCATTAATTGGGTAGTTTCCGCAACTGTGGATCTGCAAAATAAGAAACAATCATCAGCAAAAAGGAGGTGACACCACAGGTGCCCCTCTGCAAATTTGTACTCCATGCAAATCACCATTGGCCAAAGATTTTTTTATTAAAGCTGTCAGCCCCTCAGTAACAAGGATAAAGAGATAAGGAGAGAGTGGATCTCCCTGCCTTAAACCTCAACCCGGACAAATAGGACCAACTTTCTCAAAGTTCACCAAAACAGAGTAATTAATAGAACTAACGCATAGCATCATCCAATGAATCCACTTAACAGAAAAACCCAATCTTTCAAGCATACCACGCATGAAGCCCCAATCAACTTTGTCATAAGCCTTACTAATATCGATTTTGAGAGCGAGTTCTCCTTTCCTACACCTTGTTTTTCTCTTTAAAGCATGAATTACTTCAATCGCAATGAGTGCATTATCAAGAATCGACCTTCCTTTAACAAATGCCGATTGCTTTTCCGATATACACTTATCAAGGTAACTCTTGAGCATATTAGCCAACAACTTCGAAATCATTTTGTAGAGAACATTGCAAAGAGAAATCGGCCTTATATCTTTCATAGAAATCGGATTCTCAATCTTTGGGATCAAGCATATGTTTGTATCATTCAAAGAAGAAGGGAAGTACCCCCTCTCAAGCCAATCTTTAGCTGCCACGTACACATCCTCTCCACAACAATCCCAAAATTTTTGATAAAAAGCGGGATTAAAACCATCCGGTCCCGGCGCCTTATCCGGATGCATTTCAAATAAAGCTTCCTTCAACTCTTCTTTCGAAATGGGCCTCACCAAATGTTCATTGTCCTCCTGTGTTATCTTAGGGGATATCAATGACAAAACCGGTTCATGCACTGTCGAGTTAGCATTGAAAAGATGGTTAAAATAATTCATAGCCACCTCGCATATTTCAGGTTGAGTTGTGACTGCGATGTTATCCTCATTCACAAGCTTAGTTATCCTCTTCTTTCGGTGTCGTGCCGAGGCAGTCATATGAAAATTCTTTGTGTTAAGATCCCCCTCTTGAAACCAATGTGTCTTTGCTCTTTGTCTCCAATAGGCCTCTTCCTGAATCAACAATCTGGCATGCTTCTCTTGTACTTCTTTAAACCGCTCCGAATTCAACCTATCAAGGCAGCCCCTCAATCTCTCCATCTCCTCACTACATTCGGCTACCTCTTGTTTAAATCATATTCTCTTCCTTCTTCCCCATCGGCTAAGTTTCTCTGCACACCTCTCCTTTCTACACATAATATCACCACCTCTCTCACGCCCCCAACCCTCCTCCACCACTTCATCAATGTCTTCCTCCTTCAACCAACTATTCTCAAACCGAAAAGAAAAACTTCTCCCATTTCTCATTATTGGAGAGTTTTGAAGCAAAATGGGACTATGGTCGGAATGAGAAGTTATAAGGTTCGATAACTTCACACTAGGGTAGAGCATAAGCCATTGAGAGTTCGCCATGGCCCTATCAAGACGCTCCTCAACAACATCTGGTGAACCCCTCCTTTTGATCCAAGTATATGGGTAACCCTCCAAACAAATATCTGTTAAGTTGCAATCCCCAACTGCACTCCGAAAGCCATTACAAAGCCAATTGGGGTGGGGATGATTCCCACGCTTGTCTTCTTGCGATAAAAGATCATTGAAATCTCCTACAATACACCATGGCAATTCTGACATATCCCGCAACTCTCGTAAGAGATTCCAAGCATTTCGTCTCCTTCCTCTCTCCGGATAACCATAGTAACATGTTAATCTCCATTCCTCTTCCTCCTCATTCTCCTTCACAACTAGATTAATAAAGTTTCTTGAATAGTTCATAACTCTGCAACTAATGGTATCTTTCCACATGACAGAAAGACCACTACTCTGGCCTTCCACATCAATTGAAAAACAGGAATTATACTTCAAACTAACTCGAATACGTTCCATCGCCTGACCTTTTGATAAAGTTTCTGACAAAAAAAAGAATATCGAGTTGATGCCCTTGAGCAAGACTACGAAGGTTCAGAATTGCACTCGGTGTGCACAATCCCCGACAATTCCAGCTTAATATTTTCATTGGTCCCGGCAGGCCTGGCTGCCAGGACCTGCCATTAAAAAATGCTCATTTTCTTTTGTTTCCTTTGAGTTGTCACCTGACTCCGCCTCCCTCCTCCTCTTCTTCTCCCCCTGGTTATCTATGTCAGCCTGACTGTCATGTGTGTTAGAAACTCCGGTCTGGTTCTGGGTTGGAAACGGGTTAGAGGTAACAAAGGTTTTGGGTTTTTTCGGGTCGGTTTTGGGTTAACTTCGGGTCATGAATGGGTTTATTGCCGGTTTGGGTGGACCCGCCTCTATGTGCGCGTGGAGCTTTGATGAGGGCCGGTTTATGTTGTTGTGGGTCCCTCGGATTTGATTGGCTATTGAATGACATGGTTGGGCGGATTAATGATTGGTTATTGGTATTATTTTCCGTTGCTGGTTGGATGTGATTGATAGGAAAAAATTGATTAGCAATAATTGGTGTTTGATTTTTAGGAAGGACGGTTGGCAGGCCTAATGATTGGAATAATTGACTGCATGACAAGTTAATGGCAGGTTTTAATGTTGGGACAGTTTTAGATTGGGAAATAATAGGTTCATGATTTATTGTCTAGCCAGGTATAATGAGAGGGGAAGAAATTGATTGGCTGTTTGTGAAGGGGTTTAGTGTGTGGGTCTTGGTCATTAATGACGTAGTGAATGGGGATTGATGAGGACTTGGGCGGTTTTGAGAATGTTGCTGACTCATATGCGCCACGTCAGCGCCTGAGGGGGTCTCATCTGCGTTTGATGCAAACGGAGGTACCTGTTCCACCGCCGAACTTCCACCTTGTTCCGATCGACCTCCCTTTTGCTCCCTTAACCACCGCGACATCACTTTCCCTCCTTGTCATCTCGGTTCCGCTCTAATTTCTGCTGACCATCCCCTAACTCCATCATCTTGCTCCATTGAAAATCGGACTTCACCCTTGTTCTCGGCATGCCCCATGATACCACATACAAAACAAAAAATTCCCAATTTTTCATACTTAAATTTCACATCCCCCCACTCTCCCTCCTTATTCATCACCTTGGTATCTTTTTTTAGCGGTAGTCTAACGTCAATTTTCACCCGTATTCTCATGTATTGTCTCCAAAAGGTTGAGTTGTTGTTCTTATCATATTCCAAAAATGACCCAATATAATTGGCTAGCCGGATGCCAACTCGCTCTTTCATAAGTCCCATGGGAAGATCATGGACTTGCACCCACATGTTGACAAAATAGAGTGGAATATGCTCAACTTGCATCCCTAGTTGCACTCGCTCCAAGATTAGAGTGTTGTTATCGAAAGACCATGGACCTCCATTTAGCACCGCTTCCATATCAAGCGGGTGAGCAAAGTGGAATAAGAACTTTCCGGTTGGGGTCTCCTTAATTGTAACACCCTTCACTGGCTTCCAAATATCGGCCATTCTCACCTTCATAGAGTTAAAGTGAATAGCCCTCTCACAAAGAAAACGACCAACAAGGCACCATCGAAGGTCCACCTGTTCGTCTTCATCGTCATCGATCTCAAAGCGAAAAACTTCCTCCTCTTCATGCAGTGATAGTCCCTCAAGATTAGGTTGTTCCATAGTAGTACACCGGACGGTAGCTATGCGAAAGTGTTGTTTTGTTTGTATTGATTGAAAAGAAATGGTGAACTTAGAAAAAAGCAAAAACTTCTCGGTGGGAGAAGATAAACCAAACCCTAGCAGAGCACTAAGCAAAACACTAATTTTCAACTTTATTTTCTTATTTACTATTGTATAGTATTCACTTCTTTGATAAATTATTATTTATATTAGTCATTAATATCATTAAAAATAGCATAACTATATCATAAAATTTTTTATCCGTGCGAAAGCACGAGTTTAAAGACTAGTATAATAACATAGTAGTAAATTAAGTGTTACACCGTGGATTAATACTCGGGCAATTCTAACGACAATTAGCAATACTCTTCAGAAGTAGTAATAATTCTGATTCATGATACTATATTACTACTGCTTCTCAAATAATGGTTTTGTCGGCAAATTCCCTTGCCACAAATTTGACTCGTGCGTGCCATTGCAAATGAATTTTGACCTTTGAAAATTAGAATTAAAAATTAGCTGACTCACTATGATGAAGTCTTTCATTAGAAGTAAAAATTTGCAGCTAAGTGCGATTTGATTCTTGCAAATGGTGACAATTAAATTCCCATTACCTACCCTACCTTAACCTACAAAAGTTGATTATTGATGCTGCAAAAAGCAAGCCGACTTAAGTTTCAATACTCCCACCATAAAATAATACTTAGGTAGGGGTGTAATTGGACCAGTTTGGATCGGTTTTTGATGAATCCAAAGTCCGAACCAATGTGTACTCAATTGGTTCGGTTTGGATCGGTTTGTCCTGTTTTTGAAAAATGAAACCGAACCAAACTAATCGGTTTGATTCGGATACTTTTATCGGTTTTGCAATGTTTTTTTTTTTTGCAATATTTTCCCTACAATTATTTTTTATCCGATATTTTACTATAATTTTTGTAATCACACATAACACTTATGTAATCAATTATCACCATACACCATACTTTAATTGATTTTCAAATACATTTTAAAAGTTGACAAAATACAATACATAGATTTTCAATACAAAATACAACCATTAAATTAAGTTGATAAGTTTAACATCAAGTAAAAAAACAAACTAAAATAAAATTTCAATTTTTTTCCCACTTGAATCGTCAATGAAATAATGAATTGAATATATATATATATATATATATATATATATATATATATATATATATATATAGATATCACATTGAATTTTTTTTTGAAACGGTATATGCATAGTGTAAGACCCGTAATTCCACGGTACCTTTTGTGTGAGGAAAGTAAGTAATGGCTAAGAATATTAAGGTTTTTGGTTAAGTGGTTTTGTGAGTATTGTCGCGATAATAGAATTTTGCTGAGTTGGAGCCTGTTTTGTGCTCGTGCGCTGAAAATGCACAGACTTTTGTTTCATAGTCTTCATTTGGCTATGGGAACATTTCTGCAAAGTCAGAATTACGAGTTTTGGTTTTTCTCCGCTTTTTGGAAAAACGGGTAGAAAACTATACCCGCTGTTGGAAAATTTACGGTTTCCGTTTTCCGTCGAATTTTAATTAGAGACTTTATATATCGACGCGAGTTGGAATCTGGATTCAGAATATTTTTGAGAGCTTAGGATAAAAGTTTCAGTCGGAGAATCAAGTTTAGCGATAATTTTTAGAAATGGTTTACGACGAACTTTTATTTCGTAGATTTTCTATTTTCGCGATTTTAGTCTCTACGCGAGATACGACTTCTTTAAGAGCGAACACGGGAACTGAGCGAGATGAGTTGGCTAAGATCATGAAAATATCTAGATATTTATCTAGTTTATTATTATTATATTGTTGTGAGTAAATGAATGGAGGGCTAGGATTTGCTAAATGAACTTTACACTATTCAATCCAATGGCTAGTATTGAACCTTAGCAAAATCAACACTATATGATCAAAGGGCTAAGATTTGATTAAAACCTTCTATGTAAGATCAAGTGGCCATGAGTGATACTTGGTGACCAAGATTTGATCCAAGGGCTATGGTTTAATCTTGCAAGCTTTTGCACTAATTGATCTAATGGTCCACATGCAACAAGACCATGACTTTTAACATAGAAGGGGACTTAGAAAAATCAATTCATTTCACTCATTCTCTTCTTCATGGCCGTGAGCCATTTTTTCCTTTTCCTTCCATTCCAAAAATTTCATTTCTTCACCAAATCAATTAATTTTGAGCTTGTTGGGTCATAGGAAATTGCAAGGATCATCTTCTCTAACGTAACTAAGCTTCTTTCCTTTCCTTAGCTAGCCAAACTCATAGATTTTGATGAGATTTTGGTTTATGTTCTTGAGAGAATTTTGCTAGAAAAATGATTCATGAATGGTTTTTGTTCAATAGAAGTTGTCCATGAGTGATAGACTAGCATGTTTAGGCTTAGTTGTTTGGATTTCCATGAGTTTATGATCATTTCATGAGAGATTTTAGTTAGGGTTTGATGAAAAAATTTAATTGATCTAGAACATGACTTATTGTTTAGTGTTTGAGTTAATGATGTTGTTTTAAGACATTTTAGAGAAATGGATGTGTGAAAAATGGTTTGGTTTTGAAAAATAGAAACATATTTTGTGTTCATGAGAAATTGAGGAAAAATATTTTGATTTATGGATTGTGTTATGAAAATGTTTTGATTGTTCAATTAAATGATTTTGGGAGCTAAATGATTTATGCTATGGTTTTGAAATGGAGAATTTTGGGAACTAGCCATGCTTTGTTTTCTTGGCCGTGGCACAATGTGTGTGTGACCATTTGGCTTTCAAATTTTTAAGACAATGATCATAGGTTTAAATGAATGATCATGGTTTTGAAAAGAATGGTTTAAGTGATTTTTGTTTGAAGATAAAAGCTAGTAACTTGTGATGTTTTGAAGAGTTTTATGGTTGTTTTGAAATGGTTTTGGTGTGAGAGATTAATCACTTTTGAGTTGTTTTGAGAAATTAGTAATGATTCAAGTATTTAATTAGGCTTGGTTTTAGAAAATAATATTTTGGTGTGATTTCAAAATCTGGTCGAAATCTTAAGGGCATTTAGGTCATTTTAAAATTGTTTTTGTGACCTAGAACCTTGACCATTTGATCCGTCTTTTCGAGACGAAGATTTTGGCGTATGGCTCGTCTCGATTGGATAAAGAATGAGCGAGTTATGGCCATTTTATTTGAGAAGAAAAATTTGTAACTTGTGATGCAAGTAAACTTTTATTTTTGTGAAATTTTTTGAAGAGCTCATGGGTTGTTTTCAATTGGTTTTATTGTGTGTAATTGATTGCCTTGTAGTTAGGAATCAAAGTGTTTCATAAATTGTTTTGAAACGAAAATATTTTCGCGTAGCGAGAAATAGTGCATTTAACTTCGTGAATTTTAATCACTATGGGGAGAACTCGTAATCACTATCCGAGAGTGTTAGAAAGTACCTTAGACCCCTCTAGATTTTTGGGTTTTGGTTTCGTTTCAATAGAATATGGTGAGAGTATTTTATTGATGTTACGCTGCTTATATTTTAGGTAGCGCGAATTGTAGAGTTGTACGAGAAAAGTTAGTGGAAGCTTGCCGAGGTAAGGGCACCTTTATTTCTGTCTTATTTTCGTTAATGACGTGTGTGTATGCTTGTTGTTGTGATGTGTTTTGAGTGCTTGACATGTATGTATTATGTATTCTCGAGACGGGAAGTTGTTTAAAATACATGCGTATGTTTTACATATGATTTGCGAATATATGTATTGACATGTGGTTGAGAATTACATATGCATGATTGGTATGTAATTGATGCATTGGCATAGATAAGATGTATCGTATGCTCATGCATTCATAGTTGTGGTTAGAAGACCACTGGGTGCGATTAGAAGATCCACCTTAATCCTGCGGGATTTTATTGAGTACAATACGTGATTAGAAGATCACAGGGTATGATTAGAAGATCCACCCTAATCCTTCGGTTAGAAGATCGTCCAGATTGTATTGATTTTTAGTGATTAGAACATCACGGCTCTCTGCGGAGAGGTTAAATTCCGGAATTCATACATGTGGCAGCCAGTGATTGGTGCCACGATCATTGTAGAGTTTGCATTGATAGGCTGTGTGTGCATTTAATTATATTATGCACGAAATGTGAAATTGCTAAGTGTTTACTCGCTTTTTCCATATTTGTTATTTGTATTATGTGTTACTTGTGGTAACCCTTACAATGAAACATGAACGGGTTACCCCCACCTAGACGATGGATTCCTGTCCGAGACCGTGGGTCGTGAGGACGACGGTGGCTTCTTGAGCCCTCAGTGATCGAGTGGCGTGGCGGATCATATTAGATTGTGTGCCGGTGTGTCCTGTACATCGTGCCTTTGGTTAGGCGTAGTATTCTGACTCTTTTGGATAATTGTATCTGAATACTTATACTTGTGGTTTAGACGGTTGTCTTTTTGTACTGTAAATATTCAGCTACACACTTTGCTTCTCGAAAGCACTTTTATGTATGATTAGTACTATGCGGATGTTTGGGATGTACTAATATATAATTAATCCATTTGTATGATTAATGCCGGCTCATCACATATTTTATGCGCGCTCTGTTTTGTTTAAAAAAAAAATAAAAAAATGCCCCTTTTTGGTCTTTGATAAACGGGGTGTTACACATAGATAGAATTTAGAACATTAAATAAATATATGGTTAATAATATACCTATTGGTTCGGTTCATTGGTTTGTAAAAATTGAATCCGAGAACCGAACCAAACCACATCGGTTTTTAATTGGTTCGGTTCGGTTTTGAATCCGAACCATAGACATCGGTTTTTTTTCGGTTTGGATTGGTTTGGATCGTCGGTTTAATTGGATTTTTTTGATCCGCTTACACCCCTATACTTAGGTATAAGCAAATTTTAAAAAAACTCTTTGTTTAAGAAAAATATCTAAATACATTTAAGTTATACAGTTTTCTAATTTTATCTCTATCTTTTAATTTAAAAACCGTTAAAAACATGAGAATGTGAAAAAAATAGGAATATATTTAAAAAAGTGACATTTATTGTAATGACTAGAGGTTACTTTTACTTATATTTGAGACTTTCAATTTTTTGTTTTGTTGTTTATATATAAGACGGAGGGAGTATCTCATAATGTTTGTTTTTCCTAATTTATATTTCTAATACTATTTTTTTACATTGTGTAAAAAAAAAAAACTATTTTTTTACACAAAAATTATTCATTCAAATTATATAATACATCAATATAATATAAATTCAAAATTTCTAAAAATAAAAAAAAAAAAATCTGCGAACAAACTCACAGTATTCATATTAATAGCAGAAAACAACAAATTATTCGCTTAAGACGGCTACCTATGGTAAAGGTTTGAGGTTAAGACTTGAGACTTGATTTGTCAAAATCTTTATTCTATTTTGCAACTATATATAGCTCAAACAACTACTACAATATGTCAATTTCCTTTTGCGAGTATCAATTGAAATTGAAGCGTGTCACCTTTTCGTCTACAAAATTGAAATCTTTATTTATTTTTCTTTTCACGGTGAATGTATGTTATGTTACTTGAGAATTTCTAATATAGACTCCACCATGAATTAGAACTTCAAAAATATTTAAAATTTTAAAGAAGATAGACGTCATTTCCTGAAAATATATGTTAATGATTATCATTATTTTCACAACTAATGTAACATTCCCAAATTCTAAAATCGTCTAATTAATTTTAATTAGAAAATATTTAGTCACGATTGGAGTTAATTAAAATGATTGAATTATTTTCATAGGATTAAGTGTTTAATGTGCGTGATAAAATATTACCTTGTGAGTTTAAGCTACACATTAATCCTTAGTTCCATGAATTTAAATTAATTAACCTAAGATTCACTTCCCTCCCTCATGTGACTCAACTCTCTCTTAACACTACACCTCACCTCACTCAATGAGTCACAATTCCACTCATTTTCTTCACCTAAGAGTGCATGCAACTCAAGCTAATTCATTCAATCCTACACTTCAGAAAATTAAGGCTGAAGCTCTCTCACTTTCTCTCTTCTCCCACGCCAAACAACAATGGCAAGCTTCCAAAATCTTCAATTTCAAACCCCATTCACATGTTGGCCATTTCCTCTAAACCTGCACATAAACAGTAGAGATTGTCACCTGCATGGTTACTGAGAAGAATCAATTCAGAATCAGAATCACACTTCCAATTCCCAACTCCTCACATGAAGCATAAGACAACACACATCAAATAACCTCTCCTTTCAACCAATAGAACAACATGCATGGCCAAACTCAGGCCAAAACCTATACTGTGTAATTACCAGAGAAACTACTATAAATAGCCTCCATTCTAACTCCCTGATCATCAAACCAAACTCAAATTCTTAGAGCTAAAGCAAAAGGGTTTTCAAGTTGTCAAAGTTCCAATTCTGGTCTGAGTTCGTGGGTCTAGCTAGGAAGCTCTGTAGCTGTCTGTAGAGCTTAGTTAAAGGTTAAAGCTTCAATTACCAGGTGGGTTCTTAGGCTAGTTTAGCTAGTTTTCCTAAATTTATGAAATGCATGCAAACATAGGAATTTATAGGAAATAACTGTGTGTATGAATTTAGCTCCCGAAATTCATGCTATTCTGTTCTATATCATTTAAAATGTGTTTCTGCACTGTCTTGAATGAGGATTGTAGGTGTGGTTTATAAAATTCAAAGATTTTCGCAAAATAGAGGCACTTCTGTGTGAACTCGCCATAGCGAGTTGCTAGCGAGCCTTCATGGCGAGCTCCAGGTTCTGGGCTGAAGAACTTCGCCATGGCGAGCATCTGCTCGCCTAGCGAGCTGTTTAGGCCATTACCTGCTAGTTCGCCATGGCGAGCTTGGTGACTCGCCGTAGCGAGCAAACCCAGAAATGACTTAATTTCTTGTTTTCAAAGATAAATGCAACACTCGTTTTATATCCTCATTAAAGATTGTGATTTGCAGAAATGTATATTGATTGATGTCAAACAGAAGGTCAATTACAGTTGAATTCATAGGGAAATGACTTAAGGAAATTTAGAATATGGCATGTGCCCCGGGTTTGGGAATTATTGGTAGCATGTTAATAATTTAGTGATCAGTCGAATTAATTATATGATTATGTTATCAGTATGGACTTCGTTTTAGATGTTCCATTAGAAAAATTTATGTGAGCTTTATGCCGGAGCGCTTTCTGCTCGCGGATAAGGCGAACCCCTGAGACGTGCTCACCTTAGAGGGTTTGCGGTTTAAAATGAACAAGATAAACTTTGTGTTACACCTTTACATTATTGCTTATGATAATTATGCTATGGATTTAGATTATGATGTGACTGATTAGGAGTCCCGGCTTTATAGCCTAGGAGGGTAGTAGAATTCACTGGGACGAAGTGATTGTCTCACCCCACTCCCTATTTGAAACAGGAAAACAGGTTGAATAGGTAAGCGTTGGTCTTGGAGTCGCTGCTGCACTTGGAGGATTGCATTTAGTTTTCATGCTTTCTCATTTTCTTATCGTGTTTTAATGTTTCCGCTGTTAATTTTTGTACTCTTGATATATTTGGCACCTGTGTGTGCAATGAACTTTGTTGTAATAATAACGAATTTCAGTTATCAATAATAATACTCCTTGATTATTCTAGATTTATCTATGGGGTGTTATAACTAAGATTGTGAATCAGTCAGTATTGATTTCATAAAAACAAAGAAAGATGAATATGTATAGGAAGTTTCTTTTCCAACTCTAATTTTCGACCAATGCTATGCTTGCACATGTGTTCATTTGGCCAATCATAGACACACATGAGATTCTTATTCTTGCTTGGTGAGACATGTGTCTCCAATTAGGAAGAGGCATGGTAAGATCATGTTACACTTGTCACATGACTATTGGATTATATATGAAAAGGCTATATACTATATATGTTTTTTGATCATTGGATATGTTTGTGATGATTCTAAAAAATTAAAATGTGCTACTAATAAAACCGAATTTTTAGCCCTTTAAAACTATTGCCAACAAAATAGCAAGCAATAACTAAAAATAATATTTGTCCTATAAGTCCTAGTTCAACTGACAAAATTTACCGAAATTGCAAGGCATGGATGTCATGACCGGGGTTCGAACCCTGGCTCTCTCACTTGTGTGAGAATTTCTTATATTTACTTTGTCAATTCTTCTATGTACCAAAAAAAAAAGTAAAAACAATATTTCAATATTTCAAGATTATAAGAGATTTGATTCATCTTAAATAATGAAGCCTAGAAAATAGCAAGGTTTAGGTAAATCATCATTTCTCCTCTTAGTAAAGGGATACAGTAATAAAAAAAAAGTTTTAAGATTTTCAAGAGATTTTATTGATTTGTTGTTGCCAAGCCTAAAAAATAGCAAGAATTGAGAGAAAATATTTCTCCTCTTAAGAGATTTTCAACTGGTTTTATTTTTCCTAAAAAATAGCAACCAATTTTTATTAATATATCACATGTATGCTTGATTAGAGAAAATATATTTTTGTTTTCCAATCTCAATATAGGCACCTATTTAGCAACAATAATATGAAACGTAGTGAACCTCTTGAATCAAACATACCAAAAAACAAAACACAATCTAAATACTCATAACTACAATACAAAGAAATAAAGTGAAAATGACACATTTCAAAAAATAGCTAAAGAAAACTAAGAACACAAATCAACCATTAGCAATAAAATGTTGTTTGGGATACATATAGAGGCAATTGAGTGCTCATTCAAAGGATAAGTGAGAGTTGTTTAAACTCCAATTTGAGGATAAACACACACACATGATATAGTTATGTGCAGGCTGAGCAACACAAAATCTAACTCTATCACCTTCGGCCAAACCATGAGCCTTGCATATATCATTCCAACCACCAGAGACTCTGTAGGTAATTTCATTATTGGAATCAACACCAAACCTTAAAGTGCAATTAAATTGATCACTAACATAATTGATCAACTCACTAATGACTCCCTGCTGTCCTAGAATGTCTTATCTCTACAATTTAATTGCAGCTAACACAGAACCACTTGCCATCATTAGGTTCTCATTTGTGTTCAATTAAGCCATCTGATAATTACTGCATTTGGTGAATTGGATCTGGTTATCTATTTTGCTTCCACATCATACTGAAACTCAACCATCACTTTTGTTTTGTTTGAGTGAATCACCGATATAGTCCCACGCATTGTAGCCAACAATTTGTTAGATATTCAATTGAAAGTCTCAGGGGAGTAGATTGGCCTATCCAATAAGGACTTGTTGTCAAGATTTTCAATTCAAAGGATCACTTTAGAATTATGTCAATTTCTGGGGTTAGATTGTCTGAAAGCCACAATTGTAGGACTAAATTGATTATTCATTCCTTTTATTTTGTAAAGTATACAATGTTGAATAAAATACTTGATAGAATTCAATGTTAGATATGAGTATTTAACAACTCCAACCATACAAACTACATTAGATACTCGCAGTTAGAAGTTAGCAATTGCTTTTGGACTTTTCACCACTGCCCTGCAAACTTTGATCTGAAATTACAATAATTTGAGAGTTTATGAGGATTGTCATTTAAGCGTTAAATTTGTTTCCAATGTCTAAGTAGGAAAGTCATTGTAAGGGATGACAAACATCGTTTCCATCATTTTGCGAAGTCACCACGCTTACCGACAATGAAACTTGGTCCTGCTGATGTATGCCTTGAGCCTTCTTATTGTTTTTGACAAACTAATTATTAAATTTCTGTTATATTTTGTAAAGAAAGAAAAAATTAGCTGCTTGTCATTCACTTATTATCTGATATCATTTTTCATGTCTCCTACTTTTTGCAATTCATGTTTTTCTTTTTTCACAATTATTAAGAGATTTAATAATTAGTTTGTCACTGTTCTTGATGAGCATGAAGAATTTACAATTCATTGCATCTGTTTCAAAAAAATGGTAGTTAATACCTCAATCAAATGTTATGCAACCTGTTTTCTCATATATACCAGCGGAACATGAGTAGTCTTGTCTCGGTGAACCGGTAGACGAAGTAGGTGTAGTAGGCCTTGAAGAACTCATCACAGATGGTGGATACCATGACTGTGATGAAGAATCATCCTGCGACTGTTGCTCTTGTTATCCCCTGCACATAAACAATATCATTTCACAATGTCAATGAAGAACAGTGAACAAAAGCATTGCTTTCTTATACTTTTAAACAACATAATCTCATAGTTCTAAAAAAGAATAATGAAACAAAGTATCAAAATCACAAAATACTCAACAAAGATGACCTCTTAAACTCCAAATAAAATACATGAGTATGTCCTCTGCCTCGCCAAACAAAAATCTCAAAAGGACAATCAATGAAGGTAAGATAATCAATGAAGGTAACATCGCAATAAAACTTAAGCAAAAAAAAAAAGAAATCAAAACCTCAAAAAGAAACAGACTTACACCCTCAAAACCAAATGATGGTAAGTTGAGAATGTTGGAACAAAGTTGGTTCTAATATAACCCAAGTAGTTTTGATGATAACAATAGTATTAATATATAATAGGGAGTACTGATAATTTACTCTAGTGTGCAGGTATATAAGTTAAAATTTTATATACACTAGAAATTGAAGTTCTGGTTGCAATTTGAAAAGCGTCCCCAGAAGCTGGGAAAAACAAGTTCTGAGTAATGACACCAGAAGTTGCAAGTCAAAGTCAACCAAAAGCTACACTCGTCAGAACCTGAGTTGGATACTCAAGATTCTAATGACGATGAAACAACAGAATTTGTCAGAAGAACATTCTATTCTATCACATATTTGGCAAATTCAGAATGGCAGAAGAAAACCTCGTACAAGACCGTTATAATCATGATAATGACGTTTGTACTATTGTACTATATTCTTTTCCTAATTTGGGCGAATATTCAAAATCAAGGATCAAGATTTCACTCTTTACCTGATTTGGATAAGCACATTTCAAACGGAAAAATAATACAGTACTATGCAGCTGTTTTCATCATTGTCTACTCAAAGTCAAACGCTCCACTACCGCCTATAAAAGGATGAAGAATTTGAAGAAGACAATAACATTACATCTACGAACAAAAGCGATGTTACCCTGCTAATTTCATAAGAGCATTATAACTTTGAGAAATACAACTTGAGCTTATATCAAAATTCAGGACAAACAGTTTTCAACTTCTGATTAATCAGTTGTTGAACCTTGGTTTTCTTTTATTAGAATTCTAAGATAAGTCTTGTTTTTAGGGTTGTATTATTTTGTTCTAGAACTCTGATACTGTTTATCAGAAGTTCAAACATTGTTTCTTTGTAACTTTGTTTAGAAGTCTCTTGTTTGTGTGCTTGAGCATTTGGAAGTTTCTTGTATTGTATTACTTGAGCAAAGGAAGTCTCTTGCTGTGTGCTTGAGCAATTGTAATCTTGTGTGATTATAGTGAAATCCCTTGGAAGTGCAAGGGGACTGGACTACTCTCGGTTTGTGAGAGGAACCAGTATAAATCTTGTGTGTTCATCTCTCTTTACTCTTCTCTGTTACTGTTGCATAGCATCCAGATGTTGATTGTGTTTGATTTATTCCGCTGCTAGTTCTGATAAGTTGAAAAACTTTGAATAAGTTTTTAAAACTACCAAAACACAATTCAACCCCCACCCCCCCTTCTTGTGTTTTCACACCTTCAATTGGCATCTAGAGCATTGGTTCTGTTATATCACCTTACAGTGAAACAATTGTTTGCTGTGTAAAAACACTATGTCTGGACCTGGTGAAAATTCTAAAGGTACTGCTATTTCTTTTAACTATGATGCTAATGATAAAAACAACACTAGCAAAGCTCCTAAGTTCAATGGAAATGGTTCTACCTTTTCCTGGTGGAAAGATAGAATTTATAGTCATCTGGTTGGCATTGATGATGAACTTTGGGACTTAGTTGAAAGAGGAGTAACCTTTCAAGGTTTGGATGAGAGAGGAAGATTGGATTTTGACACAAGACAAGCTTTCACTGACAAAGACAAGAAAGCATACAAGAAGCATCACAAGGTCAAGGATATTCTACTGCCAAGAGTATCTATAATTCGTTGTGTTCATCTTATGATGGAAACAAACAGGTACAGGAGGCAAAGGCAACACTCCCGATCCAACAGTATGAAACTTTTCAAGATGAAAGAGGACGAGAACATTGAGTCTATGTTTTCTAGATTCAAAGTTCTGATAGCAGGTCTTCAAGTTCTGAAGAAAAGTTATACTACTCCTGATCATGTGAAGAAGATTCTTAGAAGCTTACCTGCTAAGTGGAGACCTAAGGTCACTGCTTTTCAGGAAGCAAAAGATTTAGACACCCTAAGCCTAGAAGGATTGATTAGTTTACTCATGAGTCATGAGATTGAGTTAGCTTCTGATGAACCTCAGAAGAGAGTGAAGTCTTTGGCTCTGCCAGCTACTTCAGGATCTTCTAAGGCACTAAAGGCTAAGGTTGTTGAATCTGAAACAGAGGAATCTTCTGCAGATGATCAAGAAGAAGGATCAGACGATGATGTATTTGCTCTTCTGGCCAGGAAATTCCAGAAGTGGACAAAAAGAAAACCAAGATATTCTGGAAGAAGTTCTGGATCTAAAGGTTCTGGTTACATAAGTTCTGGAAACAAAGATAAGAAGGATGATTCAAAGAATTGCTTCAATTGCCACAAGCCTGAACTTTTCATTGTTGATTGTCCTGAACTAAGCACCAAAGGAAAAGGAAGAAAGACCACTTTCAAGAACAAAGCTAAAAAGAGTCTTCTGGCTACATGGGAAGATCTTAACAAGCTATCTGATGATGAAGCTGAAGAAGCAGAAGCTAACTTGGCACTTATGGCCACAGTTGATTCAAATGTTGAAACTTATATTGAGTCAGATTCATAAGATATTGAGCAGGTTATTTCTCAACTATCTAGTACTCAAATTTCTAAGGCTTTGAAAGATACTATGATGAAATACATGGAAAAATCAAATGAGCTAGAACTTTTTAAACAAAAGTTTGACATGCTTAATGATAAGGTTAATCATATTCAAGAAGACTACAAGAAGTCCTTAAAGACTATTCAAGTTCTTGAAAATGGTTGCAGATCATGTAACAAACCCTATGATAAGCAAGAAATTGCTCTTCAAGAGTTTGTTCATCATAATATTGATAAGCATAGACTAGCTTCCATGATTTATGGTGCTGGCAAATACACTGGACAGGGTTTGGGAAGTACTGTCAAAGGAAACTCAAATCAGTCTATGTGCATAAGAAAAACACCTTCTGATCTTTATTCCAATTTCGTTTCTAGTAATGGTACAGAAAATCCAAAATTGTCAGATGCTCAAGTAAGCGTGGAGCTTTCAAAAACCTCTGCTCCCATTGCTTCAGTATCCATGCCTAGTCAAGGAGTACAAAAGATCTTCAAGCCTAAGAGTGTTCGGGGCATTAGATCAGGCCGTACAAACTTGGTAACTGGTTCGCTGACACATTCTAGATCAAGGTCCAAAGGAAAGGTTAAGCCTAAACCTGTTTTACAAGGCTTACCTCACTATGGATCCTCTGGAAGCTACAAGAAACAGAAGAGGAATAAAAGAACTAACTTTAGAGGACCCATCAGAATATGGGTACCAAAGTCTGAGATAATGTTTACTGCAGGTATGCATCCCAAGAAGAAAACAAAGCTCATGGTATCTTGACAGTGGATGTTCACGACACATGACAGGAGACAAGCACTTGTTCCACACCCTGAATCTGATAGAGGGATGAACTGTAGGATTTGGTGGGAACCAAAGAGGCAAAATTATTGGTATAGGTAAAGTAGGTAATTCTTCTCTTACTATTTCTGATGTTTGGTTGGTTGATGGACTACAACATAATTTACTTAGCATAAGCCAATTATGTGACAGTAATTATGATGTTATGTTTAATAAGAATTCATGTACTGTAATTAACAATTCTGATAAATCCATTTTGTTTAAAGGTTGTAGAAAAGGCAATGTTTATAAAGTTAATCTCTCTGATCTGGAAGATCAGAATGTGCTTTGTTTATTGACTCTAAGTGATGAGAAATGGGTTTGACATAAGAGATTAGGACATGCTAACTGGAGATTAATCTCTAAGCTTAGCAAGGACAATCTTGTGAGAGGCCTTCCTAAATTGACTTATCACTCAGATTCTCTTTGTGGCTCTTGTCAGAAAGGGAAGATTGTCAAAAGCTCATTTAAAGTTAAAAACATTGTCTCTACCTCTAGACCTTTAGAACTTCTGCATATTGATTTGTTTGGACCAGTTAACACTGCTTCACTCAACCGAAAGAAGTATGGATTAGTCATTGTTGATGATTATAGTAGATGGACTTGGATAAGATTTTAGCATCTTCTGTGCCTAAATTCAAAATGAAAAATATTTAAAGACTTTGAAAGTTAGAAGTGATCATGGTGGAGAATTTGAAAATGAACCTTTTGAAAATTTCTGTGAAGAACATGGAATCTTCCATGAGTTCTCTTCTCATAGAACTCAATAGCAAAATGGAGTTGTAGAAAGAAAGAACAGATCTTTGCAAGAAATGGCTAGAACCATGATGCATGAAAATTCTGTGGCAAAATTTTTCTGGGCAGAAGCTGTAAACACTGCTTGTTATATTCACAACAGAATCTATATTAGACCTATTCTGAATAAAACAACATATGAACTCTTTAGAGGAAGGAAACCCAATTTTTCTTATTTTCACCAATTTGGATGTACATGTTACATTCTGAATACAAAAGTCCATCTTAAGAAATTTGACTCTAAAGCTTGTAAGGGTATCTTCATTGGATATTCTGAACGCTCCAAGTCATACAGAGTGTATAATTCTGAAACTCAAACAGTTGAAGAATCTATGCATGTTAAGTTTGATGACAAAGTGCCTGACCATGAAAAGTCAGTGCCTGTTATAGAAATTTCAAATTCTCAAGAATCAGAAGATGAAGGTTCTGGACTTGACTCCACTCCTGAACTTCTGGAAGCTCCAAATGTCAATCAAGTTCCAGAATCTGATGCTCATCAAACAACACCAACTGAAGATCCTGATCTAGAAGTAACAGCTATTCCAAGAAATACTTTCAAGTACAAATCATCACATCCTGAAGAGCTTATCATTAGGAATAAGAACAATCCTAGGAAAACAAGATCAAGTTTTAGGGATGAAGAATCCTTATTTGATCTAGTTTCCTTGATTGAACCTAAAACCACTGAGGAAGCCTTATCAGATGATGCTTGGATAGTTGCAATGGAAGAAGAACTGAATCAATTTCAGAGAAATGATGTATGGGATCTGGTACCCAAGCCACAAGACAAGAACATTATTGGAACAAAGTGGGTATACAAAAATAAGCTGAATGAACAAGGAGAAGTAACAAGGAACAAAGCTAGACTTGTTGCACAAGGATACAGTCAACAAGAAGGCATTGATTATACAGAGACTTATAGTCCAGTTGCAAGATTGGAAGCAATAAGATTACTTCTTTTTTATGCTATCAACAACAACATCACACTTTATCAAATGGATGTAAAGAGTGCATTTCTTAATGGAGTAATTTCTGAAGAAGTATATGTCAAACAACCTCCAAGATTTGAAGACATTGCAAATCCAGATCATGTGTTTAGACTAAAGAAGTCACTTTATGGACTCAAACAAGCTCCCAAAGCTTGGTATGAGAGACTAAGTAACTTCTTGGTTGACAATGGTTTTGAAAAAGATCAAGTTGATAATACAGTATTCAGAAAGACTATGAAGAAATACATTCTGATCATCCAAATCTATGTTGATGACATCATTTTTGGATCAACTAATGCTACACATTGCAAGAACTTTTCTAAGATGATGCATGATGAATTTGAGATGAGCATTATGGGAGAATTGAAGTACTTTCTGGGAATTTAGAAGACTTCATTCATCAATCAAAGTATGTCAAAGATCTTCTGAAGAAATATAATTTAGAAGACTGCAAACCCATGAACACTCCAATGCATCCAACATCAAGTCTATGCAAAGGTGAGTCTGAAGGTAAAGTTGATCGGAAGCTATATAGAGGTATGATTGGATCTCTTCTCTATCTAACAGCTTCAAGACCTGATATTCTATTCAGTGTATGTTTGTGTGCAAGATTTCAGTCAGATCCTACAGAATCTCATTTTACTGCTATAAAGAGAATCTTTAGATATATGAAGGCTACTTGTTACATTGGATTGCTGTATCAGAAATCTGATGATTACAAACTGATTGGATTCTGTGACGCTGACTATACTGGTGATAAACTTGAAAGAAAATCCACTAGTGGCAATTGCCAGTTCATTGGTGAGAATTTGATTTCATGGGCCAGTAAAAGGCAAACCACCATTGCTATGTCAACTGCAGAAGCAGAATACATTTCAGCAGCTAAGTGTTGTACACAACTACTTTGGATGAAATATCAATTGGAAGATTATCAAATAAGCAGTCACAGTATTCCTTTATATTGTGATAACACTGCAGCCATTCATCTTTCTAAAAATCCTATTTTGCACTCTAGAGCTAAGCATATTGAGATTAAACATCATTTTATAAGAGATTATGTACAGAAGGGTGTTATTGATCTTAAGTTTATTGATACTGAAAATCAACGGGCTAACATCTTTACAAAACCCCTGGCTGTTGAAAGATTTTATTTTATCAAAAGGAATCTTAATATGATGAAAATCTGTGAATAAGCTGAAACTCCGGTGAAAAATATTATTTTATGGAAGTTCTGGGAGACTATCAGAAGTTAGGGGGAGTCAGAACATCTGTATCAGAAGTTTAGACAAACCATCTTCTGGTATCCTCATCAGAAGTTACACATGAGTGGTTCTGATACATGACGTGGCACTACTTGTTGGTAACCTCTTCAACTGCTGTTGCTGATGTGCTAGTTATTTAAATAAACTTCTAATACACGTATCTTTTTGCTATTAGAGAAAGAAGTTGGTTAGTGATGACAGTGTGAATTGTTAAATTACTCTATTACCCCTGTTCTTTCAGTTAGTACGTTTTTGCGCGTTTATTTACTTTTAAACTCACTAACTGTTCTCATTCACACTTTTGCACACTCACTACCCACACTTTCATTCTTCTAAACTTCAGAAAAATTTCTTTCTCTCTAAAATTAGCAAACCCTAACCCTAAACTTCAGAATCATGACTACTTCTTCATCGTCCACTCCCAAGGAAGTTATTATCCCTCCTATTGTTGACATTGAAGCTTCAACCCCTGGTATCTTCACTGAGGATAAAATGGATTTTCCTATTTCTGACCTATTTTGCTTTATCGAAAAAGCGGTGGATTTCGAAAGTCTGAGAGCAAATGGAAAAGAAGAAATTAGGGAACTTCTTAATCGTCAAGGTTTATCTACTTATTTTGAAGCACTTAACGGACCTGTCTATCCAGAACTTGTAAAAGATTTTTGGATGAAGGCATAAGTGATTACAAAAGGGTCGTATCAGAATGTTCAGAACAAGGAAGATAACTCTGAAAAGAGTAAGAAAGCAGAGTACTTGGGTCAGGAGATTAAGTCTGAGGTTGGAGGTGTCTGCATCAGGATTAGAGCATAACATGTAAGGCAGGCTGTAAAGCTACCATTTTCTGGAGTCATTCTTCGCATTAATGAGAAAGAATCAAACCATATGATGCAAGAAGAGATTTACTGCCGTGGTTCTACTTCTAAGAGCAATCAAGATATAAAGCCCCTTTACAAAGTTCTGTACAAGATACTCCATGAGTCACTTATTCCTAAAGCTGGTTCTTCTGATCAAGTTTCTCAATATTAAAAGTCAATCTTATATTATGTGGGAAGAAGGATTGTTGTGAACTTTGGGAAAGTGATCTTCAATCATCTCTGTTCAGCTATCACATATAGTAAGACAAAAGGCATTAAGAATGTGCATTACAGCAGATTGTTGTCCTTCATGTTTTACAGAAGTTATTTGCGGCACTCTTTAAGACTTGTCTTTCCTGGATATGGTTCTTATTTTGATGCTAATCCTTCTGTGATAGATGGTGCTACTTTGAAGAGAGTTTTGAAGACGCATGGTCAAGTGATTTATCCTCAAGAGACTTTTAGCCCCAAAAGACAAGAAGAGGATCATTTCTTCTTTCTAACTCCTGTTCCACAAAAGGAAGTTACTGCTATTGCTGCAAAGCATAAGAAACTTCTGGAAGGAGGTTCTAAAAAGGTGGAAGATAGACTTGCTTCCAAGAGCTTGTTGCAACTTCCATCACTGAAGAAAAGGAAGAGTTCTGGTAGGCAAGAGGCACCAGAATCTGGATCCAAGAGAGCTAGGGGATCTATTCCTAAGAAGTCTGTGAACACTTCTGGTGTGAAGGATACATTAGATGCTGAAATTCTGGTGGCAAGTGTCAGATGTGCAGCACAATGTGCACACCTTAGGAATAGTCTGATGTGTAGCCTAATGTGCCAACATCGTGGACATACTGAACTTGATGAACAAGGAAACAATATAAAGTGCAGGAAACAATAAAACACACAGAGTTTGTTAACCCAGTTCGGCACTTATAACAAGCCCTATTCTGGAGGATACCAATCCAGGGATGAATCCACTATGGTAGTATCAATTCAAAGTTAAACTCCCCCGTTTACAACTTCTCACTTAATCACTACCCGTGCTAATTCTACCTAGGAACTCCTAGATATGAGAACCTCTGCTCACTCCCCCTCAACCTTACCCAGTAAGGATTTAATAACAAACTCAATTGGAGACACACTCCTAGACAAGCAAAGCACTCATACCTAAAGGCTTAGAGTGTTGCATAATCCAACTCTTTGCTTCAATTCTTTGGAGAAGGACAACTAGAGATTACAACTCTATAAACTCAGTCCTTACTTATATCAAAACTATGATCCAAGTGAAGGCTCACAAAGAACAATAAACAGACTAAGACCTAAGACTCGATTTCTTTAACTCTTGGCTTCGTACTTCATAATGTCTTTAATCTTCCTTTATATAGAACAAGATTCATGGGCTTGGATCTTCAATGTTGACAGCTGGCCTTTGTAAATTTACCTTGAGATTTATTTGATCATAAACTTTTAATTGTTTGTTTCAAATCTTTTGATCAAAGTCGGCCAATAAAATAAAACAGAACCATGAAAGATTATCTTGTTCCTTGGCGCGCAAGCTGACACGTTTTAATTTGAAAAACAAATCTTTTTAAAAGATCGCGTGTAAATTAATAAAAGCGCGTCCAGTTAGGGCGTCCAGATGTGAAACCTGATGTGCCACACATCATGTTCCACATCATGGAATTAGGCTTATTTTACCAAATGAAGCCAACACCCTAAAATCCTCAACAATCTCCCCCTTTGGCAAATTTTGGGCTAAAATAATCTTTGAGTCAGCCAACAAGACTTGGAGAGATGTGTAGGCACATCAGAGGCATGCAGCAGCGGATATGAGCCTCACATAATTGGAGAGAAATAAACTCTCACACAATAGGAAAAATAAATTCCTAAAGACTGAGAAAAATAAATTCCCAGACACATACAAGCATGAGATTCCATGCACACATGAGGGAGGGTAGCAAACACAGCTATGCATAGATTCATGCAAACATGTAGTTGTTTACTCCCCTTTGTACTAGAGCACTTTCCAAGTACTCCCCCTAAATATCATATCCCCTATAGGCTTCTTCAGAATGCATGACCTAGTAGAGAGACATAAAGATGTTTTAAACCTGGCTTCTTGAGAATGCATGACCAAGTTAAAACTTCACAAATGTGTCAAACATCACACAAAGAGCAATTTCTACAGGCTTCTTGAGAATGCATCACCATGTAGAAATCATACAAATGTGTCAAACATTACACACAAAGCAATTTCTACAGGCTTCTTGAGAATGCATCACCATGTAGAAATCATACAAATGTGTCACACAATAACATCTTCAATTGGACTTCTTAAGAATGCATCACCCAGTTGAAAATGTACAGATTAAGTCTTCAGAAAAACATGCTTTAGAAAACTAATTCTTCAAAAATTTGTTGAGAAAAACATTTGAAGAAAAGTAAGCATGTATGCCAGATGTGTAGTCAGATGTGCCACACATCACAATTTGCTGCGGTTAAGACTTCAAAGAATTGTTCATTTTTACTCCCCCTTTTTAGCCAGAATTTTGACAAATAAAGTCAAACACATAGAGAGTAAATGAAAACACCATAGAATGCAGATAGCATGGATGTAGAGATGATGGTGCATGAACAGTAAAAGGCACTTAGGCCATTATTAAAGCAGCACTACAGAACAGGCCCACATAGGTGCTACAGAAATCCAGGGCACAGCCCACAACATACAAGCAAAACAAGGAAATACTGAATACAGGAAAATATTAATGAATTACAAAAATTCAAATATCCATGCTCCCATCAGTTTCCTCAGCTTCAGAGTCATTGGGCTCCTCCTCCTCCAATTCCTCATCCTCAACCATTGTTTGCTCATCCTCAAGCTCCAGTCCAGCAATGACTGCTTCAAGCTTGGTCTTCTTTTCATCCAGAGCCTTACAAGTCTCCCTCAAAGCAGCAATCATGTCTTTCCTAGACATTGCACTAGTTGAGCTGGATGTGCCCACATCAGGAGTCACATCAGACTGCTTGAGACTAAAAGAGATAGCAGACTCTCTTCTGCAAGACAAATCATCCTTGCCTAGAACATCAGGTCTCTGGCTCAATATGGTTCCACACAACAGGGAGGGAAAAGCAATGGGCAACTTAACAGCTAAGGTTTTGGCATGCTTGACAGTCTGATAAAAAATATAAGTACCAAAATCATAGTGAATTTTGTTACCTACAGTATAGATGAATCTAGCCAAACCTGTAGCCACATCACAGTTGTGTGTGGTTGGTACCCAGTTAGCAGCAGCAATCCTGTTAAGGATGTTGTAGATTGGAGTGAGCTTGCTTGCTTGGAGCTTCCCTTTCTTAGGCCAGGACTTGACCTTTCCACCAGTGATGGCCTTGATAATGTAGTTGTCATTGGCCTCCATCTCTGCATAGGGCTCTTCACTTCTGCCCAAAAACTTATTGATAACAGCAGGAGAGAAATTGATTTCTTTTCCTCTTACAAAGACAGTCTGGTACTCCTTGTCCAGAGGATTGTCACAACCAGTAGGGATATTCACCAAAAACTCCTTGACCACTTTCTCATAGCAGTCACTCAGCCCAGAAACAGTCTTCATCAAGCTAGCATGCTTGATCAACCTCATAACTTCCTTGCACTGCAAGGCTTCAGCACTCAGCTTCCTCTCCAAAGCCAGTCTTCTATGAGCTATATACTTCCATTTGCCAGCATTGGTAGGGTTGTGGAAGGAAATCAGATCAACAGGAATATCAGGAATTCCCTGAGGAATTTTCTTCTTCCCATAGCTCTTCTTCACAGCAGACTCAATGTGGACTACATCCAGCTCCACATTATCCTTCTCAGCAGTTTCTTCTTCAGACTCACTGATGTGAGCTACATCCTGCTCCACATCGTACTCTGAGTCACTTGTAGGTGGCTCTTTTCTTTTCTGAGTCTTCTTCTTGGTAGGTAGAACCACAGCTTTACTAAATCCCTTCTTGGGACCATACAAAACTTGCCTCTTGACAGGCTTCTTCTTCTCCTTGGCAGCAACAGGAGAACCACTAACAGTAGCATGACCTTTTCCACTTCTGGTCCTTCTTGCAATGCTGTCTTCAGCAATCATATTCAATGGGAGGTCAGAATCATAATCCTCCACATCCACAATTGTAGTGTCTCCATCAGCATCCTTGTCAGAAGGATTGAAGTCTTCCACATCTTCAGAACCCTTGGCTTCTTTACCCTTGTCAGACTAGGTATCATCTTCAGGTTCTTCAACCTCATCAGGTTGATCTTCTTCAACAACTTCCTGTTCTAGAGAATCAGGAATGACAGCAGGTTCTTCAACAACAATAGTCTCTTCTTCATCAGCAGGAGGTCCTTAGAACAGCCTTCTCAGGGTTAGGGTTTGAAGAACCTTCACCCACAGATGCATCAACAGTAGCATCAACAGTTTCAGAAGGAAAGGGATCAGTGAGCAGGCTTTCCATGGTGTGAACCCTCTTGGGTGTACCAGTCTTGGACTTCTTGCTCTTTTTCTTCTTCTTCTTTGATTTTTCTGTGGAAGGAGAAGGAACAGCAACTTCCTTTGCAGCAATGGGGGTTGATTCCCTTCTTGATCGCTTAGACTTCCTTTTCTTTGATTCTGATGGTTTGATCATTGAAACAGGAGTTGCATTGACGATCATGTCACTTTGAATATCTTCAGGATGTGGGGAATTAGGTTTTGGTGATGATGGAGGAGTGTTGGTTTTTGTGGAAGGAGATGTTTTGGTTGCAGTAGACATGATGATGATGATGATTATGTGGTATGAAGATTAAAAAAAAATTGCAGAGAGATGAGCAAGGGTTTGAGAGAGATCAAGAAATTTTTTGGCCGTTTGAGTATGTGAGAGATGAATGTAGTGATCAATGTGGTAGGCAATGAGATAAAAATCTTGAATAAACGGATTTCTTGGATAAAATCGCGAGATAGCCGTCAGGAATATTTGTAATGATTGCCTTTGGATTGCGTGCAACTATGGATGGAGGGAAAGGTAGGTAACCGTTGCACGCCGGAATAGCTATTATGGCTATTGATCCTCAAAGAGGCAAATACCAAGTTTGCCCCTTAACACCTCAAACCTATTTGCATCTAAAGCCTTTGTGAAAATATCTGTCAGTTGATTCTCAGTGGCAACATGCTCTAGAGTCACAATATTGTCTTCAACAAGATCTCTAATAAAATGGTGACGTATATCAATGTGCTTTGTCCTACTATGTTGAATAGGATTTTTGGAGATATTAATAGCACTTAGATTGTCACAGTATAATGTGAGCACATCTTGCTGCACAATGTACTCACCCAACATCTGCTTCGTCCAAAGTAGCTGAGAGCAACTACTTCCTGCTGCAATGTATTCAGCCTCAGCTGTAGAAAGAGAAACACAATTTTGTTTCTTGCTGAACCATAATATGAGGTTGCTTCCCAAAAAGAAACAACCTCCAGAAGTGCTCTTCCTATCATCTGCACTACCTGCTCAGTCAGCATCACAATAACCTAACAATCTTGTGTCTTCACCATGAGAGTAGAGAATCCCATAATCACTTGTACCACTTACATACTTTAGAATCCTTTTGACTTGATTCAAATGACTCATCTTAGGCTCAGCTTGGTACCTTGCACACACACCAACAGCAAAGCTAATGTCAGGTCTACTTGCAGTAAGATAGAGTAGACTGCCAATCATCCTTCTGTATAGATTTTTATCAACACTGACACCATGCTCATCTTTAGAAAGTTTGAGATGGGTTGCTGCAGGAGTTCTCTTGTGATTTGCATTCTCCATTCCAAATTTCTTCACAATGTTCTTGGCATACTTGCTTTAAGAGATGAAAATTGTGTCTTCCATCTGTTTGACTTGCAAACCAAGAAAGTAGGTAAGTTCACCTACAAGGCTCATCTCAAATTCAGATTGCATCTGATTCACAAACATCTTGACCATGGGATCAGACATTCCTCCAAACACAATGTCATCTACATAGATTTGTGCAATCATGAACTTGCCTTTTTCTTCTCTGACAAACAAGGTTTTGTCAGTTTCTCCTTTTCTATAACCTTGTTGCACGTTAGCCTCTCATACCATGCCCTAGGAGCTTGCTTTAATCCATACAATGCCTTCTTCAATCTGTAGACATGATCTGGATAATTTGGATCAACAAATCCCTTGGGCTGCTCCACATATACTTTCTCATTCAAGTATCCATTAAGAAAAGCACTCTTCACATCCATCTAAAATAGCTTGAACTTCAAGATACATGCTACTCCTAAAAGTAACCTTATGGATTCAAGACGTGCCACAGGAGCAAATTTTCATCAAAGTCTACTCCTTTAATCTGAGAGTAACCTTGAGCCGTAAGCCTAGCCTTGTTTCTAGTCACAACACCACTTTCATCAGATTTATTCCTATAAACCCATTTAGTACCAATGATGTTGACTCCTTCAGGCCTAGGAACTAAATCCCATACTTCATTCCTCTTGAACTGGTTCAGCTCCTCTTGCATAGCTTCAATCCAAAACTCATCTGTCAAGGCTTCTTTCACATTCTTTGGTTCTACCTTTGACACAAAACAAGCATTGGATACAACCTCTCTTGACCTTGTCATAACACCTGAATCAGGACTCCCTATTATGAGTTCTTTTGGATGATTCTTTTGAACTCTAACAGATGGACCCTTATTCACTGGAGTCACATCTTCTTGCTGATCAGTCTTCTCAGGAATCTCTACAACTTCAGAGTCTTCAGGCTGGGGGTGAGATGTGTCCACATCAGGATCAACATCAGGCACATTGTCAGAACAGTCATCTATGACAACATTGATTGATTCCATCATAGTTCTTGTTCTGTTGTTGAAGACTCTATAGGCTCTGCTGGTTAAGGAATAGCCTAGAAAGATTCCTTCATCACTATTGGGATCCATCTTCCTCCTTTGCTCTCTGTCAGCTAAGATATAGCACTTGCTACCAAAGACATGGAAGTATTTGACAGTTGGTTTTCTTTCCTTCCATATCTCATACAGTGTGGTTGATGTACCTTTTCTCAGAGTCACCCTGTTGTGTACATAGCATGCAGTACTCATGGCCTCTGCCCAAAAGTAGTAAGGTAGCTTCTTGGCATGTAGCATAACTCTTGCAGCCTCTTGCAAAGTTCTGTTCTTTCTTTCAACTACACCATTTTGTTGGGGTGTAATTGGAGAGCAGAACTCATGCCCAATTCCTTCATCAGCACAAAACTCAGAAAACCTTGAATTTTGAAACTCTTTCCCACGATCACTTCTGATTCTAACAATGGCACTATCCTTTTCTTTTTGCAGTCTAAGGCATAGGTCTTTGAATGCATCAAAAGTATCAGACTTCTCTCTGATGAAGCTGACCCAAGTGAATCTTGAGAAATCATCTACAACCACAAAGGCATATCTTTTGCCACCAATACTCTCTACCTGCATTGGTCCCATCAAGTCCATATGTAGCAGTTCAAGAACTCTGGATGTCACCTGATGTTGCAACATTGGGTGTGACATCTGGACCTGCTTTCCAACTTGACATTCACCATAGATACTGCCTTCAACAATCTTAAGCTTTGGTGGTCCCCTAATTGCTTCCTTGGACACAATCTTCTTCATTCCTTTCAGATTCAGATGGCCAAGTCTTTGGTGCCAAAGCTTTACTTCTTCTTCCTGACTAATCAGACATGTTGTAGAATGAGCTGTTTCTTCAGGAATCCATAGATAGCAGTTGTCTTTTGACCTAGATCCTTTCATCAACACTTCTCCTTTGTCAGAAATAATAAGACATTCATTCTTTGTGAAGTTGACTTTAAGACCTTGATCACACAGTTGGCTTATGCTGATAAGATTAGCCTTCAAACCTTTGACAAGTAACACATCATCTAGGTCAGGTAAACCTTTGTTGCTGAGCTTACCACTTCCTTTGATCTCACCTTTTGCTCCATCACCAAAGGTTACAAAACTTGTTGTATGAGGCATGATATTAGTGAGAAATTTCTTAACACCCGTCATATGCCTAGAACAACCACTATCAAAATACCAATCTTCACTGGAAGATGCTCTGAGAGTGTGAGCTATATGAGCAGTTTCTGAAACTTTTGGTTTCCACATCTTCTTAGGAGTGACCCTTGCTGAATTGGCTTGAACCTGAGACCTCTTCTTGGGATACCCATAGAGTTTGTAGCAGAAGGGCTTGATGTGACCATTCTTTCCACAGTAGTGGCATTTCCAAGCATTAAACTTCTCTTTGCCAGCAGGTCTCTGATGTGGGGTGTGATGTGTCAACATTCTGCCAGGGTCAGGTTTCTTCTAAGCAGGAACAAACTTAGTATTTGTATTCTTGTTGTGATGTTTGTTTTTAAATCCTACACCAGATGAGTCACCAGCATGCTTTCCAACTTTCAAAATTTCATCAAGCATGTCAGTTCCAGTGTTGAGCATCTTTACAGACTTGGTCATGTTCTTCAAGTTGGTTGACAGTAACTTGACTTCACTTTCAAGACTAACTACTTGGTTTTACAGTTGAGCCTTTTCTGTCTCTAGTTGACTGATAACCACCTTCTGTTCTTCATTGATTATGCACAGTTCTTCACTTTTGATGGATAGTTTTTTGTAGACTGAGGCCAGTTCATCAAAGGTGAGTTCTTCATCATCAGAATCAACATCAGTACTGCACACACCAGTCATGGCACTCACATGATTAGCAGCAACATTCTCTGAGTCAGTGTTAGAGTCTTCATCAGACCATGATACAGTCAGGCCTTTCTTCTGCTTCTTCAGATATGTGCCACATTCAGCTCTTATATGACCAAAGCCTTCACATTCATGACATTGAACACCCTTGTTCTGAGTTGACTTATCATCAGTTTTGGTTTTTGTTGAAGTGTTACCTTGTTTACTGATGTCAGTCTGGATGTTCCTCACATTCCTCCTTGGTCTTCTATCCACCCTTCTTTGAAGCTTGTTGAATTGTCTTCCTAACATAGCTATGTCATTTGAGAGATCCTCATCTGACTCATCAGCTTCTTCCTCTTCATCAGCACAAGATACAAAGGCTATACCTTTTCCCTTCTTCTCAGTTTGCTCACCTAAGTTCATCTCAAAAGTTTGGAGAGAGCTCACAAGTTCTTCAAGTTTCATACTTGGGATGTCTTGAGCTTCCTCAATAGCTGTGATTTTCATGTTAAATCTCTTGGGTAGGGATCTAAGCATCTTTCTCACAAGCTTTTCTTCAGACAATTTCTCACCTAGAGCCTCAAAGGAATTGTCTACCTCAAGCAAATTCATGTGAAAGTCATGAATTGATTCTTCTTCTTTCATCCTGAGGTTTTCAAACTTAGTGTTGAGAAGTTGGATTCTTGAGCTTTTTACCTTGGCATTGCCTTCATGAGTGGTTCTGAGTATCTCCCAAGCATTCTTTGCAACAGTACACTGCTTAATCAGTCTGAACATGTTCTTGTCCACTCCATTGAATAAAGCATTCAAAGCTTTGGAGTTTCCAAGTGATGCAGTGTCTTCTGCAGCTGACCAATCTTCTTCTGGCTTGAGTACACCAGTATCAACACCATTAGCATCCAGAACTTTGGGATGCTCCCATCCTTTGAGCACAGTTTTCGAAGTCCCGCTGTCAAGTGACTTTAGGAAGGCAATCATCCTTGGCTTCCAGTAATCATAATTAGTTCCATCCATAAGAGGTGGTTTGTTGACCATTGTTCCATCCTTGTCCATGTTTCCAGAAAGTAACTTCCCTGGAGCTCACCCTCAAACAGGCAGGGTGCCTGCTCTGATGCCAATTGAAATTCTGGTTTCAAGTGTCAGATGTGCAGCACAATGTGTACACCTTAGGAATAGTCTGATGTGTAGCCTAATGTGCCAACATCGTGGACTTACTGAACTTGATGAACAAGGAAACAATATAAAGTGCAGGAAACAATAAAACACACAGAGTTTGTTAACCCAGTTCGGCACTTATAACAAGCCCTATTCTGGAGGATACCAATCCAGGGATGAATCCACTATGGTAGTATCAATTCAAAGTTAAACTCCCCCGTTTACAACTTCTCACTTAATCACTACCCGTGCTAATTCTACCTAGGAACTCCTAGATATGAGAACGTCTGCTCACTCCCCCTCAACCTTACCCAATAAGGATTTAATAACAAACTCAATTGGAGACACACTCCTAGACAAGCAAAGCACTCGTACCTAAAGGCTTAGAGTGTTGCACAATCCAACTCTTTGCTTCAAAGCTTTGGAGAAGGACAACTAGAGATTACAACTCTATAAACTCAGTCCTTACTTGTATCAAAACTATGATCCAAGTGAAGGCTCACAAAGAACAATAAACAGACTAAGACCTAAGACTCGATTTCTTTAACTCTTGGCTTCGTACTTCATAATGTCTTCAGTCTTCCTTTATATAGAACAAGATTCATGGGCTTGGATCTTCAATGTTGACAGCTGGCCTTTGTAAATTTACCTTGAGATTTATTTGATCATAATCTTTTAATTGTTTGTTTCAAATCTTTTGATCAAAGTCGGCCAATAAAATAAAACAGAACCATGAAAGATTATCTTGTTCCTTGACGCGCAAGCTGACACGATTTAATTTGAAAAACAAATCTTTTCAAAAGATCGCGTGTAAATTAATAAAAGCACGTCCAGTTAGGGCGTCCAGATGTGAAACCTGATGTGCCACACATCATGCTCCACATCATGGAATTAGGCTTATTTTACCAAATGAAGCCAACACCCTAAAATCCTCAACAGAAGCTGTTGTAAATATTGTGGAAAAAGATGTTGAAGCCCCTGTATCTTCTGAGTTTGTACAAGAAAAAATGGTTGGTAAGCCTTCTAAAAGGTCTACCAGAAATTCTGGTAATGCTGCTGCTACCCCAGAAGTGTCTCAGAAACAAGTTACCAAGCCAAGGAAGAGAAAATTGAAGCTTACTGCAGAATAGGAAGAAGAGCTTGAAAAAGACGAAGCCATTAGAAATGTGGAGGAACTCAAAGCACAAGAAGCTGCTAAGGAAGCACTTCTAGTTGATAGTTGGGAAAGCTTTGAGGATGCTCAGCCAAATGCATTTTTGGACTCTAACCTCACAAAAGAGGAGTTGATGGTCAAGCTAGCAAAATAACGTATTTATAAGAAGGTTAATCTTGAAAATATTCCTGATTATGTCATTAATGGTCCAAAGCATGCTAGAAACATCCGCTATACAGTTCCTGTCAAAAATACTTTTTCTAAAATCCTTTCTGATTTGGAACCAAACACCAACTGTATAGTAGAAGTTGCTGCTTGTGCTTCTGATAGATTTCTTGATGAAACACCAGTAGTTAGCTTTGTACCATCCCCTGAGTCTATGAGGAGATTTTCTGAACATGTTATGACACTGATTGCAGAAACAGGTGTTGCTCCTTCTGGCATAATGGAAAATATTGAACAGGAAGTTCAAGAAGTCAATTCAAAGGTTGCAACTTCTGATGTACTTCCTCAAAATATTTCTCATGAGGAATCTGTTGTTATATCCCCTGAGCCTAAATCTGTCAACCCTGCTTCTCCAAAATCCATTGATGTTAAACCTGTTGTCCAACAGTCATCTTCTGATGTTGTTGAGAATTCCACTATTCCTGAGCAAGAAAAACCTCAACTACGGAAGTTAGCCCTGGATTTAGAAAATCCGTCTCCTCAGAAATCTCAGAATCTTACACCTTACCAAGATAACTTTATCAAATCTTTTGAACAAGTTATCTCTCCTCAAAATGACCTTCCTTTAGCCATCATTCCAACAACCCTTGATAACCCTTCATCATCTGTTAAATCTACCCACACTGCTATAACCCCAGAAGATGTTGAGCGCGTGCTTTTGGGAATTAATGATAAAGTCAAGGAATTTTATCAAAATTTGCCTATACTTTCTCTTGCACCAAGCAAAGTATTTTCAGAGTGTCATGCTCTATCAGAAATGTGCATGCAAATTTTTATAGATTTGGGCTTTCAATATGAAAAAGACTATGTTATAAACATTGCAAAGAGAAAGATTGTTCAAGCAAGATTTGAAGCCGCCAAGCTTGAAGCTCAGAGATTGTTAGATGAAAAGTTTAAGGTTGTGTTAGCAGAAGCTGAAGATCAGTTGTCTACATTTCATGAACAAGAGATTGAGAAAATTCAACAAGTAGAAGAAGAGAAGGCAGAACTTGAGAGACAAGAAGCTGATGTTCTAGACGCTGAGAGACAAGAAGAGATTGCAGAGCGTTCAAGACCTAAAACTTTCTTTGAGTGGATGATTCTGAGAAGGATTGATCAACAAGATATTGTCATCAATCGTTTTGAACAGAATCCTGCATTGGTTCTCAAGATCCTCCAAGAGAAACTGCTTACTCCTTCTAATCCACCTCAACCCTAGGATTCTGGCATTGTTTTTATTTGTCTTTATGTCTTATTAAGTTCTTAACCTTGTTAATTTTATCATGTTTGAATGTTATGGATGTTATTTGCAATATTATTAATTGTTCTGTTAATTTTTTTTAAAGTTATAATTGCTGGATACACATCATTGCATTTCAAATAACTTTGTTTTATTCATATAAAACTTGCATTACAATAACTTTGCATTTTTCAACATTTTTTGCATTACAATAACTTTGTCCTAAAAACAAGTTTTTGCATATGAAAAATCCAGATACGTATCAAATTTTAAAATTTTTTTACAAAAAGATAAGAGAAGAACAACTAGGTGTTGATCCAAACTTCAACCTTGGAGCCTGAAACTTATCAGCTAATCTGATGAGTCTTCTAAACCTCTCAAGCTTGAAATTTCCTGTAGTGGAATCTTGGAGCATCCCTTCAGTTCGTCCTGTTTATCTTTCTGTGTCAGGAGAAATCTTTGTTCTTTTAAGAACAGAAGATGGTTGAGGAACCCGTATCTAATTTTGATTCCAAACTCTTAACCCTCTTCGTATGATTCTTAGAAATCATATTCCTTGCTGTATCTTCTTTTGTTTTTGATTTTACAGATTTTCTAACTTGTTTCTCCTTTGATAATTTCTTAAACGCATTTCTTTCAATCACTCTTCTATCCTCATCTATATTTTCTTTCATTTTTTGTTGAAGAAATTTCATGGAAGTGTTGAGTGAAATGACAAAGAGTGTGATGCGTTTTTATAGCCATTTTGTTAGTTGGCAGTTACCTCGTTCTTCGTTTTAGCATTAAATTCTTTATGGTTTTTATTATCTTTGAATTTTTGACTTGACTAATTCTTTAGTCACGTGTTTTAATTTAACTCTTTCTTTCTATTTTATTCTTTCTTTGTTTAATGACAAAAGGGGGAGTAAGAGTAAATTAATTTAAGAACACTAACTGAAGCCAAAATTAAAATTTTTTTCATATGTTATATTCATTTAATTCAGTTATTAATATTATCAGTTAAATTACTAAAGGAAATTTTTTCATTGAGATCAGAACTTTCTCTACATGATAAACGTAAGAGAATATTGCACTTTTCTCTTAAGTAGATCTGACAAAGGAAGAAAGCTTTTAAACCTATCTTCTGGAAGTCAAGTGTATAATGAAGTTCTGGAATCAATGTTAAAATTTTAAAACTATTTTAATCATTCATTACTGAAGTCAGGGGGAGCTTGCAAAACTCATAAACCTGAGGAAGGTATTCTATGATTAAAATAACAACCATTGTAAATTAATACTTGGTTTGTCATCAATCAAAAAGAGGGAGATTGTTGGAACAAAGTTGGTTCTAATATAACCCAAGTAGTTTTGATGATAACAAAAGTATTAATATACAATAGGGAGTACTGATAATTTACTCTAGTGTGCAGGTATATAAGTTAAAATTTTATATACACTAGAAATTGAAGTTCTGGTTTCTATTTGAAAAGCGTCCCCAGAAGCTGAGAAAAGCAAGTTCTGAGTAATGACACCAGAAGCCAAGTCACCAGAAGTTGCAAGTCAAAGTCAACCAGAAGCTACACTCGTCAGAACCTGAGTTGGATACTCAAGATTCTAATGATGATGAAATAGCAGAATTTGTCAGAAGAACATTCTATTCTATCACATATTTGGCAAATTCATAATGGCAGAAGAAAACCTCGTACAAGACCGTTATAATCATGATAATGACGTTTGTACTATATTCTTTTCCTGATTTGGGCGAATATTCGAAATCAAGGATCAAGATTTCACTCTTTACCTGATTTGGATAAGCACATTTCAAACGGAAAAATAGTACAGTACTAAGCAGCTGTTTTCATCATTGTCTACTCAAATTCAAACGCTCCACTACCGCCTATAAAAGGATGAAGAATTTGAAGAAGACAATAGCACTACATCTACGAACAAAAGCGTTGTTACCCTGCTAATTTCATAAGAGCATTATAAATTTGAGAAATACAACTTGAGCTTATATCAAAATTCAGGACAAACAGTTTTCAACTTCTGATTAATCAGTTGTTGAACCTTAGTTTTCTTTTATTAGAATTCTAAGATAAGTCTTGTTTTTAGAGTTGTATTATTTTGTTCTAGAACTCTGGTACTGTTTATCAGAAGTTCAAACATTGTTTCTTTGTAACTTTGTTTAGAAGTCTCTTGCTTGTGTGCTTGAGCATTTGGAAGTCTCTTGTATTGTGTTACTTGAGCAAAGGAAGTCTCTTGCTGTGTGCTTGAGCAATTGTAATCTTGTGTGATTATAGTGAAATCCCTTGGAAGTGCAAGGGGACTGGACTACTCTCGGTTTGTGAGAGGAACCGGTATAAATCTTGTGTGTTCATCTCTCTTTACTCTTCTCTGTTACTATTGCATAGCGTCCAAAAGTTGATTGTGTTTGATTTATTCCGCTGCTAGTTCTGGTAAGTTGAAAAACTTTGAAGAAGTTTTTAAAACTACCAAAACACAATTCAACCCCCCCCCCCCCCTTCTTGTGTTTTCACACCTTCAGAGAAACCCAAAATATTTCCATACACCAACATATCTGCCACGAAAAACTCATGACTGATCAATAGCACAACTGAATACACGCCTGAAAGCACTAAAATCGCAAAAAAAAAAAAAAAAAAGAAAGAAGCAAACTTACACAATGAAAGGAGGAAGAGGATGGGTTGAGGGCCATTGCAAGAGTGAAGGAATTGGCTTGGCTATGGTGGCATTATATAGAAAATTGGAGTACATAAGAAGAAACAGAAGCTAGTGGCAATTCATAGGCATTAAACACTATATTTAATGGTGTTGATCAAAATATGTTCAAATTAATCAACACATGTATTGAAGTCAAGAAAGCCTGGAAATTCTCCAAACTGCACAGGAAGGAACTTCAAAAGTTCGTATGTCAAAGCTGCAACTTCTCACCACAAAATTTGAGAACTTGAGGATGGAGGATGAAGAAACTATATCTGAATTCAACACTAGACTACAATATATAGCAAATTCGTCCTTTGCCCTAGGAGAGAAGATACTTGAAGAAAAGCTAGCCAGAAAAATCCTTAGATCAGTGCCTAAGAGAAGGTGACTGCTATTTGAAATTTTGGAGGCAAGTGTCAGATGTGCAGCACGATGTGTACACGTTAGGAAGAGTATGATGTGTAGCTTAATGTGCCAACATTGTGGACATACTGAACTTGATGAACAAGAAACAATTAAAAGTGTAGGAAACAATAAACAACACAAAGGGTTTGTTAACCCAGTTTGGCGCAAACAGCAACCTACTCTAGAGGATACCAATCGAGGGATGAATCCACTATGGTAATATCAATTTAAAGCTAAACTCCCTCGTTTATAACTTATCACTTAATCACTACCCGTGCTAATTCTATCTAGGAATTCCTAGATATGAGAACCTCTGCTCACTCCCCCTCAACTTTACCCTGTAAGGATTTAATAACAAATTCAGTTTGGAGACAAACTCGTACCTAAAGGCTTTGAGTGTTGAACAATCTAACTCCTTGCTTCAAAGCTTTGGAGAAGATCACAAGAGATTACAACTCTATTAAACACAATCCTTACTTGTATCAAAACATGATCCAAGTGAAGGCTCACAGATAACAATGAACAACTAAAGAACTAAAACTCTAAGACTTGATTGGTTGACTTAGCTTCTTGATTTCAGTTGATGAATATTGAGTCTTTAGTCTTCCTTTATATAGAACAAGTTTCATGGGCTTTCACGAGCTGACCTTCATAAATTTCTCTTTGAGATAAATTTGATCCTTATCAAAATATATTTGTTTCAAATTTTTTTGATCAAAGTCGGCCAATAAAATAAAACAGAACCATGAAAGATTATCTTGTTCATTGGTGCGCAAGAAAGCGTGAGTTTATTTCAAAAACAAATCTTTTTAAAATATCCCGCGTGGGAAAATAACAGAAAGCGCGTTTTAATAGGGCGTCCAAGTGTGGATCCTGATGTGCACACATCATGCTCCACATCATGGACTTAGGCTTATTTTTCCAAATGAAACCAACACCCTAAAAACTCAACACTATTAAAACGCGCAAGTCCAACATCAAGCCACAAGGCAAGTCTAAAGAGGAGTATACTTCTGAGCAAATCAAAGAAGTAAGGTGTTTTGAATGTGAAGGATTTGGGCACATCAGACCTGAATGTCCCAACTTTCTCAAGAAACAGAAAAAGCGGATGGCAACTACCTTGTCTGATTTTGAGGAAGAGAAAGAAGAAGAAATAGCTAACAATGCCTTCATAGGAACATTCGATACTAGAAGCAGAACTAGTAATGAAGATCTCCTACAAGAAGAATTGGATGTGAACTACAAAAATCTCACCATTAAATGGGAGCAATCTTGTGAACTTATAAGAAGACAAGATAAGGTGACGCAAAGACTTGCTCAAGAAAAGGAGGCACTAGAGGCATCAATAGCTGACTTAAAAGAACAAGTCACTTTGTTAAACTCAAAACTCACTGAGATGACAAAATCTGTGAGAATGTTAAACAAGGGAAATGACATGCTTGAAGAAGTTCTTGTACTTAGAAGAAACCCAAGTACCAAGAAGGGATTAGGGTTTGACAACTACAACAGTGACTACTCAAATGATGTTCCTGAGAAGACGATTCCCCCAAAGAATAAATCTGAGGACCAGATGTCAAACCACATGTCTCAACATCCCTCTCAACACAAGAATAAGAAGTCAGGATCTATACCTCAGAAACCTGGAAGACAGAAGGAACAGATGACAAAAACAAAGCATTTGGTGCAACACAAGCAGAAAAGGTCTGATCACATGCCTCAGCCTCCAGCTCAACATAGGAAGCACATGTCATATCACATGTCCCAACTTCATGTTCAACATGTGTCCCCTCAATACAAAGAATACAAGGGACCACTGAAAAGATGTAAACATTGTGGTAAATCTGGTCATCTAATCACATAGCGCTTCAAACTCCATGGCTACCCTCAGAAGCTTAAGTCACCAAGTCTGAACAAAAAGAAGATCTGACGACAGGAATTTCTATTGTATTTAAGGTAGTTATATTAGTAATAAATTGACCAAGACAGGCCCAAATATGAAGGAAAACCTGAAGAATCGAGGAAAAGCATCAAGACAAAGCAAGAATACAGAAAAGACAAGAAAAAGCCAAAAAAAAAATGAAGAAACAGTGTGTTCATCGTAGCACGATGGTTCCCATCGTGCCACGACGGGAGCTGCTTGCTGGCCAAGAAAACAGAAGGTTTATTTTTAAAGAAAATTTGTCCATCGTAGTACGATGGGATGTTGACTAAGGTTTGGCAAGTGTACCAGTCTTTCGTCTAGTAATAATCCTCACCCTAGTTAGGATGGGTTCGTATCCACAGGGACAGCGCCTAGATTACTAAGCTTATCTTAGGATTTGTTGAGATTGTCTCCGCTTTATGAGGTGGGATAGTTTTAGATTCAAGAAACAGAGTATATAAACTATAAAAGAGACGATTTAAGAGGATAGGTTAAGTAGTTGGAATAAATATTAGGGTTCATTCTAATATTTGTCCGGGACTAGTAATAAATAACACTAGATGAGTAGAGACGGTAACGTCCTGAACTAGTTGTGACTTAACAATTAGAGGAGGAATCGAGCACTATTTGCGACATATCAATTAGAAGCTAAATAGCCCGAAACTAAGATCTAGGGGCATTGGATGGTTGATGGTCATAATGCATGTATGTAAACAACTCTGTCTAGTAATTAGGGTATGTGACACAGCGAGGTTAGACTCTTGTAGGTACTTTAGTTGCGAACATAGGGAAACTTTGCTTACATAGTGTAGTAGTAAGGTACTACTAAAACAAGGATAAAATCGACGCCAAATAATAATACGAATAACTATGTTATACACCGATTATGCCAAGTATGAAGGAGGGAGTAAGTTCAACTACCATACCTATCCTCTATGTTTCTGAATCAAATATTTACTTTTCTGCAACGCATCTCGCTATTTTTCTTAATTAAAAACCTTTTTTCCAAAATCCAAAGCTTGAAGACAAGTTCCTTGAGAGGTTCATTACTCACACTCTGTTCCATAAACGGAAGTCTGATATCCTGAGTTTCAAACAACATGAATCTGAAACGCTGTGTGAAGCTTATGAATGCTTCAAATTGCTCATGAGGAGGTGTCCTAACCACAACATTAGTGCTACGGAGCAGATGCAGATATTTGCGGCAGGTATGAAAATGCAACTTCGCAAGATACTCGATGCCTCGGCTGGTGGGTCTATCAAAATCAAGACCTATGCAGAGACCAAGGATCTGGTGGAGCAGATGTGCCAGAACGAACACAAAATGAGCCATGGCAGGAACGAGAAGACACCTAGAATCATTAAGGTGGACAAAGAAGTTGCTTACAAAGTAGAGATAGAGCTGCTAAAGAGGCAACTGGCTAAGAAAGAAAAAGAAGTAAAGGAAGCTAGTGTGAAACAGGTAGAAGGAGTCTGTGACTTCTTACTAGAAGATCACCCAAATGGGCAGTGTTTGCCAGGAGGTGAAGAGCAGGTAAATTACATGGGAAACAACTACAACCCTGGTTGGAGTAAGCACCCAAATTTGCGCTGGGATCCGACAGGAAACCAGGCTCAAGCAGCACCTCAACCAAGAAAACCATCTCCTTTGGAGGAGTTACTTACAAAGTTGGCAAGCATGAGCAAGACAAATTTTGAAAGTGTCAAGAACACAGTAGTCAATCAAGGGACGACCATCAAAAGTCTCGAAACCCAAATCGGTCAACTGTCCAAACTGGTAAGTACTCATGTTTCTAAAGATATTGCAGGTAACACGGTGGACAACCCAAAGGAGGAGTGCAAAGCGTTGAAATAGGTACAACCAGAACGCGAGCACGGTGAGCTAGATATGATAAATTTCAGAGAGTTCGAAGAATGGTTCAAAGAGCTAGGAATGACTTTAGAAGAAGCCTATGACGAGTTCATAGGTGAGCTGGAGGAATACAGAATAAGCCTAGCAGACGGAAAAAAGCTGCCACCCAAGAAGAAAGATCCTGAAAGCTTCACCATGGTTTGCCAGATTGGGGAAGAAGGAGTCAACGCATTGTGTGATGTGGAATCAAGTGTGAACGTCATACTATTATCTTTGGCAGACAAGTTCAAGCTCAGATTACCAACTGCAGGTACAACTAAAGAACTCGTATTAGCTAACCAATCAACCATTCGCTCAGCAGGTACAGTAGAAGATGTCCTGGTGAAAGTCCATGTCGCGGTGATTTTCGGACGTCAAGCTATTGATTAGCTTTGACTCGCAAAAATATGAATTCACCACCGAGCTTTAATTTATCCAAGGGAAGGGAAAAAGATCGAATAAACCCGATTAAAAATTTAGAGATTTAAGGTTCGGGGGTTAGTTATACGTAGGGAAAGTATTAGCATCCTAAGTATTCGTAGAACTATACGGGATCCTTTTATAAATATTTATTTTTGTGCTAAAATGTTTGTTTGTTTATTTGCTTGTAAAATTGTCCGCTTGAAAATTGATTAACGATGTGAGAAAAGAATATTTTTATTGAGTCATAAATAAAAATGTTTTATAATCTTTAAAAAAATAAAAATAGAAAATGTTTTATGAATTTGGTGTTTAAGAAAATGTAAAGAAAAAACAAATTTATTATTAATTTTGATTTGGGAAGACGCGAGGTCTTTTGCACTACGTACCCGTGAAGGATCAAAATCCCGTAGTTCGGGTAAAAATTGAAATACGCTTTGTTGATTGATATTAGGAGGAAAGACGAGTTGTCATCTTAAGTTTAAACTCCATTTTGACCGCCACGAACATACTGAAAAATTTATTATTTTTCTGCCATATGTCATGGGGAATATTGAAGTTCTCGACTAGAGATGACTCACGACTAAACTTTTGAGAAAAAGGTTTTAAAATTGAAAAGCCAAATGGCAAAAAATGTTTGAATTTGTTTTTGTATTTTTTTTTTTGTTTTTTTGTTTTTTGAAAAAGAGTTTAAATATGCTTAAGTATATTAAGGCATTTATTGAGAAAAAAGTTTGAAAAAAGTTTATCGACGAGAGTCGAGTTTTATTATGAAAAGATTGTTATTTTTGAAAAGAGTTTTAATTTTTTAATGTTTTTGTTTTATGTATTTTTTTTTTTTTGTTTTTAGAGTTTTGAGAATGACAGTTATTCGAACGCAAGCTATCCAGCAGGAATTCGAAATAACCGGGGAGCGGAAAGCCATCCGTCAGACCACCCATTTTTCATTCTTTTATTATGTTTACAACGAGTGATTTATTTTTAAGAGCAACAACAAATTGATCGAATGATCGTTTATTCCGTTGGACTTGGAAAAATAAATAACAACAATAATATTCTAACATATGATAAAATAAAAGACAAGACATATATTTTGATATTTTTTGACATTAAGAATAACATAAACAACATTGCATATTTTTGGATTTTTTAATATATGAGACATAAATAAATAAAAGTAACGATAAATATTTTTTTGTTTCGATGTTAGAAATAACATAACAAGCATATTTTTGTATTTCTTGCATAAAGTAATAAATAAATCAATAAAAGCAATGCATATTTTTTGTATCACCTAAACATAACATAATCAGGGATATGAGAGATAAAGAAATAAAAATTAAATGGAATGAATAAACTAACAGCAAGTAAATTAGTTGAGAGAATAAAATAAGAGGGGGTGCTGCAGTAGATCAAGGGGTTGGGGTGTAACAATCTGAGGAGAAAGAGTTTTAATTTATCTGAGCCCAAAATCAACGAATCGGAGATGGAAATTGGTGGATAATTTTCTTTGCTTCTGTTTCTCGATCTCTCTTTCTTTTCCTTCTGTTTTCGCGTTTCAGGTGTGAGTTGATTGATTTTGAAGTTGTTGTGTTGTGTGTGAATTCTTGTTGCTCATGTGTGTGTGTTGTGGGTTGATGAAATTTTGTTTTGTGATTGAGTTGCGTTTCTGCAATTGTTATGGTTGAAATTCTGAAACTGTGATGGTTGTTCTGATATTTGCTGAGATATGATTTGAGGCAAAGAAAAATTTAGGGTTTGAAAGTGGTGAAAGAGGCTACGGCTGATGAGAGAAAATTGGCTTTCTTTTTCTCATATTTTTTTTTTTTTGCTCTGTTATATAACTAAAAGATAAGGGTTTTCCTTGCAATTGTGGAAAGGAAGAATTGAACTTTCATGGTTGAACAATTTGAGTTCCATTTTGGAGGAAGATGACAAAGACCAACTCTGCAATCACAAACGTGACTCCTGACCCCTTTTTTTATTTTTTTTTAATTAAAAATAAAATAATAAATGATAATAAAAATAATAGATAATAATAATAATAATAATAATAATAATAATAATAATAATAATAATAATCCTTATACATTCCTAAAAGGAGATAGGGATTGCTACATTTGCAACCCTAACCCTATTTCTAAGCCAATCACAATACTTTATGTGTGCCAATCAAATCTTGCCGTGTTGATCAAGCATCTCCCAATCCATGAGCTCTATTTTCATCAATCCTTGCATGACATGAAGTTGCCCATTTTCACCAATGATTGCACGACATTAGGTTGTTTGGAAGGAGGCCATGTGGTTGTCATTGGAACTTACCTTGGGAAACCAACATTTCTTTGCTCTCCATGCATCTCTAGGCAGAGAAGAGTGAGCATCTTGCTCAAATATTCCATCTTACTGATGAGGTAACTTTGTTAAATTCACAGCTTGAAAACATGAGTAAACAAGTTAAAATGTTGAATGCTGGAAATATTGTGTTTGAAGTGAGTACCGAGGTTGACCAACCTAATAAGAGTTCTAAAACAGTGGGTTATGATTATACAAATTTGAATAGAAGACATCTACCATATGGGAGGAGATATATTCCTACAAAAAGGGCACTCAATCCCAAGAAGTTCAGACACATGGTGCCCCGTTCCAGACCACTTCCACCACCTAGATTCAATAAGGAACCTAAGGGGTTGGCTTGTCATCATTGTGGAGAAAAGGGTCACATAAGACCTTTCTTCAACAAACTTTATGGAAGTCCACAAGCATCAGAACAACCAGTACCTGCAGGAAAAGTTACTATGGTGAAGAAGGAGTGGAAACCCAAGGTTGGGAATTCTGGACTGATTGCTCACACATCAATAAGAGCTTCATCCAATGAAGAATGGTACTTTGATAGTGGGTGCTCAAGGCACATGACTGGAATTGAAGATTACCTGGAGGATTTAAGATCCTATGCCATTAGCTATGTAGTATTTGGAGATGAAGCCAAAGGACAGATCAAGGGTGTAGGGAACCTAATCAATGACGGCTTACCTAAACTTGAGGATGTCCTACTTGTTAAAGGCCTGACTGCTAATCTCATTAGCATTAGTCAATTGTGTGATCAAGGACTGAAGGTCAACTTCTTTCAACCGGAATGCTTAGTCATTGATGCTAAAGGAGTAGTTCTGATGAAGGGAGTGAGATCTAAAGACAACTGTTACTTATGGGTACCTAACCAGGAGCCACATGTTGCAACATGTATGATTGCCAAGGAAGATGAGATGAAGATATGGCACCAAAGACTAGGCCACTTGAACCTCAAGAGCATGAAGAAAGCAGCTTCGACATAAGCCATCAGGGGGCTACCTAAGCTCGCAATTGTGGAAGGTAAAATAAGTGGAGAGTGTCAGATAGGCCAACAAAATAAAGTCTAGCACCAGACGTTGCAACATCTGACTACCAACAGAACTCTGGAGCTTTTTCACATGGACTTGATGGAGTTATAAAGGTATAAATATAGTTTTAAATTATGCGGAAATAGTTAGACCCATTATTGGAGCAACGGAAACTGAGGGCAAACTACTTGGACAAAGAAGTGCCCAACTTTGAATAGATTGGTGTGAAGAGAATATTGGCTTTTATTTTGACCTATATAAAGTGATAAAGATATAATATAGTTATAAACCTAATACAAGAACGTTAGACCCATTTTTGATCCAACGGAAAACTTGTGCAAACTTTTATGACAAAGATCGTCCAAACTTTCAATAGATTCGTATGAAGGTTTAAATTGAGATTTAAGGCTTTTAAAATGAATATCTGACTTTTTTTTGGATCAATATAAAGTTACAAAGGTATAAATATAGTTTTTAAATTATGTGGAAATTGTTAGACCTATTATTGGAGCACCGGAAACTTAGGGCAAACTACTTGGACAAAGAACTGCCCAACTTTGAATAGATTGGTATGAAGAGAATATTGCCTTTTTTTTGGACCAATATGAAGTGATAAAGATATAAATATAGTTATAAACCTAATACTAGAACGCTAGACCCATTTTTGATCCAACGGAAAACTTGTGCAAACTTCTATGACAAAGATCGTCCAAACTTTCAAAAGATTCGTTAGAAGGTTTAAATTGAGATTTAAGGCTTTTAAAATGAATATCTGACTTTTTTTTGGACCAATATAAAGTTATAAAGGTATAAATATAGCTTTTAAATTATGCGGAAAGAGTTAGACCCATTATTGGAGCAGCGAAAACTTAGGGCAAACTACTCGGACAAAGAACTGCCCAACTTTGAATAAATTGGTATAAAGAGAATATTGGCTTTTTTTGGGACCAATATGAAGTGATAAAGATATAAATATAGTTATAAACCTAATACAAGAACGCTAGACCGATTTTTGATCCAACGGAAAACTTGTGCAAACTTCTATGACAAAGATCGTCCAAACTTTCAATAGATTCGTAGGAAGGTTTAAATTGAGATTTAAAGCATTTAGATTGAATACCGGACTTTTTTTTGGACCAATATAAAGTTATAAAGGTATAAATATAGTTTTAAATTATGCGGAAATAGTTAGAGCCATTATTGGAGCAGCGAAAACTTAGGGCAAACTACTTGGACAAAGAACTGCCCAACTTTGAATAGATTGGTGTGAAGAGAATATTGCCTTTTTTTTTGGACCAATATGAAGTGATAAAGATATAAATATAGTTATAAACCTAATACAAAAACGCTAGACCCATTTTTGATCAAACGGAAAACTTGTGCAAACTTCTATGACAAAGATCGTCCAAACTTTCAATAGATTCGTTAGAAGGTTTAAATTGAGATTTAAAGCTTTTAGAATGAATATTGGACTTTTTTTTAGACCAATATAAAGTTATAAAGGTATAAATATAGTTTTAAATTATGCGGAAATAGTTAGACCCATTATTGGAGCAACGGAAACTTAGGGCAAACTACTTCGACAAATAACTGCCCAACTTTGAATAGATTGGTGTGAAGAGAATATTGGCTTTTATTGGACCTATATGAAGTGATAAAGATATAAATATAGTTATAAACCTAATAGAAGAACATTAGACCCATTTTTAATCCAACGGAAAACTTGTGCAAACTTCTATGACAAAGATCGTCCAAACTTTCAATAGATTCGTATGAAGGTTTAAATTGAGATTTAAAGCTTTTAGAATGAATACTAGACTTTTTTTTAGACCAATATAAAGTTATAAAGGTATAAATATAGTTTTAAATTATGCGGAAATAGTTAGACCCATTATTGGAGCAACGGAAACTGAGGGCAAACTACTTGGACAAAGAAGTGCCCAACTTTGAATAGATTGGTGTGAAGAGAATATTGGCTTTTATTTTGACCTATATAAAGTGATAAAGATATAATATAGTTATAAACCTAATACAAGAACGTTAGACCCATTTTTGATCCAACGGAAAACTTGTGCAAACTTTTATGACAAAGATCGTCCAAACTTTCAATAGATTCGTATGAAGGTTTAAATTGAGATTTAAGGCTTTTAAAATGAATATCTGACTTTTTTTTGGATCAATATAAAGTTACAAAGGTATAAATATAGTTTTTAAATTATGTGGAAATTGTTAGACCTATTATTGGAGCACCGGAAACTTAGGGCAAACTACTTGGACAAAGAACTGCCCAACTTTGAATAGATTGGTATGAAGAGAATATTGCCTTTTTTTTGGACCAATATGAAGTGATAAAGATATAAATATAGTTATAAACCTAATACTAGAACGCTAGACCCATTTTTGATCCAACGGAAAACTTCTATGACAAAGATCGTCCAAACTTTCAATAGATTCGTTAGAAGGTTTAAATTGAGATTTAAAGATTTTAGAATGAATACTGGACTTTTTTTTTAGACCAATATAAAGTTATAAAGGTATAAATATAGTTTTTAAATTATGCGGAAAGAGTTAGACCCCCATTATTGGAGCAGCGAAAACTTAGGGCAAACTACTTGGACAAAGAACTGCCCAACTTTAAATAGATCGGTATGAAAAGATTATTGGCTTTTTTTTGGACCAATATGAAGTGATAAAGATATAAATATAGTTATAAACCTAATAGAAGAACGCTAGACCCATTTTTGATCCAACGGAAAACTTGTGCAAACTTCTATGACAAAGATCGTCCAAACTTTCAATAGATTCGTATGAAGGTTTAAATTGAGATTTAAAGCTTTTAGAATGAATATTGGACTTTTTTTTGGACCAATATAAAGTTATAAAGGTATAAATATAGTTTTTAAATTATGCGGAAAGAGTTAGACCCATTATTGGAGCAGCGTAAACTTAGGGTAACTACTTGGACAAAGCACTACCCAACTTTAAATAGATCGGTATGAAAAGATTATTGGCTTTTTTTTGGACCAATATGAAGTGATAAAGATATAAATATAGTTATAAACCTAATAGAAGAAAGTTAGACCCATTTTTGATCCAACGGAAAACTTGTGCAAACTTCTATGACAAAGATCGTCCAAACTTTCAATAGATTCGTATGAAGGTTTAAATTGAGATTTAAGGCTTTTAAAAGGAATATCTGACTTTTTTTTGGACCAATATAAAGTTATAAAGGTATAAATATAGTTTTTAAATTATGCGGAAAGAGTTAGACCCATTATTGGAGCAGCGAAAACTTAGGGCAAACTACTCGGACAAAGAACTGCCCAACTTTGAATAAATTTGTATAAAGAGAATATTGGCTTTTTTTTGGACCAATATGAAGTGATAAAGATATAAATATAGTTATAAACCTAATACAAGAACGCTAGACCGATTTTTGATCCAACGGAAAACTTGTGCAAACTTCTATGACAAAGATCGTCCAAACTTTCAATAGATTCGTATGAAGGTTTAAATTGAGATTTAAGGCTTTTAAAATGAATATCTGACTTTTTTTTGGACCAATATAAAGTTATAAAGGTATAAATATAATTTTTAAATTATGCGGAAAGAGTTAGACCCATTATTGGAGCAGCGAAAACTTAGGGCAAACTACTCGGACAAAGAACTGCCCAACTTTGAATAAATTGGTATAAAGAGAATATTGGCTTTTTTTGGGACCAATATGAAGTGATAAAGATATAAATATAGTTATAAACCTAATACAAGAACGCTAGACCAATTTTTGATCCAACGGAAAACTTGTGCAAACTTCTATGACAAAGATCGTCCAAACTTTCAATAGATTCGTATGAAGGTTTAAATTGAGATTTAAAGCTTTTAGATTGAATACCGGACTTTTTTTTGGACCAATATAAAGTTATAAAGGTATAAATATAGTTTTAAATTATGCGGAAATAGTTAGAGTCATTATTGGAGCAGCGAAAACTTAGGGCAAACTACTTGGACAAAGAACTGCCCAACTTTGAATAGATTGGTGTGAAGAGAATATTGCCTTTTTTTTTGGACCAATATGAAGTGATAAAGATATAAATATAGTTATAAACCTAATACAAAAACGCTAGACCCATTTTTGATCAAACGGAAAACTTGTGCAAACTTCTATGACAAAGATCATCCAAACTTTCAATAGATTCGTTAGAAGGTTTAAATTGAGATTTAAAGCTTTTAGAATGAATATTGGACTTTTTTTTAGACCAATATAAAGTTATAAAGGTATAAATATAGTTTTAAATTATGCGGAAATAGTTAGACCCATTATTGGAGCAACGGAAACTTAGGGCAAACTACTTCGACAAATAACTGCCCAACTTTGAATAGATTGGTGTGAAGAGAATATTGGCTTTTATTGGACCTATATGAAGTGATAAAGATATAAATATAGTTATAAACCTAATACAAGAACGCTAGACCGATTTTTGATCCAACGGAAAACTTGTGCAAACTTCTATGACAAAGATCGTCCAAACTTTCAATAGATTCGTATGAAGGTTTAAATTGAGATTTAAAGCTTTTAGATTGAATACCGGACTTTTTTTTGGACCAATATAAAGTTATAAAGGTATAAATATAGTTTTAAATTATGCGGAAATAGTTAGAGTCATTATTGGAGCAGCGAAAACTTAGGGCAAACTACATGGACAAAGAACTGCCCAACTTTGAATAGATTGGTATGAAGAGAATATTGCCTTTTTTTTGGACCAATATGAAGTGATAAAGATATAAATATAGTTATAAACCTAATACTAGAACGCTAGACCCATTTTTGATCCAACGGAAAACTTCTATGACAAAGATCGTCCAAACTTTCAATAGATTCGTTAGAAGGTTTAAATTGAGATTTAAAGATTTTAGAATGAATACTGGACTTTTTTTTTAGACCAATATAAAGTTATAAAGGTATAAATATAGTTTTTAAATTATGCGGAAAGAGTTAGACCCGCATTATTGGAGCAGCGAAAACTTAGGGCAAACTACTTGGACAAAGAACTGCCCAACTTTAAATAGATCGGTATGAAAAGATTATTGGCTTTTTTTTGGACCAATATGAAGTGATAAAGATATAAATATAGTTATAAACCTAATAGAAGAACGCTAGACCCATTTTTGATCCAACGGAAAACTTGTGCAAACTTCTATGACAAAGATCGTCCAAACTTTCAATAGATTCGTATGAAGGTTTAAATTGAGATTTAAAGCTTTTAGAATGAATATTGGACTTTTTTTTGGACCAATATAAAGTTATAAAGGTATAAATATAGTTTTTAAATTATGCGGAAAGAGTTAGACCCATTATTGGAGCAGCGTAAACTTAGGGTAACTACTTGGACAAAGCACTACCCAACTTTAAATAGATCGGTATGAAAAGATTATTGGCTTTTTTTTGGACCAATATGAAGTGATAAAGATATAAATATAGTTATAAACCTAATAGAAGAAAGTTAGACCCATTTTTGATCCAACGGAAAACTTGTGCAAACTTCTATGACAAAGATCGTCCAAACTTTCAATAGATTCGTATGAAGGTTTAAATTGAGATTTAAGGCTTTTAAAAGGAATATCTGACTTTTTTTTGGACCAATATAAAGTTATAAAGGTATAAATATAGTTTTTAAATTATGCGGAAAGAGTTAGACCCATTATTGGAGCAGCGAAAACTTAGGGCAAACTACTCGGACAAAGAACTGCCCAACTTTGAATAAATTGGTATAAAGAGAATATTGGCTTTTTTTTGGACCAATATGAAGTGATAAAGATATAAATATAGTTATAAACCTAATACAAGAACGCTAGACCGATTTTTGATCCAACGGAAAACTTGTGCAAACTTCTATGACAAAGATCGTCCAAACTTTCAATAGATTCGTATGAAGGTTTAAATTGAGATTTAAGGCTTTTAAAATGAATATCTGACTTTTTTTTGGATCAATATAAAGTTACAAAGGTATAAATATAGTTTTTAAATTATGTGGAAATTGTTAGACCTATTATTGGAGCACCGGAAACTTAGGGCAAACTACTTGGACAAAGAACTGCCCAACTTTGAATAGATTGGTATGAAGAGAATATTGCCTTTTTTTTGGACCAATATGAAGTGATAAAGATATAAATATAGTTATAAACCTAATACTAGAACGCTAGACCCATTTTTGATCCAACGGAAAACTTGTGCAAACTTTTATGACAAAGATCGTCCAAACTTTCAATAGATTCGTATGAAGGTTTAAATTGAGATTTAAGGCTTTTAAAATGAATATCTGACTTTTTTTTGGATCAATATAAAGTTACAAAGGTATAAATATAGTTTTTAAATTATGTGGAAATTGTTAGACCTATTATTGGAGCACCGGAAACTTAGGGCAAACTACTTGGACAAAGAACTGCCCAACTTTGAATAGATTGGTATGAAGAGAATATTGCCTTTTTTTTGGACCAATATGAAGTGATAAAGATATAAATATAGTTATAAACCTAATACTAGAACGCTAGACCCATTTTTGATCCAACGGAAAACTTGTGCAAACTTCTATGACAAAGATCGTCCAAACTTTCAAAAGATTCGTTAGAAGGTTTAAATTGAGATTTAAGGCTTTTAAAATGAATATCTGACTTTTTTTTGGACCAATATAAAGTTATAAAGGTATAAATATAGCTTTTAAATTATGCGGAAAGAGTTAGACCCATTATTGGAGCAGCGAAAACTTAGGGCAAACTACTCGGACAAAGAACTGCCCAACTTTGAATAAATTGGTATAAAGAGAATATTGGCTTTTTTTGGGACCAATATGAAGTGATAAAGATATAAATATAGTTATAAACCTAATACAAGAACGCTAGACCGATTTTTGATCCAACGGAAAACTTGTGCAAACTTCTATGACAAAGATCGTCCAAACTTTCAATAGATTCGTATGAAGGTTTAAATTGAGATTTAAGGCTTTTAAAATGAATATCTGACTTTTTTTTGGATCAATATAAAGTTACAAAGGTATAAATATAGTTTTTAAATTATGTGGAAATTGTTAGACCTATTATTGGAGCACCGGAAACTTAGGGCAAACTACTTGGACAAAGAACTGCCCAACTTTGAATAGATTGGTATGAAGAGAATATTGCCTTTTTTTTGGACCAATATGAAGTGATAAAGATATAAATATAGTTATAAACCTAATACTAGAACGCTAGACCCATTTTTGATCCAACGGAAAACTTGTGCAAACTTTTATGACAAAGATCGTCCAAACTTTCAATAGATTCGTATGAAGGTTTAAATTGAGATTTAAGGCTTTTAAAATGAATATCTGACTTTTTTTTGGATCAATATAAAGTTACAAAGGTATAAATATAGTTTTTAAATTATGTGGAAATTGTTAGACCTATTATTGGAGCACCGGAAACTTAGGGCAAACTACTTGGACAAAGAACTGCCCAACTTTGAATAGATTGGTATGAAGAGAATATTGCCTTTTTTTTGGACCAATATGAAGTGATAAAGATATAAATATAGTTATAAACCTAATACTAGAACGCTAGACCCATTTTTGATCCAACGGAAAACTTGTGCAAACTTCTATGACAAAGATCGTCCAAACTTTCAAAAGATTCGTTAGAAGGTTTAAATTGAGATTTAAGGCTTTTAAAATGAATATCTGACTTTTTTTTGGACCAATATAAAGTTATAAAGGTATAAATATAGCTTTTAAATTATGCGGAAAGAGTTAGACCCATTATTGGAGCAGCGAAAACTTAGGGCAAACTACTCGGACAAAGAACTGCCCAACTTTGAATAAATTGGTATAAAGAGAATATTGGCTTTTTTTGGGACCAATATGAAGTGATAAAGATATAAATATAGTTATAAACCTAATACAAGAACGCTAGACCGATTTTTGATCCAACGGAAAACTTGTGCAAACTTCTATGACAAAGATCGTCCAAACTTTCAATAGATTCGTAGGAAGGTTTAAATTGAGATTTAAAGCATTTAGATTGAATACCGGACTTTTTTTTGGACCAATATAAAGTTATAAAGGTATAAATATAGTTTTAAATTATGCGGAAATAGTTAGAGCCATTATTGGAGCAGCGAAAACTTAGGGCAAACTACTTGGACAAAGAACTGCCCAACTTTGAATAGATTGGTGTGAAGAGAATATTGCCTTTTTTTTTGGACCAATATGAAGTGATAAAGATATAAATATAGTTATAAACCTAATACAAAAACGCTAGACCCATTTTTGATCAAACGGAAAACTTGTGCAAACTTCTATGACAAAGATCGTCCAAACTTTCAATAGATTCGTTAGAAGGTTTAAATTGAGATTTAAAGCTTTTAGAATGAATATTGGACTTTTTTTTAGACCAATATAAAGTTATAAAGGTATAAATATAGTTTTAAATTATGCGGAAATAGTTAGACCCATTATTGGAGCAACGGAAACTTAGGGCAAACTACTTCGACAAATAACTGCCCAACTTTGAATAGATTGGTGTGAAGAGAATATTGGCTTTTATTGGACCTATATGAAGTGATAAAGATATAAATATAGTTATAAACCTAATAGAAGAACATTAGACCCATTTTTAATCCAACGGAAAACTTGTGCAAACTTCTATGACAAAGATCGTCCAAACTTTCAATAGATTCGTATGAAGGTTTAAATTGAGATTTAAAGCTTTTAGAATGAATACTAGACTTTTTTTTAGACCAATATAAAGTTATAAAGGTATAAATATAGTTTTAAATTATGCGGAAATAGTTAGACCCATTATTGGAGCAACGGAAACTGAGGGCAAACTACTTGGACAAAGAAGTGCCCAACTTTGAATAGATTGGTGTGAAGAGAATATTGGCTTTTATTTTGACCTATATAAAGTGATAAAGATATAATATAGTTATAAACCTAATACAAGAACGTTAGACCCATTTTTGATCCAACGGAAAACTTGTGCAAACTTTTATGACAAAGATCGTCCAAACTTTCAATAGATTCGTATAAAGGTTTAAATTGAGATTTAAGGCTTTTAAAATGAATATCTGACTTTTTTTTGGATCAATATAAAGTTACAAAGGTATAAATATAGTTTTTAAATTATGTGGAAATTGTTAGACCTATTATTGGAGCACCGGAAACTTAGGGCAAACTACTTGGACAAAGAACTGCCCAACTTTGAATAGATTGGTATGAAGAGAATATTGCCTTTTTTTTGGACCAATATGAAGTGATAAAGATATAAATATAGTTATAAACCTAATACTAGAACGCTAGACCCATTTTTGATCCAACGGAAAACTTCTATGACAAAGATCGTCCAAACTTTCAATAGATTCGTTAGAAGGTTTAAATTGAGATTTAAAGATTTTAGAATGAATACTGGACTTTTTTTTTAGACCAATATAAAGTTATAAAGGTATAAATATAGTTTTTAAATTATGCGGAAAGAGTTAGACCCCCATTATTGGAGCAGCGAAAACTTAGGGCAAACTACTTGGACAAAGAACTGCCCAACTTTAAATAGATCGGTATGAAAAGATTATTGGCTTTTTTTTGGACCAATATGAAGTGATAAAGATATAAATATAGTTATAAACCTAATAGAAGAACGCTAGACCCATTTTTGATCCAACGGAAAACTTGTGCAAACTTCTATGACAAAGATCGTCCAAACTTTCAATAGATTCGTATGAAGGTTTAAATTGAGATTTAAAGCTTTTAGAATGAATATTGGACTTTTTTTTGGACCAATATAAAGTTATAAAGGTATAAATATAGTTTTTAAATTATGCGGAAAGAGTTAGACCCATTATTGGAGCAGCGTAAACTTAGGGTAACTACTTGGACAAAGCACTACCCAACTTTAAATAGATCGGTATGAAAAGATTATTGGCTTTTTTTTGGACCAATATGAAGTGATAAAGATATAAATATAGTTATAAACCTAATAGAAGAAAGTTAGACCCATTTTTGATCCAACGGAAAACTTGTGCAAACTTCTATGACAAAGATCGTCCAAACTTTCAATAGATTCGTATGAAGGTTTAAATTGAGATTTAAGGCTTTTAAAAGGAATATCTGACTTTTTTTTGGACCAATATAAAGTTATAAAGGTATAAATATAGTTTTTAAATTATGCGGAAAGAGTTAGACCCATTATTGGAGCAGCGAAAACTTAGGGCAAACTACTCGGACAAAGAACTGCCCAACTTTGAATAAATTTGTATAAAGAGAATATTGGCTTTTTTTTGGACCAATATGAAGTGATAAAGATATAAATATAGTTATAAACCTAATACAAGAACGCTAGACCGATTTTTGATCCAACGGAAAACTTGTGCAAACTTCTATGACAAAGATCGTCCAAACTTTCAATAGATTCGTATGAAGGTTTAAATTGAGATTTAAGGCTTTTAAAATGAATATCTGACTTTTTTTTGGACCAATATAAAGTTATAAAGGTATAAATATAATTTTTAAATTATGCGGAAAGAGTTAGACCCATTATTGGAGCAGCGAAAACTTAGGGCAAACTACTCGGACAAAGAACTGCCCAACTTTGAATAAATTGGTATAAAGAGAATATTGGCTTTTTTTGGGACCAATATGAAGTGATAAAGATATAAATATAGTTATAAACCTAATACAAGAACGCTAGACCGATTTTTGATCCAACGGAAAACTTGTGCAAACTTCTATGACAAAGATCGTCCAAACTTTCAATAGATTCGTATGAAGGTTTAAATTGAGATTTAAAGCTTTTAGATTGAATACCGGACTTTTTTTTGGACCAATATAAAGTTATAAAGGTATAAATATAGTTTTAAATTATGCGGAAATAGTTAGAGTCATTATTGGAGCAGCGAAAACTTAGGGCAAACTACTTGGACAAAGAACTGCCCAACTTTGAATAGATTGGTGTGAAGAGAATATTGCCTTTTTTTTTGGACCAATATGAAGTGATAAAGATATAAATATAGTTATAAACCTAATACAAAAACGCTAGACCCATTTTTGATCAAACGGAAAACTTGTGCAAACTTCTATGACAAAGATCATCCAAACTTTCAATAGATTCGTTAGAAGGTTTAAATTGAGATTTAAAGCTTTTAGAATGAATATTGGACTTTTTTTTAGACCAATATAAAGTTATAAAGGTATAAATATAGTTTTAAATTATGCGGAAATAGTTAGACCCATTATTGGAGCAACGGAAACTTAGGGCAAACTACTTCGACAAATAACTGCCCAACTTTGAATAGATTGGTGTGAAGAGAATATTGGCTTTTATTGGACCTATATGAAGTGATAAAGATATAAATATAGTTATAAACCTAATACAAGAACGCTAGACCGATTTTTGATCCAACGGAAAACTTGTGCAAACTTCTATGACAAAGATCGTCCAAACTTTCAATAGATTCGTATGAAGGTTTAAATTGAGATTTAAAGCTTTTAGATTGAATACCGGACTTTTTTTTGGACCAATATAAAGTTATAAAGGTATAAATATAGTTTTAAATTATGCGGAAATAGTTAGAGTCATTATTGGAGCAGCGAAAACTTAGGGCAAACTACATGGACAAAGAACTGCCCAACTTTGAATAGATTGGTATGAAGAGAATATTGCCTTTTTTTTGGACCAATATGAAGTGATAAAGATATAAATATAGTTATAAACCTAATACTAGAACGCTAGACCCATTTTTGATCCAACGGAAAACTTCTATGACAAAGATCGTCCAAACTTTCAATAGATTCGTTAGAAGGTTTAAATTGAGATTTAAAGATTTTAGAATGAATACTGGACTTTTTTTTTAGACCAATATAAAGTTATAAAGGTATAAATATAGTTTTTAAATTATGCGGAAAGAGTTAGACCCGCATTATTGGAGCAGCGAAAACTTAGGGCAAACTACTTGGACAAAGAACTGCCCAACTTTAAATAGATCGGTATGAAAAGATTATTGGCTTTTTTTTGGACCAATATGAAGTGATAAAGATATAAATATAGTTATAAACCTAATAGAAGAACGCTAGACCCATTTTTGATCCAACGGAAAACTTGTGCAAACTTCTATGACAAAGATCGTCCAAACTTTCAATAGATTCGTATGAAGGTTTAAATTGAGATTTAAAGCTTTTAGAATGAATATTGGACTTTTTTTTGGACCAATATAAAGTTATAAAGGTATAAATATAGTTTTTAAATTATGCGGAAAGAGTTAGACCCATTATTGGAGCAGCGTAAACTTAGGGTAACTACTTGGACAAAGCACTACCCAACTTTAAATAGATCGGTATGAAAAGATTATTGGCTTTTTTTTGGACCAATATGAAGTGATAAAGATATAAATATAGTTATAAACCTAATAGAAGAAAGTTAGACCCATTTTTGATCCAACGGAAAACTTGTGCAAACTTCTATGACAAAGATCGTCCAAACTTTCAATAGATTCGTATGAAGGTTTAAATTGAGATTTAAGGCTTTTAAAAGGAATATCTGACTTTTTTTTGGACCAATATAAAGTTATAAAGGTATAAATATAGTTTTTAAATTATGCGGAAAGAGTTAGACCCATTATTGGAGCAGCGAAAACTTAGGGCAAACTACTCGGACAAAGAACTGCCCAACTTTGAATAAATTGGTATAAAGAGAATATTGGCTTTTTTTTGGACCAATATGAAGTGATAAAGATATAAATATAGTTATAAACCTAATACAAGAACGCTAGACCGATTTTTGATCCAACGGAAAACTTGTGCAAACTTCTATGACAAAGATCGTCCAAACTTTCAATAGATTCGTATGAAGGTTTAAATTGAGATTTAAGGCTTTTAAAATGAATATCTGACTTTTTTTTGGATCAATTTAAAGTTACAAAGGTATAAATATAGTTTTTAAATTATGTGGAAATTGTTAGACCTATTATTGGAGCACCGGAAACTTAGGGCAAACTACTTGGACAAAGAACTGCCCAACTTTGAATAGATTGGTATGAAGAGAATATTGCCTTTTTTTTGGACCAATATGAAGTGATAAAGATATAAATATAGTTATAAACCTAATACTAGAACGCTAGACCCATTTTTGATCCAACGGAAAACTTGTGCAAACTTTTATGACAAAGATCGTCCAAACTTTCAATAGATTCGTATGAAGGTTTAAATTGAGATTTAAGGCTTTTAAAATGAATATCTGACTTTTTTTTGGATCAATATAAAGTTACAAAGGTATAAATATAGTTTTTAAATTATGTGGAAATTGTTAGACCGATTATTGGAGCACCGGAAACTTAGGGCAAACTACTTGGACAAAGAACTGCCCAACTTTGAATAGATTGGTATGAAGAGAATATTGCCTTTTTTTTGGACCAATATGAAGTGATAAAGATATAAATATAGTTATAAACCTAATACTAGAACGCTAGACCCATTTTTGATCCAACGGAAAACTTGTACAAACTTCTATGACAAAGATCGTCCAAACTTTCAAAAGATTCGTTAGAAGGTTTAAATTGAGATTTAAGGCTTTTAAAATGAATATCTGACTTTTTTTTGGACCAATATAAAGTTATAAAGGTATAAATATAGCTTTTAAATTTTGCGGAAAGAGTTAGACCCATTATTGGAGCAGCGAAAACTTAGGGCAAACTACTCGGACAAAGAACTGCCCAACTTTGAATAAATTGGTATAAAGAGAATATTGGCTTTTTTTGGGACCAATATGAAGTGATAAAGATATAAATATAGTTATAAACCTAATACAAGAACGCTAGACCGATTTTTGATCCAACGGAAAACTTGTGCAAACTTCTATGACAAAGATCGTCCAAACTTTCAATAGATTCGTAGGAAGGTTTAAATTGAGATTTAAAGCATTTAGATTGAATACCGGACTTTTTTTTGGACCAATATAAAGTTATAAAGGTATAAATATAGTTTTAAATTATGCGGAAATAGTTAGAGCCATTATTGGAGCAGCGAAAACTTAGGGCAAACTACTTGGACAAAGAACTGCCCAACTTTGAATAGATTTGTGTGAAGAGAATATTGCCTTTTTTTTTGGACCAATATGAAGTGATAAAGATATAAATATAGTTATAAACCTAATACAAAAACGCTAGACCCATTTTTGATCAAACGGAAAACTTGTGCAAACTTCTATGACAAAGATCGTCCAAACTTTCAATAGATTCGTTAGAAGGTTTAAATTGAGATTTAAAGCTTTTAGAATGAATATTGGACTTTTTTTTAGACCAATATAAAGTTATAAAGGTATAAATATAGTTTTAAATTATGCGGAAATAGTTAGACCCATTATTGGAGCAACGGAAACTTAGGGCAAACTACTTCGACAAATAACTGCCCAACTTTGAATAGATTGGTGTGAAGAGAATATTGGCTTTTATTGGACCTATATGAAGTGATAAAGATATAAATATAGTTATAAACCTAATAGAAGAACATTAGACCCATTTTTAATCCAACGGAAAACTTGTGCAAACTTCTATGACAAAGATCGTCCAAACTTTCAATAGATTCGTATGAAGGTTTAAATTGAGATTTAAAGCTTTTAGAATGAATACTAGACTTTTTTTTAGACCAATATAAAGTTATAAAGGTATAAATATAGTTTTAAATTATGCGGAAATAGTTAGACCCATTATTGGAGCAACGGAAACTGAGGGCAAACTACTTGGACAAAGAAGTGCCCAACTTTGAATAGATTGGTGTGAAGAGAATATTGGCTTTTATTTTGACCTATATAAAGTGATAAAGATATAATATAGTTATAAACCTAATACAAGAACGTTAGACCCATTTTTGATCCAACGGAAAACTTGTGCAAACTTTTATGACAAAGATCGTCCAAACTTTCAATAGATTCGTATGAAGGTTTAAATTGAGATTTAAGGCTTTTAAAATGAATATCTGACTTTTTTTTGGATCAATATAAAGTTACAAAGGTATAAATATAGTTTTTAAATTATGTGGAAATTGTTAGACCTATTATTGGAGCACCGGAAACTTAGGGCAAACTACTTGGACAAAGAACTGCCCAACTTTGAATAGATTGGTATGGAGAGAATATTGCCTTTTTTTTGGACCAATATGAAGTGATAAAGATATAAATATAGTTATAAACCTAATACTAGAACGCTAGACCCATTTTTGATCCAACGGAAAACTTCTATGACAAAGATCGTCCAAACTTTCAATAGATTCGTTAGAAGGTTTAAATTGAGATTTAAAGATTTTAGAATGAATACTGGACTTTTTTTTTAGACCAATATAAAGTTATAAAGGTATAAATATAGTTTTTAAATTATGCGGAAAGAGTTAGACCCCCATTATTGGAGCAGCGAAAACTTAGGGCAAACTACTTGGACAAAGAACTGCCCAACTTTAAATAGATCGGTATGAAAAGATTATTGGCTTTTTTTTGGACCAATATGAAGTGATAAAGATATAAATATAGTTATAAACCTAATAGAAGAACGCTAGACCCATTTTTGATCCAACGGAAAACTTGTGCAAACTTCTATGACAAAGATCGTCCAAACTTTCAATAGATTCGTATGAAGGTTTAAATTGAGATTTAAAGCTTTTAGAATGAATATTGGACTTTTTTTTGGACCAATATAAAGTTATAAAGGTATAAATATAGTTTTTAAATTATGCGGAAAGAGTTAGACCCATTATTGGAGCAGCGTAAACTTAGGGTAACTACTTGGACAAAGCACTACCCAACTTTAAATAGATCGGTATGAAAAGATTATTGGCTTTTTTTTGGACCAATATGAAGTGATAAAGATATAAATATAGTTATAAACCTAATAGAAGAAAGTTAGACCCATTTTTGATCCAACGGAAAACTTGTGCAAACTTCTATGACAAAGATCGTCCAAACTTTCAATAGATTCGTATGAAGGTTTAAATTGAGATTTAAGGCTTTTAAAAGGAATATCTGACTTTTTTTTGGACCAATATAAAGTTATAAAGGTATAAATATAGTTTTTAAATTATGCGGAAAGAGTTAGACCCATTATTGGAGCAGCGAAAACTTAGGGCAAACTACTCGGACAAAGAACTGCCCAACTTTGAATAAATTGGTATAAAGAGAATATTGGCTTTTTTTTGGACCAATATGAAGTGATAAAGATATAAATATAGTTATAAACCTAATACAAGAACGCTAGACCGATTTTTGATCCAACGGAAAACTTGTGCAAACTTCTATGACAAAGATCGTCCAAACTTTCAATAGATTCGTATGAAGGTTTAAATTGAGATTTAAGGATTTTAAAATGAATATCTGACTTTTTTTTGGACCAATATAAAGTTATAAAGGTATAAATATAATTTTTAAATTATGCGGAAAGAGTTAGACCCATTATTGGAGCAGCGAAAACTTAGGGCAAACTACTCGGACAAAGAACTGCCCAACTTTGAATAAATTGGTATAAAGAGAATATTGGCTTTTTTTGGGACCAATATGAAGTGATAAAGATATAAATATAGTTATAAACCTAATACAAGAACGCTAGACCGATTTTTGATCCAACGGAAAACTTGTGCAAACTTCTATGACAAAGATCGTCCAAACTTTCAATAGATTCGTATGAAGGTTTAAATTGAGATTTAAAGCTTTTAGATTGAATACCGGACTTTTTTTTGGACCAATATAAAGTTATAAAGGTATAAATATAGTTTTAAATTATGCGGAAATAGTTAGAGTCATTATTGGAGCAGCGAAAACTTAGGGCAAACTACTTGGACAAAGAACTGCCCAACTTTGAATAGATTGGTGTGAAGAGAATATTGCCTTTTTTTTTGGACCAATATGAAGTGATAAAGATATAAATATAGTTATAAACCTAATACAAAAACGCTAGACCCATTTTTGATCAAACGGAAAACTTGTGCAAACTTCTATGACAAAGATCATCCAAACTTTCAATAGATTCGTTAGAAGGTTTAAATTGAGATTTAAAGCTTTTAGAATGAATATTGGACTTTTTTTTAGACCAATATAAAGTTATAAAGGTATAAATATAGTTTTTAAATTATGCGGAAAGAGTTAGACCCGCATTATTGGAGCAGCGAAAACTTAGGGCAAACTACTTGGACAAAGAACTGCCCAACTTTAAATAGATCGGTATGAAAAGATTATTGGCTTTTTTTTGGACCAATATGAAGTGATAAAGATATAAATATAGTTATAAACCTAATAGAAGAACGCTAGACCCATTTTTGATCCAACGGAAAACTTGTGCAAACTTCTATGACAAAGATCGTCCAAACTTTCAATAGATTCGTATGAAGGTTTAAATTGAGATTTAAAGCTTTTAGAATGAATATTGGACTTTTTTTTGGACCAATATAAAGTTATAAAGGTATAAATATAGTTTTTAAATTATGCGGAAAGAGTTAGACCCATTATTGGAGCAGCGTAAACTTAGGGTAACTACTTGGACAAAGCACTACCCAACTTTAAATAGATCGGTATGAAAAGATTATTGGCTTTTTTTTGGACCAATATGAAGTGATAAAGATATAAATATAGTTATAAACCTAATAGAAGAAAGTTAGACCCATTTTTGATCCAACGGAAAACTTGTGCAAACTTCTATGACAAAGATCGTCCAAACTTTCAATAGATTCGTATGAAGGTTTAAATTGAGATTTAAGGCTTTTAAAAGGAATATCTGACTTTTTTTTGGACCAATATAAAGTTATAAAGGTATAAATATAGTTTTAAATTATGCGGAAATAGTTAGAGTCATTATTGGAGCAGCGAAAACTTAGGGCAAACTACATGGACAAAGAACTGCCCAACTTTGAATAGATTGGTATGAAGAGAATATTGCCTTTTTTTTGGACCAATATGAAGTGATAAAGATATAAATATAGTTATAAACCTAATACTAGAACGCTAGACCCATTTTTGATCCAACGGAAAACTTCTATGACAAAGATCGTCCAAACTTTCAATAGATTCGTTAGAAGGTTTAAATTGAGATTTAAAGATTTTAGAATGAATACTGGACTTTTTTTTTAGACCAATATAAAGTTATAAAGGTATAAATATAGTTTTTAAATTATGCGGAAAGAGTTAGACCCGCATTATTGGAGCAGCGAAAACTTAGGGCAAACTACTTGGACAAAGAACTGCCCAACTTTAAATAGATCGGTATGAAAAGATTATTGGCTTTTTTTTGGACCAATATGAAGTGATAAAGATATAAATATAGTTATAAACCTAATAGAAGAACGCTAGACCCATTTTTGATCCAACGGAAAACTTGTGCAAACTTCTATGACAAAGATCGTCCAAACTTTCAATAGATTCGTATGAAGGTTTAAATTGAGATTTAAAGCTTTTAGAATGAATATTGGACTTTTTTTTGGACCAATATAAAGTTATAAAGGTATAAATATAGTTTTTAAATTATGCGGAAAGAGTTAGACCCATTATTGGAGCAGCGTAAACTTAGGGTAACTACTTGGACAAAGCACTACCCAACTTTAAATAGATCGGTATGAAAAGATTATTGGCTTTTTTTTGGACCAATATGAAGTGATAAAGATATAAATATAGTTATAAACCTAATAGAAGAAAGTTAGACCCATTTTTGATCCAACGGAAAACTTGTGCAAACTTCTATGACAAAGATCGTCCAAACTTTCAATAGATTCGTATGAAGGTTTAAATTGAGATTTAAGGCTTTTAAAAGGAATATCTGACTTTTTTTTGGACCAATATAAAGTTATAAAGGTATAAATATAGTTTTTAAATTATGCGGAAAGAGTTAGACCCATTATTGGAGCAGCGAAAACTTAGGGCAAACTACTCGGACAAAGAACTGCCCAACTTTGAATAAATTGGTATAAAGAGAATATTGGCTTTTTTTTGGACCAATATGAAGTGATAAAGATATAAATATAGTTATAAACCTAATACAAGAACGCTAGACCGATTTTTGATCCAACGGAAAACTTGTGCAAACTTCTATGACAAAGATCGTCCAAACTTTCAATAGATTCGTATGAAGGTTTAAATTGAGATTTAAGGCTTTTAAAATGAATATCTGACTTTTTTTTGGACCAATATAAAGTTATAAAGGTATAAATATAGTTTTTAAATTATGCGGAAAGAGTTAGACCCATTATTGGAGCAGCGAAAACTTAGGGCAAACTACTCGGACAAAGAACTGCCCAACTTTGAATAAATTGGTATAAAGAGAATATTGGCTTTTTTTGGGACCAATATGAAGTGATAAAGATATAAATATAGTTATAAACCTAATACAAGAACGCTAGACCGATTTTTGATCCAACGGAAAACTTGTGCAAACTTCTATGACAAAGATCGTCCAAACTTTCAATAGATTCGTATGAAGGTTTAAATTGAGATTTAAAGCTTTTAGATTGAATACCGGACTTTTTTTTGGACCAATATAAAGTTATAAAGGTATAAATATAGTTTTAAATTATGCGGAAATAGTTAGAGTCATTATTGGAGCAGCGAAAACTTAGGGCAAACTACTTGGACAAAGAACTGCCCAACTTTGAATAGATTGGTGTGAAGAGAATATTGCCTTTTTTTTTGGACCAATATGAAGTGATAAAGATATAAATATAGTTATAAACCTAATACAAAAACGCTAGACCCATTTTTGATCAAACGGAAAACTTGTGCAAACTTCTTTGACAAAGATCGTCCAAACTTTCAATAGATTCGTTAGAAGGTTTAAATTGAGATTTAAAGCTTTTAGAATGAATATTGGACTTTTTTTTAGACCCATATAAAGTTATAAAGGTATAAATATAGTTTTAAATTATGCGGAAATAGTTAGACCCATTATTGGACCAACGGAAACTTAGGGCAAACTACTTCGACAAATAACTGCCCAACTTTGAATAGATTGGTGTGAAGAGAATATTGGCTTTTATTGGACCTATATGAAGTGATAAAGATATAAATATAGTTATAAACCTAATAGAAGAACATTAGACCCATTTTTAATCCAACGGAAAACTTGTGCAAACTTCTATGACAAAGATTCGTATGAAGGTTTAAATTGAGATTTAAAGCTTTTAGAATGAATACTGCACTTTTTTTTGGACCAATATAATGTTATAAAGGTATAAATATAGTTTTTAAATTATGCGGAAAGAGTTAGACCCATTATTGGAGCAGCGGAAACTTAGGGTAACTACCTGGACAAAGCACTGCCCAACTTTAAATAGATCGGTATGAAAAGATTATTGGCTTTTTTTTTGGACCAATATGAAGTGATAAAGATATAAATATAGTTATAAACCTAATAGAAGAACGCTAGACCCATTTTTGATCCAACGGAAAACTTGTGGAAACTTCTATGACAAAGATCATCCAAACTTTCAATAGATTCGTATGAAGGTTTAAATTGAGATTTAAGGCTTTTAAAATGAATATTTGAATTTTTTTTGGACCAATATAAAGTTATAAAGGTATAAATATAATTTTTAAATTATGCGGAAAGAGTTAGACCCATTATTGGAGCAGCGAAAACTTAGGGCAAACTACCCGGACAAAGAACTGCCCAACTTTGAATAAATTGGTATAAAGAGAATATTGGCTTTTTTTTGGACCAATATGAAGTGATAAAGATATAAATATAGTTATTAACCTAATAGAAGAAAGCTAGACCGATTTTTGATCCAACGGAAAACTTGTGCAAACTTCTATGACAAAGATCGTCCAAACTTTCAATAGATTCGTATGAAGGTTTAAATTGAGATTTAAAGCTTTTAGATTGAATACCGGACTTTTTTTTGGACCAATATTAAGTTATAAAGATATAAATATAGTTTTAAATTATGCGGAAATAGTTAGAGCCATTATTGGAGCAGCGAAAACTTAGGGCAAACTACTTGGACAAAGAACTGCCCAACTTTGAATAGATTGGTGTGAAGAGAATATTGCCTTTTTTTTTGGACCAATATGAAGTGATAAAGATATAAATATAGTTATAAACCTAATACAAAAACGCTAGACCCATTTTTGATCAAACGGAAAACTTGTGCAAACTTCTATGACAAAGATCGTCCAAACTTTCAATAGATTCGTTAGAAGGTTTAAATTGAGATTTAAAGCTTTTAGAATGAATATTGGACTTTTTTTTAGACCAATATAAAGTTATAAAGGTATAAATATAGTTTTAAATTATGCGGAAATAGTTAGACCCATTATTGGACCAACGGAAACTTAGGGCAAACTACTTCGACAAATAACTGCCCAACTTTGAATAGATTGGTGTGAAGAGAATATTGGCTTTTATTGGACCTATATGAAGTGATAAAGATATAAATATAGTTATAAACCTAATAGAAGAACATTAGACCCATTTTTAATCCAACGGAAAACTTGTGCAAACTTCTATGACAAAGATTCGTATGAAGGTTTAAATTGAGATTTAAAGCTTTTAGAATGAATACTGCACTTTTTTTTGGACCAATATAATGTTATAAAGGTATAAATATAGTTTTTAAATTATGCGGAAAGAGTTAGACCCATTATTGGAGCAGCGGAAACTTAGGGTAACTACTTGGACAAAGCACTGCCCAACTTTAAATAGATCGGTATGAAAAGATTATTGGCTTTTTTTTTGGACCAATATGAAGTGATAAAGATATAAATATAGTTATAAACCTAATAGAAGAACGCTAGACCCATTTTTGATCCAACGGAAAACTTGTGGAAACTTCTATGACAAAGATCATCCAAACTTTCAATAGATTCGTATGAAGGTTTAAATTGAGATTTAAGGCTTTTAAAATGAATATTTGAATTTTTTTTGGACCAATATAAAGTTATAAAGGTATAAATATAATTTTTAAATTATGCGGAAAGAGTTAGACCCATTATTGGAGCAGCGAAAACTTAGGGCAAACTACCCGGACAAAGAACTGCCCAACTTTGAATAAATTGGTATAAAGAGAATATTGGCTTTTTTTTGGACCAATATGAAGTGATAAAGATATAAATATAGTTATTAACCTAATAGAAGAAAGCTAGACCGATTTTTGATCCAACGGAAAACTTGTGCAAACTTCTATGACAAAGATCGTCCAAACTTTCAATAGATTCGTATGAAGGTTTAAATTGAGATTTAAAGCTTTTAGATTGAATACCGGACTTTTTTTTGGACCAATATTAAGTTATAAAGATATAAATATAGTTTTAAATTATGCGGAAATAGTTAGAGCCATTATTGGAGCAGCGAAAACTTAGGGCAAACTACTTGGACAAAGAACTGCCCAACTTTGAATAGATTGGTGTGAAGAGAATATTGCCTTTTTTTTTGGACCAATATGAAGTGATAAAGATATAAATATAGTTATAAACCTAATACAAAAACGCTAGACCCATTTTTGATCAAACGGAAAACTTGTGCAAACTTCTATGACAAAGATCGTCCAAACTTTCAATAGATTCGTTAGAAGGTTTAAATTGAGATTTAAAGCTTTTAGAATGAATATTGGACTTTTTTTTAGACCAATATAAAGTTATAAAGGTATAAATATAGTTTTAAATTATGCGGAAATAGTTAGACCCATTATTGGACCAACGGAAACTTAGGGCAAACTACTTCGACAAATAACTGCCCAACTTTGAATAGATTGGTGTGAAGAGAATATTGGCTTTTATTGGACCTATATGAAGTGATAAAGATATAAATATAGTTATAAACCTAATAGAAGAACATTAGACCCATTTTTAATCCAACGGAAAACTTGTGCAAACTTCTATGACAAAGATTCGTATGAAGGTTTAAATTGAGATTTAAAGCTTTTAGAATGAATACTGCACTTTTTTTTGGACCAATATAATGTTATAAAGGTATAAATATAGTTTTTAAATTATGCGGAAAGAGTTAGACCCATTATTGGAGCAGCGGAAACTTAGGGTAACTACTTGGACAAAGCACTGCCCAACTTTAAATAGATCGGTATGAAAAGATTATTGGCTTTTTTTTTGGACCAATATGAAGTGATAAAGATATAAATATAGTTATAAACCTAATAGAAGAACGCTAGACCCATTTTTGATCCAACGGAAAACTTGTGGAAACTTCTATGACAAAGATCATCCAAACTTTCAATAGATTCGTATGAAGGTTTAAATTGAGATTTAAGGCTTTTAAAATGAATATTTGAATTTTTTTTGGACCAATATAAAGTTATAAAGGTATAAATATAATTTTTAAATTATGCGGAAAGAGTTAGACCCATTATTGGAGCAGCGAAAACTTAGGGCAAACTACCCGGACAAAGAACTGCCCAACTTTGAATAAATTGGTATAAAGAGAATATTGGCTTTTTTTTGGACCAATATGAAGTGATAAAGATATAAATATAGTTATTAACCTAATAGAAGAAAGCTAGACCGATTTTTGATCCAACGGAAAACTTGTGCAAACTTCTATGACAAAGATCGTCCAAACTTTCAATAGATTCGTATGAAGGTTTAAATTGAGATTTAAAGCTTTTAGATTGAATACCGGACTTTTTTTTGGACCAATATTAAGTTATAAAGATATAAATATAGTTTTAAATTATGCGGAAATAGTTAGAGCCATTATTGGAGCAGCGAAAACTTAGGGCAAACTACTTGGACAAAGAACTGCCCAACTTTGAATAGATTGGTGTGAAGAGAATATTGCCTTTTTTTTTGGACCAATATGAAGTGATAAAGATATAAATATAGTTATAAACCTAATACAAAAACGCTAGACCCATTTTTGATCAAACGGAAAACTTGTGCAAACTTCTATGACAAAGATCGTCCAAACTTTCAATAGATTCGTTAGAAGGTTTAAATTGAGATTTAAAGCTTTTAGAATGAATATTGGACTTTTTTTTAGACCAATATAAAGTTATAAAGGTATAAATATAGTTTTAAATTATGCGGAAATAGTTAGACCCATTATTGGACCAACGGAAACTTAGGGCAAACTACTTCGACAAATAACTGCCCAACTTTGAATAGATTGGTGTGAAGAGAATATTGGCTTTTATTGGACCTATATGAAGTGATAAAGATATAAATATAGTTATAAACCTAATAGAAGAACATTAGACCCATTTTTAATCCAACGGAAAACTTGTGCAAACTTCTATGACAAAGATTCGTATGAAGGTTTAAATTGAGATTTAAAGCTTTTAGAATGAATACTGCACTTTTTTTTGGACCAATATAATGTTATAAAGGTATAAATATAGTTTTTAAATTATGCGGAAAGAGTTAGACCCATTATTGGAGCAGCGGAAACTTAGGGTAACTACTTGGACAAAGCACTGCCCAACTTTAAATAGATCGGTATGAAAAGATTATTGGCTTTTTTTTTGGACCAATATGAAGTGATAAAGATATAAATATAGTTATAAACCTAATAGAAGAACGCTAGACCCATTTTTGATCCAACGGAAAACTTGTGGAAACTTCTATGACAAAGATCATCCAAACTTTCAATAGATTCGTATGAAGGTTTAAATTGAGATTTAAGGCTTTTAAAATGAATATTTGAATTTTTTTTGGACCAATATAAAGTTATAAAGGTATAAATATAATTTTTAAATTATGCGGAAAGAGTTAGACCCATTATTGGAGCAGCGAAAACTTAGGGCAAACTACCCGGACAAAGAACTGCCCAACTTTGAATAAATTGGTATAAAGAGAATATTGGCTTTTTTTTGGACCAATATGAAGTGATAAAGATATAAATATAGTTATTAACCTAATAGAAGAAAGCTAGACCAATTTTTGATCCAACGGAAAACTTGTGCAAACTTCTATGACAAAGATCGTCCAAACTTTCAATAGATTCGTATGAAGGTTTAAATTGAGATTTAAAGCTTTTAGATTGAATACCGGACTTTTTTTTGGACCAATATTAAGTTATAAAGATATAAATATAGTTTTAAATTATGCGGAAATAGTTAGAGCCATTATTGGAGCAGCGAAAACTTAGGGCAAACTACTTGGACAAAGAACTGCCCAACTTTGAATAGATTGGTGTGAAGAGAATATTGCCTTTTTTTTTGGACCAATATGAAGTGATAAAGATATAAATATAGTTATAAACCTAATACAAAAACGCTAGACCCATTTTTGATCAAACGGAAAACTTGTGCAAACTTCTATGACAAAGATCGTCCAAACTTTCAATAGATTCGTTAGAAGGTTTAAATTGAGATTTAAAGCTTTTAGAATGAATATTGGACTTTTTTTTAGACCAATATAAAGTTATAAAGGTATAAATATAGTTTTAAATTATGCGGAAATAGTTAGACCCATTATTGGACCAACGGAAACTTAGGGCAAACTACTTCGACAAATAACTGCCCAACTTTGAATAGATTGGTGTGAAGAGAATATTGGCTTTTATTGGACCTATATGAAGTGATAAAGATATAAATATAGTTATAAACCTAATAGAAGAACATTAGACCCATTTTTAATCCAACGGAAAACTTGTGCAAACTTCTATGACAAAGATTCGTATGAAGGTTTAAATTGAGATTTAAAGCTTTTAGAATGAATACTGCACTTTTTTTTGGACCAATATAATGTTATAAAGGTATAAATATAGTTTTTAAATTATGCGGAAAGAGTTAGACCCATTATTGGAGCAGCGGAAACTTAGGGTAACTACTTGGACAAAGCACTGCCCAACTTTAAATAGATCGGTATGAAAAGATTATTGGCTTTTTTTTTGGACCAATATGAAGTGATAAAGATATAAATATAGTTATAAACCTAATAGAAGAACGCTAGACCCATTTTTGATCCAACGGAAAACTTGTGGAAACTTCTATGACAAAGATCATCCAAACTTTCAATAGATTCGTATGAAGGTTTAAATTGAGATTTAAGGCTTTTAAAATGAATATTTGAATTTTTTTTGGACCAATATAAAGTTATAAAGGTATAAATATAATTTTTAAATTATGCGGAAAGAGTTAGACCCATTATTGGAGCAGCGAAAACTTAGGGCAAACTACCCGGACAAAGAACTGCCCAACTTTGAATAAATTGGTATAAAGAGAATATTGGCTTTTTTTTGGACCAATATGAAGTGATAAAGATATAAATATAGTTATTAACCTAATAGAAGAAAGCTAGACCGATTTTTGATCCAACGGAAAACTTGTGCAAACTTCTATGACAAAGATCGTCCAAACTTTCAATAGATTCGTATGAAGGTTTAAATTGAGATTTAAAGCTTTTAGATTGAATACCGGACTTTTTTTTGGACCAATATTAAGTTATAAAGATATAAATATAGTTTTAAATTATGCGGAAATAGTTAGAGCCATTATTGGAGCAGCGAAAACTTAGGGCAAACTACTTGGACAAAGAACTGCCCAACTTTGAATAGATTGGTGTGAAGAGAATATTGCCTTTTTTTTTGGACCAATATGAAGTGATAAAGATATAAATATAGTTATAAACCTAATACAAAAACGCTAGACCCATTTTTGATCAAACGGAAAACTTGTGCAAACTTCTATGACAAAGATCGTCCAAACTTTCAATAGATTCGTTAGAAGGTTTAAATTGAGATTTAAAGCTTTTAGAATGAATATTGGACTTTTTTTTAGACCAATATAAAGTTATAAAGGTATAAATATAGTTTTAAATTATGCGGAAATAGTTAGACCCATTATTGGACCAACGGAAACTTAGGGCAAACTACTTCGACAAATAACTGCCCAACTTTGAATAGATTGGTGTGAAGAGAATATTGGCTTTTATTGGACCTATATGAAGTGATAAAGATATAAATATAGTTATAAACCTAATAGAAGAACATTAGACCTGTTGAGACCTTTTAGGGTGTTGGCTTCATTTGGTAAAATAAGCCTGATTCCATGATGTGGAGCATGATGTGTGGCACATCAGGGTTCACATCTGGACGCCCTACTGGACGCGCTTTCATTTATTTAAACGCGATCTTTTGAAAAAGATTTGTTTTTCAAATTAAATCGTGCCAGCTTTCGCGCCAAGGAACAAGATAATCTTTCATGGTTCTGTTTTATTTTATTGGCCGACTTTGATCAAAAAGATTTGAAACAAACAATTAAAAGATTATGATCAAATAAATCTCAAGGCAAAATTTATCAAGGCCAACTCGTCAAAGCCCATGAAGCTTGTTCTATATAAAGGAAGACTGAAGACCAATTATTCATCAACTGAAATCAAGAAGCTAAGTCTACAAATTGAGTCTTAGGGTTTTAGTTCTTTAGTTGTTCTTTGTTCTTTGTGAGCCTTCACTTGGATCATAGTTTTGATACAAGTAAGGACTGAGTTTATAGAGTTGTAATCTCTAGTTGTCTTTCTCCAAAGCTTTGAAGCAAGGAGTTAGATTGTGCAACACTCTAAGCCTTTAGGTACGAGTGCTTTGCTTGTCTAGGAGTGTGTCTCCAACTGAGTTTGTTATTAAATCCTTACTGGGTAAGGTTGAGGGGGAGTGAGCAGAGGTTCTCATATCTAGGAGTTCCTAGGTAGAATTAGCACGGGTAGTGATTAAGTGAGAAGTTGTAAACGGGGGAGTTTAGCTTTGAATTGATACTACCATAGTGGATTCATCCCTGGATTGGTATCCTCCAGAATAGGGCTTGTTATAAGTGCCGAACTGGGTTAACAAACTCACGTGTTCTTTTGTTTCCTGCACTTTATATTGTTTACTTGTTCATCAAGTTCAGTTGTTCACGATGTTGACACATTAGGCTACACATCGTACGATTCCTAAAGTGTACACATCGTGCTACACATCTGACACTTGCCACCAGAATTTCAATTGGTATCAGAGCAGGCACCCTGCCTGTTTGAGGGTGAGCTCCAGGGAAGTTACTTTCTGGAAACATGGACAAGGATGGAACAACGGTCAACAAACCACCCCTCCTGGATGGAACCAACTATGACTACTGGAAGCCAAGGATGATTGCTTTCCTAAAGTCACTTGACAGCAGAACTTGGAAAGCTGTGCTCAAAGGCTGGGAGCATCCCAAAATCTTGGATGCTAATGGTGTTGACACTGGTGTACTCAAGCCAGAGGAAGATTGGTCAGCTGCAGAAGACACTGCATCGCTTGGAAACTCCAAAGCTTTGAATGCTTTATTCAATGGAGTGGACAAGAACATGTTCAGATTAATCAAGCAGTGTACTGTTGCAAAGAATGCCTGGGAGATACTCAGAACCACTCATGAAGGCAATGCCAAGGTAAAAAGCTCAAGAATCCAACTTCTCAACACTAAGTTTGAAAACCTCAGAATGAAAGAAGAAGAATCAATTCATGAATTTCACATGAATTTGCTTGAGGTGGACAATTCCTTTGAGGCTCTAGGTGAGAAATTGTCTGAAGAAAAGCTTGTGAGAAAGATGCTTAGATCCCTACCCAAGAGATTTAACATGAAAATCACAGCTATTGAAGAAGCTCAAGACATCCCAAGTATGAAACTTGAAGAACTTGTGAGCTCTCTTCAAACTTTTGAGATGAACTTAGGTGAGCAAACTGAGAAGAAAGGAAAAGGTATAGCTTTTGCATCTTGTGCTGGTGAAGAAGAAGAAGCTGATGAATCAGATGACGATCTCTCAAATGACTTAGCCATGTTGGGAAGACAATTCAACAAGCTTCAAAGGAGGGTGGACAGAAGACCAAGGAGGAATGTGAGGAACATCCAGACTGACATCAGTAAATTAGGTAACACTTCAACAAAAACCAAAACTGATGATAAGTCAACTCAGAACAAGGGTGTTCAATGTCATGAATGTGAAGGCTTTGGTCATATAAGATCAGAATGTGGCACATATCTGAAGAAGCAGAAGAAAGGCCTAACTGTATCATGGTCTGATGAAGACTCTGACACTGACTCAGAGAATGTTGCTGCTAATCATGTTAGTGCCATGACTGGGGTGGATAATACTGATGTTGAATCTGATGATGAAGAACTCACCTTTGATGAACTAGCCTCAGTCCATAAAAAGCTATTTATCAAGAGTGAGGAACTGTACAAGGTCAATGAAGAGCAGAAGGAAATCATCAGTCAACTGGAGACAGAGAAGGGTCAACTACAGAGTCAAGTTGCTAGTCTTGAAAGTGAAGTTAAGTTACTGTCAACCAACTTGAAAAATATGACCAAGTCTGTAAAGATGCTCAACCCTGGAACCAACATGCTTGATGAAATTTTGAAAGTAGGAAAGCATGCTGGTGACTCATCTGGTGTAGGATTTAAGAACAAACATCACAGCAAGAAGACAAATACTAAGTTTGTTCCTGCTCAGAAGAAACCTGACCCTAGCAGAATGTGGACACACCACACTCCACATCAGAGACCTGCTGGCAAAGAGAAGTTTAATGCTTGGAGATGCCACTACTGTGGGAAGAATGGTCACATCAAGCCCTTCTGTTACAAACTCTATGGGTATCCCAAGAAAAAGCCTCAGGTGCAAGCCAAAACAGCAAGGGTCACTCCTAAGAAGATGTGGAAGCCTAAAGTCTCTGAAACTGCACATATTGCTCACACTTCTCTTAGAGCATCTTCTAGTAATGATTGGTATTTTGATAGTGGTTGTTCTAGGCATATGACTGGTGTTGAGAAATTTCTCACTAATATCAAGCCTCATACAACAAGCTTTGTAACCTTTGGTGATGGAGCAAAAGGTGAAATCAAGGGCAGTGGTAAACTCAGCAGCAAAAGCTTACCTGACCTAGATGATGTGTTACTTGTTAAAGGCTTGAAGGCTAATCTTATCAGCATAAGCCAACTATGTGATCAAGGTCTTAAGGTCAACTTCACAAAGAATGAGTGTCTTATCACTTCTAACAAAGGAGAATTGTTGATGAGAGGATCTAGGTCAAGGGACAACTGCTATCTATGGATTCCTGATGAAACAGCTCACTCCACTACATGTTTGATAAGTCAGGAAGAAGAAGTAAAGCTTTGGCACCAAAGACTTGGCCATTTGAATCTGAAGGGAATGAAGAAGATTGTGTCCAAGGAAGCTATTAGAGGTCTACCAAAGCTTAAGATTGTTGAAGGCAATATATGTGGTGAATGTCAAGTTGGAAAGCAGGTTCAGATGTCACACCCAATGTTACAACATCAGGTGACATCCAGAGTTCTTGAACTGCTACATATGGACTTGATGGGACCAATGCAGGTAGAGAGTATTGGTGGCAAAAGATATGCTTTTGTGGTTGTAGACGATTTCTCAAGGTTCACTTGGGTTAGCTTCATCAGAGAGAAGTCTGACACTTTTGATGCATTCAAAGAATTATGCCTTAGACTACAAAGAGAGAAGGATAGTGGCATTGTTAGAATCAGAAGTGATCATGGGAAAGAGTTTGAAAATTCAAGATTCTCTGAGTTTTGTGCTGATGAAGGAATTGGGCATGAGTTCTCCTCACCAATCACACCCCAACAAAATGGTGTAGTTGAGAGGAAGAACAGAACCTTGCAAGAGGCTGCAAGAGTTATGCTACATGCCAAGAAGCTACCTTACTACTTTTGGGCAGAGGCCATGAGTACTGCATGCTATATACACAACAGGGTGACTCTGAGAAAAGGTACCTCAACCACACTGTATGAGATATGGAAAGGAAGAAAACCAACTGTCAAACACTTCCATGTCTTTGGTAGCAAGTGCTATATCTTAGCTGACAGAGAGCAAAGGAGGAAGATGGATCCCAAGAGTGATGAAGGAATCTTTCTAGGCTATTCCATAACCAGCAGAGCCTATAGAGTCTTCAACAACAGAACAAGAACTATGATGGAATCCATCAATGTTGTCATAGATGACTGTTCAGATAATGAACCTGATGTTGATCCTGATGTGGACACATCTCACCCCCTGCCTGAAGACTCTGAAGTTATAGAGATTCCTGAGAAGACTGATCAGCAAGAAGATGTGACTCCAGTGAACAAGGGTCCCTCTGTTAGAGTTCAAAAGAATCATCCAAAAGAACTCATAATAGGGAATCCTGAGTCAGGGGTTATGACAAGGTCAAGAGAGGTCGTATCCAATGCTTGTTTTGTGTCAAAGGTAGAACCAAAGAATGTGAAAGAAGCCTTGACAGATGAGTTTTGGATTGAGGCTATGCAAGAGGAGCTGAACCAGTTCAAGAGGAATGAAGTGTGGGATTTAGTTCCTAGACCTGAAGGAGTCAACATCATTGGTACTAAATGGGTTTATAGGAATAAATCTGATGAAAGTGGTGTTGTGACTAGAAACAAGGCTAGGCTTGTGGCTCAAGGTTACTCTCAGATTGAAGGAGTAGACTTTGATGAAACATTTGCTCCTGTGGCACGTCTTGAGTCCATAAGGTTACTTCTGGGAGTAGCATGTATCTTGAAATTCAAGCTATTCCAGATGGATGTGAAGAGTGCTTTCCTCAATGGCTACTTGAATGAGGAAGTTTATGTGGAGCAGCCCAAGGGATTTGTTGATCCAAATTATCCAGATCATGTCTACAGATTGAAGAAGGCATTATATGGATTAAAGCAAGCTCCTAGGGCATGGTATGAGAGGCTAACCAAATTTCTTGTGCAGCAAGGTTATAGAAAAGGAGAAACAGACAAAACCTTGTTTGTCAGAGAAGAAAAGGGCAAGTTCATGATTGCACAAATCTATGTAGATGACATTGTGTTTGGAGGAATGTCTGATCCAATGGTCAAGATGTTTGTGAATCAGATGCAGTCTGAATTTGAGATGAGCCTTGTAGGTGAACTTACCTACTTTCTTGGTCTGCAAGTCAAACAGATGGAAGATACAATTTTCATCTCTCAAAGCAAGTATGCCAAGAACATTGTGAAGAAATTTGGAATGGAGAATGCAAATCATAAAAGAACTCCTGCAGCAACCCATCTCAAACTTTCTAAAGATGAGCATGGTGTCAGTGTTGATCAAAGTCTATACAGAAGCATGATTGGCAGTCTACTTTATCTCACTGCAAGTAGACCTGATATTAGCTTTGCTGTTGGTGTGTGTGCAAGGTACCAAGCTGAGCCTAAGATGAGTCATCTAAATCAAGTTAAAAGGATTCTCAAGTATGTCAGTGGTACAAGTGATTATGGAATTCTCTACTCTCATGGTGAAGACACAAGATTGTTAGGTTATTGTGATGCTGACTGGGCAGGAAGTGCAGATGATAGGAAGAGCACTTCTGGTGGATGTTTCTTTTTGGGAAGCAACCTTATATCATGGTTCAGCAAGAAACAAAATTGTGTTTCTCTTTCTACAGCTGAGGCTGAGTATATTGCAGCAGGAAGTAGTTGCTCTCAGCTACTTTGGATGAAGCAGATGTTAGGTGAGTACAATGTGCAGCAAGATGTGCTCACAGTATACTGTGACAATCTAAGTGCTATAAATATTTCCAAAAATCCTATCCAACATAGTAGGACAAAGCACATTAATATACGTCACCATTTCATTAGAGATCTTGTTGAAGACAATATTGTGACTCTAGAGCATGTTGCCACAGAAAATCAACTGGCAGATATTTTCACTAAGGCTTTAGATGCAAATAGGTTTGAGGTGTTAAGGGGCAAACTTGGTATTTGCCTCTTTGAGGATCAATAGCCATAATAGCTATTTAGACGTGCAACGGTTACCTGTTCTTTCCCTCCATCCATAGTTGCACGCAATCCAAAGGCAATCATTACAAAAATATTTCCAACGGCTATTTCACGATCAAAACTTCAAGAAATCCGTTTATTCAAGATTTTCTCTTATTGCCTACCACATTGATCACTACATTCATCTCTCTAACACTCAAACGACCAAGAACTTGTCTTGATCTCTCTCAAAACCTCTGTTCATCTCTCTGCAATTTTCTTTGAAGTCTTCATACAAAATCATCATCATCATCATGTCTACTGCAACCAAAACATCTCCTTCCACAAAAACAAACACTCCTCCATCATCACCAAAACCAAATTCCCCACATCAAGAAGATATTCAAGGTGACATGATCATCGATGCCACTCCTGTCTCAATGATCAAGCCATCTGGATCAAAGAAGAAGAAGTCTAAACGATCAAGAAGGGAATCAACCCCCATTGCTGCAGGGGAAGATGTTGTTCCTTCTACTTCCACAGAAAAATCCAAAAAGAAGAAGAAGAAAAGCAAGAAGCCAAAGATTGGCTCAGCAAAGAGGGTTCATACCATGGAAAGTCTGACAAGGGTAAAGAAACTGTTGAAGGTTCAGATCATGAAAACTCCAATCCTTGTGACAAGGATGCTAATGGAGATACAGTTGTTGTGGATGTAGAAGGCTACAATTCTGACATCCCCTTGAAGAAGCTTACTGAGGAGAGTATTGCAAGAAGGACTAGAAGTGGTAAAGGTCCTGCTGTTGTTGAAATTTCTCCTGCTGCTACTAAGGAGAAGAAGAAGCCTGTTAAGAGGCAAGTCATGTATGGTCCCAAGAAGGGATTTAGTAAAGCTGTGGTTCCACCTGCAAAGAAGAAGACTCAGAAAAGAAAAGAGCCACCTACAAGTGACTCAGAGTACGATGTGGAGCAGGATGTAGCTCACATCAGTGAGTCTGAGGAAGAATCTGCTAAGGAACGCAATGTGGAGCTTGATGTGATTCACATTGAGTCTGCTGTGAAGAAGAGCTATGGGAAGAAGAAAATTCCTCAGGGAATTCCTGACATCCCAGTTGATTTGATTTCCTTCCACAACCCTGCACATGCTGGTAAATGGAAGTACATTGCTCATAGAAGGTTAGCTCTGGAGAGGGAGCTCAGTGCTGAAGCCTTGCAGTGCAAGGAAGTTATGAGGTTGATCAAGCGTGCTGGCTTGATGAAGACTGTTACTGGACTAGGTGACTGCTATGAGAAGGTAGTCAAAGAGTTTTTGGTAAACATCCCTGCTGGTTGTGACAATCCTTTGGACAAGGAATACCAAACTGTTTTTGTGAGAGGTAAAGAAATTCACTTCTCTCCCACTGTTATCAACAAGTATCTGGGCAGAAGTGAGGAGCCCTTTGCTGAGATGGAGGCAAATGACAACTACATAATCAAGGCCATCACAGCTGGAAAGGTCAAGACTTGGCCTAAGAAGGGAAAATTGCAAGCAAGCAAGCTCACTCCAATCTACAACATCCTGAACAGGATTGCTGCTGCTAACTGGGTGCCTACCACACACAACTGTGATGTGGCTACAGGTTTGGCTAGGTTCATCTATACTGTAGGTAACAAAATTAACTTTGATTTTGGTACTTATATTTTTGATCAGACTATCAAACATGCCAAAACCCTAGCTGTCAAACTACCCATTGCCTTTCCTTCCCTACTGTGTGGAATCATATTGAGCCAGAGACCTGATGTTCTGGGCAAGGATGATTTGTCTTGCAGAAGAGAGTCTGCTATTTCTTTTAGTCTCAAGCAGTCTGATGTGACTCCTGATGTGGGCACATCCAGCTCAAACAATGCTATGTCTAGGACAGACATGATTGCTGCTTTAAAGGAGACTTGCAAGGCTCTGGATGAGAAGAAGGCCAAGCTGGAGGCAGTCATTGCTGGACTGGAGCTTGAGGATGAGCAAACAATGGCTGAGGATGAGGAATTGGAGGAGGAGGAGCCCAATGACTCTGAAGCTGAGGAAACTGATGGGAGCCAGGATATTTGAATTATTGTAATTCATTAATATTTCCCTGTACTCAGTATTTCCTTGTTTTTGCTTGTATTTTGTGGGCTATGCCCTGGATTTCTGATGCACCTTTGCGTGCCTGTTCTGTACTTGCTGCACTATTAACGGCCTGAGTGCCTCTTTCTGTTCATGCACCATCATCTCTACATCTCATGCTATCTGCATTCTATGGTGTGTTACTTACTCTCAGTATGTTTGTCATAATTTATGGCTAAAAAGGGGGAGTAAAAATTAAAATGAACAACTTTGAAGTCTTAACTGCAGCAAATTGTGATGTGTTATTAGAGAGAATAGAACGAGAGAATTGAGACGAGAATTAAGAAAAAGATTCTATTCATCCACATGGGGCAACTTCTGAACTTCTGAACTTCTGAAACTTTCTCAACTTCTGAAGCTCTGCAACTTCTGAGGCTCTGCTCAGCTTCTGAAGCACTACAACTTCTGAAGCTCTGCTCAGCTTCTGAAGCACTACAACTTCTGAAGCTCTGCTCAGCTTCTGAAGCACTACAACTTCTGAAGCTCTGCTCAGCTTCTGAAGCACTACAACTTCTGAAGCTCTGCTCAGCTTCTGAAGCTCTATAACTTCTGAAGCTCTGCTCAGCTTCTGAAGCTCTGCTCAGCTTCTGAAGCTTCTCCAACTTCTGAAGTTCTGATGTGTGGCACATCTGACTACACATCTGGTATACATGCTTATTTTTCTTCAAATATTTTATCAACAAATTTTTGAAGAATTAGTTTTCTAAAGCATGTTCTTCTGAAGACCTTTTCTGTACATTTTCAACTGGGTGATGCATTCTTAAGAAGTCCAATTGAAGATGTTATCTAATTTCTACATGGTGATGCATTCTTAAGAAGCCTGTAGAAGTTATTTTGTGTGATGTTTGACACATCTGTGAGTTTTAACTTGGTCATGCATTCTTAAGAAGCCAAGTTTAAAACTTCTCTATTTCTCTCTAGGTCATGCATTCTGAAGAAGCCTATAGGGGATATGAGATTTAGGGGGAGTACATGGAAAGTGCTCTAGTTCAAAGGGGAGTAGACTATTACTGGGTTTGCTACCCTCCCTTATGTGTGCATGGAATCTCATGCTTGTATGTGTCTGAGAATTTATTTTTCTCAGTCTTTGGGAATTTATTTTCCTATCTTGTGAGAGTTTATTTCTCTCTTTATTTGCGAGGCTCTAATCCGCTGCTGCATGCCTCTGATGTGCCTACACATCTCTCCAAGTTTAGTTGGGTGACTCAAAGATTATTTTAGCCCAAAATTTGCCAAAGGGGGAGATTGTTGAGACCTTTTAGGGTGTTGGCTTCATTTGGTAAAATAAGCCTGATTCCATGATGTGGAGCATGATGTGTGGCACATCAGGGTTCACATCTGGACGCCCTACTGGACGCGCTTTCATTTATTTAAACGCGATCTTTTGAAAAAGATTTGTTTTTCAAATTAAATCGTGCCAGCTTTCGCGCCAAGGAACAAGATAATCTTTCATGGTTCTGTTTTATTTTATTGGCCGACTTTGATCAAAAAGATTTGAAACAAACAATTAAAAGATTATGATCAAATAAATCTCAAGGCAAAATTTATCAAGGCCAACTCGTCAAAGCCCATGAAGCTTGTTCTATATAAAGGAAGACTGAAGACCAATTATTCATCAACTGAAATCAAGAAGCTAAGTCTACAAATTGAGTCTTAGGGTTTTAGTTCTTTAGTTGTTCTTTGTTCTTTGTGAGCCTTCACTTGGATCATAGTTTTGATACAAGTAAGGACTGAGTTTATAGAGTTGTAATCTCTAGTTGTCTTTCTCCAAAGCTTTGAAGCAAGGAGTTAGATTGTGCAACACTCTAAGCCTTTAGGTACGAGTGCTTTGCTTGTCTAGGAGTGTGTCTCCAACTGAGTTTGTTATTAAATCCTTACTGGGTAAGGTTGAGGGGGAGTGAGCAGAGGTTCTCATATCTAGGAGTTCCTAGGTAGAATTAGCACGGGTAGTGATTAAGTGAGAAGTTGTAAACGGGGGAGTTTAGCTTTGAATTGATACTACCATAGTGGATTCATCCCTGGATTGGTATCCTCCAGAATAGGGCTTGTTATAAGTGCCGAACTGGGTTAACAAACTCACGTGTTCTTTTGTTTCCTGCACTTTATATTGTTTACTTGTTCATCAAGTTCAGTTGTTCACGATGTTGACACATTAGGCTACACATCGTACGATTCCTAAAGTGTACACATCGTGCTACACATCTGACACTTGCCACCAGAATTTCAAGACCCATTTTTAATCCAACGGAAAACTTGTGCAAACTTCTATGACAAAGATTCGTATGAAGGTTTAAATTGAGATTTAAAGCTTTTAGAATGAATACTGCACTTTTTTTTGGACCAATATAATGTTATAAAGGTATAAATATAGTTTTTAAATTATGCGGAAAGAGTTAGACCCATTATTGGAGCAGCGGAAACTTAGGGTAACTACTTGGACAAAGCACTGCCCAACTTTAAATAGATCGGTATGAAAAGATTATTGGCTTTTTTTTTGGACCAATATGAAGTGATAAAGATATAAATATAGTTATAAACCTAATAGAAGAACGCTAGACCCATTTTTGATCCAACGGAAAACTTGTGGAAACTTCTATGACAAAGATCATCCAAACTTTCAATAGATTCGTATGAAGGTTTAAATTGAGATTTAAGGCTTTTAAAATGAATATTTGAATTTTTTTTGGACCAATATAAAGTTATAAAGGTATAAATATAATTTTTAAATTATGCGGAAAGAGTTAGACCCATTATTGGAGCAGCGAAAACTTAGGGCAAACTACCCGGACAAAGAACTGCCCAACTTTGAATAAATTGGTATAAAGAGAATATTGGCTTTTTTTTGGACCAATATGAAGTGATAAAGATATAAATATAGTTATTAACCTAATAGAAGAAAGCTAGACCGATTTTTGATCCAACGGAAAACTTGTGCAAACTTCTATGACAAAGATCGTCCAAACTTTCAATAGATTCGTATGAAGGTTTAAATTGAGATTTAAAGCTTTTAGATTGAATACCGGACTTTTTTTTGGACCAATATTAAGTTATAAAGATATAAATATAGTTTTAAATTATGCGGAAATAGTTAGAGCCATTATTGGAGCAGCGAAAACTTAGGGCAAACTACTTGGACAAAGAACTGCCCAACTTTGAATAGATTGGTGTGAAGAGAATATTGCCTTTTTTTTTGGACCAATATGAAGTGATAAAGATATAAATATAGTTATAAACCTAATACAAAAACGCTAGACCCATTTTTGATCAAACGGAAAACTTGTGCAAACTTCTATGACAAAGATCGTCCAAACTTTCAATAGATTCGTTAGAAGGTTTAAATTGAGATTTAAAGCTTTTAGAATGAATATTGGACTTTTTTTTAGACCAATATAAAGTTATAAAGGTATAAATATAGTTTTAAATTATGCGGAAATAGTTAGACCCATTATTGGACCAACGGAAACTTAGGGCAAACTACTTCGACAAATAACTGCCCAACTTTGAATAGATTGGTGTGAAGAGAATATTGGCTTTTATTGGACCTATATGAAGTGATAAAGATATAAATATAGTTATAAACCTAATAGAAGAACATTAGACCCATTTTTAATCCAACGGAAAACTTGTGCAAACTTCTATGACAAAGATTCGTATGAAGGTTTAAATTGAGATTTAAAGCTTTTAGAATGAATACTGCACTTTTTTTTGGACCAATATAATGTTATAAAGGTATAAATATAGTTTTTAAATTATGCGGAAAGAGTTAGACCCATTATTGGAGCAGCGGAAACTTAGGGTAACTACTTGGACAAAGCACTGCCCAACTTTAAATAGATCGGTATGAAAAGATTATTGGCTTTTTTTTTGGACCAATATGAAGTGATAAAGATATAAATATAGTTATAAACCTAATAGAAGAACGCTAGACCCATTTTTGATCCAACGGAAAACTTGTGGAAACTTCTATGACAAAGATCATCCAAACTTTCAATAGATTCGTATGAAGGTTTAAATTGAGATTTAAGGCTTTTAAAATGAATATTTGAATTTTTTTTGGACCAATATAAAGTTATAAAGGTATAAATATAATTTTTAAATTATGCGGAAAGAGTTAGACCCATTATTGGAGCAGCGAAAACTTAGGGCAAACTACCCGGACAAAGAACTGCCCAACTTTGAATAAATTGGTATAAAGAGAATATTGGCTTTTTTTTGGACCAATATGAAGTGATAAAGATATAAATATAGTTATTAACCTAATAGAAGAAAGCTAGACCAATTTTTGATCCAACGGAAAACTTGTGCAAACTTCTATGACAAAGATCGTCCAAACTTTCAATAGATTCGTATGAAGGTTTAAATTGAGATTTAAAGCTTTTAGATTGAATACCGGACTTTTTTTTGGACCAATATTAAGTTATAAAGATATAAATATAGTTTTAAATTATGCGGAAATAGTTAGAGCCATTATTGGAGCAGCGAAAACTTAGGGCAAACTACTTGGACAAAGAACTGCCCAACTTTGAATAGATTGGTGTGAAGAGAATATTGCCTTTTTTTTTGGACCAATATGAAGTGATAAAGATATAAATATAGTTATAAACCTAATACAAAAACGCTAGACCCATTTTTGATCAAACGGAAAACTTGTGCAAACTTCTATGACAAAGATCGTCCAAACTTTCAATAGATTCGTTAGAAGGTTTAAATTGAGATTTAAAGCTTTTAGAATGAATATTGGACTTTTTTTTAGACCAATATAAAGTTATAAAGGTATAAATATAGTTTTAAATTATGCGGAAATAGTTAGACCCATTATTGGACCAACGGAAACTTAGGGCAAACTACTTCGACAAATAACTGCCCAACTTTGAATAGATTGGTGTGAAGAGAATATTGGCTTTTATTGGACCTATATGAAGTGATAAAGATATAAATATAGTTATAAACCTAATAGAAGAACATTAGACCCATTTTTAATCCAACGGAAAACTTGTGCAAACTTCTATGACAAAGATTCGTATGAAGGTTTAAATTGAGATTTAAAGCTTTTAGAATGAATACTGCACTTTTTTTTGGACCAATATAATGTTATAAAGGTATAAATATAGTTTTTAAATTATGCGGAAAGAGTTAGACCCATTATTGGAGCAGCGGAAACTTAGGGTAACTACTTGGACAAAGCACTGCCCAACTTTAAATAGATCGGTATGAAAAGATTATTGGCTTTTTTTTTGGACCAATATGAAGTGATAAAGATATAAATATAGTTATAAACCTAATAGAAGAACGCTAGACCCATTTTTGATCCAACGGAAAACTTGTGGAAACTTCTATGACAAAGATCATCCAAACTTTCAATAGATTCGTATGAAGGTTTAAATTGAGATTTAAGGCTTTTAAAATGAATATTTGAATTTTTTTTGGACCAATATAAAGTTATAAAGGTATAAATATAATTTTTAAATTATGCGGAAAGAGTTAGACCCATTATTGGAGCAGCGAAAACTTAGGGCAAACTACCCGGACAAAGAACTGCCCAACTTTGAATAAATTGGTATAAAGAGAATATTGGCTTTTTTTTGGACCAATATGAAGTGATAAAGATATAAATATAGTTATTAACCTAATAGAAGAAAGCTAGACCGATTTTTGATCCAACGGAAAACTTGTGCAAACTTCTATGACAAAGATCGTCCAAACTTTCAATAGATTCGTATGAAGGTTTAAATTGAGATTTAAAGCTTTTAGATTGAATACCGGACTTTTTTTTGGACCAATATTAAGTTATAAAGATATAAATATAGTTTTAAATTATGCGGAAATAGTTAGAGCCATTATTGGAGCAGCGAAAACTTAGGGCAAACTACTTGGACAAAGAACTGCCCAACTTTGAATAGATTGGTGTGAAGAGAATATTGCCTTTTTTTTTGGACCAATATGAAGTGATAAAGATATAAATATAGTTATAAACCTAATAGAAGAAAGTTAGACCCATTTTTAATCCAACGGAAAACTTGTGCAAACTTCTATGACAAAGATCGTCCAAACTTTCAATAGATTCGTATGAAGGTTTAAATTGAGATTTAAAGATTTTAGAATAAATACTGGACTTTTTTTTAGACCAATATAAAGTTATAAAGGTATAAATATAGTTTTTAAATTATGCGGAAAGAGTTAGACCCATTATTGGAGCAGCGGAAACTGAGGGCAAACTACTTGGACAAAGAAGTGCCCAACTTTGAATAGATTGGTGTGAAGAGAATATTGGCTTTTATTTTGACCTATATGAAGTGATAAAGATATAATATAGTTATAAACCTAATAGAAGAACGTTAGACCCATTTTTGATCCAACGGAAAACTTGTGCAAACTTTTATGACAAAGATCGTCCAAACTTTCAATAGATTCGTATGAAGGTTTAAATTGAGATTTAAGGCTTTTAAAATGAATATCTGACTTTTTTTTGGATCAATATAAAGTTACAAAGGTATAAATATAGTTTTTAAATTATGTGGAAATTGTTAGACCTATTATTGGAGCACCGGAAACTTAGGGGCAAACTACTCGGACAAAGAACTGCCCAACTTTGAATAAATTGGTATAAAGAGAATATTGGCTTTTTTTGGGACCAATATGAAGTGATAAAGATATAAATATAGTTATAAACCTAATACAAGAACGCTAGACCGATTTTTGATCCAACGGAAAACTTGTGCAAACTTCTATGACAAAGATCGTCCAAACTTTAAATAGATTCGTATGAAGGATTAAATTGAGATTTAAAGCTTTTAGATTGAATACCGGACTTTTTTTTGGACCAATATAAAGTTATAAAGGTATAAATATAGTTTTAAATTATGCGGAAATAGTTAGACCCATTATTGGAGCAGCGAAAACTTAGGGCAAACTACTTGGACAAAGAACTGCCCAACTTTGAATAGATTGGTGTGAAGAGAATATTGCCTTTTTTTTGGACCAATTTGAAGTGATAAAGATATAAATATAGTTATAAACCTAATACAAGAACGCTAGACCCATTTTGGATCCAACGGAAAACTTGTGCAAACTTCTATGACAAAGATCGTCCAAACTTTCAATAGATTCGTATGAAGGTTTAAATTGAGATTTAAAGATTTTAGAATAAATACTGGACTTTTTTTTAGACCAATATAAAGTTATAAAGGTATAAATATAGTTTTTAAATTATGCGGAAAGAGTTAGACCCATTATTGGAGCAGCGGAAACTGAGGGCAAACTACTTGGACAAAGAAGTGCCCAACTTTGAATAGATTGGTGTGAAGAGAATATTGGCTTTTATTTTGACCTATATGATGTGATAAAGATATAATATAGTTATAAACCTAATAGAAGAACGTTAGACCCATTTTTGATCCAACGGAAAACTTGTGCAAACTTTTATGACAAAGATCGTCCAAACTTTCAATAGATTCGTATGAAGGTTTAAATTGAGATTTAAGGATTTTAAAATGAATATCTGACTTTTTTTTGGATCAATATAAAGTTACAAAGGTATAAATATAGTTTTTAAATTATGTAGAAATTGTTAGACCCATTATTGGAGCACCGGAAACTTAGGGCAAACTACTTGGACAAAGAACTGCCCAACTTTGAATAGATTGGTATGAAGAGAATATTGCCTTTTTTTGGACCAATATGAAGTGATAAAGATATAAATATAGTTATAAACCTAATACTAGAACGCTAGACCCATTTTTGATCCAACGGAAAACTTGTGCAAACTTCTATGACAAAGATCGTCCAAACTTTCAATAGATTCGTACGAAGGTTTAAATTGAGATTTAAAGCTTTTAGAATGAATATTGGACTTTTTTTTGGACCAATATAAAGTTATAAAGGTATAAATATAGTTTTTAAATTATGCGGAAAGAGTTAGACCCATTATTGGAGCAGCGTAAACTTAGGGTAACTACTTGGACAAAGCACTACCCAACTTTAAATAGATCGGTATGAAAAGATTATTGGTTTTTTTTGGACCAATACGAAGTGATAAAGATATAAATATAGTTATAAACCTAATAGAAGAAAGTTAGACCCATTTTTGATCCAACGGAAAACTTGTGCAAACTTCTATGACAAAGATCGTCCAAACTTTCAATAGATTCGTATGAAGGTTTAAATTGAGATTTAAGGCTTTTAAAATGAATATCTGACTTTTTTTTAGACCAATATAAAGTTATAAAGGTATAAATATAGTTTTTAAATTATGCGGAAAGAGTTAGACCCATTATTGGAGCAGCGGAAACTGAGGGCAAACTACTTGGACAAAGAAGTGCCCAACTTTGAATAGATTGGTGTGAAGAGAATATTGGCTTTTATTTTGACCTATATGATGTGATAAAGATATAATATAGTTATAAACCTAATAGAAGAACGTTAGACCCATTTTTGATCCAACGGAAAACTTGTGCAAACTTTTATGACAAAGATCGTCCAAACTTTCAATAGATTCGTATGAAGGTTTAAATTGAGATTTAAGGATTTTAAAATGAATATCTGACTTTTTTTTGGATCAATATAAAGTTACAAAGGTATAAATATAGTTTTTAAATTATGTAGAAATTGTTAGACCCATTATTGGAGCACCGGAAACTTAGGGCAAACTACTTGGACAAAGAACTGCCCAACTTTGAATAGATTGGTATGAAGAGAATATTGCCTTTTTTTGGACCAATATGAAGTGATAAAGATATAAATATAGTTATAAACCTAATACTAGAACGCTAGACCCATTTTTGATCCAACGGAAAACTTGTGCAAACTTCTATGACAAAGATCGTCCAAACTTTCAATAGATTCGTATGAAGGTTTAAATTGAGATTTAAAGCTTTTAGAATGAATATTGGACTTTTTTTTGGACCAATATAAAGTTATAAAGGTATAAATATAGTTTTTAAATTATGCGGAAAGAGTTAGACCCATTATTGGAGCAGCGTAAACTTAGGGTAACTACTTGGACAAAGCACTACCCAACTTTAAATAGATCGGTATGAAAAGATTATTGGTTTTTTTTGGACCAATACGAAGTGATAAAGATATAAATATAGTTATAAACCTAATAGAAGAAAGTTAGACCCATTTTTGATCCAACGGAAAACTTGTGCAAACTTCTATGACAAAGATCGTCCAAACTTTCAATAGATTCGTATGAAGGTTTAAATTGAGATTTAAGGCTTTTAAAATGAATATCTGACTTTTTTTTAGACCAATATAAAGTTATAAAGGTATAAATATAGTTTTTAAATTATGCGGAAAGAGTTAGACCCATTATTGGAGCAGCGAAAACTTAGGGCAAACTACTCGGACAAAGAACTGCCCAACTTTGAATAAATTGGTATAAAGAGAATATTGGCTTTTTTTTGGACCAATATGAAGTGATAAAGATATAAATATAGTTATAAACCTAATACAAGAACGCTAGACCGATTTTTGATCCAACGGAAAACTTGTGCAAACTTCTATGACAAAGATAGTCCAAACTTTCAATAGATTCGTATGAAGGTTTAAATTGAGATTTAAGGCTTTTAAAATGAATATCTGACTTTGTTTTAGACCAATATAAAGTTATAAAGGTATAAATATAGTTTTTAAATTATGCGGAAAGAGTTAGAGCCATTATTGGAGCAGCGAAAACTTAGGGCAAACTACTCGGACAAAGAACTGCCCAACTTTGAATAAATTGGTATAAAGAGAATATTGGCTTTTTTTTGGACCAATATGAAGTGATAAAGATATAAATATAGTTATAAACCTAATACAAGAACGCTACACCGATTTTTGATCCAACGGAAAACTTGTGCAAACTTCTATGACAAAGATCATCCAAACTTTAAATAGATTCGTATGAAGGTTTAAATTGAGATTTAAAGCTTTTAGATTGAATACCGGACTTTTTTTTGGACCAATATAAAGTTATAAAGGTATAAATATAGTTTTAAATTATGCGGAAATAGTTAGACCCATTATTGGAGCAGCGAAAACTTAGGGCAAACTACTTGGACAAAGAACTGCCCAACTTTGAATAGATTGGTGTGAAGAGAATATTGCCTTTTTTTTGGACCAATATGAAGTGATAAAGATATAAATATAGTTATAAACCTAATACAAGAACGCTAGACCCATTTTGGATCCAACGGAAAACTTGAGCAAACTTTTATGACAAAGATCGTCCAAACTTTCAATAGATTCGTATGAAGGTTTAAATTGAGATTTAAAGATTTTAGAATGAATACTGGACTTTTTTTTAGACCAATATAAAGTTATAAAGGTATAAATATAGTTTTTAAATTATGCGGAAAGAGTTAGACCCATTATTGGAGCAGCCAAAACTTAGGGCAAACTACTTGGACAAAGAACTGCCCAACTTTGAATAAATTGGTATAAAGAGAATATTGGCTTTTTTTTGGACCAATATGAAGTGATAAAGATATAAATATAGTTATAAACCTAATACAAAAACGCTAGACCCATTTTTGATCCAACGGAAAACTTGTGCAAACTTCTATGACAAAGATCGTCCAAACTTTCAATAGATTCGTATGAAGGTTTAAATTGAGATTTAAAGATTTTAGAATAAATACTGGACTTTTTTTTAGACCAATATAAAGTTATAAAGGTATAAATATAGTTTTTAAATTATGCGGAAAGAGTTAGACCCATTATTGGAGCAGCGGAAACTGAGGGCAAACTACTTGGACAAAGAAGTGCCCAACTTTGAATAGATTGGTGTGAAGAGAATATTGGCTTTTATTTTGACCTATATGAAGTGATTAAGATATAATATAGTTATAAACCTAATAGAAGAACGTTAGACCCATTTTTGATGCAACGGAAAACTTGTGCAAACTTTTATGACAGAGATCGTCCAAACTTTCAATAGATTCGTATGAAGGTTTAAATTGAGATTTAAGGCTTTTAAAATGAATATCTGACTTTTTTTTGGACCAATATAAAGTTACAAAGGTATAAATATAGTTTTTAAATTATGTGGAAAGAGTTAGACCCATTATTGGAGCACCGGAAACTTAGGGCAAACTACTTGGACAAAGAACTGCCCAACTTTGAATAGATTGGTATGAAGAGAATATTTCCTTTTTTTTGGACCAATATGAAGTGATAAAGATATAAATATAGTTATAAACCTAATACTAGAACGCTAGACCCATTTTTGATCCAACGGAAAACTTGTGCAAACTTCTATGACAAAGATCGTCCAAACTTTCAATAGATTCCTTAGAAGGTTTAAATTGAGTTTTAAAGCTTTTAGAATGAATATTGGACTTTTTTTTAGACCAATATAAAGTTATAAAGGTATAAATATAGTTTTAAATTATGCGGAAATAGTTAGACCCATTATTGGAGCAACGGAAACTTAGGGCAAACTACTTCGACAAATAACTGCCCAACTTTGAATAGATTGGTGTGAAGAGAATATTGGCTTTTTTTTGGACCTATATGAAGTGATAAAGATATAAATATAGTTATAAACCTAATAGAAGAACATTAGACCCATTTTTAATCCAACGGAAAACTTGTGCAAACTTCTATGACAAAGATCGTCCAAACTTTCAATAGATTCGTATGAAGGTTTAAATTGAGATTTAAAGCTTTTAGAATGAATACAAGACTTTTTTTTAGACCAATATAAAGTTATAAAGGTATAAATATAGTTTTAAATTATGCGGAAATAGTTAGACCCATTATTGGAGCAACGGAAACTTAGGGCAAACTACTTCGACAAAGAACTGCCCAACTTTGAATAGATTGGTGTGAAGAGAATATTGCCTTTTTTTTTGGACCTATATGAAGTGATAAAGATATAAATATAGTTATAAACCTAATAGAAGAACATTAGACCCATTTTTAATCCAACGGAAAACTTGTGCAAAGTTCTATGACAAAGATCGTCCAAACTTTCAATAGATTCGTATGAAGGTTTAAATTGAGATTTAAGGCTTTTAAAATGAATATCTGACTTTGTTTTGGACCAATATAAAGTTATAAAGGTATAAATATAGTTTTTAAATTATGCGGAAAGAGTTAGAGCCATTATTGGAGCAGCGAAAACTTAGGGCAAACTACTTGGACAAAGAACTGCCCAACTTTGAATAAATTGGTATAAAGAGAATATTGGCTTTTTTTTGGACCAATATGAAGTGATAAAGATATAAATATAGTTATAAACCTAATACAAGAACGCTAGACCGATTTTTGATCCAACGGAAAACTTGTGCAAACTTCTATGACAAAGATCGTCCAAACTTTCAATAGATTCGTATGAAGGTTTAAATTGAGATTTAAAGCTTTTAGATTGAATACCGGACTTTTTTTTGGACCAATATAAAGTTATAAAGGTATAAATATAGTTTTAAATTATGCGGAAATAGTTAGACCCATTATTGGAGCAGCGAAAACTTAGGGCAAACTACTTGGACAAAGAACTGCACAACTTTGAATAGATTGGTGTGAAGAGAATATTGCCTTTTTTTTGGACCAATATGAAGTGATAAAGATATAAATATTGTTATAAACCTAATACAAGAACGCTAGACCCATTTTGGATCCAACGGAAAACTTGAGCAAACTTCTATGACAAAGATCGTCCAAACTTTCAATAGATTCGTATGAAGGTTTAAATTGAGATTTAAAGATTTTAGAATGAATACTGGACTTTTTTTTAGACCAATATAAAGTTATAAAGATATAAATATAGTTTTTAAATTAGGCGGAAAGAGTTAGACCCATTATTGGAGCAGCGAAAACTTAGGGCAAACTACTTGGACAAAGAACTGCCCAACTTTGAATAAATTGGTATAAAGAGAATATTGGCTTTTTTGTTGGACCAATATGAAGTGATAAAGATATAAATATAGTTATAAACCTAATACAAGAACGCTAGACCGATTTTTGATCCAACGGAAAACTTGTGCAAACTTCTATGACAAAGATCGTCCAAACTTTCAATAGATTCGTATGAAGGTTTAAATTGAGATTTAAAGCTTTTAGATTGAATACCGGACTTTTTTTTGGACCAATATAAAGTTATAAAGGTATAAATATAGTTTTAAATTATGCGGAAATAGTTAGACCCATTATTGGAGCAGCGAAATCTTAGGGCAAACTACTTGGACAAAGAACTGCCCAACTTTGAATAGATTGGTGTGAAGAGAACATTGCCTTTTTTTTGGACCAATATGAAGTGATAAAGATATAAATATAGTTATAAACCTAATACAAGAACGCTAGACCCATTTTGGATCCAACGGAAAACTTGAGCAAATTTCTATGACAAAGATCGTCCAAACTTTAATAGATTCGTATGAAGGTTTAAATTGAGATTTAAAGATTTTAGAATGAATACTGGACTTTTTTTTAGACCAATATAAAGTTATAAAGGTATAAATATAGTTTTTAAATTATGCGGAAAGAGTTAGACCCATTATTGGAGCAGCGAAAACTTAGGGCAAACTACTTGGACAAAGAACTGCCCAACTTTGAATAAATTGGTATAAAGAGAATATTGGCTTTTTTTTGGACCAATATGAAGTGATAAAGATATAAATATAGTTATAAACCTAATACAAGAACGCTAGACCCATTTTGGATCCAACGGAAAACTTGTGCAAACTTCTATGACAAAGATCGTCCAAACTTTCAATAGATTTGTATGAAGGTTTAAATTGAGATTTAAAGATTTTAGAATGAATACTGGACTTTTTTTTAGACCAATATAAAGTTATAAAGGTATAAATATAGTTTTTAAATTATGCGGAAAGAGTTAGACCCATTATTGGAGCAGCGAAAACTTAGGGCAAACTACTTGGACAAAGAACTGCCCAACTTTGAATAGATTGGTGTGAAGAGAATATTGCCTTTTTTTTGGACCAATATGAAGTGATAAAGATATAAATATAGTTATAAACCTAATAGAAGAACGTTAGACCCATTTTTGATCCAACGGAAAACTTGTGCAAACTTCTATGACAGAGATCGTCCAAACTTTCAATAGATTCGTATGAAGGTTTAAATTGAGATTTAAGGCTTTTAAAATGAATATCAAACTTTTTTTTGGACCAATATAAATTTACAAAGGTATAAATATAGTTTTTAAATTATGTGGAAAGAGTTAGACCCATTATTGGAGCACCGGAAACTTAGGGCAAACTACTTGGACAAAGAACTGCCCAACTTTGAATAGATTGGTATGAAGAGAATATTGCCTTTTTTTTTGGACCAATATGAAGTGATAAAGATATAAATATTGTTATAAACCTAATACAAGAACGCTAGACCGATTTTTGATCCAACGGAAAACTTGTGCAAACTTCTATGACAAAGGTCGTCCAAACTTTCAATAGATTCGTATGAAGGTTTAAATTGAGATTTAAGGCTTTTAAAATGAATATCTGTCTTTTTTTTGGACCAATATAAAGTTATAAAGGTATAAATATAGTTTTAAATTATGCGGAAATAGTTAGACCCATTATTGGAGCAGCGAAAACTTAGGGCAAACTACTTCGACAAAGAACTGCCCAACTTTGAATAGATTGGTGTGAAGAGAATATTGGCCTTTTTTTGGACCTATTTGAAGTGATAAAGATATAAATATAGTTATAAACCTAATAGAAGAATGTTAGACCCATTTTTGATCCAACGGAAAACATGTGCAAACTTCTATGACAAAGATCGTCCAAATTTTCAATAGATTCGTATGAAGGTTTAAATTGAGATTTAAAGATTTTAGAATGAATACTGGACTTTTTTTTAGACCAATATAAAGTTATAAAGATATAAATATAGTTTTTAAATTATGCGGAAAGAGTTAGACCCATTATTGGAGCAGCGAAAACTTAGGGCAAACTACTTGGACAAAGAACTGCCCACCTTTGAATAAATTGGTATAAAGAGAATATTGGCTTTTTTTTTGGACCAATATGAAGTGATAAAGATATAAATATAGTTATAAACCTAATAGAAGAACGTTAGACCCATTTTTGATCCAACGGAAAACTTGTGCAAACTTCTATGACAGAGATCGTCCAAACTTTCAATAGATTCGTATGAAGGTTTAAATTGAGATTTAAGGCTTTTAAAATGAATATCAAACTTTTTTTTGGACCAATATAAATTTACAAAGGTATAAATATAGTTTTTAAATTATGTGGAAAGAGTTAGACCCATTATTGGAGCACCGGAAACTTAGGGCAAACTACTTGGACAAAGAACTGCCCAACTTTGAATAGATTGGTATGAAGAGAATATTGCCTTTTTTTTTGGACCAATATGAAGTGATAAAGATATAAATATTGTTATAAACCTAATACAAGAACGCTAGACCGATTTTTGATCCAACGGAAAACTTGTGCAAACTTCTATGACAAAGGTCGTCCAAACTTTCAATAGATTCGTATGAAGGTTTAAATTGAGATTTAAGGCTTTTAAAATGAATATCTGACTTTTTTTTGGACCAATATAAAGTTATAAAGGTATAAATATAGTTTTTAAATTATGCGGAAATAGTTAGACCCATTATTGGAGCAGCGAAAACTTAGGGCAAACTACTTCGACAAAGAACTGCCCAACTTTGAATAGATTGGTGTGAAGAGAATATTGGCTTTTTTTTGGACCTATTTGAAGTGATAAAGATATAAATATAGTTATAAACCTAATAGAAGAATGTTAGACCCATTTTTGATCCAACGGAAAACATGTGCAAACTTCTATGACAAAGATCGTCCAAACTTTCAATAGATTCGTATGAAGGTTTAAATTGAGATTTAAAGATTTTAGAATGAATACTGGACTTTTTTTTAGACCAATATAAAGTTATAAAGGTATAAATATAGTTTTTAAATTATGCGGAAAGAGTTAGACCCATTATTGGAGCAGCGAAAACTTAGGGCAAACTACTTGGACAAAGAACTGCCCAACTTTGAATAAATTGGTATAAAGAGAATATTGGCTTTTTTTTGGACCAATATGAAGTGATAAAGATATAAATATAGTTATAAACCTAATACAAGAACGCTAGACCGATTTTTGATCCAACGGAAAACTTGTGCAAACTTCTATGAAAAAGATCGTCCAAACTTTCAATAGATTCATATGAAGGTTTAAATTGAGATTTAAAGCTTTTAGATTGAATACCGGACTTTTTTTTGGACCAATATAAAGTTATAAAGGTATAAATATAGTTTTAAATTATGCGGAAATAGTTAGACCCATTATTGGAGCAGCGAAAACTTAGGGCAAACTACTTGGACAAAGAACTGCCCAACTTTGAATAGATTGGTGTGAAGAGAATATTGCCTTTTTTTTTGGACCAATATGAAGTGATAAAGATATAAATATAGTTATAAACCTAATACAAGAACGCTAGACCCATTTTCGATCCAACGGAAAACTTGTGCAAACTTCTATGACAAAGATCGTCCAAACTTTCAATAGATTCGTATGAAAGTTTAAATTGAGATTTAAAGATTTTAGAATGAATACTGGACTTTTTTTTAGACCAATATAAAGTTATAAAGGTATAAATATAGTTTTTAAATTATGCGGAAAGAGTTAGACCCATTATTGGAGCAGCGAAAACTTAGGGCAAACTACTTGGACAAAGAACTGCCCAACTTTGAATAGATTGGTGTGAAGAGAATATTGCCTTTTTTTGGACCAATATGAAGTGATAAAGATATAAATATAGTTATAAACCTAATAGAAGAACGTTAGACCCATTTTTGATCCAACGGAAAACTTGTGCAAACTTCTATGACAGAGATCGTCCAAACTTTCAATAGATTCGTATGAAGGTTTAAATTGAGATTTAAGGCTTTTAAAATGAATATCAAACTTTTTTTTGGACCAATATAAATTTACAAAGGTATAAATATAGTTTTTAAAATATGTGGAAAGAGTTAGACCCATTATTGGAGCACCGGAAACTTAGGGCAAACTACTTGGACAAAGAACTGCCCAACTTTGAATAGATTGGTATGAAGAGAATATTGCCTTTTTTTTTGGACCAATATGAAGTGATAAAGATATAAATATTGTTATAAACCTAATACAAGAACGCTAGACCGATTTTTGATCCAACGGAAAACTTGTGCAAACTTCTATGACAAAGGTCGTCCAAACTTTCAATAGATTCGTATGAAGGTTTAAATTGAGATTTAAGGCTTTTAAAATGAATATCTGACTTTTTTTTGGACCAATATAAAGTTATAAAGGTATAAATATAGTTTTTAAATTATGCGGAAATAGTTAGACCCATTATTGGAGCAGCGAAAACTTAGGGCAAACTACTTCGACAAAGAACTGCCCAACTTTGAATAGATTGGTGTGAAGAGAATATTGGCTTTTTTTTGGACCTATTTGAAGTGATAAAGATATAAATATAGTTATAAACCTAATAGAAGAATGTTAGACCCATTTTTGATCCAACGGAAAACATGTGCAAACTTCTATGACAAAGATCGTCCAAACTTTCAATAGATTCGTATGAAGGTTTAAATTGAGATTTAAAGATTTTAGAATGAATACTGGACTTTTTTTTAGACCAATATAAAGTTATAAAGGTATAAATATAGTTTTTAAATTATGCGGAAAGAGTTAGACCCATTATTGGAGCAGCGAAAACTTAGGGCAAACTACTTGGACAAAGAACTGCCCAACTTTGAATAAATTGGTATAAAGAGAATATTGGCTTTTTTTTGGACCAATATGAAGTGATAAAGATATAAATATAGTTATAAACCTAATACAAGAACGCTAGACCGATTTTTGATCCAACGGAAAACTTGTGCAAACTTCTATGAAAAAGATCGTCCAAACTTTCAATAGATTCATATGAAGGTTTAAATTGAGATTTAAAGCTTTTAGATTGAATACCGGACTTTTTTTTGGACCAATATAAAGTTATAAAGGTATAAATATAGTTTTAAATTATGCGGAAATAGTTAGACCCATTATTGGAGCAGCGAAAACTTAGGGCAAACTACTTGGACAAAGAACTGCCCAACTTTGAATAAATTGGTATAAAGAGAATATTGGCTTTTTTTTGGACCAATATGAAGTGATAAAGATATAAATATAGTTATAAACCTAATACAAGAACGCTAGACCGATTTTTGATCCAACGGAAAACTTGTGCAAACTTCTATGAAAAAGATCGTCCAAACTTTCAATAGATTCATATGAAGGTTTAAATTGAGATTTAAAGCTTTTAGATTGAATACCGGACTTTTTTTTGGACCAATATAAAGTTATAAAGGTATAAATATAGTTTTAAATTATGCGGAAATAGTTAGACCCATTATTGGAGCAGCGAAAACTTAGGGCAAACTACTTGGACAAAGAACTGCCCAACTTTGAATAGATTGGTGTGAAGAGAATATTGCCTTTTTTTTTGGACCAATATGAAGTGATAAAGATATAAATATAGTTATAAACCTAATACAAGAACGCTAGACCCATTTTGGATCCAACGGAAAACTTGTGCAAACTTCTATGACAAAGATCGTCCAAACTTTCAATAGATTCGTATGAAAGTTTAAATTGAGATTTAAAGATTTTAGAATGAATACTGGACTTTTTTTTAGACCAATATAAAGTTATAAAGGTATAAATATAGTTTTTAAATTATGCGGAAAGAGTTAGACCCATTATTGGAGCAGCGAAAACTTAGGGCAAACTACTTGGACAAAGAACTGCCCAACTTTGAATAGATTGGTGTGAAGAGAATATTGCCTTTTTTTGGACCAATATGAAGTGATAAAGATATAAATATAGTTATAAACCTAATAGAAGAACGTTAGACCCATTTTTGATCCAACGGAAAACTTGTGCAAACTTCTATGACAGAGATCGTCCAAACTTTCAATAGATTCGTATGAAGGTTTAAATTGAGATTTAAGGCTTTTAAAATGAATATCAAACTTTTTTTTGGACCAATATAAATTTACAAAGGTATAAATATAGTTTTTAAAATATGTGGAAAGAGTTAGACCCATTATTGGAGCACCGGAAACTTAGGGCAAACTACTTGGACAAAGAACTGCCCAACTTTGAATAGATTGGTATGAAGAGAATATTGCCTTTTTTTTTGGACCAATATGAAGTGATAAAGATATAAATATTGTTATAAACCTAATACAAGAACGCTAGACCGATTTTTGATCCAACGGAAAACTTGTGCAAACTTCTATGACAAAGGTCGTCCAAACTTTCAATAGATTCGTATGAAGGTTTAAATTGAGATTTAAGGCTTTTAAAATGAATATCTGACTTTTTTTTGGACCAATATAAAGTTATAAAGGTATAAATATAGTTTTTAAATTATGCGGAAATAGTTAGACCCATTATTGGAGCAGCGAAAACTTAGGGCAAACTACTTCGACAAAGAACTGCCCAACTTTGAATAGATTGGTGTGAAGAGAATATTGGCTTTTTTTTGGACCTATTTGAAGTGATAAAGATATAAATATAGTTATAAACCTAATAGAAGAATGTTAGACCCATTTTTGATCCAACGGAAAACATGTGCAAACTTCTATGACAAAGATCGTCCAAACTTTCAATAGATTCGTATGAAGGTTTAAATTGAGATTTAAAGATTTTAGAATGAATACTGGACTTTTTTTTAGACCAATATAAAGTTATAAAGGTATAAATATAGTTTTTAAATTATGCGGAAAGAGTTAGACCCATTATTGGAGCAGCGAAAACTTAGGGCAAACTACTTGGACAAAGAACTGCCCAACTTTGAATAAATTGGTATAAAGAGAATATTGGCTTTTTTTTGGACCAATATGAAGTGATAAAGATATAAATATAGTTATAAACCTAATACAAGAACGCTAGACCGATTTTTGATCCAACGGAAAACTTGTGCAAACTTCTATGAAAAAGATCGTCCAAACTTTCAATAGATTCATATGAAGGTTTAAATTGAGATTTAAAGCTTTTAGATTGAATACCGGACTTTTTTTTGGACCAATATAAAGTTATAAAGGTATAAATATAGTTTTAAATTATGCGGAAATAGTTAGACCCATTATTGGAGCAGCGAAAACTTAGGGCAAACTACTTGGACAAAGAACTGCCCAACTTTGAATAGATTGGTGTGAAGAGAATATTGCCTTTTTTTTTGGACCAATATGAAGTGATAAAGATATAAATATAGTTATAAACCTATACAAGAACGCTAGACCGATTTTTGATCCAACGGAAAACATGTGCAAACTTCTATGACAAAGATCGTCCAAACTTTCAATAGATTCGTATGAAGGTTTAAATTTAGATTTAAAGCTTTTAGATTGAATACCGGACTTTTTTTTGGACCAATATAAAGTTATAAAGGTATAAATATAGTTTTAAATTATGCGGAAATAGTTAGACCCATTATTGGAGCAGCGAAAACTTAGGGCAAACTACTTCGACAAAGAACTGCCCAACTTTGAATAGATTGGTGTGAAGAGAATATTGGCTTTTTTTTAGACCAATATGAAGTGATAAAGATATAAATATAGTTATAAACCTAATACAAGAACGCTAGACCCATTTTGGATCCAACGGAAAACTTGTGCAAACTTCTATGACAAAGATCGTCCAAACTTTCAATAGATTCGTATGAAGGTTTAAATTGAGATTTAAAGATTTTAGAATGAATACTGGACTTTTTTTTAGACCAATATAAAGTTATAAAGGTATAAATATAGTTTTAAATTATGCGGAAAGAGTTAGACCCATTATTGGAGCAGCGGAAACTGAGGGCAAACTACTTGGACAAAGAACTGCCCAACTTTGAATAGATTGGTGTGAAGAGAATATTGGCTTTTTTTTGACCTATATGAAGTGATAAAGATATAATATAGTTATAAACCTAATAGAAGAACGTTAGACCCATTTTTGATCCAACGGAAAACTTGTGCAAACTTTTATGACAAAGATCGTCCAAACTTTCAATAGATTCGTATGAAGGTTTAAATTGAGATTTAAGGCTTTTAAAATGAATATCAAACTTTTTTTTGGACCAATATAAATTTACAAAGGTATAAATATAGTTTTTAAATTATGTGGAAAGAGTTAGACCCATTATTGGAGCACCGGAAACTTAGGGCAAACTACTTGGACAAAGAACTGCCCAACTTTGAATAGATTGGTATTAAGAGAATATTGCCTTTTTTTTTGGACCAATATGAAGTGATAAAGATATAAATATTGTTATAAACCTAATACAAGAACGCTAGACCGATTTTTGATCCAACGGAAAACTTGTGCAAACTTCTATGACAAAGGTCGTCCAAACTTTCAATAGATTCGTATGAAGGTTTAAATTGAGATATAAGGCTTTTAAAATGAATATCAAACTTTTTTTTGGACCAATATAAATTTACAAAGGTATAAATATAGTTTTTAAATTATGCGGAAATAGTTAGACCCATTATTGGAGCACCGAAAACTTAGGGCAAACTACTTCGACAAAGAACTGCCCGACTTTGAATAGATTGGTGTAAAGAGAATATTGGCTTTTTTTTTGGACCAATATGAAGTGATAAAGATATAAATATTGTTATAAACCTAATACAAGAATGTTAGACCGATTTTTGATCCAACGGAAAACTTGTGCAAACTTCTATGACAAAGGTCGTCCAAACTTTCAATAGATTCGTATGAAGGTTTAAATTGAGATTTAAGGCTTTTAAAATGAATATCAAACTTTTTTTTGGACCAATATAAATTTACAAAGGTATAAATATAGTTTTTAAATTATGTGGAAAGAGTTAGACCCATTATTGGAGCACCGGAAACTTAGGGCAAACTACTTGGACAAAGAACTGCCCAACTTTGAATAGATTGGTATCAAGAGAATATTGCCTTTTTTTTTGGACCAATATGAAGTGATAAAGATATAAATATTGTTATAAACCTAATACAAGAACGCTAGACCGATTTTTGATCCAACGGAAAACTTGTGCAAACTTCTATGACAAAGGTCGTCCAAACTTTCAATGGATTCGTATGAAGGTTTAAATTGAGATATAAGGCTTTTAAAATGAATATCAAACTTTTTTTTGGACCAATATAAATTTACAAAGGTATAAATATAGTTTTTAAATTATGCGGAAATAGTTAGACCCATTATTGGAGCACCGAAAACTTAGGGCAAACTACTTCGACAAAGAACTGCCCGACTTTGAATAGATTGGTGTAAAGAGAATATTGGCTTTTTTTTTTGGACCAATATGAAGTGATAAAGATATAAATATTGTTATAAACCTAATACAAGAATGTTAGACCGATTTTTGATCCAACGGAAAACTTGTGCAAACTTCTATGACAAAGGTCGTCCAAACTTTCAATAGATTCGTATGAAGGTTTAAATTGAGATTTAAGGCTTTTAAAATGAATATCTGACTTTTTTTTGGACCAATATAAAGTTATAAAGGTATAAATATAGTTTTAAATTATGCGGAAATAGTTAGACCCATTATTGGAGCAGCGGAAACTTAGGGCAAACTACTTCGACAAAGAACTGCCCAACTTTGAATAGATTGGTGTGAAGAGAATATTGGCTTTTTTTTAGACCTATATGAAGTGATAAAGATATAAATATAGTTATAAACCTAATAGAAGAACGATCGACCCATTTTTGATCCAACGGAAAACATGTGCAAACTTCTATGACAAAGATCGTCCAAACTTTCAATAGATTCGTATGAAGGTTTAAATTGAGATTTTAAGCTTTTAGATTGAATACCAGACTCTTTTCTGGACCAATATAAAGTTATAAAGGTATAAATATAGTTTTAAATTATGCGGAAATAGTTAGACCCATTATTGGAGCAGCGGAAACTTAGGGCAAACTACTTCGACAAAGAACTGCCCAACTTTGAATAGATTGGTGTGAAGAGAATATTGGCTTTTTTTTTGACCTATATGAAGTGATAAAGATATAAATATAGTTATAAACCTAATACAAGAACGCTAGACCCATTTTTGATCCAACAGAAAACTTGTGCAAACTTCTATGACAAAGATCGTCCAAACTTTCAATAGATTCGTATGAAGGTTTAAATTGAGATTTAAAGATTTTAGAATGAATACTGGACTTTTTTTTTAGACCAATATAAAGTTATAAAGGTATAAATATAGTTTTAAATTATGCGGAAATAGTTAGAGCCATTATTGGAGCAGCGAAAACTTAGGGCAAACTACTTGGACAAAGAACTGCCCAACTTTGAATAGATTGGTGTGAAGAGAATATTGGATTTTTTTTTGACCTATATGAAGTGATAAAGATATAATATAGTTATAAACCTAATAGAAGAACGTTAGACCCATTTTTGATCCAACGGAAAACTTGTGCAAACTTTTATGACAAAGATCGTCCAAACTTTCAATAGATTCGTATGAAGGTTAAAATTGAGATTTAAGGCTTTTAAAATGAATATCAAACTTTTTTTTGGACCAATATAAATTTACAAAGGTATAAATATAGTTTTTAAATTATGTGGAAAGAGTTAGACCCATTATTGGAGCACCGGAAACTTAGGGCAAACTACTTGGACAAAGAACTGCCCAACTTTGAATAGATTGGTATTAAGAGAATATTGCCTTTTTTTTTGGACCAATATGAAGTGATAAAGATATAAATATTGTTATAAACCTAATACAAGAACGCTAGACCGATTTTTGATCCAACGGAAAACTTGTGCAAACTTCTATGACAAAGGTCGTCCAAACTTTCAATAGATTCGTATGAAGGTTTAAATTGAGATATAAGGCTTTTAAAATGAATATCAAACTTTTTTTTGGACCAATATAAATTTACAAAGGTATAAATATAGTTTTTAAATTATGCGGAAATAGTTAGACCCATTATTGGAGCACCGAAAACTTAGGGCAAACTACTTCGACAAAGAACTGCCCGACTTTGAATAGATTGGTGTAAAGAGAATATTGGCTTTTTTTTTGGACCAATATGAAGTGATAAAGATATAAATATTGTTATAAACCTAATACAAGAATGTGAGACCGATTTTTGATCCAACGGAAAACTTGTGCAAACTTCTATGACAAAGGTCGTCCAAACTTTCAATAGATTCGTATGAAGGTTTAAATTGAGATTTAAGGCTTTTAAAATGAATATCTGACTTTTTTTTGGACCAATATAAAGTTATAAAGGTATAAATATAGTTTTAAATTATGCGGAAATAGTTAGACCCATTATTGGAGCAGCGGAAACTTAGGGCAAACTACTTCGACAAAGAACTGCCCAACTTTGAATAGATTGGTGTGAAGAGAATATTGGCTTTTTTTAGACCTATATGAAGTGATAAAGATATAAATATAGTTATAAACCTAATAGAAGAACGATCGACCCATTTTTGATCCAACGGAAAACATGTGCAAACTTCTATGACAAAGATCGTCCAAACTTTCAATAGATTCATATGAAGGTTTAAATTGAGATTTTAAGCTTTTAGATTGAATACCAGACTCTTTTCTGGACCAATATAAAGTTATAAAGGTATAAATATAGTTTTAAATTATGCGGAAATAGTTAGACCCATTATTGGAGCAGCGGAAACTTAGGGCAAACTACTTCGACAAAGAACTGCCCAACTTTGAATAGATTGGTGTGAAGAGAATATTGGCTTTTTTTTTGACCTATATGAAGTGATAAAGATATAAATATAGTTATAAACCTAATACAAGAACGCTAGACCCATTTTTGATCCAACAGAAAACTTGTGCAAACTTCTATGACAAAGATCGTCCAAACTTTCAATAGATTCGTATGAAGGTTTAAATTGAGATTTAAAGATTTTAGAATGAATACTGGACTTTTTTTTAGACCAATATAAAGTTATAAAGGTATAAATATAGTTTTAAATTATGCGGAAATAGTTAGAGCCATTATTGGAGCAGCGAAAACTTAGGGCAAACTACTTGGACAAAGAACTGCCCAACTTTGAATAGATTGGTGTGAAGAGAATATTGGATTTTTTTTTGACCTATATGAAGTGATAAAGATATAATATAGTTATAAACCTAATAGAAGAACGTTAGACCCATTTTTGATCCAACGGAAAACTTGTGCAAACTTCTATGACAAAGATCGTCCAAACTTTCAATAGATTCGTATGAAGGTTTAAATTGAGATTTAAAGATTTTAGAATAAATACTGGACTTTTTTTTAGACCAATATAAAGCTATAAAGGTATAAATATAGTTTTTAAATTATGCGGAAAGAGTTAGACCCATTATTGGAGCAGCGGAAACTGAGGGCAAACTACTTGGACAAAGAAGTGCCCAACTTTGAATAGATTGGTGTGAAGAGAATATTGGCTTTTTTTTTGACCTATATGAAGTGATAAAGATATAATATAGTTATAAACCTAATAGAAGAACGTTAGACCCATTTTTGATCCAACGGAAAACTTGTGCAAACTTTTATGACAAAGATCGTCCAAACTTTCAATAGATTCGTATGAAGGTTTAAATTGAGATTTAAGGCTTTTAAAATGAATATCTGACTTTTTTTTGGATCAATATAAAGTTACAAAGGTATAAATATAGTTTTTAAATTATGTGGAAATTGTTAGACCCATTATTGGAGCACCGGAAACTTAGGGCAAACTACTTGGACAAAGAACTGCCCAACTTTGAATAGATTGGTATGAAGAGAATATTGCCTTTTTTTTGGACCAATATGAAGTGATAAAGATATAAATATAGTTATAAACCTAATACTAGAACGCTAGACCCATTTTTGATCCAACGGAAAACTTGTGCAAACTTCTATGACAAAGATCGTCCAAACATTAAATAGATTCGTTAGAAGGTTTAAATTGAGATTTAAAGATTTTAGAATGAATACTGGACTTTTTTTTTATACCAATATAAAGTTATAAAGGTATAAATATAGTTTTTAAATTATGCGGAAAGAGTTAGACCCCCATTATTGGAGCAGCGAAAACTTAGGGCAAACTACTTGGACAAAGAACTGCCCAACTTTAAATAGATCGGTATGAAAAGATTATTGGCTCTTTTTTGGACCAATATGAAGTGATAAAGATATAAATATAGTTATAAATCTAATAGAAGAACGCTAGACCCATTTTTGATCCAACGGAAAACTTGTGCAAACTTCTATGACAAAGATCGTCCAAACTTTCAATAGATTCGTATGAAGGTTTAAATTGAGATTTAAAGCTTTTAGAATGAATACTGGACTTTTTTTTGGACCAATATAAAGTTATAAAGGTATAAATATAGTTTTTAAATTATGCGGAAAGAGTTAGACCCATTATTGGAGCAGCGTAAACTTAGGGTAACTACTTGGACAAAGCACTACCCAACTTTAAATAGATCGGTATGAAAAGATTATTGGCTTTTTTTTGGACCAATATGAAGTGATAAAGATATAAATATAGTTATAAACCTAATAGAAGAAAGTTAGACCCATTTTTGAACCAACGGAAAACTTGTGCAAACTTCTATGACAAAGATCGTCCAAACTTTCAACAGATTCGTATGAAGGTTTAAATTGAGATTTAAGGCTTTTAAAATGAATATCTGACTTTTTTTTGGACCAATATAAAGTTATAAAGGTATAAATATAGTTTTTAAATTATGCGGAAAGAGTTAGACCCATTATTGGAGCAGCGAAAACTTAGGGCAAACTACTCGGACAAAGAACTGCCCAACTTTGAATAAATTGGTATAAAGAGAATATTGGCTTTTTTTTGGACCAATATGAAGTGATAAAGATATAAATATAGTTATAAACCTAATACAAGAACGCTAGACCGATTTTTGATCCAACGGAAAACTTGTGCAAACTTCTATGACAAAGATAGTTCAAACTTTCAATAGATTCATATGAAGGTTTAAATTGAGATTTAAGGCTTTTAAAATGAATATCTGACTTTTTTTTGGACCAATATAAAGTTATAAAGGTATAAATATAGTTTTTAAATTATGCGGAAAGAGTTAGACCCATTATTGGAGCAGCGAAAACTTAGGGCAAACTACTCGGACAAAGAACTGCCCAACTTTGAATAAATTGGTATAAAGAGAATATTGGCTTTTTTTTGGACCAATATGAAGTGATAAAGATATAAATATAGTTATAAACCTAATACAAGAACGCTAGACCGATTTTTGATCCAACGGAAAACTTATGCAAACTTCTATGACAAAGATCGTCCAAACTTTCAATAGATTCGTATGAAGGTTTAAATTGAGATTTAAAGCTTTTAGATTGAATACCGGACTTTTTTTTGGACCAATATAAAGTTATAAAGGTATAAATATAGTTTTAAATTATGCGGAAATAGTTAGACCCATTATTGGAGCAGCGAAAACTTAGGGCAAACTACTTGGACAAAGAACTGCCCAACTTTGAATAGATTGGTGTGAAGAGAATATTGGATTTTTTTTTGACCTATATGAAGTGATAAAGATATAATATAGTTATAAACCTAATAGAAGAACGTTAGACCCATTTTTGATCCAACGGAAAACTTGTGCAAACTTCTATGACAAAGATCGTCCAAACTTTCAATAGATTCGTATGAAGGTTTAAATTGAGATTTAAAGATTTTAGAATGAATACTGGACTTTTTTTTAGACCAATATAAAGTTATAAAGGTATAAATATAGTTTTTAAATTATGCGGAAAGAGTTAGACCCATTATTGGAGCAGCGAAAACTTAGGGCAAACTACTTGGACAAAGAACTGCCCAACTTTGAATAGATTGGTATGAAGAGAATATTGCCTTTTTTTTTGGACCAATATGAAGTGATAAAGATATAAATATTGTTATAAACCTAATACAAGAACGCTAGACCGATTTTTGATCCAACGGAAAACTTGTGCAAACTTCTATGACAAAGGTCGTCCAAACTTTCAATAGATTCGTATGAAGGTTTAAATTGAGATTTAAGGTTTTTAAAATGAATATCTGACTTTTTTTTGGACCAATATAAAGTTATAAAGGTATAAATATAGTTTTAAATTATGCGGAAATAGTTAGACCCATTATTGGAGCAGCGAAAACTTAGGGCAAACTACTTCGACAAAGAACTGCCCAACTTTGAATAGATTGGTGTGAAGAGAATATTGGCTTTTTTTTGGACCTATATGAAGTGATAAAGATATAAATATAGTTATAAACCTAATACAAGAACGCTAGACCGATTTTTGATCCAACGGAAAACTTATGCAAACTTCTATGACAAAGATCGTCCAAACTTTCAATAGATTCGTATGAAGGTTTAAATTGAGATTTAAAGCTTTTAGATTGAATACCGGACTTTTTTTTGGACCAATATAAAGTTATAAAGGTATAAATATAGTTTTAAATTATGCGGAAATAGTTAGACCCATTATTGGAGCAGCGAAAACTTAGGGCAAACTACTTGGACAAAGAACTGCCCAACTTTGAATAGATTGGTGTGAAGAGAATATTGCCTTTTTTTTGGACCAATATGAAGTGATAAAGATATAAATATAGTTATAAACCTAATACAAGAACGCTAGACCCATTTTGGATACAACGGAAAACTTGTGCAAACTTCTATGACAAAGATCGTCCAAACTTTCAATAGATTCGTATGAAGGTTTAAATTGAGATTTAAAGACTTTAGAATGAATACTGGACTTTTTTTTAGACCAATATAAAGTTATAAAGGTACAAATATAGTTTTTAAATTATGCGGAAAGAGTTAGACCCATTATTGGAGCAGCGAAAACTTAGGACAAACTACTTGGACAAAGAACTGCCCAACTTTGAATAAATTGGTATAAAGAGAATATTGGCTTTTTTTTGGACCAATATGAAGTGATAAAGATAGAAATATAGTTATAAACCTAATACAAGAACGCTAGACCGATTTTTGATCCAACGGAAAACTTGTGCAAACTTCTATGACAAAGATCGTCCAAACTTTCAATAGATTCGTATGAAGGTTTAAATTGAGATTTAAAGCTTTTAGATTGAATACCGGACTTTTTTTTGGACCAATATAAAGTTATAAAGGTATAAATATAGTTTTAAATTATGCGGAAATAGTTAGACCCATTATTGGAGCAGCGAAAACTTAGGGCAAACTACTTGGACAAAGAACTGCCCAACTTTGAATAGATTGGTGTGAAGAGAATATTGCCTTTTTTTTGGACCAATATGAAGTGATAAAGATATAAATATAGTTATAAACCTAATACAAGAACGCCAGACCCATTTTGGATCCAACGGAAAACTTGTGCAAACTTCTATGACAAAGATCGTCCAAACTTTCAATAGATTCGTATGAAGGTTTAAATTGAGATTTAAAGATTTTAGAATGAATACTGGACTTTTTTTTAGACCAATATAAAGTTATAAAGGTATAAATATAGTTTTTAAATTATGCGGAAAGAGTTAGACCCATTATTGGAGCAGCGAAAACTTAGGGCAAACTACTTGGACAAAGAACTGCCCAACTTTGAATAGATTGGTGTGAAGAGAATATTGCCTTTTTTTTGGACCAATATGAAGTGATAAAGATATAAATATAGTTATAAACCTAATAGAAGAACGTTAGACCCATTTTTGATCCAACGGAAAACTTGTGCAAACTTCTATGACAGAGATCGTCCAAACTTTCAATAGATTCGTATGAAGGTTTAAATTGAGATTTAAGGCTTTTAAAATGAATATCAAACTTTTTTTTGGACCAATATAAATTTACAAAGGTATAAATATAGTTTTTAAATTATGTGGAAAGAGTTAGACCCATTATTGGAGCACCGGAAACTTAGGGCAAACTACTTGGACAAAGAACTGCCCAACTTTGAATAGATTGGTATGAAGAGAATATTGCCTTTTTTTTTGGACCAATATGAAGTGATAAAGATATAAATATTGTTATAAACCTAATACAAGAACGCTAGACCGATTTTTGATCCAACGGAAAACTTGTGCAAACTTCTATGACAAAGGTCGTCCAAACTTTCAATAGATTCGTATGAAGGTTTAAATTGAGATTTAAGGCTTTTAAAATGAATATCTGACTTTTTTTTGGACCAATATAAAGTTATAAAGGTATAAATATAGTTTTAAATTATGCGGAAATAGTTAGACCCATTATTGGAGCAGCGAAAACTTAGGGCAAACTACTTCGACAAAGAACTGCCCAACTTTGAATAGATTGGTGTGAAGAGAATATTGGCTTTTCTTTGGACCTATATGAAGTGATAAAGATATAAATATAGTTATAAACCTAATAGAAGAATGTTAGACCCATTTTTGATCCAACGGAAAACATGTGCAAACTTCTATGACAAAGATCGTCCAAACTTTCAATAGATTCGTATGAAGGTTTAAATTGAGATTTAAAGCTTTTAGATTGAATACCAGACTTTTTTTTGGACCAATATAAAGTTATAAAGGTATAAATATAGTTTTAAATTATGCGGAAATAGTTAGACCCATTATTGGAGCAGCGGAAACTTAGGGCAAACTACTTCGACAAAGAACTGCCCAACTTTGAATAGATTGGTGTGAAGAGAATATTGGCTTTTTTTTAGACCTATATGAAGTGATAAAGATATAAATATAGTTATAAACCTAATAGAAGAACGCTAGACCCATTTTTGATCCAACAGAAAACTTGTGCAAACTTCTATGACAAAGATAGTCCAAACTTTCAATAGATTCATATGAAGGTTTAAATTGAGATTTAAGGCTTTTAAAATGAATATCTGACTTTTTTTTGGACCAATATAAAGTTATAAAGGTATAAATATAGTTTTTAAATTATGCGGAAAGAGTTAGAGCCATTATTGGAGCAGCGAAAACTTAGGGCAAACTACTTCGACAAAGAACTGCCCAACTTTGAATAGATTGGTCTAAAGAGAATATTGGCTTTTTTTTGGACCTATTTGAAGTGATAAAGATATAAATATAGTTATAAACCTAATAGAAGAAAGTTAGACCCATTTTTTATCCAACGGAAAACTTGTGCAAACTTCTATGACAAAGATCGTCCAAACTTTCAATAGATTCGTATGAAGGTTTAAATTGAGATTTAAAGCTTTTAGATTGAATACCGGACTTTTTTGTGGACCAATATAAAGTTATAAAGGTATAAATATAGTTTTAAATTATGCGGAAATAGTTAGACCCATTATTGGAGCAGCGAAAACTTAGGGCAAACTACTTGGACAAAGAACTGCCCAACTTTGAATAGATTGGTGTGAAGAGAATATTGCCTTTTTTTTGGACCAATATGAAGTGATAAAGATATAAATATAGTTATAAACCTAATACAAGAACGCTAGACCCATTTTGGATCCAACGGAAAACTTGTGCAAACTTCTATGACAAAGATCGTCCAAACTTTCAATAGATTCGTATGAAGGTTTAAATTGAGTTTTAAAGATTTTAGAATGAATACTGGACTTTTTTTTAGACCAATATAAAGTTATAAAGGTATAAATATAGTTTTTAAATTATGCGGAAAGAGTTAGACCCATTATTGGAGCAGCGAAAACTTAGGGCAAACTACTTGGACAAAGAACTGCCCAACTTTGAATAGATTGGTGTGAAGAGAATATTGCCTTTTTTTTGGACCAATATGAAGTGATAAAGATATAAATATAGTTATAAACCTAATAGAAGAACGTTAGACCCATTTTTGATCCAACGGAAAACTTGTGCAAACTTCTATGACAGAGATCGTCCAAACTTTCAATAGATTCGTATGAAGGTTTAAATTGAGATTTAAGGCTTTTAAAATGAATATCAAACTTTTTTTTGGACCAATATAAATTTACAAAGGTATAAATATAGTTTTTAAATTATGTGGAAAGAGTTAGACCCATTATTGGAGCACCGGAAACTTAGGGCAAACTACTTGGACAAAGAACTGCCCAACTTTGAATAGATTGGTATGAAGAGAATATTGCCTTTTTTTTTGGACCAATATGAAGTGATAAAGATATAAATATTGTTATAAACCTAATACAAGAACGCTAGACCGATTTTTGATCCAACGGAAAACTTGTGCAAACTTCTATGACAAAGGTCGTCCAAACTTTCAATAGATTCGTATGAAGGTTTAAATTGAGATTTAAGGCTTTTAAAATGAATATCTGACTTTTTTTTGGACCAATATAAAGTTATAAAGGTATAAATATAGTTTTAAATTATGCGGAAATAGTTAGACCCATTATTGGAGCAGCGAAAACTTAGGGCAAACTACTTCGACAAAGAACTGCCCAACTTTGAATAGATTGGTGTGAAGAGAATATTGGCTTTTCTTTGGACCTATATGAAGTGATAAAGATATAAATATAGTTATAAACCTAATAGAAGAATGTTAGACCCATTTTTGATCCAACGGAAAACATGTGCAAACTTCTATGACAAAGATCGTCCAAACTTTCAATAGATTCGTATGAAGGTTTAAATTGAGATTTAAAGCTTTTAGATTGAATACCAGACTTTTTTTTGGACCAATATAAAGTTATAAAGGTATAAATATAGTTTTAAATTATGCGGAAATAGTTAGACCCATTATTGGAGCAGCGGAAACTTAGGGCAAACTACTTCGACAAAGAACTGCCCAACTTTGAATAGATTGGTGTGAAGAGAATATTGGCTTTTTTTTAGACCTATATGAAGTGATAAAGATATAAATATAGTTATAAACCTAATAGAAGAACGCTAGACCCATTTTTGATCCAACAGAAAACTTGTGCAAACTTCTATGACAAAGATAGTCCAAACTTTCAATAGATTCATATGAAGGTTTAAATTGAGATTTAAGGCTTTTAAAATGAATATCTGACTTTTTTTTGGACCAATATAAAGTTATAAAGGTATAAATATAGTTTTTAAATTATGCGGAAAGAGTTAGAGCCATTATTGGAGCAGCGAAAACTTAGGGCAAACTACTTGGACAAAGAACTGCCCAACTTTGAATAGATTGGTGTGAAGAGAATATTGGCTTTTTTTTTGGACCAATATGAAGTGATAAAGATAGAAATATAGTTATAAACCTAATACAAGAACGCTAGACCGATTTTTGATCCAACGGAAAACTTGTGCAAACTTCTATGACAAAGGTCGTCCAAATTTCAATAGATTCGTATGAAGGTTTAAATTGAGATTTAAGGCTTTTAAAATGAATATCTGACTTTTTTTTGGACCAATATAAAGTTATAAAGGTATAAATATAGTTTTAAATTATGCGGAAATAGTTAGACCCGTTATTGCAGCAGCGGAAACTTAGGGCAAACTACTTCGACAAAGAACTGCCCAACTTTGAATAGATTGGTGTGAAGAGAATATTGGCTTTTTTTTAGACCTATATGAAGTGATAAAGATATAAATATAGTTATAAACCTAATAGAAGAACGCTAGACCCATTTTTGATCCAACAGAAAACTTGTGCAAACTTCTATGACAAAGATCGTCCAAACTTTCAATAGATTCGTATGAAGGTTTAAATTGAGATTTAAAGATTTTAGAATGAATACTGGACTTTTTTTTTAGACCAATATAAAGTTATAAAGGTATAAATATAGTTTTAAATTATGCGGAAATAGTTAGAGCCATTATTGGAGCAGCGAAAACTTAGGGCAAACTACTTGGACAAAGAACTGCCCAACTTTGAATAGATTGGTGTGAAGAGAATATTGGATTTTTTTTTGACCTATATGAAGTGATAAAGATATAATATAGTTATAAACCTAATAGAAGAACGTTAGACCCATTTTTGATCCAACGGAAAACTTGTGCAAACTTCTATGACAAAGATCGTCCAAACTTTCAATAGATTCGTATGAAGGTTTAAATTGAGATTTAAAGATTTTAGAATAAATACTGGACTTTTTTTTAGACCAATATAAAGCTATAAAGGTATAAATAAAGTTTTTAAATTATGCGGAAAGAGTTAGACCCATTATTGGAGCAGCGGAAACTGAGGGCAAACTACTTGGACAAAGAAGTGCCCAACTTTGAATAGATTGGTGTGAAGAGAATATTGGCTTTTTTTTTGACCTATATGAAGTGATAAAGATATAATATAGTTATAAACCTAATAGAAGAACGTTAGACCCATTTTTGATCCAACGGAAAACTTGTGCAAACTTTTATGACAAAGATCGTCCAAACTTTCAATAGATTCGTATGAAGGTTTAAATTGAGATTTAAGGCTTTTAAAATGAATATCTGACTTTTTTTTGGATCAATATAAAGTTACAAAGGTATAAATATAGTTTTTAAATTATGTGGAAATTGTTAGACCCATTATTGGAGCACCGGAAACTTAGGGCAAACTACTTGGACAAAGAACTGCCCAACTTTGAATAGATTGGTATGAAGAGAATATTGCCTTTTTTTTGGACCAATATGAAGTGATAAAGATATAAATATAGTTATAAACCTAATACTAGAACGCTAGACCCATTTTTGATCCAACGGAAAACTTGTGCAAACTTCTATGACAAAGATCGTCCAAACATTCAATAGATTCGTTAGAAGGTTTAAATTGAGATTTAAAGATTTTAGAATGAATACTGGACTTTTTTTTTAGACCAATATAAAGTTATAAAGGTATAAATATAGTTTTTAAATTATGCGGAAAGAGTTAGACCCCCATTATTGGAGCAGCGAAAACTTAGGGCAAACTACTTGGACAAAGAACTGCCCAACTTTAAATAGATCGGTATGAAAAGATTATTGGCTCTTTTTTGGACCAATATGAAGTGATAAAGATATAAATATAGTTATAAATCTAATAGAAGAACGCTAGACCCATTTTTGATCCAACGGAAAACTTGTGCAAACTTCTATGACAAAGATCGTCCAAACTTTCAATAGATTCGTATGAAGGTTTAAATTGAGATTTAAAGCTTTTAGAATGAATACTGGACTTTTTTTTGGACCAATATAAAGTTATAAAGGTATAAATATAGTTTTTAAATTATGCGGAAAGAGTTAGACCCATTATTGGAGCAGCGTAAACTTAGGGTAACTACTTGGACAAAGCACTACCCAACTTTAAATAGATCGGTATGAAAAGATTATTGGCTTTTTTTTGGACCAATATGAAGTGATAAAGATATAAATATAGTTATAAACCTAATAGAAGAAAGTTAGACCCATTTTTGAACCAACGGAAAACTTGTGCAAACTTCTATGACAAAGATCGTCCAAACTTTCAACAGATTCGTATGAAGGTTTAAATTGAGATTTAAGGCTTTTAAAATGAATATCTGACTTTTTTTTGGACCAATATAAAGTTATAAAGGTATAAATATAGTTTTTAAATTATGCGGAAAGAGTTAGACCCATTATTGGAGCAGCGAAAACTTAGGGCAAACTACTCGGACAAAGAACTGCCCAACTTTGAATAAATTGGTATAAAGAGAATATTGGCTTTTTTTTGGACCAATATGAAGTGATAAAGATATAAATATAGTTATAAACCTAATACAAGAACGCTAGACCGATTTTTGATCCAACGGAAAACTTGTGCAAACTTCTATGACAAAGATAGTCCAAACTTTCAATAGATTGATATGAAGGTTTAAATTGAGATTTAAGGCTTTTAAAATGAATATCTGACTTTTTTTTGGACCAATATAAAGTTATAAAGGTATAAATATAGTTTTTAAATTATGCGGAAAGAGTTAGACCCATTATTGGAGCAGCGAAAACTTAGGGCAAACTACTCGGACAAAGAACTGCCCAACTTTGAATAAATTGGTATAAAGAGAATATTGGCTTTTTTTTGGACCAATATGAAGTGATAAAGATATAAATATAGTTATAAACCTAATACAAGAACGCTAGACCGATTTTTGATCCAACGGAAAACTTATGCAAACTTCTATGACAAAGATCGTCCAAACTTTCAATAGATTCGTATGAAGGTTTAAATTGAGATTTAAAGCTTTTAGATTGAATACCGGACTTTTTTTTGGACCAATATAAAGTTATAAAGGTATAAATATAGTTTTAAATTATGCGGAAATAGTTAGACCCATTATTGGAGCAGCGAAAACTTAGGGCAAACTACTTGGACAAAGAACTGCCCAACTTTGAATAGATTGGTGTGAAGAGAATATTGCCTTTTTTTTGGACCAATATGAAGTGATAAAGATATAAATATAGTTATAAACCTAATACAAGAACGCTAGACCCATTTTGGATACAACGGAAAACTTGTGCAAACTTCTATGACAAAGATCGTCCAAACTTTCAATAGATTCGTATGAAGGTTTAAATTGAGATTTAAAGATTTTAGAATGAATACTGGACTTTTTTTTAGACCAATATAAAGTTATAAAGGTACAAATATAGTTTTTAAATTATGCGGAAAGAGTTAGACCCATTATTGGAGCAGCGAAAACTTAGGACAAACTACTTGGACAAAGAACTGCCCAACTTTGAATAAATTGGTATAAAGAGAATATTGGCTTTTTTTTGGACCAATATGAAGTGATAAAGATAGAAATATAGTTATAAACCTAATACAAGAACGCTAGACCGATTTTTTATCCAACGGAAAACTTGTGCAAACTTCTATGACAAAGATCGTCCAAACTTTCAATAGATTCGTATGAAGGTTTAAATTGAGATTTAAAGCTTTTAGATTGAATACCGGACTTTTTTTTGGACCAATATAAAGTTATAAAGGTATAAATATAGTTTTAAATTATGCGGAAATAGTTAGACCCATTATTGGAGCAGCGAAAACTTAGGGCAAACTACTTGGACAAAGAACTGCCCAACTTTGAATAGATTGGTGTGAAGAGAATATTGCCTTTTTTTTTGACCAATATGAAGTGATAAAGATATAAATATAGTTATAAACCTAATACAAGAACGCTAGACCCATTTTGGATACAACGGAAAACTTGTGCAAACTTCTATGACAAAGATCGTCCAAACTTTCAATAGATTCGTATGAAGGTTTAAATTGAGATTTAAAGATTTTAGAATGAATACTGGACTTTTTTTTAGACCAATATAAAGCTATAAAGGTATAAATAAAGTTTTTAAATTATGCGGAAAGAGTTAGACCCATTATTGGAGCAGCGGAAACTGAGGGCAAACTACTTGGACAAAGAAGTGCCCAACTTTGAATAGATTGGTGTGAAGAGAATATTGGCTTTTTTTTTGACCTATATGAAGTGATAAAGATATAATATAGTTATAAACCTAATAGAAGAACGTTAGACCCATTTTTGATCCAACGGAAAACTTGTGCAAACTTTTATGACAAAGATCGTCCAAACTTTCAATAGATTCGTATGAAGGTTTAAATTGAGATTTAAAGCTTTTAGATTGAATACCGGACTTTTTTTTGGACCAATATAAAGTTATAAAGGTATAAATATAGTTTTAAATTATGCGGAAATAGTTAGACCCATTATTGGAGCAGCGAAAACTTAGGGCAAACTACTTGGACAAAGAACTGCCCAACTTTGAATAGATTGGTGTGAAGAGAATATTGCCTTTTTTTTGGACCAATATGAAGTGATAAAGATATAAATATAGTTATAAACCTAATACAAGAACGCTAGACCCATTTTGGATACAACGGAAAACTTGTGCAAACTTCTATGACAAAGATCGTCCAAACTTTCAATAGATTCGTATGAAGGTTTAAATTGAGATTTAAAGATTTTAGAATGAATACTGGACTTTTTTTTAGACCAATATAAAGCTATAAAGGTATAAATAAAGTTTTTAAATTATGCGGAAAGAGTTAGACCCATTATTGGAGCAGCGGAAACTGAGGGCAAACTACTTGGACAAAGAAGTGCCCAACTTTGAATAGATTGGTGTGAAGAGAATATTGGCTTTTTTTTTGACCTATATGAAGTGATAAAGATATAATATAGTTATAAACCTAATAGAAGAACGTTAGACCCATTTTTGATCCAACGGAAAACTTGTGCAAACTTTTATGACAAAGATCGTCCAAACTTTCAATAGATTCGTATGAAGGTTTAAATTGAGATTTAAGGCTTTTAAAATGAATATCTGACTTTTTTTTGGATCAATATAAAGTTACAAAGGTATAAATATAGTTTTTAAATTATGTGGAAATTGTTAGACCCATTATTGGAGCACCGGAAACTTAGGGCAAACTACTTGGACAAAGAACTGCCCAACTTTGAATAGATTGGTATGAAGAGAATATTGCCTTTTTTTTGGACCAATATGAAGTGATAAAGATATAAATATAGTTATAAACCTAATACTAGAACGCTAGACCCATTTTTGATCCAACGGAAAACTTGTGCAAACTTCTATGACAAAGATCGTCCAAACATTCAATAGATTCGTTAGAAGGTTTAAATTGAGATTTAAAGATTTTAGAATGAATACTGGACTTTTTTTTTAGACCAATATAAAGTTATAAAGGTATAAATATAGTTTTTAAATTATGCGGAAAGAGTTAGACCCCCATTATTGGAGCAGCGAAAACTTAGGGCAAACTACTTGGACAAAGAACTGCCCAACTTTAAATAGATCGGTATGAAAAGATTATTGGCTCTTTTTTGGACCAATATGAAGTGATAAAGATATAAATATAGTTATAAACCTAATACAAGAACGCTAGACCGATTTTTGATCCAACGGAAAACTTGTGCAAACTTCTATGACAAAGATAGTCCAAACTTTCAATAGATTGATATGAAGGTTTAAATTGAGATTTAAGGCTTTTAAAATGAATATCTGACTTTTTTTTGGACCAATATAAAGTTATAAAGGTATAAATATAGTTTTTAAATTATGCGGAAAGAGTTAGACCCATTATTGGAGCAGCGAAAACTTAGGGCAAACTACTCGGACAAAGAACTGCCCAACTTTGAATAAATTGGTATAAAGAGAATATTGGCTTTTTTTTGGACCAATATGAAGTGATAAAGATATAAATATAGTTATAAACCTAATACAAGAACGCTAGACCGATTTTTGATCCAACGGAAAACTTATGCAAACTTCTATGACAAAGATCGTCCAAACTTTCAATAGATTCGTATGAAGGTTTAAATTGAGATTTAAAGCTTTTAGATTGAATACCGGACTTTTTTTTGGACCAATATAAAGTTATAAAGGTATAAATATAGTTTTAAATTATGCGGAAATAGTTAGACCCATTATTGGAGCAGCGAAAACTTAGGGCAAACTACTTGGACAAAGAACTGCCCAACTTTGAATAGATTGGTGTGAAGAGAATATTGCCTTTTTTTTGGACCAATATGAAGTGATAAAGATATAAATATAGTTATAAACCTAATACAAGAACGCTAGACCCATTTTGGATACAACGGAAAACTTGTGCAAACTTCTATGACAAAGATCGTCCAAACTTTCAATAGATTCGTATGAAGGTTTAAATTGAGATTTAAAGATTTTAGAATGAATACTGGACTTTTTTTTAGACCAATATAAAGCTATAAAGGTATAAATAAAGTTTTTAAATTATGCGGAAAGAGTTAGACCCATTATTGGAGCAGCGGAAACTGAGGGCAAACTACTTGGACAAAGAAGTGCCCAACTTTGAATAGATTGGTGTGAAGAGAATATTGGCTTTTTTTTTGACCTATATGAAGTGATAAAGATATAATATAGTTATAAACCTAATAGAAGAACGTTAGACCCATTTTTGATCCAACGGAAAACTTGTGCAAACTTTTATGACAAAGATCGTCCAAACTTTCAATAGATTCGTATGAAGGTTTAAATTGAGATTTAAGGCTTTTAAAATGAATATCTGACTTTTTTTTGGATCAATATAAAGTTACAAAGGTATAAATATAGTTTTTAAATTATGTGGAAATTGTTAGACCCATTATTGGAGCACCGGAAACTTAGGGCAAACTACTTGGACAAAGAACTGCCCAACTTTGAATAGATTGGTATGAAGAGAATATTGCCTTTTTTTTGGACCAATATGAAGTGATAAAGATATAAATATAGTTATAAACCTAATACTAGAACGCTAGACCCATTTTTGATCCAACGGAAAACTTGTGCAAACTTCTATGACAAAGATCGTCCAAACATTCAATAGATTCGTTAGAAGGTTTAAATTGAGATTTAAAGATTTTAGAATGAATACTGGACTTTTTTTTTAGACCAATATAAAGTTATAAAGGTATAAATATAGTTTTTAAATTATGCGGAAAGAGTTAGACCCCCATTATTGGAGCAGCGAAAACTTAGGGCAAACTACTTGGACAAAGAACTGCCCAACTTTAAATAGATCGGTATGAAAAGATTATTGGCTCTTTTTTGGACCAATATGAAGTGATAAAGATATAAATATAGTTATAAATCTAATAGAAGAACGCTAGACCCATTTTTGATCCAACGGAAAACTTGTGCAAACTTCTATGACAAAGATCGTCCAAACTTTCAATAGATTCGTATGAAGGTTTAAATTGAGATTTAAAGCTTTTAGAATGAATACTGGACTTTTTTTTGGACCAATATAAAGTTATAAAGGTATAAATATAGTTTTTAAATTATGCGGAAAGAGTTAGACCCATTATTGGAGCAGCGTAAACTTAGGGTAACTACTTGGACAAAGCACTACCCAACTTTAAATAGATCGGTATGAAAAGATTATTGGCTTTTTTTTGGACCAATATGAAGTGATAAAGATATAAATATAGTTATAAACCTAATAGAAGAAAGTTAGACCCATTTTTGAACCAACGGAAAACTTGTGCAAACTTCTATGACAAAGATCGTCCAAACTTTCAACAGATTCGTATGAAGGTTTAAATTGAGATTTAAGGCTTTTAAAATGAATATCTGACTTTTTTTTGGACCAATATAAAGTTATAAAGGTATAAATATAGTTTTTAAATTATGCGGAAAGAGTTAGACCCATTATTGGAGCAGCGAAAACTTAGGGCAAACTACTCGGACAAAGAACTGCCCAACTTTGAATAAATTGGTATAAAGAGAATATTGGCTTTTTTTTGGACCAATATGAAGTGATAAAGATATAAATATAGTTATAAACCTAATACAAGAACGCTAGACCGATTTTTGATCCAACGGAAAACTTGTGCAAACTTCTATGACAAAGATAGTCCAAACTTTCAATAGATTGATATGAAGGTTTAAATTGAGATTTAAGGCTTTTAAAATGAATATCTGACTTTTTTTTGGACCAATATAAAGTTATAAAGGTATAAATATAGTTTTTAAATTATGCGGAAAGAGTTAGACCCATTATTGGAGCAGCGAAAACTTAGGGCAAACTACTCGGACAAAGAACTGCCCAACTTTGAATAAATTGGTATAAAGAGAATATTGGCTTTTTTTTGGACCAATATGAAGTGATAAAGATATAAATATAGTTATAAACCTAATACAAGAACGCTAGACCGATTTTTGATCCAACGGAAAACTTATGCAAACTTCTATGACAAAGATCGTCCAAACTTTCAATAGATTCGTATGAAGGTTTAAATTGAGATTTAAAGCTTTTAGATTGAATACCGGACTTTTTTTTGGACCAATATAAAGTTATAAAGGTATAAATATAGTTTTAAATTATGCGGAAATAGTTAGACCCATTATTGGAGCAGCGAAAACTTAGGGCAAACTACTTGGACAAAGAACTGCCCAACTTTGAATAGATTGGTGTGAAGAGAATATTGCCTTTTTTTTGGACCAATATGAAGTGATAAAGATATAAATATAGTTATAAACCTAATACAAGAACGCTAGACCCATTTTGGATACAACGGAAAACTTGTGCAAACTTCTATGACAAAGATCGTCCAAACTTTCAATAGATTCGTATGAAGGTTTAAATTGAGATTTAAAGATTTTAGAATGAATACTGGACTTTTTTTTAGACCAATATAAAGTTATAAAGGTACAAATATAGTTTTTAAATTATGCGGAAAGAGTTAGACCCATTATTGGAGCAGCGAAAACTTAGGACAAACTACTTGGACAAAGAACTGCCCAACTTTGAATAAATTGGTATAAAGAGAATATTGGCTTTTTTTTGGACCAATATGAAGTGATAAAGATAGAAATATAGTTATAAACCTAATACAAGAACGCTAGACCGATTTTTTATCCAACGGAAAACTTGTGCAAACTTCTATGACAAAGATCGTCCAAACTTTCAATAGATTCGTATGAAGGTTTAAATTGAGATTTAAAGCTTTTAGATTGAATACCGGACTTTTTTTTGGACCAATATAAAGTTATAAAGGTATAAATATAGTTTTAAATTATGCGGAAATAGTTAGACCCATTACTGGAGCAACGGAAACTTAGGGCAAACTACTTCGACAAAGAACTGCCCAACTTTGAATAGATTGGTGTGAAGAGAATATTGCCTTTTTTTTGACCAATATGAAGTGATAAAGATATAAATATAGTTATAAACCTAATACAAGAACGCTAGACCCATTTTGGATCCAACGGAAAACTTGTGCAAACTTCTATGACAAAGATCGTCCAAACTTTCAATAGATTCGTATGAAGGTTTAAATTGAGATTTAAAGATTTTAGAATGAATACTGGACTTTTTTTTAGACCAATATAAAGTTATAAAGGTATAAATATAGTTTTTAAATTATGCGGAAAGAGTTAGACCAATTATTGGAGCAGCGAAAACTTAGGGCAAACTACTTGGACAAAGAACTGCCCAACTTTGAATAGATTGGTGTGAAGAGAATATTGCCTTTTTTTTGGACCAATATGAAGTGATAAAGATATAAATATAGTTATAAACCTAATACAAGAACGCTAGACGCATTTTGGATCCAACGGAAAACTTGTGCAAACTTCTATGACAAAGATCGTCCAAACTTTCAATAGATTCGTATGAAGGTTTAAATTGAGATTTAAAGATTTTAGAATGAATACTGGACTTTTTTTTAGACCAATATAAAGTTATAAAGGTATAAATATAGTTTTTAAATTATGCGGAAAGAGTTAGACCAATTATTGGAGCAGCGAAAACTTAGGGCAAACTACTTGGACAAAGAACTGCCCAACTTTGAATAAATTGGTATAAAGAGAATATTGGCTTTTTTTTGGACCAATATGAAGTGATAAAGATAGAAATATAGTTATAAACCTAATACAAGAACGCTAGACCGATTTTTGATCCAACGGAAAACTTGTGCAAACTTCTATGACAGAGATCGTCCAAACTTTCAATAGATTCGTATGAAGGTTTAAATTGAGATTTAAGGCTTTTAAAATGAATATCAAACTTTTTTTTGGACCAATATAAATTTACAAAGGTATAAATATAGTTTTTAAATTATGTGGAAAGAGTTAGACCCATTATTGGAGCACCGGAAACTTAGGGCAAACTACTTGGACAAAGAACTGCCCAACTTTGAATAGATTGGTATGAAGAGAATATTGCCTTTTTTTTTGGACCAATATGAAGTGATAAAGATATAAATATTGTTATAAACCTAATACAAGAACGCTAGACCGATTTTTGATCCAACGGAAAACTTGTGCAAACTTCTATGACAAAGGTCGTCCAAACTTTCAATAGATTCGTATGAAGGTTTAAATTGAGATTTAAGGCTTTTAAAATGAATATCTGACTTTTTTTTGGACCAATATAAAGTTATAAAGGTATAAATATAGTTTTAAATTATGCGGAAATAGTTAGACCCATTATTGGAGCAGCGAAAACTTAGGGCAAACTACTTCGACAAAGAACTGCCCAACTTTGAATAGATTGGTGTGAAGAGAATATTGGCTTTTCTTTGGACCTATATGAAGTGATAAAGATATAAATATAGTTATAAACCTAATAGAAGAATGTTAGACCCATTTTTGATCCAACGGAAAACATGTGCAAACTTCTATGACAAAGATCGTCCAAACTTTCAATAGATTCGTATGAAGGTTTAAATTGAGATTTAAAGCTTTTAGATTGAATACCAGACTTTTTTTTGGACCAATATAAAGTTATAAAGGTATAAATATAGTTTTAAATTATGCGGAAATAGTTAGACCCATTATTGGAGCAGCGGAAACTTAGGGCAAACTACTTCGACAAAGAACTGCCCAACTTTGAATAGATTGGTGTGAAGAGAATATTGGCTTTTTTTTAGACCTATATGAAGTGATAAAGATATAAATATAGTTATAAACCTAATAGAAGAACGCTAGACCCATTTTTGATCCAACAGAAAACTTGTGCAAACTTCTATGACAAAGATAGTCCAAACTTTCAATAGATTCATATGAAGGTTTAAATTGAGATTTAAGGCTTTTAAAATGAATATCTGACTTTTTTTTGGACCAATATAAAGTTATAAAGGTATAAATATAGTTTTTAAATTATGCGGAAAGAGTTAGAGCCATTATTGGAGCAGCGAAAACTTAGGGCAAACTACTTCGACAAAGAACTGCCCAACTTTGAATAGATTGGTCTAAAGAGAATATTGGCTTTTTTTTGGACCTATTTGAAGTGATAAAGATATAAATATAGTTATAAACCTAATAGAAGAAAGTTAGACCCATTTTTTATCCAACGGAAAACTTGTGCAAACTTCTATGACAAAGATCGTCCAAACTTTCAATAGATTCGTATGAAGGTTTAAATTGAGATTTAAAGCTTTTAGATTGAATACCGGACTTTTTTGTGGACCAATATAAAGTTATAAAGGTATAAATATAGTTTTAAATTATGCGGAAATAGTTAGACCCATTATTGGAGCAGCGAAAACTTAGGGCAAACTACTTGGACAAAGAACTGCCCAACTTTGAATAGATTGGTGTGAAGAGAATATTGCCTTTTTTTTGGACCAATATGAAGTGATAAAGATATAAATATAGTTATAAACCTAATACAAGAACGCTAGACCCATTTTGGATCCAACGGAAAACTTGTGCAAACTTCTATGACAAAGATCGTCCAAACTTTCAATAGATTCGTATGAAGGTTTAAATTGAGTTTTAAAGATTTTAGAATGAATACTGGACTTTTTTTTAGACCAATATAAAGTTATAAAGGTATAAATATAGTTTTTAAATTATGCGGAAAGAGTTAGACCCATTATTGGAGCAGCGAAAACTTAGGGCAAACTACTTGGACAAAGAACTGCCCAACTTTGAATAGATTGGTGTGAAGAGAATATTGCCTTTTTTTTGGACCAATATGAAGTGATAAAGATATAAATATAGTTATAAACCTAATAGAAGAACGTTAGACCCATTTTTGATCCAACGGAAAACTTGTGCAAACTTCTATGACAGAGATCGTCCAAACTTTCAATAGATTCGTATGAAGGTTTAAATTGAGATTTAAGGCTTTTAAAATGAATATCAAACTTTTTTTTGGACCAATATAAATTTACAAAGGTATAAATATAGTTTTTAAATTATGTGGTGTTGAGACCTTTTAGGGTGTTGGCTTCATTTGGTAAAATAAGCCTGATTCCATGATGTGGAGCATGATGTGTGGCACATCAGGGTTCACATCTGGACGCCCTACTGGACGCGCTTTCATTTATTTAAACGCGATCTTTTGAAAAAGATTTGTTTTTCAAATTAAATCGTGCCAGCTTTCGCGCCAAGGAACAAGATAATCTTTCATGGTTCTGTTTTATTTTATTGGCCGACTTTGATCAAAAAGATTTGAAACAAACAATTAAAAGATTATGATCAAATAAATCTCAAGGAGAATTAACAAAGGCCAGCTGTCAACATTGAAGATCCAAGCCCATGAAACTTGTTCTATATAAAGGAAGACTGAAGACATAAAGGAGTACGAAGCCAAGAGTTGAAGATATCGAGTCTTAGGTCTTAGTCTGTTCTTTGTTCTTTGTGAGCCTTCACTTGGATCATAGTTTTGATGCAAGTAAGGACTGAGTTTGATAGAGTTGTAATCTCTAGTGTTCTTTCTCCAAAGCTTTGAAGCAAGGAGTTAGATTGTGCAACACTCTAAGCCTTTAGGTACGAGTGCTTCGCTTGTCTAGGAGTGTGTCTCCAACTGAGTTTGTTATTAAATCCTTACTGGGTAAGGTTGAGGGGGAGTGAGCAGAGGTTCTCATATCTAGGAGTTCCTAGGTAGAATTAGCACGGGTAGTGATTAAGTGAGAAGTTGTAAACGGGGGAGTTTAGCTTTGAATTGATACTACCATAGTGGATTCATCCCTGGATTGGTATCCTCCAGAATAGGGCTTGTTATAAGTGCCGAACTGGGTTAACAAACTCACGTGTTCTTTTGTTTTCTGCACTTTATATTGTTTACTTGTTCATCAAGTTCAGTTGTCCACGATGTTGACACATTAGGCTACACATCGTACGATTCCTAAAGTGTACACATCGTGCTACACATCTGACACTTGCCACCAGAATTTCAATTGGCATCAGAGCTGGCACCCTGCCTGTTTGAGGGTGAGCTCCAGGGAAGTTACTTTCTGGAAACATGGACAAGGATGGAACAACGGTCAACAAACCACCCCTCCTGGATGGAACCAACTATGACTACTGGAAGCCAAGGATGATTGCCTTCCTAAAGTCACTTGACAGCAGAACTTGGAAAGCTGTACTCAAAGGCTGGGAGCATCCCAAAATCTTGGATGCTAATGGTGTTGACACTGGTGTACTCAAGCCAGAGGAAGATTGGTCAGCTGCAGAAGACACTGCATCACTTGGAAACTCCAAAGCTTTGAATGCTTTATTCAATGGAGTGGACAAAAATATGTTCAGATTGATCAAGCAGTGTACTGTTGCAAAGAATGCTTGGGAGGTACTCAGAACCACTCATGAAGGCAATGCCAAGGTAAAAAGCTCAAGAATCCAACTTCTCAACACTAAGTTTGAAAACCTCAGAATGAAAGAAGAAGAATCAATTCATGAATTTCACATGAATTTGCTTGAGGTAGACAATTCCTTTGAGGCTCTAGGTGAAAAATTGTCTGAAGAAAAGCTGGTGAGAAAGATGCTTAGGTCCTTACCTAAGAGATTTAACATGAAAATCACAGCCATTGAAGAAGCTCAAGATATCCCAAGTATGAAACTTGAAGAACTTGTGAGCTCTCTTCAAACTTTTGAGATGAACTTAGGTGAGCAAACTGAGAAGAAAGGAAAAGGCATAGCTTTTGTATCTTGTGCTGGTGAAGAGGAAGAAGCTGTTGAATCAGATGATGACCTCTCAAATGACTTAGCCATGTTGGGAAGACAATTCAACAAGCTTCAAAGGAGGGTGGACAGAAGACCAAGGAGGAATGTGAGGAACATCCAGACTGACATCAGTAAACTAGGTAACACTTCAACAAAAACCAAAACTGATGATAAGTCAACTCAGAACAAGGGTGTTCAATGTCATGAATGTGAAGGCTTTGGTCATATAAGATCAGAATGTGGCACATATCTGAAGAAGCAGAAGAAAGGCCTAACTGTTTCATGGTCTGATGAAGACTCTGACACTGACTCAGAGAATGTTGCTGCTAATCATGTTAGTGCCATAACTAGGGTGGATAATACTGATGTTGAATCTGATGATGAAGAACTTACCTTTGATGAACTAGCCTCAGTCCATAAAAAGCTATTTATCAAGAGTGAGGAACTGTACAAGGTCAATGAAGAGCAGAAGGAAATCATCAGTCAACTGGAGACAGAGAAGGGTCAACTACAGAGTCAAGTTGCTAGTCTTGAAAGTGAAGTCAAGTTACTGTCAACCAACTTGAAAAATATGACCAAGTCTGTAAAGATGCTCAACCCTGGAACCAACATGCTTGATGAAATTTTGAAAGTAGGAAAGTATGCTGGTGACTCATCTGGTGTAGGATTTAAGAACAAACATCACAGCAAGAAGACAAATACTAAGTTTGTTCCTGCTCAGAAGAAACCTGACCCTAGCAGAATGTGGACACATCACACTCCACATCAGAGACCTGCTGGCAAAGAGAAGTTTAATGCTTGGAGATGCCACTACTGTGGGAAGAATGGTCACATCAAGCCCTTCTGTTACAAACTCTATGGGTATCCCAAGAAAAAGCCTCAGGTGCAAGCCAAAACAGCAAGGGTCACTCCTAAGAAGATGTGGAAGCCTAAAGTTTCTGAAACTGCACATATTGCTCACACTTCTCTTAGAGCATCTTCTAGTAATGATTGGTATTTTGATAGTGGTTGTTCTAGGCATATGACTGGTGTTGAGAAATTTCTCACTAATATCAAGCCTCATACAACAAGCTTTGTAACCTTTGGTGATGGAGCAAAAGGTGAAATCAAGGGCAGTGGTAAACTCAGCAGCAAAAGCTTACCTAACCTAGAGGATGTGCTACTTGTTAAAGGCTTGAAGGCTAATCTTATCAGCATAAGCCAATTGTGTGATCAAGGTCTCAAAGTCAACTTCACAAAGAATGAATGTCTTATTACTTCTGACAAAGGAGAATTGCTGATGAGAGGATCTAGGTCAAGAGACAACTGCTATCTATGGATTCCTGATGAAACAGCTCACTCCACTACATGTTTGATAAGTCAGGAGGAAGAAGTAAAGCTTTGGCACCAAAGACTTGGCCATTTGAATCTGAAGGGAATGAAGAAGATTGTGTCCAAGGAAGCTATTAGAGGTCTACCAAAGCTTAAGATTGTTGAAGGCAACATATGTGGTGAATGTCAAGTTGGAAAGCAGGTTCAGATGTCACACCCAATGTTACAACATCAGGTGACATCCAGAGTTCTTGAACTGCTACATATGGACTTGATGGGACCAATGCAGGTAGAGAGTATTGGTGGCAAAAGATATGCTTTTGTGGTTGTAGATGATTTCTCAAGGTTCACTTGGGTTAGCTTCATCAGAGAGAAGTCTGACACTTTTGATGCATTCAAAGAATTATGTCTTAGACTACAAAGAGAGAAGGATAGTGGCATTGTTAGAATCAGAAGTGATCATGGGAAAGAGTTTGAAAATTCAAGATTCTCTGAGTTTTGTGCTGATGAAGGAATTGGGCATGAGTTCTCCTCACCAATCACACCCCAACAAAATGGTGTAGTTGAGAGGAAGAACAGAACCTTGCAAGAGGCTGCAAGAGTTATGCTACATGCCAAGAAGCTACCTTACTACTTTTGGGCAGAGGCCATGAGTACTGCATGCTATATACACAACAGGGTAACTCTGAGAAAAGGTACCTCAATCACACTGTATGAGATATGGAAAGGAAGAAAACCAACTGTCAAACACTTCCATGTCTTTGGTAGCAAGTGCTATATCTTAGCTGACAGAGAGCAAAGGAGGAAGATGGATCCCAAGAGTGATGAAGGAATCTTTCTAGGCTATTCCATAACCAGCAGAGCCTATAGAGTCTTCAACAACAGAACAAGAACTATGATGGAATCCATCAATGTTGTCATAGATGACTGTTCAGATAATGAACCTGATGTTGATCCTGATGTGGACACATCTCACCCCCTGCCTGAAGACTCTGAAGTTATAGAGATTCCTGAGAAGACTGATCAGCAAGAAGATGTGACTCCAGTGAACAAGGGTCCCTCTGTTAGAGTTCAAAAGAATCATCCAAAAGAACTCATAATAGGGAATCCTGAGTCAGGGGTTATGACAAGGTCAAGAGAGGTTGTATCCAATGCTTGTTTTGTGTCAAAGGTAGAACCAAAGAATGTGAAAGAAGCCTTGACAGATGAGTTTTGGATTGAAGCTATGCAAGAGGAGCTGAACCAGTTCAAGAGGAATGAAGTGTGGGATTTAGTTCCTAGACCTGAAGGAGTCAACATCATTGGTACTAAATGGGTTTATAGGAATAAATCTGATGAAAGTGGTGTTGTGACTAGAAACAAGGCTAGGCTTGTGGCTCAAGGTTACTCTCAGATTGAAGGAGTAGACTTTGATGAAACATTTGCTCCTGTGGCACGTCTTGAGTCCATAAGGTTACTTCTGGGAGTAGCATGTATCTTGAAATTCAAGCTATTCCAGATGGATGTGAAGAGTGCTTTCCTCAATGGCTACTTGAATGAGGAAGTTTATGTGGAACAGCCCAAGGGATTTGTTGATCCAAATTATCCAGATCATGTCTACAGATTGAAGAAGGCATTATATGGATTAAAGCAAGCTCCTAGGGCATGGTATGAGAGGCTAACCAAATTTCTTGTGCAGCAAGGTTATAGAAAAGGAGAAACAGACAAAACCTTGTTTGTCAGAGAAGAAAAGGGCAAGTTCATGATTGCACAAATCTATGTAGATGACATTGTGTTTGGAGGAATGTCTGATCCAATGGTCAAGATGTTTGTGAATCAGATGCAGTCTGAATTTGAGATGAGCCTTGTAGGTGAACTTACCTACTTTCTTGGTCTGCAAGTCAAACAGATGGAAGATACAATTTTCATCTCCCAAAGCAAGTATGCCAAGAACATTGTGAAGAAATTTGGAATGGAGAATGCAAATCACAAAAGAACTCCTGCAGCAACCCATCTCAAACTTTCTAAAGATGAGCATGGTGTCAGTGTTGATCAAAGTCTATACAGAAGCATGATTGGCAGTCTACTTTATCTCACTGCAAGTAGACCTGATATTAGCTTTGCTGTTGGTGTGTGTGCAAGGTACCAAGCTGAGCCCAAGATGAGTCATCTGAATCAAGTCAAAAGGATTCTTAAGTATGTCAGTGGTACAAGTGATTATGGAATTCTCTACTCTCATGGTGAAGACACAAGATTGTTGGGTTATTGTGATGCTGACTGGGCAGGTAGTGCTGATGACAGGAAAAGCACTTCTGGTGGATGTTTCTTTTTGGGAAGCAACCTTATATCATGGTTCAGCAAGAAACAAAATTGTGTTTCTCTTTCTACAGCTGAGGCTGAGTATATTGCAGCAGGAAGTAGTTGTTCTCAGCTACTTTGGATGAAGCAGATGTTGGGTGAGTACAATGTGCAGCAAGATGTGCTCACATTATACTGTGACAATCTAAGTGCTATAAATATTTCCAAAAATCCTATCCAACATAGTAGGACAAAGCACATTGATATACGTCACCATTTCATTAGAGATCTTGTTGAAGACAATGTTGTGACTCTAGAGCATGTTGCCACAGAAAATCAACTGGCAGATATTTTCACTAAGGCTTTAGATGCAAATAGGTTTGAGGTGTTAAGGGGCAAACTAGGTATTTGCCTCTTTGAGGATCAATAGCCATAATTGCTATTTAGACGTGCAACGGTTACCTGTTTTTCCCTCCATCCATAGTTGCACGCAATCCAAAGGCAATATTTCCAACGGCTATTTCGCGTTCAAAACTCCAAGAAATCCGTTTACTCAAGATTTTTCTTATTGCCTACCACATTGATCACCACATTCGTTTCTCAACCACTCAAACGACCAAAAATTTTCTTGATCTCTCTCAAACCCTTTGTTCATCTTTCTGAAATTTTCTTTGAAATCTTCATACAAAATCATCATCATCATCATGTCTACTGCAACCAAAACATCTCCTTCCACAAAAACAAACACTCCTCCATCATCACCAAAACCTATTTCCCCACATCAAAAAAGATATTCAAGGTGACATGATCGTCGATGCCACTCCTGTCTCAATGATCAAGCCATCTGGATCAAAGAAGAAGAAGTCTAAACGATCAAGAAGGGAATCAACCCCCATTGCCGCAGAGGAAGATGTTGTTCCTTCTCCTTACACAGAAAAATCCAAAAAGAAGAAGAAGAAAAGCAAGAAGCCAAAGATTGGCTCACCAAAGAGGGTTCACACCATGGAAAGTCTGCATGTTGAACCTCTTCCTGCAAAATCTGGTGATGCAAATGCTGAAGCATCTATGGGTGTAGGTTCTTCAAACCCTAACCCTGAGAAGGCTGCTGTGAAGATTTCTGAGGGTCAAAGACACCCCTTGACTCAGAAGATCATTGATTCTGTGCTCCAGGCCCTGCAAGAACCTAATGTTGCGGCAGATGTTGGCACATCATTGCCACAAGGTGAAGAAGAGTCTCCTGCTGAAGAAGAGACTGCTGCTGTTGAAAGACCTGCTGTCATTCCTGATTCTCCTGATCAGAAGGCTACAATTCTGACATCCCCTTGAAGAAGCTTACTGAGGAGAGTATTGCAAGAAGGACTAGAAGTGGTAAAGGTCCTGCTGTTGTTGAGATTTCTCCTGCTGCTACTAAGGAGAAGAAGAAGCCTGTTAAGAGGCAAGTCATGTATGGTCCCAAGAAGGGATTTAGTAAAGCTGTGGTTCCACCTGCAAAGAAGAAGACTCAGAAAAGAAAAGAGCCACCTACAAGTGACTCAGAGTACGATGTGGAGCAGGATGTAGCTCACATCAGTGAGTCTGAGGAAGAATCTGCTGAGGAACGCAATATGGAGCTTGATGTGATTCACATTGAGTCTGCTGTGAAGAAGAGCTATGGGAAGAAGAAAATTCCTCAGGGAATTCCTGACATCCCAGTTGATTTGATTTCCTTCCACAACCCTGCACATGCTGGAAAATGGAAGTACATTGCTCATAGAAGGTTAGCTCTGGAGAGGGAGCTCAGTGCTGAAGCCTTGCAGTGCAAGGAAGTTATGAGGTTGATCAAGCGTGCTGGCTTGATGAAGACTGTTACTGGACTGGGTGACTGCTATGAGAAGGTAGTCAAAGAATTTTTGGTAAACATCCCTGCTGGTTGTGACAATCCTTTGGACAAGGAATACCAAACTGTTTTTGTGAGAGGTAAAGAAATTCACTTCTCTCCCACTGTTATCAACAAGTATCTGGGCAGAAGTGAGGAGCCCTTTGCTGAGATGGAGGCAAATGACAACTACATAATCAAGGCCATCACAGCTGGAAAGGTCAAGACTTGGCCTAAGAAGGGAAAATTGCAAGCAAGCAAGCTCACTCCAATCTACAACATCCTGAACAGGATTGCTGCTGCTAACTGGGTGCCTACCACACACAACTGTGATGTGGCTACAGGTTTGGCTAGGTTCATCTATACTGTGGGTAACAAAGTTAACTTCGATTTTGGTACTTATATTTTTGATCAGACTATCAAACATGCCAAAACCCTAGCTGTCAAACTACCCATTGCCTTTCCTTCCCTACTGTGTGGAATCATATTGAGCCAGAGACCTGATGTTCTGGGCAAGGATGATTTGTCTTGCAGAAGAGAGTCTGCTATTTCTTTTAGTCTCAAGCAGTCTGATGTGACTCCTGATGTGGGCACATCCAGCTCAAACAATGCTATGTCTAGGACAGACATGATTGCTGCTTTAAAGGAGACTTGCAAGGCTCTGGATGAGAAGAAGGCCAAGCTGGAGGCAGTCATTGCTGGACTGGAGCTTGAGGATGAGCAAACAATGGCTGAGGATGAGGAATTGGAGGAGGAGGAGCCCAATGACTCTGAAGCTGAGGAAACTGATGGGAGCCAGGATATTTGAATTATTGTAATTCATTAATATTTCCCTGTACTCAGTATTTCCTTGTTTTTGCTTGTATTTTGTGGGCTATGCCCTGGATTTCTGATGCACCTTTGCGTGCCTGTTCTGTACCTGCTGCACTATTAATATCATCTCTACATCTCATGCTATCTGCATTCTATGGTGTGTTACTTACTCTCAGTATGTTTGTCATAATTTTTGGCTAAAAAGGGGGAGTAAAAATTAAAATAAAAACTTTGAAGTCTTAACTGCAGCAAATTGTGATGTGTTGGGACAATGTGATAATTTTGGGAGAAATTAGAGAGAATAGAACGAGAAAAGAGTTAAATTCTATTCATCCACATGGGGCAACTTCTGAACTTCTGAACTTCTGAACTTCTGAACTTCTGAACTTCTGAACTTCTGAACTTCTGAACTTCTGAACTTCTGAACTTCTGAACTTCTGAAGTTCTGAACTTCTGAACTTCTGAACTTCTGAACTTCTGAACTTCTGAAACTTTCTCAACTTCTGAAGCACTACAACTTCTGAAGCTCTTCTCAACTTCTGAAGCACTACAACTTCTGAAGCTCTGCTCAGCTTCTGAAGCTTCTCCAACTTCTGAAGTTCTGATGTGTGGCACATCTGACTACACATCTGGTATACATGCTTATTTTTCTTCAAATATTTTCTCAACAACTTTTTGAAGAATTAGTTTTCTAAAGCATGTTTTTCTGAAGACTTATTCTGTACGTTTTCAACTGGGTGATGCATTCTTAAGAAGTCCAATTGAAGATGTTAATTTGTGTAATGGTTGATCCATTTGTATGATTTCTACATGGTGATGCATTCTTAAGAAGCCTGTAGAAGTTGCTATTTTGTGTGATGTTTGACACATCTGTGAGTTTTAACTTGGTCATGCATTCTTAAGAAGCCAAGTTTAAAACTTCTCTATATCTCTCTAGGCCATGCATTCTGAAGAAGCCTATAGGGAATATGAGATTTAGGGGGAGTACATGGAAAGTGCTCTAGTTCAAAGGGGAGTAGACTATTACTGGGTTTGCTACCCTCCCTTATGTGTGCATGGAATCTCATGCTTGTATGTGTCTGAGAATTTATTTTTCTCAGTCCTTGGGAATTTATTTTCCTATCTTGTGAGAGTTTAATTCTCTCTTCGTTTGCGAGGCTCTAATCCGCTGCTGCATGCCTCTGATGTGCCTACACATCTCTCCAAGTTTAGTTGGGTGACTCAAAGATTATTTTAGCCCAAAATTTGCCAAAGGGGGAGATTGTTGAGACCTTTTAGGGTGTTGGCTTCATTTGGTAAAATAAGCCTGATTCCATGATGTGGAGCATGATGTGTGGCACATCAGGGTTCACATCTGGACGCCCTACTGGACGCGCTTTCATTTATTTAAACGCGATCTTTTGAAAAAGATTTGTTTTTCAAATTAAATCGTGCCAGCTTTCGCGCCAAGGAACAAGATAATCTTTCATGGTTCTGTTTTATTTTATTGGCCGACTTTGATCAAAAAGATTTGAAACAAACAATTAAAAGATTATGATCAAATAAATCTCAAGGAGAATTAACAAAGGCCAGCTGTCAACATTGAAGATCCAAGCCCATGAAACTTGTTCTATATAAAGGAAGACTGAAGACATAAAGGAGTACGAAGCCAAGAGTTGAAGATATCGAGTCTTAGGTCTTAGTCTGTTCTTTGTTCTTTGTGAGCCTTCACTTGGATCATAGTTTTGATGCAAGTAAGGACTGAGTTTGATAGAGTTGTAATCTCTAGTGTTCTTTCTCCAAAGCTTTGAAGCAAGGAGTTAGATTGTGCAACACTCTAAGCCTTTAGGTACGAGTGCTTCGCTTGTCTAGGAGTGTGTCTCCAACTGAGTTTGTTATTAAATCCTTACTGGGTAAGGTTGAGGGGGAGTGAGCAGAGGTTCTCATATCTAGGAGTTCCTAGGTAGAATTAGCACGGGTAGTGATTAAGTGAGAAGTTGTAAACGGGGGAGTTTAGCTTTGAATTGATACTACCATAGTGGATTCATCCCTGGATTGGTATCCTCCAGAATAGGGCTTGTTATAAGTGCCGAACTGGGTTAACAAACTCACGTGTTCTTTTGTTTTCTGCACTTTATATTGTTTACTTGTTCATCAAGTTCAGTTGTCCACGATGTTGACACATTAGGCTACACATCGTACGATTCCTAAAGTGTACACATCGTGCTACACATCTGACACTTGCCACCAGAATTTCATGTGGAAAGAGTTAGACCCATTATTGGAGCACCGGAAACTTAGGGCAAACTACTTGGACAAAGAACTGCCCAACTTTGAATAGATTGGTATGAAGAGAATATTGCCTTTTTTTTTGGACCAATATGAAGTGATAAAGATATAAATATTGTTATAAACCTAATACAAGAACGCTAGACCGATTTTTGATCCAACGGAAAACTTGTGCAAACTTCTATGACAAAGGTCGTCCAAACTTTCAATAGATTCGTATGAAGGTTTAAATTGAGATTTAAGGCTTTTAAAATGAATATCTGACTTTTTTTTGGACCAATATAAAGTTATAAAGGTATAAATATAGTTTTAAATTATGCGGAAATAGTTAGACCCGTTATTGCAGCAGCGGAAACTTAGGGCAAACTACTTCGACAAAGAACTGCCCAACTTTGAATAGATTGGTGTGAAGAGAATATTGGCTTTTTTTTAGACCTATATGAAGTGATAAAGATATAAATATAGTTATAAACCTAATAGAAGAACGCTAGACCCATTTTTGATCCAACAGAAAACTTGTGCAAACTTCTATGACAAAGATCGTCCAAACTTTCAATAGATTCGTATGAAGGTTTAAATTGAGATTTAAAGCTTTTAGATTGAATACCGGACTTTTTTGTGGACCAATATAAAGTTATAAAGGTATAAATATAGTTTTAAATTATGCGGAAATAGTTAGACCCATTATTGGAGCAGCGAAAACTTAGGGCAAACTACTTCGACAAAGAACTGCCCAACTTTGAATAGATTGGTGTGAAGAGAATATTGGCTTTTCTTTGGACCTATATGAAGTGATAAAGATATAAATATAGTTATAAACCTAATAGAAGAATGTTAGACCCATTTTTGATCCAACGGAAAACATGTGCAAACTTCTATGACAAAGATCGTCCAAACTTTCAATAGATTCGTATGAAGGTTTAAATTGAGATTTAAAGCTTTTAGATTGAATACCAGACTTTTTTTTGGACCAATATAAAGTTATAAAGGTATAAATATAGTTTTAAATTATGCGGAAATAGTTAGACCCATTATTGGAGCAGCGGAAACTTAGGGCAAACTACTTCGACAAAGAACTGCCCAACTTTGAATAGATTGGTGTGAAGAGAATATTGGCTTTTTTTTAGACCTATATGAAGTGATAAAGATATAAATATAGTTATAAACCTAATAGAAGAACGCTAGACCCATTTTTGATCCAACAGAAAACTTGTGCAAACTTCTATGACAAAGATAGTCCAAACTTTCAATAGATTCATATGAAGGTTTAAATTGAGATTTAAGGCTTTTAAAATGAATATCTGACTTTTTTTTGGACCAATATAAAGTTATAAAGGTATAAATATAGTTTTTAAATTATGCGGAAAGAGTTAGAGCCATTATTGGAGCAGCGAAAACTTAGGGCAAACTACTTGGACAAAGAACTGCCCAACTTTGAATAGATTGGTGTGAAGAGAATATTGGCTTTTTTTTTGGACCAATATGAAGTGATAAAGATAGAAATATAGTTATAAACCTAATACAAGAACGCTAGACCGATTTTTGATCCAACGGAAAACTTGTGCAAACTTCTATGACAAAGGTCGTCCAAATTTCAATAGATTCGTATGAAGGTTTAAATTGAGATTTAAGGCTTTTAAAATGAATATCTGACTTTTTTTTGGACCAATATAAAGTTATAAAGGTATAAATATAGTTTTAAATTATGCGGAAATAGTTAGACCCGTTATTGCAGCAGCGGAAACTTAGGGCAAACTACTTCGACAAAGAACTGCCCAACTTTGAATAGATTGGTGTGAAGAGAATATTGGCTTTTTTTTAGACCTATATGAAGTGATAAAGATATAAATATAGTTATAAACCTAATAGAAGAACGCTAGACCCATTTTTGATCCAACAGAAAACTTGTGCAAACTTCTATGACAAAGATCGTCCAAACTTTCAATAGATTCGTATGAAGGTTTAAATTGAGATTTAAAGATTTTAGAATGAATACTGGACTTTTTTTTTAGACCAATATAAAGTTATAAAGGTATAAATATAGTTTTAAATTATGCGGAAATAGTTAGAGCCATTATTGGAGCAGCGAAAACTTAGGGCAAACTACTTGGACAAAGAACTGCCCAACTTTGAATAGATTGGTGTGAAGAGAATATTGGATTTTTTTTTGACCTATATGAAGTGATAAAGATATAATATAGTTATAAACCTAATAGAAGAACGTTAGACCCATTTTTGATCCAACGGAAAACTTGTGCAAACTTCTATGACAAAGATCGTCCAAACTTTCAATAGATTCGTATGAAGGTTTAAATTGAGATTTAAAGATTTTAGAATAAATACTGGACTTTTTTTTAGACCAATATAAAGCTATAAAGGTATAAATAAAGTTTTTAAATTATGCGGAAAGAGTTAGACCCATTATTGGAGCAGCGGAAACTGAGGGCAAACTACTTGGACAAAGAAGTGCCCAACTTTGAATAGATTGGTGTGAAGAGAATATTGGCTTTTTTTTTGACCTATATGAAGTGATAAAGATATAATATAGTTATAAACCTAATAGAAGAACGTTAGACCCATTTTTGATCCAACGGAAAACTTGTGCAAACTTTTATGACAAAGATCGTCCAAACTTTCAATAGATTCGTATGAAGGTTTAAATTGAGATTTAAGGCTTTTAAAATGAATATCTGACTTTTTTTTGGATCAATATAAAGTTACAAAGGTATAAATATAGTTTTTAAATTATGTGGAAATTGTTAGACCCATTATTGGAGCACCGGAAACTTAGGGCAAACTACTTGGACAAAGAACTGCCCAACTTTGAATAGATTGGTATGAAGAGAATATTGCCTTTTTTTTGGACCAATATGAAGTGATAAAGATATAAATATAGTTATAAACCTAATACTAGAACGCTAGACCCATTTTTGATCCAACGGAAAACTTGTGCAAACTTCTATGACAAAGATCGTCCAAACATTCAATAGATTCGTTAGAAGGTTTAAATTGAGATTTAAAGATTTTAGAATGAATACTGGACTTTTTTTTTAGACCAATATAAAGTTATAAAGGTATAAATATAGTTTTTAAATTATGCGGAAAGAGTTAGACCCCCATTATTGGAGCAGCGAAAACTTAGGGCAAACTACTTGGACAAAGAACTGCCCAACTTTAAATAGATCGGTATGAAAAGATTATTGGCTCTTTTTTGGACCAATATGAAGTGATAAAGATATAAATATAGTTATAAATCTAATAGAAGAACGCTAGACCCATTTTTGATCCAACGGAAAACTTGTGCAAACTTCTATGACAAAGATCGTCCAAACTTTCAATAGATTCGTATGAAGGTTTAAATTGAGATTTAAAGCTTTTAGAATGAATACTGGACTTTTTTTTGGACCAATATAAAGTTATAAAGGTATAAATATAGTTTTTAAATTATGCGGAAAGAGTTAGACCCATTATTGGAGCAGCGTAAACTTAGGGTAACTACTTGGACAAAGCACTACCCAACTTTAAATAGATCGGTATGAAAAGATTATTGGCTTTTTTTTGGACCAATATGAAGTGATAAAGATATAAATATAGTTATAAACCTAATAGAAGAAAGTTAGACCCATTTTTGAACCAACGGAAAACTTGTGCAAACTTCTATGACAAAGATCGTCCAAACTTTCAACAGATTCGTATGAAGGTTTAAATTGAGATTTAAGGCTTTTAAAATGAATATCTGACTTTTTTTTGGACCAATATAAAGTTATAAAGGTATAAATATAGTTTTTAAATTATGCGGAAAGAGTTAGACCCATTATTGGAGCAGCGAAAACTTAGGGCAAACTACTCGGACAAAGAACTGCCCAACTTTGAATAAATTGGTATAAAGAGAATATTGGCTTTTTTTTGGACCAATATGAAGTGATAAAGATATAAATATAGTTATAAACCTAATACAAGAACGCTAGACCGATTTTTGATCCAACGGAAAACTTGTGCAAACTTCTATGACAAAGATAGTCCAAACTTTCAATAGATTGATATGAAGGTTTAAATTGAGATTTAAGGCTTTTAAAATGAATATCTGACTTTTTTTTGGACCAATATAAAGTTATAAAGGTATAAATATAGTTTTTAAATTATGCGGAAAGAGTTAGACCCATTATTGGAGCAGCGAAAACTTAGGGCAAACTACTCGGACAAAGAACTGCCCAACTTTGAATAAATTGGTATAAAGAGAATATTGGCTTTTTTTTGGACCAATATGAAGTGATAAAGATATAAATATAGTTATAAACCTAATACAAGAACGCTAGACCGATTTTTGATCCAACGGAAAACTTATGCAAACTTCTATGACAAAGATCGTCCAAACTTTCAATAGATTCGTATGAAGGTTTAAATTGAGATTTAAAGCTTTTAGATTGAATACCGGACTTTTTTTTGGACCAATATAAAGTTATAAAGGTATAAATATAGTTTTAAATTATGCGGAAATAGTTAGACCCATTATTGGAGCAGCGAAAACTTAGGGCAAACTACTTGGACAAAGAACTGCCCAACTTTGAATAGATTGGTGTGAAGAGAATATTGCCTTTTTTTTGGACCAATATGAAGTGATAAAGATATAAATATAGTTATAAACCTAATACAAGAACGCTAGACCCATTTTGGATACAACGGAAAACTTGTGCAAACTTCTATGACAAAGATCGTCCAAACTTTCAATAGATTCGTATGAAGGTTTAAATTGAGATTTAAAGATTTTAGAATGAATACTGGACTTTTTTTTAGACCAATATAAAGTTATAAAGGTACAAATATAGTTTTTAAATTATGCGGAAAGAGTTAGACCCATTATTGGAGCAGCGAAAACTTAGGACAAACTACTTGGACAAAGAACTGCCCAACTTTGAATAAATTGGTATAAAGAGAATATTGGCTTTTTTTTGGACCAATATGAAGTGATAAAGATAGAAATATAGTTATAAACCTAATACAAGAACGCTAGACCGATTTTTTATCCAACGGAAAACTTGTGCAAACTTCTATGACAAAGATCGTCCAAACTTTCAATAGATTCGTATGAAGGTTTAAATTGAGATTTAAAGATTTTAGAATGAATACTGGACTTTTTTTTAGACCAATATAAAGTTATAAAGGTATAAATATAGTTTTTAAATTATGCGGAAAGAGTTAGACCAATTATTGGAGCAGCGAAAACTTAGGGCAAACTACTTGGACAAAGAACTGCCCAACTTTGAATAGATTGGTGTGAAGAGAATATTGCCTTTTTTTTGGACCAATATGAAGTGATAAAGATATAAATATAGTTATAAACCTAATACAAGAACGCTAGACCCATTTTGGATCCAACGGAAAACTTGTGCAAACTTCTATGACAAAGATCGTCCAAACTTTCAATAGATTCGTATGAAGGTTTAAATTGAGATTTAAAGATTTTAGAATGAATACTGGACTTTTTTTTAGACCAATATAAAGTTATAAAGGTATAAATATAGTTTTTAAATTATGCGGAAAGAGTTAGACCAATTATTGGAGCAGCGAAAACTTAGGGCAAACTACTTGGACAAAGAACTGCCCAACTTTGAATAGATTGGTGTGAAGAGAATATTGCCTTTTTTTTGGACCAATATGAAGTGATAAAGATATAAATATAGTTATAAACCTAATACAAGAACGCTAGACCTGTTGAGACCTTTTAGGGTGTTGGCTTCATTTGGTAAAATAAGCCTGATTCCATGATGTGGAGCATGATGTGTGGCACATCAGGGTTCACATCTGGACGCCCTACTGGACGCGCTTTCATTTATTTAAACGCGATCTTTTGAAAAAGATTTGTTTTTCAAATTAAATCGTGCCAGCTTTCGCGCCAAGGAACAAGATAATCTTTCATGGTTCTGTTTTATTTTATTGGCCGACTTTGATCAAAAAGATTTGAAACAAACAATTAAAAGATTATGATCAAATAAATCTCAAGGAGAATTAACAAAGGCCAGCTGTCAACATTGAAGATCCAAGCCCATGAAACTTGTTCTATATAAAGGAAGACTGAAGACATAAAGGAGTACGAAGCCAAGAGTTGAAGATATCGAGTCTTAGGTCTTAGTCTGTTCATTGTTATTTGTGAGCCTTCACTTGAATCATAATTTTGATACAAGTAAGGACTGAGTTTGATAGAGTTGTAATCTCTAGTATTCTTTCTCCAAAGCTTTGAAGCAAGGAGTTAGAGTGTGCAACACTCAAAGCCGTTAGGTACGAGTGCATAGTTTTCTAGGAGTGTGTCTCCAACTGAGTTTGTTATTAAATCCTTACTGGGTAAGGTTGAGGGGGAGTGAGCAGAGGTTCTCATATCTAGGAGTTCCTAGGTAGAATTAGCACGGGTAGTGATTAAGTGAGAAGTTGTAAACGGGGGAGTTTAGCTTTGAATTGATACTACCATAGTGGATTCATCCCTGGATTGGTATCCTCCAGAATAGGGCTTGTTATAAGTGCCGAACTGGGTTAACAAACTCACGTGTTCTTTTGTTTTCTGCACTTTATATTGTTTACTTGTTCATCAAGTTCAGTTGTCCACGATGTTGACACATTAGGCTACACATCGTACGATTCCTAAAGTGTACACATCGTGCTACACATCTGACACTTGCCACCAGAATTTCAATTGGCATCAGAGCAGGCACCCTGCCTGTTTGAGGGTGAGCTCCAGGGAAGTTACTTTCTGGAAACATGGACAAGGATGGAACAACGGTCAACAAACCACCCCTCCTGGATGGAACCAACTATGACTACTGGAAGCCAAGGATGATTGCCTTCCTAAAGTCACTTGACAGCAGAACTTGGAAAGCTGTGCTCAAAGGCTGGGAGCATCCCAAAATCTTGGATGCTAATGGTGTTGACACTGGTGTACTCAAGCCAGAGGAAGATTGGTCAGCTGCAGAAGACACTGCATCACTTGGAAACTCCAAAGCTTTGAATGCTTTATTCAATGGAGTGGACAAAAATATGTTCAGATTGATCAAGCAGTGTACTGTTGCAAAGAATGCTTGGGAGGTACTCAGAACCACTCATGAAGGCAATGCCAAGGTAAAAAGCTCAAGAATCCAACTTCTCAACACTAAGTTTGAAAACCTCAGAATGAAAGAAGAAGAATCAATTCATGAATTTCACATGAATTTGCTTGAGGTAGACAATTCCTTTGAGGCTCTAGGTGAAAAATTGTCTGAAGAAAAGCTGGTGAGAAAGATGCTTAGGTCCTTACCTAAGAGATTTAACATGAAAATCACAGCCATTGAAGAAGCTCAAGATATCCCAAGTATGAAACTTGAAGAACTTGTGAGCTCTCTTCAAACTTTTGAGATGAACTTAGGTGAGCAAACTGAGAAGAAAGGAAAAGGCATAGCTTTTGTATCTTGTGCTGGTGAAGAGGAAGAAGCTGTTGAATCAGATGATGACCTCTCAAATGACTTAGCCATGTTGGGAAGACAATTCAACAAGCTTCAAAGGAGGGTGGACAGAAGACCAAGGAGGAATGTGAGGAACATCCAGACTGACATCAGTAAACTAGGTAACACTTCAACAAAAACCAAAACTGATGATAAGTCAACTCAGAACAAGGGTGTTCAATGTCATGAATGTGAAGGCTTTGGTCATATAAGATCAGAATGTGGCACATATCTGAAGAAGCAGAAGAAAGGCCTAACTGTTTCATGGTCTGATGAAGACTCTGACACTGACTCAGAGAATGTTGCTGCTAATCATGTTAGTGCCATAACTAGGGTGGATAATACTGATGTTGAATCTGATGATGAAGAACTTACCTTTGATGAACTAGCCTCAGTCCATAAAAAGCTATTTATCAAGAGTGAGGAACTGTACAAGGTCAATGAAGAGCAGAAGGAAATCATCAGTCAACTGGAGACAGAGAAGGGTCAACTACAGAGTCAAGTTGCTAGTCTTGAAAGTGAAGTCAAGTTACTGTCAACCAACTTGAAAAATATGACCAAGTCTGTAAAGATGCTCAACCCTGGAACCAACATGCTTGATGAAATTTTGAAAGTAGGAAAGTATGCTGGTGACTCATCTGGTGTAGGATTTAAGAACAAACATCACAGCAAGAAGACAAATACTAAGTTTGTTCCTGCTCAGAAGAAACCTGACCCTAGCAGAATGTGGACACATCACACTCCACATCAGAGACCTGCTGGCAAAGAGAAGTTTAATGCTTGGAGATGCCACTACTGTGGGAAGAATGGTCACATCAAGCCCTTCTGTTACAAACTCTATGGGTATCCCAAGAAAAAGCCTCAGGTGCAAGCCAAAACAGCAAGGGTCACTCCTAAGAAGATGTGGAAGCCTAAAGTTTCTGAAACTGCACATATTGCTCACACTTCTCTTAGAGCATCTTCTAGTAATGATTGGTATTTTGATAGTGGTTGTTCTAGGCATATGACTGGTGTTGAGAAATTTCTCACTAATATCAAGCCTCATACAACAAGCTTTGTAACCTTTGGTGATGGAGCAAAAGGTGAAATCAAGGGCAGTGGTAAACTCAGCAGCAAAAGCTTACCTAACCTAGAGGATGTGCTACTTGTTAAAGGCTTGAAGGCTAATCTTATCAGCATAAGCCAATTGTGTGATCAAGGTCTCAAAGTCAACTTCACAAAGAATGAATGTCTTATTACTTCTGACAAAGGAGAATTGCTGATGAGAGGATCTAGGTCAAGAGACAACTGCTATCTATGGATTCCTGATGAAACAGCTCACTCCACTACATGTTTGATAAGTCAGGAGGAAGAAGTAAAGCTTTGGCACCAAAGACTTGGCCATTTGAATCTGAAGGGAATGAAGAAGATTGTGTCCAAGGAAGCTATTAGAGGTCTACCAAAGCTTAAGATTGTTGAAGGCAACATATGTGGTGAATGTCAAGTTGGAAAGCAGGTTCAGATGTCACACCCAATGTTACAACATCAGGTGACATCCAGAGTTCTTGAACTGCTACATATGGACTTGATGGGACCAATGCAGGTAGAGAGTATTGGTGGCAAAAGATATGCTTTTGTGGTTGTAGATGATTTCTCAAGGTTCACTTGGGTTAGCTTCATCAGAGAGAAGTCTGACACTTTTGATGCATTCAAAGAATTATGCCTTAGACTACAAAGAGAGAAGGATAGTGGCATTGTTAGAATCAGAAGTGATCATGGGAAAGAGTTTGAAAATTCAAGATTCTCTGAGTTTTGTGCTGATGAAGGAATTGGGCATGAGTTCTCCTCACCAATCACACCCCAACAAAATGGTGTAGTTGAGAGGAAGAACAGAACCTTGCAAGAGGCTGCAAGAGTTATGCTACATGCCAAGAAGCTACCTTACTACTTTTGGGCAGAGGCCATGAGTACTGCATGCTATATACACAACAGGGTAACTCTGAGAAAAGGTACCTCAATCACACTGTATGAGATATGGAAAGGAAGAAAACCAACTGTCAAACACTTCCATGTCTTTGGTAGCAAGTGCTATATCTTAGCTGACAGAGAGCAAAGGAGGAAGATGGATCCCAAGAGTGATGAAGGAATCTTTCTAGGCTATTCCATAACCAGCAGAGCCTATAGAGTCTTCAACAACAGAACAAGAACTATGATGGAATCCATCAATGTTGTCATAGATGACTGTTCAGATAATGAACCTGATGTTGATCCTGATGTGGACACATCTCACCCCCTGCCTGAAGACTCTGAAGTTATAGAGATTCCTGAAAAGACTGATCAGCAAGAAGATGTGACTCCAGTGAACAAGGGTCCCTCTGTTAGAGTTCAAAAGAATCATCCAAAAGAACTCATAATAGGGAATCCTGAGTCAGGGGTTATGACAAGGTCAAGAGAGGTTGCATCCAATGCTTGTTTTGTGTCAAAGGTAGAACCAAAGAATGTGAAAGAAGCCTTGACAGATGAGTTTTGGATTGAAGCTATGCAAGAGGAGCTGAACCAGTTCAAGAGGAATGAAGTGTGGGATTTAGTTCCTAGACCTGAAGGAGTCAACATCATTGGTACTAAATGGGTTTATAGGAATAAATCTGATGAAAGTGGTGTTGTGACTAGAAACAAGGCTAGGCTTGTGGCTCAAGGTTACTCTCAGATTGAAGGAGTAGACTTTGATGAAACATTTGCTCCTGTGGCACGTCTTGAGTCCATAAGGTTACTTCTGGGAGTAGCATGTATCTTGAAATTCAAGCTATTCCAGATGGATGTGAAGAGTGCTTTCCTCAATGGCTACTTGAATGAGGAAGTTTATGTGGAACAGCCCAAGGGATTTGTTGATCCAAATTATCCAGATCATGTCTACAGATTGAAGAAGGCATTATATGGATTAAAGCAAGCTCCTAGGGCATGGTATGAGAGGCTAACCAAATTTCTTGTGCAGCAAGGTTATAGAAAAGGAGAAACAGACAAAACCTTGTTTGTCAGAGAAGAAAAGGGCAAGTTCATGATTGCACAAATCTATGTAGATGACATTGTGTTTGGAGGAATGTCTGATCCAATGGTCAAGATGTTTGTGAATCAGATGCAGTCTGAATTTGAGATGAGCCTTGTAGGTGAACTTACCTACTTTCTTGGTCTGCAAGTCAAACAGATGGAAGATACAATTTTCATCTCCCAAAGCAAGTATGCCAAGAACATTGTGAAGAAATTTGGAATGGAGAATGCAAATCACAAAAGAACTCCTGCAGCAACCCATCTCAAACTTTCTAAAGATGAGCATGGTGTCAGTGTTGATCAAAGTCTATACAGAAGCATGATTGGCAGTCTACTTTATCTCACTGCAAGTAGACCTGATATTAGCTTTGCTGTTGGTGTGTGTGCAAGGTACCAAGCTGAGCCCAAGATGAGTCATCTGAATCAAGTCAAAAGGATTCTTAAGTATGTCAGTGGTACAAGTGATTATGGAATTCTCTACTCTCATGGTGAAGACACAAGATTGTTGGGTTATTGTGATGCTGACTGGGCAGGTAGTGCTGATGACAGGAAAAGCACTTCTGGTGGATGTTTCTTTTTGGGAAGCAACCTTATATCATGGTTCAGCAAGAAACAAAATTGTGTTTCTCTTTCTACAGCTGAGGCTGAGTATATTGCAGCAGGAAGTAGTTGTTCTCAGCTACTTTGGATGAAGCAGATGTTGGGTGAGTACAATGTGCAGCAAGATGTGCTCACATTATACTGTGACAATCTAAGTGCTATAAATATTTCCAAAAATCCTATCCAACATAGTAGGACAAAGCACATTGATATACGTCACCATTTCATTAGAGATCTTGTTGAAGACAATATTGTGACTCTAGAGCATGTTGCCACAGAAAATCAACTGGCAGATATTTTCACTAAGGCTTTAGATGCAAATAGGTTTGAGGTGTTAAGGGGCAAACTAGGTATTTGCCTCTTTGAGGATCAATAGCCATAATTGCTATTTAGACGTGCAACGGTTACCTGTTTTTTCCCTCCATCCATAGTTGCACGCAATCCAAAGGCAATATTTCCAACGGCTATTTCACGATCAAAACTTCAAGAAATCCGTTTATTCAAGATTTTCTCTTATTGCCTACCACATTGATCACTACATTCATCTCTCTAACACTCAAACGACCAAGAACTTGTCTTGATCTCTCTCAAAACCTCTGTTCATCTCTCTGCAATTTTCTTTGAAATCTTCATACTTCATCATCATCATCATGTCTACTGCAACCAAAACATCTCCTTCCACAAAAACAAACACTCCTCCATCATCACCAAAACCAAAGTCCCAAGAAGGGATTTAGTAAAGCTGTGGTTCCACCTGCAAAGAAGAAGACTCAGAAAAGAAAAGAGCCACCTACAAGTGACTCAGAGTACGATGTGAAGCAGGATGTAGCTCACATCAGTGAGTCTGAGGAAGAATCTGCTAAGGAACGCAATGTGGAGCTTGATGTGATTCACATTGAGTCTGCTGTGAAGAAGAGCTATGGGAAGAAGAAAATTCCTCAGGGAATTCCTGACATCCCAGTTGATTTGATTTCCTTCCACAACCCTGCACATGCTGGTAAATGGAAGTACATTGCTCATAGAAGGTTAGCTCTGGAGAGGGAGCTCAGTGCTGAAGCCTTGCAGTGCAAGGAAGTTATGAGGTTGATCAAGCGTGCTGGCTTGATGAAGACTGTTACTGGACTAGGTGACTGCTATGAGAAGGTAGTCAAAGAGTTTTTGGTAAACATCCCTGCTGGTTGTGACAATCCTTTGGACAAGGAATACCAAACTGTTTTTGTGAGAGGTAAAGAAATTCACTTCTCTCCCACTGTTATCAACAAGTATCTGGGCAGAAGTGAGGAGCCCTTTGCTGAGATGGAGGCAAATGACAACTACATAATCAAGGCCATCACAGCTGGAAAGGTCAAGACTTGGCCTAAGAAGGGAAAATTGCAAGCAAGCAAGCTCACTCCAATCTACAACATCCTGAACAGGATTGCTGCTGCTAACTGGGTGCCTACCACACACAACTGTGATGTGGCTACAGGTTTGGCTAGGTTCATCTATACTGTAGGTAACAAAATTAACTTTGATTTTGGTACTTATATTTTTGATCAGACTATCAAACATGCCAAAACCCTAGCTGTCAAACTACCCATTGCCTTTCCTTCCCTACTGTGTGGAATCATATTGAGCCAGAGACCTGATGTTCTGGGCAAGGATGATTTGTCTTGCAGAAGAGAGTCTGCTATTTCTTTTAGTCTCAAGCAGTCTGATGTGACTCCTGATGTGGGCACATCCAGCTCAAACAATGCTATGTCTAGGACAGACATGATTGCTGCTTTAAAGGAGACTTGCAAGGCTCTGGATGAGAAGAAGGCCAAGCTGGAGGCAGTCATTGCTGGACTGGAGCTTGAGGATGAGCAAACAATGGCTGAGGATGAGGAATTGGAGGAGGAGGAGCCCAATGACTCTGAAGCTGAGGAAACTGATGGGAGCCAGGATATTTGAATTATTGTAATTCATTAATATTTCCCTGTACTCAGTATTTCCTTGTTTTTGCTGGTATTTTGTGGGCTATGCCCTGGATTTCTGATGCACCTTTGCGTGCCTGTTCTGTACCTGCTGCACTATTAACATCATCTCTACATCTCATGCTATCTGCATTCTATGGTGTGTTACTTACTCTCAGTATGTTTGTCATAATTTATGGCTAAAAAGGGGGAGTAAAAATTAAAATAAACAACTTTGAAGTCTTAACTGCAGCAAATTGTGATGTGTTATTAGAGAGAATAGAACGAGAGAATTGAGACGAGAATTAAGAAAAAGATTCTATTCATCCACATGGGGCAACTTCTGAACTTCTGAACTTCTGAAACTTTCTCAACTTCTGAAGCTCTGCAACTTCTGAGGCTCTGCTCAGCTTCTGAAGCACTACAACTTCTGAAGCTCTGCTCAGCTTCTGAAGCACTACAACTTCTGAGGCTCTGCTCAGCTTCTGAAGCACTACAACTTCTGAAGCTCTGCTCAGCTTCTGAAGCACTACAACTTCTGAAGCTCTGCTCAGCTTCTGAAGCTCTATAACTTCTGAAGCTCTGCTCAGCTTCTGAAGCTCTGCTCAGCTTCTGAAGCTTCTCCAACTTCTGAAGTTCTGATGTGTGGCACATCTGACTACACATCTGGTATACATGCTTATTTTTCTTCAAATATTAAGAAAAAGATTCTATTCATCCACATGGGGCAACTTCTGAACTTCTGAACTTCTGAAACTTTCTCAACTTCTGAAGCTCTGCAACTTCTGAGGCTCTGCTCAGCTTCTGAAGCACTACAACTTCTGAAGCTCTGCTCAGCTTCTGAAGCACTACAACTTCTGAGGCTCTGCTCAGCTTCTGAAGCACTACAACTTCTGAAGCTCTGCTCAGCTTCTGAAGCACTACAACTTCTGAAGCTCTGCTCAGCTTCTGAAGCTCTATAACTTCTGAAGCTCTGCTCAGCTTCTGAAGCTCTGCTCAGCTTCTGAAGCTTCTCCAACTTCTGAAGTTCTGATGTGTGGCACATCTGACTACACATCTGGTATACATGCTTATTTTTCTTCAAATATTTTATCAACAAATTTTTGAAGAATTAGTTTTCTAAAGCATGTTCTTCTGAAGACCTTTTCTGTACGTTTTCAACTGGGTGATGCATTCTTAAGAAGTCCAATTGAAGATGTTAATTTGTGTAATGGTTGATCCATTTGTATGATTTCTACATGGTGATGCATTCTTAAGAAGCCTGTAGAAGTTGCTATTTGTGTGATGTTTGACACATCTGTGAGTTTTAACTTGGTCATGCATTCTTAAGAAGCCAAGTTTAAAACTTCTCTATATCTCTCTAGGCCATGCATTCTGAAGAAGCCTATAGGGAATATGAGATTTAGGGGGAGTACATGGAAAGTGCTCTAGTTCAAAGGGGAGTAGACTATTACTGGGTTTGCTACCCTCCCTTATGTGTGCATGGAATCTCATGCTTGTATGTGTCTGAGAATTTACTTTTCTCAGTCTTTGGGAATTTATTTTCCTATCTTGTGAGAGTTTATTTCTCTCTTTATTTGCGAGGCTTTAATCCGCTGCTGCATGCCTCTGATGTGCCTACACATCTCTCCAAGTTTAGTTGGGTGACTCAAAGATTATTTTAGCCCAAAATTTGCCAAAGGGGGAGATTGTTGAGACCTTTTAGGGTGTTGGCTTCATTTGGTAAAATAAGCCTGATTCCATGATGTGGAGCATGATGTGTGGCACATCAGGGTTCACATCTGGACGCCCTACTGGACGCGCTTTCATTTATTTAAACGCGATCTTTTGAAAAAGATTTGTTTTTCAAATTAAATCGTGCCAGCTTTCGCGCCAAGGAACAAGATAATCTTTCATGGTTCTGTTTTATTTTATTGGCCGACTTTGATCAAAAAGATTTGAAACAAACAATTAAAAGATTATGATCAAATAAATCTCAAGGAGAATTAACAAAGGCCAGCTGTCAACATTGAAGATCCAAGCCCATGAAACTTGTTCTATATAAAGGAAGACTGAAGACATAAAGGAGTACGAAGCCAAGAGTTGAAGATATCGAGTCTTAGGTCTTAGTCTGTTCATTGTTATTTGTGAGCCTTCACTTGAATCATAATTTTGATACAAGTAAGGACTGAGTTTGATAGAGTTGTAATCTCTAGTATTCTTTCTCCAAAGCTTTGAAGCAAGGAGTTAGAGTGTGCAACACTCAAAGCCGTTAGGTACGAGTGCATAGTTTTCTAGGAGTGTGTCTCCAACTGAGTTTGTTATTAAATCCTTACTGGGTAAGGTTGAGGGGGAGTGAGCAGAGGTTCTCATATCTAGGAGTTCCTAGGTAGAATTAGCACGGGTAGTGATTAAGTGAGAAGTTGTAAACGGGGGAGTTTAGCTTTGAATTGATACTACCATAGTGGATTCATCCCTGGATTGGTATCCTCCAGAATAGGGCTTGTTATAAGTGCCGAACTGGGTTAACAAACTCACGTGTTCTTTTGTTTTCTGCACTTTATATTGTTTACTTGTTCATCAAGTTCAGTTGTCCACGATGTTGACACATTAGGCTACACATCGTACGATTCCTAAAGTGTACACATCGTGCTACACATCTGACACTTGCCACCAGAATTTCAAGACCCATTTTGGATCCAACGGAAAACTTGTGCAAACTTCTATGACAAAGATCGTCCAAACTTTCAATAGATTCGTATGAAGGTTTAAATTGAGATTTAAAGATTTTAGAATGAATACTGGACTTTTTTTTAGACCAATATAAAGTTATAAAGGTATAAATATAGTTTTTAAATTATGCGGAAAGAGTTAGACCAATTATTGGAGCAGCGAAAACTTAGGGCAAACTACTTGGACAAAGAACTGCCCAACTTTGAATAAATTGGTATAAAGAGAATATTGGCTTTTTTTTGGACCAATATGAAGTGATAAAGATAGAAATATAGTTATAAACCTAATACAAGAACGCTAGACCGATTTTTGATCCAACGGAAAACTTGTGCAAACTTCTATGACAGAGATCGTCCAAACTTTCAATAGATTCGTATGAAGGTTTAAATTGAGATTTAAGGCTTTTAAAATGAATATCAAACTTTTTTTTGGACCAATATAAATTTACAAAGGTATAAATATAGTTTTTAAATTATGTGGAAAGAGTTAGACCCATTATTGGAGCACCGGAAACTTAGGGCAAACTACTTGGACAAAGAACTGCCCAACTTTGAATAGATTGGTATGAAGAGAATATTGCCTTTTTTTTGGGACCAATATGAAGTGATAAAGATATAAATATTGTTATAAACCTAATACAAGAAAGCTAGACCGATTTTTGATCCAACGGAAAACTTGTGCAAACTTCTATGACAAAGGTCGTCCAAACTTTCAATAGATTCGTATGAAGGTTTAAATTGAGATTTAAGGCTTTTAAAATGAATATCTGACTTTTTTTTGGACCAATATAAAGTTATAAAGGTATAAATATAGTTTTAAATTATGCGGAAATAGTTAGATCCATTATTGGAGCAGCGAAAACTTAGGGCAAACTACTTCGACAAAGAACTGCCCAACTTTGAATAGATTGGTGTGAAGAGAATATTGGCTTTTTTTTGGACCTATATGAAGTGATAAAGATATAAATATAGTTATAAACCTAATAGAATAATGTTAGACCCATTTTTGATCCAACGGAAAACATGTGCAAACTTCTATGACAAAGATCGTCCAAACTTTCAATAGATTCGTTTGAAGGTTTAAATTGAGATTTAAAGCTTTTAGATTGAATACCAGACTTTTTTTTGGACCAATATAAAGTTATAAAGGTATAAATATAGTTTTAAATTATGCGGAAATAGTTAGACCCATTATTGGAGCAGCGGAAACTTAGGGCAAACTACTTCGACAAAGAACTGCCCAACTTTGAATAGATTGGTGTGAAGAGAATATTGGCTTTTTTTTAGACCTATATGAAGTGATAAAGATATAAATATAGTTATAAACCTAATAGAAGAACGCTAGACCCATTTTTGATCCAACAGAAAACTTGTGCAAACTTCTATGACAAAGATCGTCCAAACTTTCAATAGATTCGTATGAAGGTTTAAATTGAGATTTAAAGATTTTAGAATGAATACTGGACTTTTTTTTTAGACCAATATAAAGTTATAAAGGTATAAATATAGTTTTAAATTATGCGGAAATAGTTAGAGCCATTATTGGAGCAGCGAAAACTTAGGGCAAACTACTTGGACAAAGAACTGCCCAACTTTGAATAGATCCCAATAATGTTCTTGTGTTTGGGTTTTGGTACCAGATCCCAAACATCATTTCTTTCAAATTGATTGAGTTCTTCTTGCATTGCAACAATCCACCCATCATCTGAGAGTGCTTCTTCTATGTTTGTGGGTTCAATTAATGAAATTAACCCAACTAGGGATTCATCCTCTTTGAAAGCAGATCTGGTCTTTCTTGGGCTATCCTTGTTACCAACAATTAGCTCTTCAGGATGAGATGATCTATACTTGAATTTACTCTTAGGTGGAGCAGGTGTCTGAGAGGGTTCAGTTTCTGAAGGGTCTTCAGTTTCAAGGCCTTCAGAGATATCTTCATTTTGAGTCTCAGATGGATATACAGCAATGGAGAGATCTTCACACTCAGAATTTGAGGAAACTTGAAATTCTGCAAAAGTCTCAGCTTGCTCTGACATTTTATCGTCAGGCTCTTTATCATCAAATCTAACATGTATAGATTCTTCAACTGTGTGAGTTTCAGAATTATACAATCTGTATGCTTTTGAGCGTTCAGAGTAGCCTATAAAGATACCCTTATAAGCTCTAGCATCAAATTTCTTTCGATAGACCTTGTTGTCTAGAATATAACAAGTACATCCAAACTGATGAAAATAAGAAATATTTGGTTTTCTTCCTTTGAACAGTTCATAAGCAGTTTTGTTCAGAATAGGTCTGATGTAGATTCTATTCTGAACATAGCAAGCAGTACTCACGGCTTCTGCCCACAAGAACTTAGCTAGGTTAGACTCAAGCATCATGGTACGAGCCATTTCTTGCAAAGATCTATTCTTTCTTTCTACAACACCATTCTGCTGTGGTGTTCTAGGAGAAGAGAATTCATGGATTACTCCATGCTCTGAGCAGAAAGATTCGAAAGAGTCATTTTCGAACTCTCCCCCATGGTCGCTTCTAACCTTCAGAATCCGAAGATCCTTTTCACTTTGTATTTGTGTGCAGAAGTCACTGAACACCACAAGTGCTTCACTCTTAGAACGTAGGAATTTCACCCAAGTCCATCTACTGAAATCATCAACCATGACCAATCCATATTTTTTACCATTGATAGAGGCTGTCGAAACAGGACCAAACAGATCAATGTGAAGCAATTCTAAGGGTCTGGAAGTAGAGACAATGTTTTTAGACTTGAATGAAGTCTTAGCAAATTTTCCTTTTTGACATGAGCCACAAAGTGCATCTGAGTGATAATCAATGTCAGGCAAACCACTAACAAGCTTTTGTTTGCTAAGCTTAGAGATCAACCTCCAGTTAGCATGACCAAGACGCTTGTGCCATAGCCATTTCTCATCACTCAGAGACAAAAGACATATAATCTTTTGGTCAACCAAATCAGAAAAGTTTACTTTATAAACATTGCCAACTCTCATTCCCTTGAATACTACAGATTTGTCAGAGTCTTTTGATACAGTACATGATTCCTTATTAAATGTAACAACACACCCATTGTCACAAAATTGACTAATGCTCAATAGATTGTGTTTAAGTCCATCAACTAACCAAACATCTTTAATGGAAAGAGAAGAATTACCAACTGTACCTGTACCAATGATCTTCCCTTTTTGTTTTCCTCCAAATCCCACAGAGCCTCCCTCTTTCAGAGTTAGGGTTTGGAACATATGCTTTTCTCCCGTCATATGTCGTGAGCAACCACTGTCCAGGTACCAGGGCTGCTGTTTTACCTTTCCTTGCATGAGCATCTGAAGCAAACATTATTTCAGATTTTGGTACCCATATTCTGATGGGTCCTTTAGAGTTAGTCTTCTGAATAGTATTCCTTCTTTGTTTTCTATGATCAACACAAGATCTAGAATTAATTAAGCTTTGACAAGAATGTTTAGGCTTAATTTGATTCTTGGATTTTGATCTGGAGTATATCACAGTTCCAAAGGTCAAGCAAGGATCTGAAGTAACTTTACCTTGATTTCTCAGAGGTTCAGATGACTTCTGAGCCTTAACTTGAGAACTTTTGGACTCAGAAATTTTAGGTTCAGAAGAACTTGGAACTTCTGAGTCTTTGGGTTCAGGTTCAGAACCTCCTTCAGAGTTGGATGCCTTCAGATCAAGTGTACCACTTTTAACAAAGGTAGAGAATAATTCAGGTGGAGTATCATCCTCACTATATGATTTCAGAGGTTTATCCCAGTTCTTAAACCGAGAATAACCAATGCCTTCACCATAGTTACGAGTCATATGATAAATCATGGAAGCCATTTTACTCCTATTGAAGGTACAACGAATAAATTCGTGAAGAGCATCTTCATGATCATCATTGAGCTTGTCTGCCAAGACATAGTTAGATTCAACATGACAAATACGAATGTTTAACGATTCATTTTCATCATAAAGAATCTTGGCATCCTTTTTCAATGATTCATGAACATTCTTCAGAATTTTGTGTTGACTTACTATACGAGAGTAATGTTTCACGGCAATCTTAAGAGAATCAATTAATTCAGATTTAGTCATGTTAGAGTATACCTCATTTTCATCATCTGAGTCATCTTCAGAATCTCTATCAGAGTTGTTACCTTCAGAAGTTCTTGCCATTAAGGCCAGATTGCCTTCTTCATCATCTTCTCCTTCAGAGTCATTCTCAATGGTCTCCCAAGTGGCTAACAAACTCTTCCTTACCTTTTCTTTGTACTTTTCTTTCCCAAAGCTCTTATTCTTTCCTTTGTCCTTGGATGACATTTCTGGACAGTCCGCAATGAAGTGTCCAGATTTCTTGCAGTTATAGCAGTTGTTCAGTTCTTCCTTTTTGTCCTTTGAAAAGGAACTTCTTGAGTTGTTTCCTTTGTTTGGAAACCTTTTGTATTTCTTGTTCCATTTCTGAAACCTTCTAACCATTAGTGCCATTTCTTCATTCTCAGAATTTTCATCCATCATATCATCAGAAGTTTCTTCCTCTTGTTCAGACACTTTGATCTTTGCAGCTTTTGAGGAAGTCTGAACAGAGCTTAGAGCCAAGGACTTCATCTTCTTGACAGGTTCATCTGACATAAGTTCTAGCTCATGACTTCTGAGTGAGCTTATTAAATCTTCAAGAGTCACATTGTCCAAATCCTTGGATTCCTGAAAAGCTGTAACTTTTGGTCTCCATTTGGAAGGTAAGCTCCTCAGAATTTTCTTCACGTGATCAGATGCAGTGTAGCTTTTCTTCAGAACTTGAAGACCAGAGACAAGGGTTTGAAACCTTGAATACATGGTTTCAATATCTTCATCTTCCTTCATTCTGAACAGCTCATATTGATGAACTAATAAGTTTGCCTTAGCTTCTTTGACTTGCTTATTTCCTTCATAGGTGGAACATAGAGAGTCCCAGATAGTTTTGGCACATGACTTGTTGGATATTTTTAAATACTCAGCATGAGATATTGCACCAATAAGCATATTCTTAACAGTATGATGCTTCTTATACTGTTTCTTCTTTTCAGCATCAAAGAACTTTCTGTAGGTATTTCTTACAACACCTTCATCATCCATGTGTTCAAAATGTATACCATCTTCAATGATATCCCATAACTCATCATCGGTCCCAATGATGTAACTATACATCTTGGTTTTCCAGAAAGGAAAAGTAGTAGGATCACTGTTGAAGTAAGGTGGTTTGTCTCTGTAATTATCACTGTTCCTTTCCCTATCATATTTGTGAGGAGGTGGAACAGCAGAGTGATCAGGTCCAGCGGAAGCAGAAGGAGAGGTAACACCAGACATGTTTTTCAACTAAGTACCCCTAGATCTTTTACTGTTTCACTGTTAAGTGAAGAGCAACAGACCGGAGCTCTGATGCCAATTGAAGGTTGAAAAACACACAAGAAGGGGGGGGGGTTGAATTGTGTGAGACTTTTTCTAAGTTAAAACAAATTGCAGCGGATAAGGTATAACACACACAATATATGAGGATAGGGTTAGAGAGAGATGCTCAGAATTTTTATACTGGTTCCTCCCACTAACAGGAGTAGTCTAGTCCTCTTGTCCTTCACAAGAGATTTCACTATAATCACTCAGATTACAAATGCTCAAGCACTAAGCAAGAGACTTCAAACTGCTCAAGCACAAAGCAAGAGACTTCTAACTGCTCAAGCACAAAGCAAGAGACTTCCAATGCTCAAGCACAAAGCAAGAGACTTCCAATGCTCAAGCACAAAGCAAGAGACTTCCAATGCTCAAGCACAAAGCAAGAGACTTCCAATGCTCAAGCACAAAGCAAGAGACTTCCAATGCTCAAGCACAAAGCAAGAGACTTCTAACTGGTTTTAATGTTAATAAAGATAAGAGATTAACACTTGATATACAATCAGAGGTGTTTACAAAATACAACTCAGTTACAAGACTAACTTAGAAAATTATCACAAAGTTTCTAAGTGTTTGATAGCTTCAGAATTTGACAGAGTTTCAGCACGTTCAGAAGCTTAAGTCTTGATTCCCATTTCTTCACAAATCTTCTTCCTTTTATAGATGATAAAATGAACGTTGAAGATTATAGTCGTTTGAAGAATTGAGACGCTCCTTTGTATAGATCAGTGAGCTTATTAGCTGTTCTGATTTGCAGTAGCTTAGGAGCTTAACGTTTACTACAAAATGAGAGATTCCTTTTGGCTTTTGATATTTGAACCTTCGTGAAAGCCAAATAAGGAAATAATCGTTTCTGAAGCCTGACTTGAAAAGGACCTTTCCATGGTCAAACCTTTTCATTCTTGGTTTCTGCGTTTGGACTTAGTCAGGCACAGTCTTCAATAAAATTGTACTCTCAAATGTAGCTTAACACTTATATCTGACGAGCCTTCAGATTTTGATAGGCTCAGAATTACTTGTTTCAGATCTGGTGAGCTCAGATGTTCTTCAGATTTTGATAGGCTCAGAATTACTTGTTTCAGATCTGGTGAGCTCAGATGTTCTTCAGATTTTGATAGGCTCAGATTTACTTGTTTCAGATCTGGTGAGCTCAGAAGTAATTCCTTCAGAAATTCTAAGGTTCAGATAATAACTTCAGAGTTTCACAGGCTCAGAATTACTTGCTTCAGATCTGGTGAGCTCAGAAGTAATTCCTTCAGAAATTCTAAGGTTCAGATAATAACTTCAGAGTTTCACAGGCTCAGAATTACTTGCTTCAGATCTGGTGAGCTCAGAAGTAATTCCTTCAGAAATTCTAAGGTTCAGATAATAACTTCAGAGTTTCACTTGCTTCAGATCTGGTGAGCTCAGAAGTAATTCCTTCAGAAATTCTAAGGTTCTTTAGTACGCAAATTTTAACTTTTAATCCTGCACACTGAATTAAATTATTAGTATTCCAATTTAACCTTAAATACATTGTTATCATCAAAATCAATTAAGGAGATACAAAATCATAATTTTGTTCCAACAAACTTGTGCAAACTTCTATGACAAAGATCGTCCAAACTTTCAATAGATTCGTATGAAGGTTTAAATTGAGATTTAAAGCTTTTAGAATGAATACTGGACTTTTTTTTGGACCAATATAAAGTTATAAAGGAATAAATATAGTTTTTAAATTATGCGGAAAGAGTTAGACCCATTATTGGAGCAGCGAAAACTTAGGGCAAACTACTCGGACAAAGAACTGCCCAACTTTAAATAGATCGGTATGAAAAGATTATTGGCTTTTTTTTGGACCAATATGAAGTGATAAAGATATAAATATAGTTATAAACCTAATAGAAGAAAGTTAGACCCATTTTTGATCAAACGGAAAACTTGTGCAAACTTCTATGACAAAGATCGTCCAAACTTTCAATAGATTCGTATGAAGGTTTAAATTGAGATTTAAAGCTTTTAGAATGAATACTGCACTTTTTTTTGGACCAATATAATGTTATAAAGGTATAAATATAGTTTTTAAATTATGCGGAAAGAGTTAGACCCATTATTGGAGCAGCGGAAACTTAGGGCAAACTACTTGGACAAAGCACTGCACAACTTTAAATAGACCGGTATGAAAAGATTATTGGCTTTTTTTTGGACCAATATGAAGTGATAAAGATATAAATATAGTTATAAACCTAATAGAAGAACGCTAGACCCATTTTTGATCCAACGGAAAACTTGTGTAAACTTATATGACAAAGATCGTCCAAACTTTCAATAGATTCGTATGAAGGTTTAAATTTAGATTTAATGCTTTTAAAATGAATATCTGACTTTTTTTTGAACCAATATAAAGTTATAAAGGTATAAATATAGTTTTAAAATTATGCGGAAAGAGTTAGACCCATTATTGGAGCAGCGAAAACTTAGGGCAAATTACTCGGACAAAGAACTGCCCAACTTTGAATAAATTGGTATAAAGAGAATATTGCCTTTTTTTTGGACCAATATGAAGTGATAAAGATATAAATATAGTTATAACCCTAATACAAGAACGCTAGACCCATTTTTGGTCAAACGGAAAACTTGTGCAAACTTCTATGACAAAGATCGTCCAAACTTTCAATAGATTCGTATGAAGGTTTAAATTGAGATTTAAAGCTTTTAGATTGAATACCAGACTTTTTTTGGACCAATATAAAGTTATAAAGGTATAAATATAGTTTTAAATTATGCGGAAATAGTTAGACCCATTATTGGAGCACCGGAAACTTAGGGCAAACTACTTCGACAAAGAACTGCCCAACTTTGAATAGATTGGTGTGAAGAGAATATTGGCTTTTTTTTGGACCTATATGAAGTTATAAAGATATAAATATAGTTATAAACCTAATAGAAGAACGCTAGACCCATTTTTGATCCAACAGAAAACTTGTGCAAACTTCTATGACAAAGATCGTCCAAACTTTCAATAGATTCGTATGAAGGTTTAAATTGAGATTTAAGTCTTTTAAAATGAATATCTGACTTTCTTTTGGACCAATATAAAGTTATAAAGGTATAAATATAGTTTTTAAATTATGTGGAAAGAGTTAGACCCATTATTGGAGCACCGGAAACTTAGGGCAAACTACTTGGACAAAGAACTACCCAACTTTGAATAGATTGGTATGAAGAGAATATTGGCTTTTTTTTGGACCAATATGAAGTGATAAAGATATAAATATAGTTATAAACCTAATAGAAGAAAGTTTGACCCATTTTTGATCCAACGGAAAACTTGTGCAAACTTCTATGACAAAGATCGTCCAAACTTTCAATAGATTCGTATGAAGGTTTAAATTGAGATTTAAAGCTTTTAGAATGAATACTGGACTTTTTTTTGGACCAATATAAAGTTATAAAGGTATAAATATAGTTTTTAAATTATGCGGAAAGAGTTAGACCCATTATTGGAGCAGCGGAAACTTAGGGTAACTACTTGGACAAAGCACTGCCCAACTTTAAATAGATCGGTATGAAAAGATTATTGGCTTTTTTTTGGACCAATATGAAGTGATAAAGATATAAATATAGTTATAAACCTAATACAAGAATGCTAGACCCATTTTTGATCCAACGGAAAACTTATGCAAACTTCTATGACAAAGATCGTCCAAACTTTCAATAGATTCGTATGAAGGTTTAAATTGAGATTTAAAGCTTTTAGAATGAATACTGGACTTTTTTTTGGACCAATATAAAGTTATAAAGGTATAAATATAGTTTTTAAATTATGCGGAAAGAGTTAGACCCATTATTGGAGCAGCGGAAACTTAGGGTCACTACTCGGACAAAGAACTGCCCAACTTTAAATAGATCGGTATGAAAAGATTATTGGCTTTTTTTTGGACCAATATGAAGTGATAAAGATATAAATATAGTTATAAACCTAATAGAAGAAAGTTTGACCCATTTTTGATCCAACGGAAAACTTGTGCAAACTTCTATGACAAAGATCGTCCAAACTTTCAATAGATTCGTATGAAGGTTTAAATTGAGATTTAAAGCTTTTAGAATGAATACTGGACTTTTTTTTGGACCAATATAAAGTTATAAAGGAATAAATATAGTTTTTAAATTATGCGGAAAGAGTTAGACCCATTATTGGAGCAGCGAAAACTTAGGGCAAACTACTCGGACAAAGAACTGCCCAACTTTAAATAGATCGGTATGAAAAGATTATTGGCTTTTTTTGGGACCAATACGAAGTGATAAAGATATAAATATAGTTATAAACCTAATAGAAGAAAGTTAGACCCATTTTTGATCCAACGGAAAACTTGTGCAAACTTCTATGACAAAGATCGTCCAAACTTTCAATAGATTCGTATGAAGGTTTAAATTCAGATTTAAAGCTTTTAGAATGAATACTGGACTTTTTTTTGGACCAATATAAAGTTATAAAGGTATAAATATAGTTTTTAAATTATGCGGAAAGAGTTAGACCCATTATTGGAGCAGCGGAAACTTAGGGTAACTACTTAGACAAAGCACTGCCCAACTTTAAATAGATCGGTATGAAAAGATAATTGGATTTTTTTTGGACCAATATGAAGTGATAAAGATATAAATATAGTTATAAACCTAATAGAAGAAAGTTAGACCCATTTTTGATCAAACGGAAAACTTGTGCAAACTTCTATGACAAAGATCGTCCAAACTTAGATTCGTATGAAGGTTTAAATTGAGATTTAAAGCTTTTAGAATGAATACTGCACTTTTTTTTGGACCAATATAATGTTATAAAGGTATAAATATAGTTTTTAAATTATGCGGAAAGATTTAGACCCATTATTGGAGCAGCGAAAACTTAGGGCAAACTACTCGGACAAAGAACTGCCCAACTTTAAATAGATCGGTATGAAATGATTATTGGCTTTTTTTTGGACCAATATGAAGTGATAAAGATATAAATATAGTTATAAACCTAATAGAAGAAAGTTTGACCCATTTTTGATCCAACGGAAAACTTGTGCAAACTTCTATGACGAAGATCGTCCAAACTTTCAATAGATTCGTATGAAGGTTTAAATTGAGATTTAAAGCTTTTAGAATGAATACTGGACTTTTTTTTGGACCAATATAAAGTTATAAAGGTATAAATATAGTTTTTAAATTATGTGGAAAGAGTTAGACGCATTATTGGAGCAGCGAAAACTTAAGGCAAACTACTCGGACAAAGAACTGCCCAACTTTAAATAGATCGGTATGAAAAGATTATTGGCTTTTTTTTGGACCAATATGAAGTGATAAAGATATAAATATAGTTATAAACCTAATACAAGAACGCTAGACCCATTTTTGATCAAACGGAAAACTTGTGCAAACTTCTATGACAAAGATCGTCCAAACTTTTAATAGATTCGTATGAAGGTTTAAATTGAGATTTAAAGCTTTTAGAATGAATACTGCACTTTTTTTTGGACCAATATAATGTTATAAAGGTATAAATATAGTTTTTAAATTATGCGGAAAGAGTTAGACCCATTATTGGAGCAGCGAAAACTTAGGGTAACTACTTGGACAAAGCACTGCCCAACTTTAAATAGATCGGTATGAAAAGATTATTGGCTTTTTTTTGGACAAATATGAAGTGATAAAGATATAAATATAGTTATAAACCTAATAGAAGAACGCTAGACCCATTTTTGATCCAACGGAAAACTTGTGTAAACTTCTATGACAAAGATCGTCCAAACTTTCAATAGATTCGTATGAAGGTTTAAATTGAGATTTAAGGCTTTTAAAATGAATATCTGACTTTTTTTTGGACCAATATAAAGTTATAAAGGTATAAATATAGTTTTAAAATTATGCGGAAAGAGTTAGACCCATTATTGGAGCAGCGAAAACTTAGGGCAAACTACTCGGACAAAGAACTGCCCAACTTTGAATAAATTGGTATAAAGAGAATATTGCCTTTTTTTTGGACCAATATGAAGTGATAAAGATATAAATATAGTTATAAACCTAATACAAGAACGCTAGACCCATTTTTGATCCAACGGAAAACTTGTGCAAACTTCTATGACAAAGATCGTCCAAACTTTCAATAGATTCGTATGAAGGTTTAAATTGAGATTTAAAGATTTTAGAATGAATACTGGACTTTTTTTTTTAGACCAATATAAAGGTATAAATATAGTTTTTAAATTATGCGGAAAGAGTTAGACCCCCATTATTGGAGCAGCGAAAACTTAGGGCAAACTACTTGGACAAAGAACTGCCCAACTTTAAATAGATCGGTATGAAAAGATTATTGGCTTTTTTTTGGACCAATATGAAGTGATAAAGATATAAATATAGTTATAAACCTAATAGAAGAACGCTAGACCCATTTTTGATCCAACGGAAAACTTGTGCAAACTTCTATGACAAAGATCGTCCAAACTTTCAATAGATTCGTATGAAGGTTTAAATTGAGATTTAAAGCTTTTAGAATGAATACTGGACTTTTTTTTGGACCAATATAAAGTTATAAAGGTATAAATGTAGTTTTTAAATTATGCGGAAAGAGTTAGACCCATTATTGGAGCAGCGGAAACATAGGGTAACTAGTTGGACAAAGCACTGCCCAACTTTAAATAGATCGGTATGAAAAGATTATTGGCTTTTTTTTTGGACCAATATGAAGTGATAAAGATATAAATATAGTTATAAACCTAATAGAAGAAAGTTAGACCCATTTTTTATCCAACGGAAAACTTGTGCAAACTTCTATGACAAAGATCGTCCAAACTTTCAATAGATTCGTATGAAGGTTTAAATTGAGATTTAAATCTTTTAAAATGAATATCTGACTTTTTTTTGGACCAATATAAAGTTATAAAGGTATAAATATAGTTTTTAAATTATGCGGAAAGAGTTAGACCCATTATTGGAGCAGCGAAAACTTAGGGCAAACTACTCGGACAAAGAACTGCCCAACTTTAAATAGATCGGTATGAAAAGATTATTGGCTATTTTTTGGACCAATATGAAGTGATAAAGATATAAATATAGTTATAAACCTAATAGAAGAAAGCTAGACCCATTTTTGATCCAACGGAAAACTTGTGCAAACTTCTATGACAAAGATCGTCCAAACTTTCAATAGATTCGTTAGAAGGTTTAAATTGAGATTTAAAGATTTTAGAATGAATACTGGACTTTTTTTTTTGGACCAATATAAAGTTATAAAGGTATAAATATAGTTTTTAAATTATGCGGAAAGAGTTAGACCCCCATTATTGGAGCAGCGAAAACTTAGGGCAAACTTCTTGGACAAAGAACTGCCCAACTTTAAATAGATCGGTATGAAAAGATTATTGGCTTTTTTTTGGACCAATATGAAGTGATAAAGATATAAATATAGTTATAAACCTAATAGAAGAACGCTAGACCCATTTTTGATCCAACGGAAAACTTGTGCAAACTTCTATGACAAAGATCGTCCAAACTTTCAATAGATTCGTTAGAAGGTTTAAATTGAGATTTAAAGATTTTAGAATGAATACTGGACTTTTTTTTTTAGACCAATATAAAGGTATAAATATAGTGTTTAAATTATGCGGAAAGAGTTAGACCCCCATTATTGGAGCAGCGAAAACTTAGGGCAAACTACTTGGACAAAGAACTGCCCAACTTTAAATAGATCGGTATGAAAAGATTATTGGCTTTTTTTTGGACCAATATGAAGTGATAAAGATATAAATATAGTTATAAACCTAATAGAAGAACGCTAGACCCATTTTTGATCCAACGGAAAACTTGTGCAAACTTCTATGACAAAGATCGTCCAAACTTTCAATAGATTCGTATGAAGGTTTAAATTGAGATTTAAAGCTTTTAGAATGAATACTGGACTTTTTTTTGGACCAATATAAAGTTATAAAGGTATAAATGTAGTTTTTAAATTATGCGGAAAGAGTTAGACCCATTATTGGAGCAGCGGAAACATAGGGTAACTAGTTGGACAAAGCACTGCCCAACTTTAAATAGATCGGTATGAAAAGATTATTGGCTTTTTTTTTGGACCAATATGAAGTGATAAAGATATAAATATAGTTATAAACTTAATAGAAGAAAGTTAGACCCATTTTTGATCCAACGGAAAACTTGTGTAAACTTCTATGACAAAGATCGTCCAAACTTTCAATAGATTCTTATGAAGGTTTAAATTGAGATTTAAGGCTTTTAAAATGAATATCTGACTTTTTTTTGGACCAATATAAAGTTATAAAGGTATAAATATAGTTTTTAAATTATACGGAAAGAGTTAGACCCATTATTGGAGCAGCGAAAACTTAGGGCAAACTACTCGGACGAAGAACTGCCCAACTTTAAATAGATCGGTATGAAAATATTATTGGCTTTTTTTTGGACCAATATGAAGTGATAAAGATATAAATATAGTTATAAACCTAATAGAAGAAAGTTTGACCCATTTTTGATCCAACGGAAAACTTGTGCAAACTTCTATGACAAAGATCGTCCAAACTTTCAATAGATTCGTATGAAGGTTTAAATTGAGATTTAAAGCTTTTAGAATGAATACTGCACTTTTTTTTGGACCAATATAATGTTATAAAGGTATAAATATAGTTTTTAAATTATGCGGAAAGAGTTAGACCCATTATTGGAGCAGCGGAAACTTAGGGTAACTACTTGGACAAAGCACTGCCCAACTTTAAATAGATCGGTATGAAAAGATTATTGGCTTTTTTTGGGACCAATATGAAGTGATAAAGATATAAATATAGTTATAAACCTAATAGAAGAACGCTAGACCCATTTTTGATCCAACGGAAAACTTGTGTAAACTTCTATGACAAAGATCGTCCAAACTTTCAATAGATTCGTATGAAGGTTTAAATTGAGATTTAAGGCTTTTAAAATGAATATCTGACTTTTTTTTGAACCAATATAAAGTTATAAAGGTATAAATATAGTTTTAAAATTATGCGGAAAGAGTTAGACCCATTATTGGAGCAGCGGAAACTTAGGGTAACTACTTGGACAAAGCACTGCCCAACTTTAAATAGATCGGTATGAAAAGATTATTGGCTTTTTTTTGGACCAATATGAAGTGATAAAGATATAAATATAGTTATAAACCTAATAGAAGAACGCTAGACCCATTTTTGATCCAACGGAAAACTTGTGTAAACTTCTATGACAAAGATCGTCCAAACTTTCAATAGATTCGTATGAAGGTTTAAATTGAGATTTAAGGCTTTTAAAATGAATATCAGACTTTTTTTTGAACCAATATAAAGTTATAAAGGTATAAATATAGTTTTAAAATAATGCGGAAAGAGTTAGACCCATTATTGGAGCAGCGAAAACTTAGGGCAAACTACTCGGACAAAGAACTGCCCAACTTTAAATAGATCGGTATGAAAAGATTATTGGCTATTTTTTGGACCAATATGAAGTGATAAAGATATAAATATAGTTATAAACCTAATAGAAGAAAGTTAGACCCATTTTTGATCCAACGGAAAACTTGTGCAAACTTCTATGACAAAGATCGTCCAAACTTTCAATAGATTCGTATGAAGGTTTAAATTGAGATTTAAAGCTTTTAGAATGAATACTGCACTTTTTTTTGCACCAATATAATGTTATAAAGGTATAAATATAGTTTTTAAATTATGCGGAAAGAGTTAGACCCATTATTGGAGCAGCGGAAACTTAGGGTAACTACTTGGACAAAGCACTGCCCAACTTTAAATAGATCGGTATGAAAAGATTATTGGCTTTTTTTTGGACCAATATGAAGTGATAAAGATATAAATATAGTTATAAACCTAATAGAAGAACGCTAGACCCATTTTTGATCCAACGGAAAACTTGTGTAAACTTCTATGACAAAGATCGTCCAAACTTTAAATAGATTCGTATGAAGGTTTAAATTGAGATTTAAGGCTTTTAAAATGAATATCTGACTTTTTTTTGAACCAATATAAAGTTATAAAGGTATAAATATAGTTTTAAAATAATGCGGAAAGAGTTAGACCCATTATTGGAGCAGCGAAAACTTAGGGCAAACTACTCGGACAAAGAACTGCCCAACTTTAAATAGATCGGTATGAAAAGATTATTGGCTATTTTTTGGACCAATATGAAGTGATAAAGATATAAATATAGTTATAAACCTAATAGAAGAAAGTTAGACCCATTTTTGATCCAACGGAAAACTTGTGCAAACTTCTATGACAAAGATCGTCCAAACTTTCAATAGATTCGTATGAAGGTTTAAATTGAGATTTAAAGCTTTTAGAATGAATACTGCACTTTTTTTTGGACCAATATAATGTTATAAAGGTATAAATATAGTTTTTAAATTATGCGGAAAGAGTTAGACCCATTATTGGAGCAGCGGAAACTTAGGGTAACTACTTGGACAAAGCACTGCCCAACTTTAAATAGATCGGTATGAAAAGATTATTGGCTTTTTTTTGGACCAATATGAAGTGATAAAGATATAAATATAGTTATAAACCTAATAGAAGAACGCTAGACCCATTTTTGATCCAACGGAAAACTTGTGTAAACTTCTATGACAAAGATCGTCCAAACTTTAAATAGATTCGTATGAAGGTTTAAATTGAGATTTAAGGCTTTTAAAATGAATATCTGACTTTTTTTTGAACCAATATAAAGTTATAAAGGTATAAATATAGTTTTAAAATTATGCGGAAAGAGTTAGACCCATTATTGGAGCAGCGAAAACTTAGGGCAAATTACTCGGACAAAGAACTGCCCAACTTTGAATAAATTGGTATAAAGAGAATATTGTCTTTTTTTTGGACCAATATGAAGTGATAAAGATATAAATATAGTTATAACCCTAATACAAGAACGCTAGACCCATTTTTGATCAAACGGAAAACTTGTGCAAACTTCTATGACAAAGATCGTCCAAACATTCAATAGATTCGTTAGAAGGTTTAAATTGAGATTTAAAGATTTTAGAATGAATACTGGACTTTTTTTTTTAGACCAATATAAAGTTATAAAGGTATAAATATAGTTTTTAAATTATGCGGAAAGAGTTAGACCCCCATTATTGGAGCAGCGAAAACTTAGGGCAAACTACTTGGACAAAGAACTGCCCAACTTTAAATAGATCGGTATGAAAAGATTATTGGCTTTTTTTTGGACCAATATGAAGTGATAAAGATATAAATATAGTTATAAATCTAATAGAAGAACGCTAGACCCATTTTTGATCCAACGGAAAACTTGTGCAAACTTCTATGACAAAGATCGTCCAAACTTTCAATAGATTCGTATGAAGGTTTAAATTGAGATTTAAAGCTTTTAGAATGAATACTGGACTTTTTTTTGGACCAATATAAAGTTATAAAGGTATAAATATAGTTTTTAAATTATGCGGAAAGAGTTAGACCCATTATTGGAGCAGCGGAAACTTAGGGTAACTACTTGGACAAAGCACTGCCCAACTTTAAATAGATCGGTATGAAAAGATTATTGGCTTTTTTTTTGGACCAATATGAAGTGATAAAGATATAAATATAGTTATAAACTTAATAGAAGAAAGTTAGACCCATTTTTGATCCAACGGAAAACTTGTGTAAACTTCTATGACAAAGATCGTCCAAACTTTCAATAGATTCTTATGAAGTTTTAAATTGAGATTTAAGGCTTTTAAAATGAATATCTGACTTTTTTTTGGACCAATATAAAGTTATAAAGGTATAAATATAGTTTTTAAATTATACGGAAAGAGTTAGACCCATTATTGGAGCAGCGAAAACTTAGGGCAAACTACTCGGACGAAGAACTGCCCAACTTTAAATAGATCGGTATGAAAAGATTATTGGCTTTTTTTTGGACCAATATGAAGTGATAAAGATATAAATATAGTTATAAACCTAATAGAAGAAAGTTTGACCCATTTTTGATCCAACGGAAAACTTGTGCAAACTTCTATGACAAAGATCGTCCAAACTTTCAATAGATTCGTATGAAGGTTTAAATTGAGATTTAAAGCTTTTAGAATGAATACTGCACTTTTTTTTGGACCAATATAATGTTATAAAGGTATAAATATAGTTCTTAAATTATGCGGAAAGAGTTAGACCCATTATTGGAGCAGCGGAAACTTAGGGTAACTACTTGGACAAAGCACTGCCCAACTTTAAATAGATCGGTATGAAAAGATTATTGGCTTTTTTTGGGACCAATATGAAGTGATAAAGATATAAATATAGTTATAAACCTAATAGAAGAACTATAGACCCATTTTTGATCCAACGGAAAACTTGTGTAAACTTCTATGACAAAGATCGTCCAAACTTTCAATAGATTCGTATGAAGGTTTAAATTGAGATTTAAGGCTTTTAAAATGAATATCTGACTTATTTTTGAACCAATATAAAGTTATAAAGGTATAAATATAGTTTTAAAATTATGCGGAAAGAGTTAGACCCATTATTGGAGCAGCGAAAACTTAGGGCAAATTACTCGGACAAAGAACTGCCCAACTTTGAATAAATTGGTATAAAGAGAATATTGCCTTTTTTTTGGACCAATATGAAGTGATAAAGATATAAATATAGTTATAACCCTAATACAAGAACGCTAGACCCATTTTTGATCAAACAGAAAACTTGTGCAAACTTCTATGACAAAGATCGTCCAAACATTCAATAGATTCGTTAGAAGGTTTAAATTGAGATTTAATGATTTTAGAATGAATACTGGACTTTTTTTTTTAGACCAATATAAAGTTATAAAGGTATAAATATAGTTTTTAAATTATGCGGAAAGAGTTAGACCCCCATTATTGGAGCAGCGAAAACTTAGGGCAAACTACTTGGACAAAGAACTGCCCAACTTTAAATAGATCGGTATGAAAAGATTATTGGCTTTTTTTTGGACCAATATGAAGTGATAAAGATATAAATATAGTTATAAACCTAATAGAAGAACGCTAGACCCATTTTTGATCCAACGGAAAACTTGTGCAAACTTCTATGACAAAGATCGTCCAAACTTTCAATAGATTCGTATGAAGGTTTAAATTGAGATTTAAAGCTTTTAGAATGAATACTGGACTTTTTTTTGGACCAATATAAAGTTATAAAGGTATAAATATAGTTTTTAAATTATGCGGAAAGAGTTAGACCCATTATTGGAGCAGCGAAAACTTAGGGCAAATTACTCGGACAAAGAACTGCCCAACTTTGAATAAATTGGTATAAAGAGAATATTGCCTTTTTTTTGGACCAATATGAAGTGATAAAGATATAAATATAGTTATAACCCTAATACAAGAACGCTAGACCCATTTTTGATCAAACAGAAAACTTGTGCAAACTTCTATGACAAAGATCGTCCAAACATTCAATAGATTCGTTAGAAGGTTTAAATTGAGATTTAATGATTTTAGAATGAATACTGGACTTTTTTTTTTAGACCAATATAAAGTTATAAAGGTATAAATATAGTTTTTAAATTATGCGGAAAGAGTTAGACCCCCATTATTGGAGCAGCGAAAACTTAGGGCAAACTACTTGGACAAAGAACTGCCCAACTTTAAATAGATCGGTATGAAAAGATTATTGGCTTTTTTTTGGACCAATATGAAGTGATAAAGATATAAATATAGTTATAAACCTAATAGAAGAACGCTAGACCCATTTTTGATCCAACGGAAAACTTGTGCAAACTTCTATGACAAAGATCGTCCAAACTTTCAATAGATTCGTATGAAGGTTTAAATTGAGATTTAAAGCTTTTAGAATGAATACTGGACTTTTTTTTGGACCAATATAAAGTTATAAAGGTATAAATATAGTTTTTAAATTATGCGGAAAGAGTTAGACCCATTATTGGAGCAGCGGAAACTTAGGGTAACTACTTGGACAAAGCACTGCCCAACTTTAAATAGATCGGTATGAAAAGATTATTGGCTTTTTTTTTGGACCAATATGAAGTGATAAAGATATAAATATAGTTATAAACTTAATAGAAGAAAGTTAGACCCATTTTTGATCCAACGGAAAACTTGTGTAAACTTCTATGACAAAGATCGTCCAAACTTTCAATAGATTCTTATGAAGGTTTAAATTGAGATTTAAGGCTTTTAAAATGAATATCTGACTTTTTTTTGGACCAATATAAAGTTATAAAGGTATAAATATAGTTTTTAAATTATACGGAAAGAGTTAGACCCATTATTGGAGCAGCGAAAACTTAGGCCAAACTACTCGGACGAAGAATTGCCCAACTTTAAATAGATCGGTATGAAAAGATTATTGGCTTTTTTTTGGACCAATATGAAGTGATAAAGATATAAATATAGTTATAAACCTAATAGAAGAAAGTTTGACCCATTTTTGATCCAACGGAAAACTTGTGCAAACTTCTATGACAAAGATCGTCCAAACTTTCAATAGATTCGTATGAAGGTTTAAATTGAGATTTAAATCTTTTAGAATGAATACTGGACTTTTTTTTGGACCAATATAAAGTTATAAAGGTATAAATATAGTTTTTAAATTATGCGGAAAGAGTTAGACCCATTATTGGAGCAGCGAAAACTTAGGGCAAACTACTCGGACGAAGAACTGCCCAACTTTAAATAGATCGGTATGAAAAGATTATTGGCTTTTTTTTGGACCAATATGAAGTGATAAAGATATAAATATAGTTATAAACCTAATAGAAGAAAGTTTGACCCATTTTTGATCCAACGGAAAACTTGTGCAAACTTCTATGACAAAGATCGTCCAAACTTTCAATAGATTCGTATGAAGGTTTAAATTGAGATTTAAAGCTTTTAGAATGAATACTGGACTTTTTTTTGGACCAATATAAAGTTATAAAGGTATAAATATAGTTTTTAAATTATGCGGAAAGAGTTAGACCCATTATTGGAGCAGCGGAAACTTAGGGTAATTACTTGGACAAAGCATTGCCCAACTTTAAATAGATCGGTATGAAAAGATAATTGGCTTTTTTTTGGACCAATATGAAGTGATAAAGATATAAATATAGTTATAAACCTAATAGAAGAAAGTTAGACCCATTTTTGATCAAACGGAAAACTTGTGCAAACTTCTATGACAAAGATCGTCCAAACTTAGATTCGTATGAAGGTTTAAATTGAGATTTAAAGCTTTTAGAATGAATACTGCACTTTTTTTTGGACCAATATAATGTTATAAAGGTATAAATATAGTTTTTAAATTATGCGGAAAGAGTTAGACCCATTATTGGAGCAGCGAAAACTTAGGGCAAACTACTCGGACAAAGAACTGCCCAACTTTAAATAGATCGGTATGAAAAGATTATTGGCTTTTTTTTGGACCAATATGAAGTGATAAAGATATAAATATAGTTATAAACCTAATAGAAGAAAGTTTGACCCATTTTTGATCCAACGGAAAACTTGTGCAAACTTCTATGACAAAGATCGTCCAAACTTTCAATAGATTCGTATGAAGGTTTAAATTGAGATTTAAAGCTTTTAGAATGAATACTGGACTTTTTTTTGGACCAATATAAAGTTATAAAGGTATAACTATAGTTTTTAAATTATGCGGAAAGAGTTAGACCCATTATTGGAGCAGCGAAAACTTAAGGCAAACTACTCGGACAAAGAACTGCCCAACTTTAAATAGATCGGTATGAAAAGATTATTGGCTTTTTTTTGGACCAATATGAAGTGATAAAGATATAAATATAGTTATAAACCTAATAGAAGAAAGTTAGACCCATTTTTGATCCAACGGAAAACTTGTGCAAACTTCTATGACAAAGATCGTCCAAACTTTCAATAGATTCGTATGAAGGTTTAAATTTAGATTTAAAGCTTTTAGAATGAATACTGGACTTTTTTTTGGACCAATATAAAGTTATAAAGGTATAAATATAGTTTTTAAATTATGCGGAAAGAGTTAGACCCATTATTGGACCAGCGGAAACTTAGGGTAACTACTTGGACAAAGCACTGCCCAACTTTAAATAGATCGGTATGAAAAGATTATTGGCTTTTTTTTGGACCAATATGAAGTGATAAAGATATAAATATAGTTATAAACCTAATAGAAGAAAGTTAGACCCATTTTTGATCAAACGGAAAACTTGTGCAAACTTCTATGACAAAGATCGTCCAAACTTTCAATAGATTCGTATGAAGGTTTAAATTGAGATTTAAAGCTTTTAGAATGAATACTGCACTTTTTTTTGGACCAATATAATGTTATAAAGGTATAAATATAGTTTTTAAATTATACGGAAAGAGTTAGACCCATTATTGGAGCAGCGGAAACTTAGGGTAACTACTTGGACAAAGCACTGCCCAACTTTAAATAGATCGGTATGAAAAGATTATTGGCTTTTTTTTGGACCAATATGAAGTGATAAAGATATAAATATAGTTATAAACCTAATAGAAGAACGCTAGACCCATTTTTGATCCAACGGAAAACTTGTGTAAACTTCTATGACAAAGATCGTCCAAACTTTCAATAGATTCGTATGAAGGTTTAAATTGAGATTTAAGGCTTTTAAAATGAATATCTGACTTTTTTTTGGACCAATATAAAGTTATAAAGGTATAAATATAGTTTTAAAATTATGCGGAAAGAGTTAGACCCATTATTGGAGCAGCGAAAACTTAGGGCAAACTACTCGGACAAAGAACTGCCCAACTTTGAATAAATTGGTATAAAGAGAATATTGCCTTTTTTTTGGACCAATATGAAGTGATAAAGATATAAATATAGTTATAAACCTAATAGAAGAATGTTAGACCCATTTTTGATCAAACGGAAAACTTGTGCAAACTTCTATGACAAAGATCGTCCAAACCTTCAATAGATTCGTATGAAGGTTTAAATTGAGATTTAAAGCTTTTAGAATGAATACTGCACTTTTTTTTGGACCAATATAATGTTATAAAGGTATAAATATAGTTTTTAAATTATGCGGAAAGAGTTAGACCCATTATTGGAGCAGCGGAAACTTAGGGTAACTACTTGGACAAAGCACTGCCCAACTTTAAATAGATCGGTATGAAAAGATTATTGGCTTTTTTTTGGACCAATATGAAGTGATAAAGATATAAATATAGTTATAAACCTAATAGAAGAACGCTAGACCCATTTTTGATCCAACGGAAAACTTGTGTAAACTTCTATGACAAAGATCGTCCAAACTTTCAATAGATTCTTATGAAGGTTTAAATTGAGATTTAAGGCTTTTAAAATGAATATCTGACTTTTTTTTGGACCAATATAAAGTTATAAAGGTATAAATATAGTTTTAAAATTATGCGGAAAGAGTTAGACCCATTATTGGAGCAGCGAAAACTTAGGGCAAACTACTCGGACAAAGAACTGCCCAACTTTGAATAAATTGGTATAAAGAGAATATTGCCTTTTTTTTGGACCAATATGAAGTGATAAAGATATAAATATAGTTATAAACCTAATACAAGAACGCTAGACCCATTTTTGATCAAACGGAAAACTTGTGCAAACTTCTATGACAAAGATCGTCCAAACTTTCAATAGATTCGTATGAAGGTTTAAATTGAGATTTAAAGCTTTTAGAATGAATACTGGACTTTTTTTTGGACCAATAAAAAGTTATAAGGGTATAAATATAGTTTTAAAATTATGCGGAGAGAGTTAGACCCATTATTGGAGCAGCGAAAACTTAGTGCAAACTACTCGGACAAAGAACTGCCCAACTTTGAATAAATTGGTATAAAGAGAATATTGCCTTTTTTTTGGACCAATATGAAGTGATAAAGATATAAATATAGTTATAAACCTAATACAAAAACGCTAGACCCTTTTTTGATCAAACGGAAAACTTGTGCAAACTTCTATGACAAAGATCGTCCAAACTTTCAATAGATTCGTTAGAAGGTTTAAATTGAGATTTAAAGATTTTAGAATGAATACTGGACTTTTTTTTTTAGACCAATATAAAGTTATAAAGGTATAAATATAGTTTTTAAATTATGCGGAAAGAGTTAGACCCCCATTATTGGAGCAGCGAAAACTTAGGGCAAACTACTTGGACAAAGAATTGCCCAACTTTAAATAGATCGGTATGAAAAGATTATTGGCTTTTTTTTGGAACAATATGAAGTGATAAAGATATAAATATAGTTATAAACCTAATAGAAGAACGCTGGACCCATTTTTGATCCAACGGAAAACTTGTGCAAACTTCTATTACAAAGATCGTCCAAACTTTCAATAGATTCGTATGAAGGTTTAAATTGAGATTTAAAGCTTTTAGAATGAATACTGGACTTTTTTTTGGACCAATATAAACTTATAAAGGTATAAATATAGTTTTTAAATTATGCGGAAAGAGTTAGACCCATTATTGGAGCAGCGAAAACTTAGGGCAAACTACTCGGACAAAGAACTGCCCAACTTTAAATAGATCGGTATGAAAAGATTATTGGCTTTTTTTGGTACCAATATGAAGTGATAAAGATATAAATATAGTTATAAACCTAATAGAAGAAAGTTAGACCCATTTTTTATCCAACGGAAAACTTGTGCAAACTTCTATGACAAAGATCGTCCAAACTTTCAATAGATTCGTATGAAGGTTTAAATTGAGATTTAAAGCTTTTAGAATGAATACTGGACTTTTTTTTGGACCAATATAAAGTTATAAAGGTATAAATATAGTTTTTAAATTATGCGGAAAGAGTTAGACCCATTATTGGAGCAGCGGAAACTTAGGGTAACTACTTGGACAAAGCACTGCCCAACTTTAAATAGATCGGTATGAAAAGATTATTGGCTTTTTTTTTGGACCAATATGAAGTGATAAAGATATAAATATAGTTATAAACTTAATAGAAGAAAGTTAGACCCATTTTTGATCCAACGGAAAACTTGTGTAAACTTCTATGACAAAGATCGTCCAAACTTTCAATAGATTCTTATGAAGGTTTAAATTGAGATTTAAGGCTTTTAAAATGAATATCTGACTTTTTTTTGGACCAATATAAAGTTATAAAGGTATAAATATAGTTTTTAAATTATACGGAAAGAGTTAGACCCATTATTGGAGCAGCGAAAACTTAGGCCAAACTACTCGGACGAAGAACTGCCCAACTTTAAATAGATCGGTATGAAAAGATTATTGGCTTTTTTTTGGACCAATATGAAGTGATAAAGATATAAATATAGTTATAAACCTAATAGAAGAAAGTTTGACCCATTTTTGATCCAACGGAAAACTTGTGCAAACTTCTATGACAAAGATCGTCCAAACTTTCAATAGATTCGTATGAAGGTTTAAATTGAGATTTAAATCTTTTAGAATGAATACTGGACTTTTTTTTGGACCAATATAAAGTTATAAAGGTATAAATATAGTTTTTAAATTATGCGGAAAGAGTTAGACCCATTATTGGAGCAGCGAAAACTTAGGGCAAACTACTCGGACAAAGAACTGCCCAACTTTAAATAGATCGGTATGAAAAGATTATTGGCTTTTTTTGGGACCAATATGAAGTGATAAAGATATAAATATAGTTATAAACCTAATAGAAGAAAGTCAGACCCATTTTTGATCCAACGGAAAACTTGTGCAAACTTCTATGACAAAGATCGTCCAAACTTTCAATAGATTCGTATGAAGGTTTAAATTGAGATTTAAAGCTTTTAGAATGAATACTGGACTTTTTTTTGGACCAATATAAAGTTATAAAGGTATAAATATAGTTTTTAAATTATGCGGAAAGAGTTAGACCCATTATTGGAGCAGCGGAAACTTAGGGTAACTACTTGGACAAAGCACTGCCCAACTTTAAATAGATCGGTATGAAAAGATAATTGGCTTTTTTTTGGACCAATATGAAGTGATAAAGATATAAATATAGTTATAAACCTAATAGAAGAAAGTTAGACCCATTTTTGATCAAACGGAAAACTTGTGCAAACTTCTATGACAAAGATCGTCCAAACTTAGATTCGTATGAAGGTTTAAATTGAGATTTAAAGCTTTTAGAATGAATACTGCACTTTTTTTTGGACCAATATAAAGTCATAAAGGTATAAATATAGTTTTAAAATTATGCGGAAAGAGTTAGACCCATTATTGGAGCAGCGAAAACTTAGGCCAAACTACTCGGACGAAGAACTGCCCAACTTTAAATAGATCGGTATGAAAAGATTATTGGCTTTTTTTTGGACCAATATGAAGTGATAAAGATATAAATATAGTTATAAACCTAATAGAAGAAAGTTTGACCCATTTTTGATCCAACGGAAAACTTGTGCAAACTTCTATGACAAAGATCGTCCAAACTTTCAATAGATTCGTATGAAGGTTTAAATTGAGATTTAAATCTTTTAGAATGAATACTGGACTTTTTTTTGGACCAATATAAAGTTATAAAGGTATAAATATAGTTTTTAAATTATGCGGAAAGAGTTAGACCCATTATTGGAGCAGCGAAAACTTAGGGCAAACTACTCGGACAAAGAACTGCCCAACTTTAAATAGATCGGTATGAAAAGATTATTGGCTTTTTTTGGGACCAATATGAAGTGATAAAGATATAAATATAGTTATAAACCTAATAGAAGAAAGTCAGACCCATTTTTGATCCAACGGAAAACTTGTGCAAACTTCTATGACAAAGATCGTCCAAACTTTCAATAGATTCGTATGAAGGTTTAAATTGAGATTTAAAGCTTTTAGAATGAATACTGGACTTTTTTTTGGACCAATATAAAGTTATAAAGGTATAAATATAGTTTTTAAATTATGCGGAAAGAGTTAGACCCATTATTGGAGCAGCGGAAACTTAGGGTAACTACTTGGACAAAGCACTGCCCAACTTTAAATAGATCGGTATGAAAAGATAATTGGCTTTTTTTTGGACCAATATGAAGTGATAAAGATATAAATATAGTTATAAACCTAATAGAAGAAAGTTAGACCCATTTTTGATCAAACGGAAAACTTGTGCAAACTTCTATGACAAAGATCGTCCAAACTTAGATTCGTATGAAGGTTTAAATTGAGATTTAAAGCTTTTAGAATGAATACTGCACTTTTTTTTGGACCAATATAAAGTCATAAAGGTATAAATATAGTTTTAAAATTATGCGGAAAGAGTTAGACCCATTATTGGAGCAGCGAAAACTTAGGGCAAACTACTCGGACAAAGAACTGCCCAACTTTGAATAAATTGGTATAAAGAGAATATTGCCTTTTTTTTGGACCAATATCAAGTGATAAAGATATAAATATAGTTATAAACCTAATACAAGAACGCTAGACCCATTTTTGATCAAACGGAAAACTTGTGCAAACTTCTATGACAAAGATCGTCCAAACTTTCAATAGATTCGTATGAAGGTTTAAATTGAGATTTAAAGCTTTTAGAATGAATACTGGACTTTTTTTTGGACCAATAAAAAGTTATAAGGGTATAAATATAGTTTTAAAATTATGCGGAAAGAGTTAGACCCATTATTGGAGCAGCGAAAACTTAGTGCAAACTACTCGGACAAAGAACTGCCCAACTTTGAATAAATTGGTATAAAGAGAATATTGCCTTTTTTTTGGACCAATATGAAGTGATAAAGATATAAATATAGTTATAAACCTAATACAAAAACGCTAAACCCATTTTTGATCAAACGGAAAACTTGTGCAAACTTCTATGACAAAGATCGTCCAAACTTTCAATAGATTCGTTAGAAGGTTTAAATTGAGATTTAAAGATTTTAGAATGAATACTGGACTTTTTTTTTTAGACCAATATAAAGTTATAAAGGTATAAATATAGTTTTTAAATTATGCGGAAAGAGTTAGACCCCCATTATTGGAGCAGCGAAAACTTAGGGCAAACTACTTGGACAAAGAATTGCCCAACTTTAAATAGATCGGTATGAAAAGATTATTGGCTTTTTTTTGGACCAATATGAAGTGATAAAGATATAAATATAGTTATAAACCTAATAGAAGAACGCTGGACCCATTTTTGATCCAACGGAAAACTTGTGCAAAGTTCTATGACAAAGATCGTCCAAACTTTCAATAGATTCGTATGAAGGTTTAAATTGAGATTTAAAGCTTTTAGAATGAATACTGCACTTTTTTTTGGACCAATATAATGTTATAAAGGTATAAATATAGTTTTTAAATTATACGGAAAGAGTTAGACCCATTATTGGAGCAGCGGAAACTTAGGGTAACTACTTGGACAAAGCACTGCCCAACCTTAAATAGATCGGTATGAAAAGATTATTGGCTTTTTTTTGGACCAATATGAAGTGATAAAGATATAAATATAGTTATAAACCTAATAGAAGAACGCTAGACCCATTTTTGATCCAACGGAAAACTTGTGTAAACTTCTATGACAAAGATCGTCCAAACTTTCAATAGATTCGTATGAAGGTTTAAATTGAGATTTAAGGCTTTTAAAATGAATATCTGACTTTTTTTTGGACCAATATAAAGTTATAAAGGTATAAATATAGTTTTAAAATTATGCGGAAAGAGTTAGACCCATTATTGGAGCAGCGAAAACTTAGGGCAAACTACTCGGACAAAGAACTGCCAAACTTTGAATAAATTGGTATAAAGAGAATATTGCCTTTTTTTTGGACCAATATGAAGTGATAAAGATATAAATATAGTTATAAACCTAATAGAAGAAAGTTAGACCCATTTTTGATCAAACGGAAAACTTGTGCAAACTTCTATGACAAAGATCGTCCAAACTTTCAATAGATTCGTATGAAGGTTTAAATTGAGATTTAAAGCTTTTAGAATGAATACTGAACTTTTTTTTGGACCAATATAATGTTATAAAGGTATAAATATAGTTTTTAAATTATGCGGAAAGAGTTAGACCCATTATTGGAGCAGCGGAAACTTAGGGTAACTACTTGGACAAAGCACTGCCCAACTTTAAATAGATCGGTATGAAAAGATTATTGGCTTTTTTTTGGACCAATATGAAGTGATAAAGATATAAATATAGTTATAAACCTAATAGAAGAACGCTAGACCCATTTTTGATCCAACGGAAAACTTGTGTAAACTTCTATGACAAAGATCGTCCAAACTTTCAATAGATTCTTATGAAGGTTTAAATTGAGATTTAAGGCTTTTAAAATGAATATCTGACTTTTTTTTGGACCAATATAAAGTCATAAAGGTATAAATATAGTTTTAAAATTATGCGGAAAGAGTTAGACCCATTATTGGAGCAGCGAAAACTTAGGGCAAACTACTCGGACAAAGAACTGCCCAACTTTGAATAAATTGGTATAAAGAGAATATTGCCTTTTTTTTGGACCAATATCAAGTGATAAAGATATAAATATAGTTATAAACCTAATACAAGAACGCTAGACCCATTTTTGATCAAACGGAAAACTTGTGCAAACTTCTATGACAAAGATCGTCCAAACTTTCAATAGATTCGTATGAAGGTTTAAATTGAGATTTAAAGCTTTTAGAATGAATACTGGACTTTTTTTTGGACCAATAAAAAGTTATAAGGGTATAAATATAGTTTTAAAATTATGCGGAAAGAGTTAGACCCATTATTGGAGCAGCGAAAACTTAGGGCAAACTACTTGGACAAAGAACTGCCCAACTTTGAATAAATTGGTATAAAGAGAATATTGGCCTTTTTTTGGACCAATATGAAGTGATAAAGATATAAATATAGTTATAAACCTAATACAAAAACGCTAGACCGATTTTTGATCCAACGGAAAACTTGTGTAAACTTCTATGACAAAGATCGTCCAAACTTTCAATAGATTCTTATGAAGGTTTAAATTGAGATTTAAGGCTTTTAAAATGAATACTGGACTTTTTTTTGGACCAATAAAAAGTTATAAGGGTATAAATATAGTTTTAAAATTATGCGGAAAGAGTTAGACCCATTATTGGAGCAGCGAAAACTTAGGGCAAACTACTCGGACAAAGAACTGCCAAACTTTGAATAAATTGGTATAAAGAGAATATTGCCTTTTTTTTGGACCAATATGAAGTGATAAAGATATAAATATAGTTATAAACCTAATAGAAGAAAGTTAGACCCATTTTTGATCAAACGGAAAACTTGTGCAAACTTCTATGACAAAGATCGTCCAAACTTTCAATAGATTCGTATGAAGGTTTAAATTGAGATTTAAAGCTTTTAGAATGAATACTGGACTTTTTTTTGGACCAATATAAAGTTATAAAGGTATAAATATAGTTTTTAAATTATGCGGAAAGAGTTAGACCCATTATTGGAGCAGCGGAAACTTAGGGTAACTACTTGGACAAAGCACTGCCCAACTTTAAATAGATCGGTATGAAAAGATAATTGGCTTTTTTTTGGACCAATATGAAGTGATAAAGATATAAATATAGTTATAAACCTAATAGAAGAAAGTTAGACCCATTTTTGATCAAACGGAAAACTTGTGCAAACTTCTATGACAAAGATCGTCCAAACTTAGATTCGTATGAAGGTTTAAATTGAGATTTAAAGCTTTTAGAATGAATACTGCACTTTTTTTTGGACCAATATAAAGTCATAAAGGTATAAATATAGTTTTAAAATTATGCGGAAAGAGTTAGACCCATTATTGGAGCAGCGAAAACTTAGGGCAAACTACTCGGACAAAGAACTGCCCAACTTTGAATAAATTGGTATAAAGAGAATATTGCCTTTTTTTTGGACCAATATCAAGTGATAAAGATATAAATATAGTTATAAACCTAATACAAGAACGCTAGACCCATTTTTGATCAAACGGAAAACTTGTGCAAACTTCTATGACAAAGATCGTCCAAACTTTCAATAGATTCGTATGAAGGTTTAAATTGAGATTTAAAGCTTTTAGAATGAATACTGGACTTTTTTTTGGACCAATAAAAAGTTATAAGGGTATAAATATAGTTTTAAAATTATGCGGAAAGAGTTAGACCCATTATTGGAGCAGCGAAAACTTAGTGCAAACTACTCGGACAAAGAACTGCCCAACTTTGAATAAATTGGTATAAAGAGAATATTGCCTTTTTTTTGGACCAATATGAAGTGATAAAGATATAAATATAGTTATAAACCTAATACAAAAACGCTAAACCCATTTTTGATCAAACGGAAAACTTGTGCAAACTTCTATGACAAAGATCGTCCAAACTTTCAATAGATTCGTTAGAAGGTTTAAATTGAGATTTAAAGATTTTAGAATGAATACTGGACTTTTTTTTTTAGACCAATATAAAGTTATAAAGGTATAAATATAGTTTTTAAATTATGCGGAAAGAGTTAGACCCCCATTATTGGAGCAGCGAAAACTTAGGGCAAACTACTTGGACAAAGAATTGCCCAACTTTAAATAGATCGGTATGAAAAGATTATTGGCTTTTTTTTGGACCAATATGAAGTGATAAAGATATAAATATAGTTATAAACCTAATAGAAGAACGCTGGACCCATTTTTGATCCAACGGAAAACTTGTGCAAAGTTCTATGACAAAGATCGTCCAAACTTTCAATAGATTCGTATGAAGGTTTAAATTGAGATTTAAAGCTTTTAGAATGAATACTGCACTTTTTTTTGGACCAATATAATGTTATAAAGGTATAAATATAGTTTTTAAATTATACGGAAAGAGTTAGACCCATTATTGGAGCAGCGGAAACTTAGGGTAACTACTTGGACAAAGCACTGCCCAACCTTAAATAGATCGGTATGAAAAGATTATTGGCTTTTTTTTGGACCAATATGAAGTGATAAAGATATAAATATAGTTATAAACCTAATAGAAGAACGCTAGACCCATTTTTGATCCAACGGAAAACTTGTGTAAACTTCTATGACAAAGATCGTCCAAACTTTCAATAGATTCGTATGAAGGTTTAAATTGAGATTTAAGGCTTTTAAAATGAATATCTGACTTTTTTTTGGACCAATATAAAGTTATAAAGGTATAAATATAGTTTTAAAATTATGCGGAAAGAGTTAGACCCATTATTGGAGCAGCGAAAACTTAGGGCAAACTACTCGGACAAAGAACTGCCAAACTTTGAATAAATTGGTATAAAGAGAATATTGCCTTTTTTTTGGACCAATATGAAGTGATAAAGATATAAATATAGTTATAAACCTAATAGAAGAAAGTTAGACCCATTTTTGATCAAACGGAAAACTTGTGCAAACTTCTATGACAAAGATCGTCCAAACTTTCAATAGATTCGTATGAAGGTTTAAATTGAGATTTAAAGCTTTTAGAATGAATACTGAACTTTTTTTTGGACCAATATAATGTTATAAAGGTATAAATATAGTTTTTAAATTATGCGGAAAGAGTTAGACCCATTATTGGAGCAGCGGAAACTTAGGGTAACTACTTGGACAAAGCACTGCCCAACTTTAAATAGATCGGTATGAAAAGATTATTGGCTTTTTTTTGGACCAATATGAAGTGATAAAGATATAAATATAGTTATAAACCTAATAGAAGAACGCTAGACCCATTTTTGATCCAACGGAAAACTTGTGTAAACTTCTATGACAAAGATCGTCCAAACTTTCAATAGATTCTTATGAAGGTTTAAATTGAGATTTAAGGCTTTTAAAATGAATATCTGACTTTTTTTTGGACCAATATAAAGTCATAAAGGTATAAATATAGTTTTAAAATTATGCGGAAAGAGTTAGACCCATTATTGGAGCAGCGAAAACTTAGGGCAAACTACTCGGACAAAGAACTGCCCAACTTTGAATAAATTGGTATAAAGAGAATATTGCCTTTTTTTTGGACCAATATCAAGTGATAAAGATATAAATATAGTTATAAACCTAATACAAGAACGCTAGACCCATTTTTGATCAAACGGAAAACTTGTGCAAACTTCTATGACAAAGATCGTCCAAACTTTCAATAGATTCGTATGAAGGTTTAAATTGAGATTTAAAGCTTTTAGAATGAATACTGGACTTTTTTTTGGACCAATAAAAAGTTATAAGGGTATAAATATAGTTTTAAAATTATGCGGAAAGAGTTAGACCCATTATTGGAGCAGCGAAAACTTAGGGCAAACTACTTGGACAAAGAACTGCCCAACTTTGAATAAATTGGTATAAAGAGAATATTGGCCTTTTTTTGGACCAATATGAAGTGATAAAGATATAAATATAGTTATAAACCTAATACAAAAACGCTAGACCGATTTTTGATCCAACGGAAAACTTGTGTAAACTTCTATGACAAAGATCGTCCAAACTTTCAATAGATTCTTATGAAGGTTTAAATTGAGATTTAAGGCTTTTAAAATGAATATCTGACTTTTTTTTGGACCAATATAAAGTCATAAAGGTATAAATATAGTTTTAAAATTATGCGGAAAGAGTTAGACCCATTATTGGAGCAGCGAAAACTTAGGGCAAACTACTCGGACAAAGAACTGCCCAACTTTGAATAAATTGGTATAAAGAGAATATTGCCTTTTTTTTGGACCAATATCAAGTGATAAAGATATAAATATAGTTATAAACCTAATACAAGAACGCTAGACCCATTTTTGATCAAACGGAAAACTTGTGCAAACTTCTATGACAAAGATCGTCCAAACTTTCAATAGATTCGTATGAAGGTTTAAATTGAGATTTAAAGCTTTTAGAATGAATACTGGACTTTTTTTTGGACCAATAAAAAGTTATAAGGGTATAAATATAGTTTTAAAATTATGCGGAAAGAGTTAGACCCATTATTGGAGCAGCGAAAACTTAGTGCAAACTACTCGGACAAAGAACTGCCCAACTTTGAATAAATTGGTATAAAGAGAATATTGCCTTTTTTTTGGACCAATATGAAGTGATAAAGATATAAATATAGTTATAAACCTAATACAAAAACGCTAGACCCATTTTTGATCAAACGGAAAACTTGTGCAAACTTCTATGACAAAGATCGTCCAAACTTTCAATAGATTCGTTAGAAGGTTTAAATTGAGATTTAAAGATTTTAGAATGAATACTGGACTTTTTTTTTTAGACCAATATAAAGTTATAAAGGTATAAATATAGTTTTTAAATTATGCGGAAAGAGTTAGACCCCCATTATTGGAGCAGCGAAAACTTAGGGCAAACTACTTGGACAAAGAATTGCCCAACTTTAAATAGATCGGTATGAAAAGATTATTGGCTTTTTTTTGGACCAATATGAAGTGATAAAGATATAAATATAGTTATAAACCTAATAGAAGAACGCTGGACCCATTTTTGATCCAACGGAAAACTTGTGCAAAGTTCTATGACAAAGATCGTCCAAACTTTCAATAGATTCGTATGAAGGTTTAAATTGAGATTTAAAGCTTTTAGAATGAATACTGCACTTTTTTTTGGACCAATATAATGTTATAAAGGTATAAATATAGTTTTTAAATTATACGGAAAGAGTTAGACCCATTATTGGAGCAGCGGAAACTTAGGGTAACTACTTGGACAAAGCACTGCCCAACCTTAAATAGATCGGTATGAAAAGATTATTGGCTTTTTTTTGGACCAATATGAAGTGATAAAGATATAAATATAGTTATAAACCTAATACAAAAACGCTAGACCCATTTTTGATCAAACGGAAAACTTGTGCAAACTTCTATGACAAAGATCGTCCAAACTTTCAATAGATTCGTATGAAGGTTTAAATTGAGATTTAAAGCTTTTAGAATGAATACTGGACTTTTTTTTGGACCAATAAAAAGTTATAAGGGTATAAATATAGTTTTAAAATTATGCGGAAAGAGTTAGACCCATTATTGGAGCAGCGAAAACTTAGTGCAAACTACTCGGACAAAGAACTGCCCAACTTTGAATAAATTGGTATAAAGAGAATATTGCCTTTTTTTTGGACCAATATGAAGTGATAAAGATATAAATATAGTTATAAACCTAATACAAAAACGCTAGACCCATTTTTGATCAAACGGAAAACTTGTGCAAACTTCTATGACAAAGATCGTCCAAACTTTCAATAGATTCGTTAGAAGGTTTAAATTGAGATTTAAAGATTTTAGAATGAATACTGGACTTTTTTTTTTAGACCAATATAAAGTTATAAAGGTATAAATATAGTTTTTAAATTATGCGGAAAGAGTTAGACCCCCATTATTGGAGCAGCGAAAACTTAGGGCAAACTACTTGGACAAAGAATTGCCCAACTTTAAATAGATCGGTATGAAAAGATTATTGGCTTTTTTTTGGACCAATATGAAGTGATAAAGATATAAATATAGTTATAAACCTAATAGAAGAACGCTGGACCCATTTTTGATCCAACGGAAAACTTGTGCAAAGTTCTATGACAAAGATCGTCCAAACTTTCAATAGATTCGTATGAAGGTTTAAATTGAGATTTAAAGCTTTTAGAATGAATACTGCACTTTTTTTTGGACCAATATAATGTTATAAAGGTATAAATATAGTTTTTAAATTATACGGAAAGAGTTAGACCCATTATTGGAGCAGCGGAAACTTAGGGTAACTACTTGGACAAAGCACTGCCCAACCTTAAATAGATCGGTATGAAAAGATTATTGGCTTTTTTTTGGACCAATATGAAGTGATAAAGATATAAATATAGTTATAAACCTAATAGAAGAACGCTAGACCCATTTTTGATCCAACGGAAAACTTGTGTAAACTTCTATGACAAAGATCGTCCAAACTTTCAATAGATTCGTATGAAGGTTTAAATTGAGATTTAAGGCTTTTAAAATGAATATCTGACTTTTTTTTGGACCAATATAAAGTTATAAAGGTATAAATATAGTTTTAAAATTATGCGGAAAGAGTTAGACCCATTATTGGAGCAGCGAAAACTTAGGGCAAACTACTCGGACAAAGAACTGCCAAACTTTGAATAAATTGGTATAAAGAGAATATTGCCTTTTTTTTGGACCAATATGAAGTGATAAAGATATAAATATAGTTATAAACCTAATAGAAGAAAGTTAGACCCATTTTTGATCAAACGGAAAACTTGTGCAAACTTCTATGACAAAGATCGTCCAAACTTTCAATAGATTCGTATGAAGGTTTAAATTGAGATTTAAAGCTTTTAGAATGAATACTGAACTTTTTTTTGGACCAATATAATGTTATAAAGGTATAAATATAGTTTTTAAATTATGCGGAAAGAGTTAGACCCATTATTGGAGCAGCGGAAACTTAGGGTAACTACTTGGACAAAGCACTGCCCAACTTTAAATAGATCGGTATGAAAAGATTATTGGCTTTTTTTTGGACCAATATGAAGTGATAAAGATATAAATATAGTTATAAACCTAATAGAAGAACGCTAGACCCATTTTTGATCCAACGGAAAACTTGTGTAAACTTCTATGACAAAGATCGTCCAAACTTTCAATAGATTCTTATGAAGGTTTAAATTGAGATTTAAGGCTTTTAAAATGAATATCTGACTTTTTTTTGGACCAATATAAAGTCATAAAGGTATAAATATAGTTTTAAAATTATGCGGAAAGAGTTAGACCCATTATTGGAGCAGCGAAAACTTAGGGCAAACTACTCGGACAAAGAACTGCCCAACTTTGAATAAATTGGTATAAAGAGAATATTGCCTTTTTTTTGGACCAATATCAAGTGATAAAGATATAAATATAGTTATAAACCTAATACAAGAACGCTAGACCCATTTTTGATCAAACGGAAAACTTGTGCAAACTTCTATGACAAAGATCGTCCAAACTTTCAATAGATTCGTATGAAGGTTTAAATTGAGATTTAAAGCTTTTAGAATGAATACTGGACTTTTTTTTGGACCAATAAAAAGTTATAAGGGTATAAATATAGTTTTAAAATTATGCGGAAAGAGTTAGACCCATTATTGGAGCAGCGAAAACTTAGGGCAAACTACTTGGACAAAGAACTGCCCAACTTTGAATAAATTGGTATAAAGAGAATATTGGCCTTTTTTTGGACCAATATGAAGTGATAAAGATATAAATATAGTTATAAACCTAATACAAAAACGCTAGACCGATTTTTGATCCAACGGAAAACTTGTGTAAACTTCTATGACAAAGATCGTCCAAACTTTCAATAGATTCTTATGAAGGTTTAAATTGAGATTTAAGGCTTTTAAAATGAATATCTGACTTTTTTTTGGACCAATATAAAGTCATAAAGGTATAAATATAGTTTTAAAATTATGCGGAAAGAGTTAGACCCATTATTGGAGCAGCGAAAACTTAGGGCAAACTACTCGGACAAAGAACTGCCCAACTTTGAATAAATTGGTATAAAGAGAATATTGCCTTTTTTTTGGACCAATATCAAGTGATAAAGATATAAATATAGTTATAAACCTAATACAAGAACGCTAGACCCATTTTTGATCAAACGGAAAACTTGTGCAAACTTCTATGACAAAGATCGTCCAAACTTTCAATAGATTCGTATGAAGGTTTAAATTGAGATTTAAAGCTTTTAGAATGAATACTGGACTTTTTTTTTGGACCAATAAAAAGTTATAAGGGTATAAATATAGTTTTAAAATTATGCGGAAAGAGTTAGACCCATTATTGGAGCAGCGAAAACTTAGGGCAAACTACTTGGACAAAGAACTGCCCAACTTTGAATAAATTGGTATAAAGAGAATATTGCCTTTTTTTGGACCAATATGAAGTGATAAAGATATAAATATAGTTATAAACCTAATACAAAAACGCTAGACCCATTTTTGATCAAACGGAAAACTTGTGCAAACTTCTATGACAAAGATCGTCCAAACTTTCAATAGATTCGTTAGAAGGTTTAAATTGAGATTTAAAGATTTTAGAATGAATACTGGACTTTTTTTTTAGACCAATATAAAGTTATAAAGGTATAAATATAGTTTTTAAATTATGCGGAAAGAGTTAGACCCCCATTATTGGAGCAGCGAAAACTTAGGGCAAACTACTTGGACAAAGAATTGCCCAACTTTAAATAGATCGGTATGAAAAGATTATTGGCTTTTTTTTGGACCAATATGAAGTGATAAAGATATAAATATAGTTATAAACCTAATAGAAGAACGCTGGACCCATTTTTGATCCAACGGAAAACTTGTGCAAACTTCTATGACAAAGATCGTCCAAACTTTCAATAGATTCGTATGAAGGTTTAAATTGAGATTTAAAGCTTTTAGAATGAATACTGCACTTTTTTTTGGACCAATATAATGTTATAAAGGTATAAATATAGTTTTAAAATTATGCGGAAAGAGTTAGACCCATTATTGGAGCAGCGAAAACTTAGGGCAAACTACTTGGACAAAGAATTGCCCAACTTTAAATAGATCGGTATGAAAAGATTATTGGCTTTTTTTTGGACCAATATGAAGTGATAAAGATATAAATATAGTTATAAACCTAATAGAAGAACGCTAGACCCATTTTTGATCCAACGGAAAACTTGTGTAAACTTCTATGACAAAGATCGTCCAAACTTTCAATAGATTCTTATGAAGGTTTAAATTGAGATTTAAGGCTTTTAAAATGAATATCTGACTTTTTTTTGGACCAATATAAAGTCATAAAGGTATAAATATAGTTTTAAAATTATGCGGAAAGAGTTAGACCCATTATTGGAGCAGCGAAAACTTAGGGCAAACTACTCGGACAAAGAACTGCCCAACTTTGAATAAATTGGTATAAAGAGAATATTGCCTTTTTTTTGGACCAATATCAAGTGATAAAGATATAAATATAGTTATAAACCTAATACAAGAACGCTAGACCCATTTTTGATCAAACGGAAAACTTGTGCAAACTTCTATGACAAAGATCGTCCAAACTTTCAATAGATTCGTATGAAGGTTTAAATTGAGATTTAAAGCTTTTAGAATGAATACTGGACTTTTTTTTGGACCAATAAAAAGTTATAAGGGTATAAATATAGTTTTAAAATTATGCGGAAAGAGTTAGACCCATTATTGGAGCAGCGAAAACTTAGGGCAAACTACTTGGACAAAGAACTGCCCAACTTTGAATAAATTAGTATAAAGAGAATATTGGCCTTTTTTTGGACCAATATGAAGTGATAAAGATATAAATATAGTTATAAACCTAATACAAAAACGCTAGACCGATTTTTGATCCAACGGAAAACTTGTGTAAACTTCTATGACAAAGATCGTCCAAACTTTCAATAGATTCTTATGAAGGTTTAAATTGAGATTTAAGGCTTTTAAAATGAATATCTGACTTTTTTTTGGACCAATATAAAGTCATAAAGGTATAAATATAGTTTTAAAATTATGCGGAAAGAGTTAGACCCATTATTGGAGCAGCGAAAACTTAGGGCAAACTACTCGGACAAAGAACTGCCCAACTTTGAATAAATTGGTATAAAGAGAATATTGCCTTTTTTTTGGACCAATATCAAGTGATAAAGATATAAATATAGTTATAAACCTAATACAAGAACGCTAGACCCATTTTTGATCAAACGGAAAACTTGTGCAAACTTCTATGACAAAGATCGTCCAAACTTTCAATAGATTCGTATGAAGGTTTAAATTGAGATTTAAAGCTTTTAGAATGAATACTGGACTTTTTTTTTGGACCAATAAAAAGTTATAAGGGTATAAATATAGTTTTAAAATTATGCGGAAAGAGTTAGACCCATTATTGGAGCAGCGAAAACTTAGGGCAAACTACTTGGACAAAGAACTGCCCAACTTTGAATAAATTGGTATAAAGAGAATATTGCCTTTTTTTGGACCAATATGAAGTGATAAAGATATAAATATAGTTATAAACCTAATACAAAAACGCTAGACCCATTTTTGATCAAACGGAAAACTTGTGCAAACTTCTATGACAAAGATCGTCCAAACTTTCAATAGATTCGTTAGAAGGTTTAAATTGAGATTTAAAGATTTTAGAATGAATACTGGACTTTTTTTTTAGACCAATATAAAGTTATAAAGGTATAAATATAGTTTTTAAATTATGCGGAAAGAGTTAGACCCCCATTATTGGAGCAGCGAAAACTTAGGGCAAACTACTTGGACAAAGAATTGCCCAACTTTAAATAGATCGGTATGAAAAGATTATTGGCTTTTTTTTGGACCAATATGAAGTGATAAAGATATAAATATAGTTATAAACCTAATAGAAGAACGCTGGACCCATTTTTGATCCAACGGAAAACTTGTGCAAACTTCTATGACAAAGATCGTCCAAACTTTCAATAGATTCGTATGAAGGTTTAAATTGAGATTTAAAGCTTTTAGAATGAATACTGCACTTTTTTTTGGACCAATATAATGTTATAAAGGTATAAATATAGTTTTAAAATTATGCGGAAAGAGTTAGACCCATTATTGGAGCAGCGAAAACTTAGGGCAAACTACTCGGACAAAGAACTGCCAAACTTTGAATAAATTGGTATAAAGAGAATATTGCCTTTTTTTTGGACCAATATGAAGTGATAAAGATATAAATATAGTTATAAACCTAATAGAAGAAAGTTAGACCCATTTTTGATCAAACGGAAAACTTGTGCAAACTTCTATGACAAAGATCGTCCAAACTTTCAATAGATTCGTATGAAGGTTTAAATTGAGATTTAAAGCTTTTAGAATGAATACTGAACTTTTTTTTGGACCAATATAATGTTATAAAGGTATAAATATAGTTTTTAAATTATGCGGAAAGAGTTAGACCCATTATTGGAGCAGCGGAAACTTAGGGTAACTACTTGGACAAAGCACTGCCCAACTTTAAATAGATCGGTATGAAAAGATTATTGGCTTTTTTTTGGACCAATATGAAGTGATAAAGATATAAATATAGTTATAAACCTAATAGAAGAACGCTAGACCCATTTTTGATCCAACGGAAAACTTGTGTAAACTTCTATGACAAAGATCGTCCAAACTTTCAATAGATTCTTATGAAGGTTTAAATTGAGATTTAAGGCTTTTAAAATGAATATCTGACTTTTTTTTGGACCAATATAAAGTCATAAAGGTATAAATATAGTTTTAAAATTATGCGGAAAGAGTTAGACCCATTATTGGAGCAGTGAAAACTTAGGGCAAACTACTCGGACAAACAACTGCCCAACTTTGAATAAATTGGTATAAAGAGAAAATTGCCTTTTTTTTGGACCAATATCAAGTGATAAAGATATAAATATAGTTATAAACCTAATACAAGAACGCTAGACCCATTTTTGATCAAACGGAAAACTTGTGCAAACTTCTATGACAAAGATCGTCCAAACTTTCAATAGATTCGTATGAAGGTTTAAATTGAGATTTAAAGCTTTTAGAATGAATACTGGACTTTTTTTTGGACCAATAAAAAGTTATAAGGGTATAAATATAGTTTTAAAATTATGCGGAAAGAGTTAGACCCATTATTGGAGCAGCGAAAACTTAGTGCAAACTACTCGGACAAAGAACTGCCCAACTTTGAATAAATTGGTATAAAGAGAATATTGCCTTTTTTTTGGACCAATATGAAGTGATAAAGATATAAATATAGTTATAAACCTAATACAAAAACGCTAGACCCATTTTTGATCAAACGGAAAACTTGTGCAAACTTCTATGACAAAGATCGTCCAAACTTTCAATAGATTCGTTAGAAGGTTTAAATTGAGATTTAAAGATTTTAGAATGAATACTGGACTTTTTTTTTTAGACCAATATAAAGTTATAAAGGTATAAATATAGTTTTTAAATTATGCGGAAAGAGTTAGACCCCCATTATTGGAGCAGCGAAAACTTAGGGCAAACTACTTGGACAAAGAATTGCCCAACTTTAAATAGATCGGTATGAAAAGATTATTGGCTTTTTTTTGGACCAATATGAAGTGATAAAGATATAAATATAGTTATAAACCTAATAGAAGAACGCTGGACCCATTTTTGATCCAACGGAAAACTTGTGCAAACTTCTATGACAAAGATCGTCCAAACTTTCAATAGATTCGTATGAAGGTTTAAATTGAGATTTAAAGCTTTTAGAATGAATACTGCACTTTTTTTTGGACCAATATAATGTTATAAAGGTATAAATATAGTTTTAAAATTATGCGGAAAGAGTTAGACCCATTATTGGAGCAGCGAAAACTTAGGGCAAACTACTCGGACAAAGAACTGCCAAACTTTGAATAAATTGGTATAAAGAGAATATTGCCTTTTTTTTGGACCAATATGAAGTGATAAAGATATAAATATAGTTATAAACCTAATAGAAGAAAGTTAGACCCATTTTTGATCAAACGGAAAACTTGTGCAAACTTCTATGACAAAGATCGTCCAAACTTTCAATAGATTCGTATGAAGGTTTAAATTGAGATTTAAAGCTTTTAGAATGAATACTGAACTTTTTTTTGGACCAATATAATGTTATAAAGGTATAAATATAGTTTTTAAATTATGCGGAAAGAGTTAGACCCATTATTGGAGCAGCGGAAACTTAGGGTAACTACTTGGACAAAGCACTGCCCAACTTTAAATAGATCGGTATGAAAAGATTATTGGCTTTTTTTTGGACCAATATGAAGTGATAAAGATATAAATATAGTTATAAACCTAATAGAAGAACGCTAGACCCATTTTTGATCCAACGGAAAACTTGTGTAAACTTCTATGACAAAGATCGTCCAAACTTTCAATAGATTCTTATGAAGGTTTAAATTGAGATTTAAGGCTTTTAAAATGAATATCTGACTTTTTTTTGGACCAATATAAAGTCATAAAGGTATAAATATAGTTTTAAAATTATGCGGAAAGAGTTAGACCCATTATTGGAGCAGCGAAAACTTAGGGCAAACTACTCGGACAAAGAACTGCCCAACTTTGAATAAATTGGTATAAAGAGAATATTGCCTTTTTTTTGGACCAATATCAAGTGATAAAGATATAAATATAGTTATAAACCTAATACAAGAACGCTAGACCCATTTTTGATCAAACGGAAAACTTGTGCAAACTTCTATGACAAAGATCGTCCAAACTTTCAATAGATTCGTATGAAGGTTTAAATTGAGATTTAAAGCTTTTAGAATGAATACTGGACTTTTTTTTGGACCAATAAAAAGTTATAAGGGTATAAATATAGTTTTAAAATTATGCGGAAAGAGTTAGACCCATTATTGGAGCAGCGAAAACTTAGTGTAAACTACTCGGACAAAGAACTGCCCAACTTTGAATAAATTGGTATAAAGAGAATATTGCCTTTTTTTTGGACCAATATGAAGTGATAAAGATATAAATATAGTTATAAACCTAATACAAGAACGCTAGACCCATTTTTGATCAAACGGAAAACTTGTGCAAACTTCTATGACAAAGATCGTCCAAACTTTCAATAGATTCGTTAGAAGGTTTAAATTGAGATTTAAAGCTTTTAGAATGAATATTGGACTTTTTTTAAGACCAATATAAAGTTATAAAGGTATAAATATAGTTTTAAATTATGCGGAAATAGTTAGACCCATTATTGGAGCAACGGAAACTTAGGGCAAACTACTTCGACAAATAACTGCCCAACTTTGAATAGATTGGTGTGAAGAGAATATTGGCTTTTTTTTGGACCTATATGAAGTGATAAAGATATAAATATAGTTTTAAACCTAATAGAAGAACATTAGACCCATTTTTAATCCAACGGAAAACTTGTGCAAACTTCTATGACAAAGATCGTCCAAACTTTCAATAGATTCGTATGAAGGTTTAAATTGAGATTTAAAGCTTTTAGAATGAATACTGCACTTTTTTTTGGACCAATATAATGTTATAAAGGTATAAATATAGTTTTAAAATTATGCGGAAAGAGTTAGACCCATTATTGGAGCAGCGAAAACTTAGGGCAAACTACTCGGACAAAGAACTGCCAAACTTTGAATAAATTGGTATAAAGAGAATATTGCCTTTTTTTTGGACCAATATGAAGTGATAAAGATATAAATATAGTTATAAACCTAATAGAAGAAAGTTAGACCCATTTTTGATCAAACGGAAAACTTGTGCAAACTTCTATGACAAAGATCGTCCAAACTTTCAATAGATTCGTATGAAGGTTTAAATTGAGATTTAAAGCTTTTAGAATGAATACTGAACTTTTTTTTGGACCAATATAATGTTATAAAGGTATAAATATAGTTTTTAAATTATGCGGAAAGAGTTAGACCCATTATTGGAGCAGCGAAAACTTAGGGAAAACTACTCGGACAAAGAACTGCCCAACTTTAAATAGATCGGTATGAAAAGATTATTGGCTTTTTTTTGGACCAATATGAAGTGATAAAGATATAAATATAGTTATAAACCTAATAGAAGAACGCTAGACCCATTTTTGATCCAACGGAAAACTTGTGTAAACTTCTATGACAAAGATCGTCCAAACTTTCAATAGATTCGTATGAAGGTTTAAATTGAGATTTAAGGCTTTTAAAATGAATATCTGACTTTTTTTTGGACCAATATAAAGTTATAAAGGTATAAATATAGTTTTAAAATTATGCGGAAAGAGTTAGACCCATTATTGGAGCAGCGAAAACTTAGGGCAAACTACTCGGACAAAGAATTGCCCAACTTTGAATAAATTGGTATAAAGAGAATATTGCCTTTTTTTTGGACCAATATGAAGTGATAAAGATATAAATATAGTTATAAACCTAATACAAGAACGCTAGACCCATTTTTGATCAAACGGAAAACTTGTGCAAACTTCTATGACAAAGATCGTCCAAACTTTCAATAGATTCGTATGATGGTTTAAATTGAGATTTAAAGCTTTTAGAATGAATACTGCACTTTTTTTTGGACCAATATAAAGTTATAAAGGTATAAATATAGTTTTTAAATTATGCGGAAAGAGTTAGACCCATTATTGGAGCAGCGAAAACTTAGGGCAACCTACTCGGACAAAGAACTGCCCAACTTTAAATAGATCGGTATGAAAAGATTATTGGCTTTTTTTTGGACCAATATGAAGTGATAAAGATATAAATATAGTTATAAACCTAATAGAAGAAAGTTAGACCCATTTTTGATCCAACGGAAAACTTGTGCAAACTTCTATGACAAAGATCGTCCAAACGTTCAATAGATTCGTATGAAGGTTTAAATTGAGATTTAAAGCTTTTAGAATGAATACTGGACTTTTTTATGGACCAATATAAAGTTATAAAGGTATAAATATAGTTTTTAAATTATGCGGAAAGAGTTAGACCCATTATTGGAGCAGCGGAAACTTAGGGTAACTACTTGGACAAAGCACTGCCCAACTTTAAATAGATCGGTATGAAAATATTATTGGCTTTTTTTTGAACCAATATGAAGTGATAAAGATATAAATATAGTTATAAACCTAATAGAAGAAAGTTAGACCCATTTTTGATCCAACGGAAAACTTGTGCAAACTTCTATGACAAAGATCGTCCAAACTTTCAATAGATTCGTATGAAGGTTTAAATTGAGATTTAAAGCTTTTAGAATGAATACTGCACTTTTTTTTGGACCAATATAATGTTATAAAGGTATAAATATAGTTTTTAAATTATGCGGAAAGAGTTAGACCCATTATTGGAGCAGCGGAAACTTAGGGTAACTACTTGGACAAAGCACTGCCCAACTTTAAATAGATCGGTATGAAAATATTATTGGCTTTTTTTTGAACCAATATGAAGTGATAAAGATATAAATATAGTTATAAACCTAATAGAAGAAAGTTAGACCCATTTTTGATCCAACGGAAAACTTGTGCAAACTTCTATGACAAAGATCGTCCAAACTTTCAATAGATTCGTATGAAGGTTTAAATTGAGATTTAAAGCTTTTAGAATGAATACTGCACTTTTTTTTGGACCAATATAATGTTATAAAGGTATAAATATAGTTTTTAAATTATGCGGAAAGAGTTAGACCCATTATTGGAGCAGCGGAAACTTAGGGTAACTACTTGGACAAAGCACTGCCCAACTTTAAATAGATCGGTATGAAAAGATTATTGGCTTTTTTTTGGACCAATATGAAGTGATAAAGATATAAATATAGTTATAAACCTAATACAAGAACGCTAGACCCATTTTTGATCAAACGGAAAACTTGTGCTAACTTCTATGACAAAGATCGTCCAAACTTTCAATAGATTCGTTAGAAGGTTTAAATTGAGATTTAAAGCTTTTAGAATGAATATTGGACTTTTTTTAAGACCAATATAAAGTTATAAAGGTATAAATATAGTTTTAAATTATGCGGAAATAGTTAGACCCATTATTGGAGCAACGGAAACTTAGGGCAAACTACTTCGACAAATAACTGCCCAACTTTGAATAGATTGGTGTGAAGAGAATATTGGCTTTTTTTTGGACCTATATGAAGTGATAAAGATATAAATATAGTTATAAACCTAATAGAAGAACATTAGACCCATTTTTAATCCAACGGAAAACTTGTGCAAACTTCTATGACAAAGATCGTCCAAACTTTCAATAGATTCGTATGAAGGTTTAAATTGAGATTTAAAGCTTTTAGAATGAATACTAGACTTTTTTTTAGACCAATATAAAGTTATAAAGGTATAAATATAGTTTTAAATTATGCGGAAATAGTTAGACCCATTATTGGAGCAACGGAAACTTAGGGCAAACTACTTCGACAAAGAACTGCCCAACTTTGAATAGATTGGTGTGAAGAGAATATTGGCTTTTTTTTGGACCTATATGAAGTGATAAGATATAAATATAGTTATAAACCTAATAGAAGAACATTAGACCCATTTTTAATCCAACGGAAAACTTGTGCAAAGTTCTATGACAAAGATCGTCCAAACTTTCAATAGATTCGTATGAAGGTTTAAATTGAGATTTAAGGCTTTTAAAATGAATATATGACTTTTTTTTGGACCAATATAAAGTTATAAAGGTATAAATATAGTTTTTAAATTATGCGGAAAGAGTTAGACCCATTATTGGAGCAGCGAAAACTTAGGGAAAACTACTCGGACAAAGAACTGCCCAACTTTAAATAGATCGGTATGAAAAGATTATTGGCTTTTTTTTGGACCAATATGAAGTGATAAAGATATAAATATAGTTATAAACCTAATAGAAGAACGCTAGACCCATTTTTGATCCAACGGAAAACTTGTGTAAACTTCTATGACAAAGATCGTCCAAACTTTCAATAGATTCGTATGAAGGTTTAAATTGAGATTTAAGGCTTTTAAAATGAATATCTGACTTTTTTTTGGACCAATATAAAGTTATAAAGGTATAAATATAGTTTTAAAATTATGCGGAAAGAGTTAGACCCATTATTGGAGCAGCGAAAACTTAGGGCAAACTACTCGGACAAAGAATTGCCCAACTTTGAATAATTGGTATAAAGAGAATATTGCCTTTTTTTTGGACCAATATGAAGTGATAAAGATATAAATATAGTTATAAACCTAATACAAGAACGCTAGACCCATTTTTGATCAAACGGAAAACTTGTGCAAACTTCTATGACAAAGATCGTCCAAACTTTCAATAGATTCGTATGATGGTTTAAATTGAGATTTAAAGCTTTTAGAATGAATACTGCACTTTTTTTTGGACCAATATAAAGTTATAAAAGTATAAATATAGTTTTTAAATTATGCGGAAAGAGTTAGACCCATTATTGGAGCAGCGAAAACTTAGGGCAACCTACTCGGACAAAGAACTGCCCAACTTTAAATAGATCGGTATGAAAAGATTATTGGCTTTTTTTTGGACCAATATGAAGTGATAAAGATATAAATATAGTTATAAACCTAATAGAAGAAAGTTAGACCCATTTTTGATCCAACGGAAAACTTGTGCAAACTTCTATGACAAAGATCGTCCAAACGTTCAATAGATTCGTATGAAGGTTTAAATTGAGATTTAAAGCTTTTAGAATGAATACTGGACTTTTTTATGGACCAATATAAAGTTATAAAGGTATAAATATAGTTTTTAAATTATGCGGAAAGAGTTAGACCCATTATTGGAGCAGCGGAAACTTAGGGTAACTACTTGGACAAAGCACTGCCCAACTTTAAATAGATCGGTATGAAAATATTATTGGCTTTTTTTTTGAACCAATATGAAGTGATAAAGATATAAATATAGTTATAAACCTAATAGAAGAAAGTTAGACCCATTTTTGATCCAACGGAAAACTTGTGCAAACTTCTATGACAAAGATCGTCCAAACTTTCAATAGATTCGTATGAAGGTTTAAATTGAGATTTAAAGCTTTTAGAATGAATACTGCACTTTTTTTTGGACCAATATAATGTTATAAAGGTATAAATATAGTTTTTAAATTATGCGGAAAGAGTTAGACCCATTATTGGAGCAGCGGAAACTTAGGGTAACTACTTGGACAAAGCACTGCCAAACTTTAAATAGATCGGTATGAAAAGATTATTGGCTTTTTTTTGGACCAATATGAAGTGATAAAGATATAAATATAGTTATAAACCTAATAGAAGAACGCTAGACCCATTTTTGATCCAACGGAAAACTTGTGTAAACTTCTATGACAAAGATCGTCCAAACTTTTAATAGATTCGTATGAAGGTTTAAATTGAGATTTAAGGCTTTTAAAATGAATATCTGACTTTTTTTTGGACCAATATAAAGTTATAAAGGTATAAATATAGTTTCAAAATTATGCGGAAAGAGTTAGACCCATTATTGGAGCAGCGAAAACTTAGGGCAAACTACTCGGACAAAGAACTGCCCAACTTTGAATAAATTGGTATAAAGAGAATATTGCCTTTTTTTTGGACCAATATAAAGTTATAAAGATATAAATATAGTTATAAACCTAATAGAAGAACGCTAGACCCATTTTTGATCCAACGGAAAACTTGTGCAAACTTTTATGACAAAGATCGTCCAAACTTTCAATAGATTCGTATGAAGGTTTAAATTGAGATTTAAAGCTTTTAGAATGAATACTGGACTTTTTTTTGGACCAATATAAAGTTATAAAGGTATAAATATAGTTTTTAAATTATGCGAAAAGAGTTAGACCCATTATTGGAGCAGCGGAAACTTAGGGTAACTACTTGGACAAAGCACTGCCCAACTTTAAATAGATCGGTATGAAAAGATTATTGGCTTTTTTTTGGACCAATATGAAGTGATAAAGATATAAATATAGTTATAAACCTAATACAAGAACGCTAGACCCATTTTTGATCAAACGGAAAACTTGTGCAAACTTCTATGACAAAGATCGTCCAAACTTTCAATAGATTCGTTAGAAGGTTTAAATTGAGATTTAAAGCTTTTAGAATGAATATTGGACTTTTTTTAAGACCAATATAAAGTTATAAAGGTATAAATATAGTATTAAATTATGCGGAAATAGTTAGACCCATTATTGGAGCAACGGAAACTTAGGGCAAACTACTTCGACAAATAACTGCCCAACTTTGAATAGATTGGTGTGAAGAGAATATTGGCTTTTTTTTGGACCTATATGAAGTGATAAAGATATAAATATAGTTATAAACCTAATAGAAGAACATTAGACCCATTTTTAATCCAACGGAAAACTTGTGCAAACTTCTATGACAAAGATCGTCCAAACTTTCAATAGATTCGTATGAAGGTTTAAATTGAGATTTAAAGCTTTTAGAATGAATACTAGACTTTTTTTAGACCAATATAAAGTTATAAAGGTATAAATATAGTTTTAAATTATGCGGAAATAGTTAGACCCATTATTGGAGCAACGGAAACTTAGGGCAAACTACTTCGACAAAGAACTGCCCAACTTTGAATAGATTGGTGTGAAGAGAATATTGGCTTTTTTTTGGACCTATATGAAGTGATAAGATATAAATATAGTTATAAACCTAATAGAAGAACATTAGACCCATTTTTAATCCAACGGAAAACTTGTGCAAAGTTCTATGACAAAGATCGTCCAAACTTTCAATAGATTCGTATGAAGGTTTAAATTGAGATTTAAGGCTTTTAAAATGAATATATGACTTTTTTTTGGACCAATATAAAGTTATAAAGGTATAAATATAGTTTTTAAATTATGCGGAAAGAGTTAGACCCATTATTGGAGCAGCGAAAACTTAGGGAAAACTACTCGGACAAAGAACTGCCCAACTTTAAATAGATCGGTATGAAAAGATTATTGGCTTTTTTTTGGACCAATATGAAGTGATAAAGATATAAATATAGTTATAAACCTAATAGAAGAACGCTAGACCCATTTTTGATCCAACGGAAAACTTGTGTAAACTTCTATGACAAAGATCGTCCAAACTTTCAATAGATTCGTATGAAGGTTTAAATTGAGATTTAAGGCTTTTAAAATCAATATCTGACTTTTTTTTGGACCAATATAAAGTTATAAAGGTATAAATATAGTTTTTAAATTATGCGGAAAGAGTTAGACCCATTATTGGAGCAGCGAAAACTTAGGGCAAACTACTCGGACAAAGAACTGCCCAACTTTAAATAGATCGGTATGAAAAGATTATTGGCTTTTTTTTGGACCAATATGAAGTGATAAAGATATAAATATAGTTATAAACCTAATACAAGAACGCTAGACCCATTTTTGATCAAACGGAAAACTTGTGCAAACTTCTATGACAAAGATCGTCCAAACTTTCAATAGATTCGTATGATGGTTTAAATTGAGATTTAAAGCTTTTAGAATGAATACTGCACTTTTTTTTGGACCAATATAAAGTTATAAAGGTATAAATATAGTTTTTAAATTATGCGGAAAGAGTTAGACCCATTATTGGAGCAGCGAAAACTTAGGGCAACCTACTCGGACAAAGAACTGCCCAACTTTAAATAGATCGGTATGAAAAGATTATTGGCTTTTTTTTGGACCAATATGAAGTGATAAAGATATAAATATAGTTATAAACCTAATAGAAGAACGCTAGACCCATTTTTGATCCAACGGAAAACTTGTGCAAACTTTTATGACAAAGATCGTCCAAACTTTCAATAGATTCGTATGAAGGTTTAAATTGAGATTTAAAGCTTTTAGAATGAATACTGGACTTTTTTTTGGACCAATATAAAGTTATAAAGGTATAAATATAGTTTTTAAATTATGCGGAAAGAGTTAGACCCATTATTGGAGCAGCGGAAACTTAGGGTAACTACTTGGACAAAGCACTGCCCAACTTTAAATAGATCGGTATGAAAAGATTATTGGCTTTTTTTTGGACCAATATGAAGTGATAAAGATATAAATATAGTTATAAACCTAATACAAGAACGCTAGACCCATTTTTGATCAAACGGAAAACTTGTGCAAACTTCTATGACAAAGATCGTCCAAACTTTCAATAGATTCGTTAGAAGGTTTAAATTGAGATTTAAAGCTTTTAGAATGAATATTGGACTTTTTTTAAGACCAATATAAAGTTATAAAGGTATAAATATAGTATTAAATTATGCGGAAATAGTTAGACCCATTATTGGAGCAACGGAAACTTAGGGCAAACTACTTCGACAAATAACTGCCCAACTTTGAATAGATTGGTATAAAGAGAATATTGCCTTTTTTTTGGACCAATATGAAGTGATAAAGATATAAATATAGTTATAAACCTAATACAAGAACGCTAGACCCATTTTTGATCAAACGGAAAACTTGTGCAAACTTCTATGACAAAGATCGTCCAAACTTTCAATAGATTCGTATGAAGGTTTAAATTGAGATTTAAAGCTTTTAGAATGAATACTGGACTTTTTTTTGGACCAATAAAAAGTTATAAGGGTATAAATATAGTTTTAAAATTATGTGGAAAGAGTTAGACCCATTATTGGAGCAGCGAAAACTTAGTGCAAACTACTCGGACAAAGAACTGCCCAACTTTGAATAAATTGGTATAAAGAGAATATTGCCTTTTTTTTGGACCAATATGAAGTGATAAAGATATAAATATAGTTATAAACCTAATACAAAAACGCTAGACCCATTTTTGATCAAACGGAAAACTTGTGCAAACTTCTATGACAAAGATCGTCCAAACTTTCAATAGATTCGTTAGAAGGTTTAAATTGAGATTTAAAGATTTTAGAATGAATACTGGACTTTTTTTTTTAGACCAATATAAAGTTATAAAGGTATAAATATAGTTTTTAAATTATGCGGAAAGAGTTAGACCCCCATTATTGGAGCAGCGAAAACTTAGGGCAAACTACTTGGACAAAGAATTGCCCAACTTTAAATAGATCGGTATGAAAAGATTATTGGCTTTTTTTTGGACCAATATGAAGTGATAAAGATATAAATATAGTTATAAACCTAATAGAAGAACGCTGGACCCATTTTTGATCCAACGGAAAACTTGTGCAAACTTCTATGACAAAGATCGTCCAAACTTTCAATAGATTCGTATGAAGGTTTAAATTGAGATTTAAAGCTTTTAGAATGAATACTGGACTTTTTTTTGGACCAATATAAAGTTATAAAGGTATAAATATAGTTTTTAAATTATGCGGAAAGAGTTAGACCCATTATTGGAGCAGCGGAAACTTAGGGTAACTACTTGGACAAAGCACTGCGCATCTTTAAATAGATCGGTATGAAAAGATTATTGGATTTTTTTTTGGACCAATATGAAGTGATAAAGATATAAATATAGTTATAAACCTAATAGAAGAAAGTTTGACCCATTTTTGATCCAACGGAAAACTTGTGCAAACTTCTATGACAAAGATCGTCCAAACTTTCAATAGATTCGTATGAAGGTTTAAATTGAGATTTAAAGCTTTTAGAATGAATACTGGACTTTTTTTTGGACCAATATAAAGTTATAAAGGTATAAATATAGTTTTTAAATTATGCGGAAAGAGTTAGACCCATTATTGGAGCAGCGGAAACTTAGGGTAACTACTTGGACAAAGCACTGCCCAACTTTAAATAGATCGGTATGAAAAGATTATTGGCTTTTTTTTGGACCAATATGAAGTGATAAAGATATAAATATAGTTATAAACCTAATAGAAGAACGCTAGACCCATTTTTGATCCAACGGAAAACTTGTGCAAACTTCTATGACAAAGATCGTCCAAACTTTCAATAGATTCGTATGAAGGTTTAAATTGAGATTTAAAGCTTTTAGAATGAATACTGGACTTTTTTTTGGACCAATATAAAGTTATAAAGGTATAAATATAGTTTTTAAATTATGCGGAAAGAGTTAGACCCATTATTGGAGCAGCGGAAACTTAGGGTAACTACTTGGACAAAGCACTGCCCAACTTTAAATAGATCGGTATGAAAAGATTATTGGCTTTTTTTTTTGGACCAATATGAAGTGATAAAGATATAAATATAGTTATAAACTTAATAGAAGAAAGTTAGACCCATTTTTGATCCAACGGAAAACTTGTGTAAACTTCTATGACAAAGATCGTCCAAACTTTCAATAGATTCGTATGAAGGTTTAAATTGAGATTTAAGGCTTTTAAAATCAATATCTGACTTTTTTTTGGACCAATATAAAGTTATAAAGGTATAAATATAGTTTTTAAATTATGCGGAAAGAGTTAGACCCATTATTGGAGCAGCGAAAACTTAGGGCAAACTACTCGGACAAAGAACTGCCCAACTTTAAATAGATCGGTATGAAAAGATTATTGGCTTTTTTTTGGACCAATATGAAGTGATAAAGATATAAATATAGTTATAAACCTAATAGAAGAACGCTGGACCCATTTTTGATCCAACGGAAAACTTGTGCAAACTTCTATGACAAAGATCGTCCAAACTTTCAATAGATTCGTATGAAGGTTTAAATTGAGATTTAAAGCTTTTAGAATGAATACTGGACTTTTTTTTGGACCAATATAAAGTTATAAAGGTATAAATATAGTTTTTAAATTATGCGGAAAGAGTTAGACCCATTATTGGAGCAGCGAAAACTTAGGGCAAACTACTCGGACAAAGAACTGCCCAACTTTAAATAGATCGGTATGAAAAGATTATTGGCTTTTTTTGGGACCAATATGAAGTGATAAAGATATAAATATAGTTATAAACCTAATAGAAGAAAGTTAGACCCATTTTTGATCCAACGGAAAACTTGTGCAAACTTCTATGACAAAGATCGTCCAAACTTTCAATAGATTCGTATGAAGGTTTAAATTGAGATTTAAAGCTTATAGAATGAATACTGGACTTTTTTTTGGACCAATATAAAGTTATAAAGGTATAAATATAGTTTTTAAATTATGCGGAAAGAGTTAGACCCATTATTGGAGCAGCGGAAACTTAGGGTAACTACTTGGACAAAGCACTGCCCAACTTTAAATAGATCGGTATGAAAAGATTATTGGCTTTTTTTTGGACCAATATGAAGTGATAAAGATATAAATATAGTTATAAACCTAATAGAAGAACGCTAGACCCATTTTTGATCCAACGGAAAACTTGTGCAAACTTCTATGACAAAGATCGTCCAAACTTTCAATAGATTCGTATGAAGGTTTAAATTGAGATTTAAAGCTTTTAGAATGAATACTGGACTTTTTTTTGGACCAATATAAAGTTATAAAGGTATAAATATAGTTTTTAAATTATGCGGAAAGAGTTAGACCCATTATTGGAGCAGCGGAAACTTAGGGTAACTACTTGGACAAAGCACTGCCCAACTTTAAATAGATCGGTATGAAAAGATTATTGGCTTTTTTTTCGGACCAATATGAAGTGATAAAGATATAAATATAGTTATAAACTTAATAGAAGAAAGTTAGACCCATTTTTGATCCAACGGAAAACTTGTGTAAACTTCTATGACAAAGATCGTCCAAACTTTCAATAGATTCGTATGAAGGTTTAAATTGAGATTTAAGGCTTTTAAAATCAATATCTGACTTTTTTTTGGACCAATATAAAGTTATAAAGGTATAAATATAGTTTTTAAATTATGCGGAAAGAGTTAGACCCATTATTGGAGCAGCGAAAACTTAGGGCAAACTACTCGGACAAAGAACTGCCCAACTTTAAATAGATCGGTATGAAAAGATTATTGGCTTTTTTTTGGACCAATATGAAGTGATAAAGATATAAATATAGTTATAAACCTAATAGAAGAAAGTTTGACCCATTTTTGATCCAACGGAAAACTTGTGCAAACTTCTATGACAAAGATCGTCCAAACTTTCAATAGATTCGTATGAAGGTTTAAATTGAGATTTAAAGCTTTTAGAATGAATACTGGACTTTTTTTTGGACCAATATAAAGTTATAAAGGTATAAATATAGTTTTTAAATTATGCGGAAAGAGTTAGACCCATTATTGGAGCAGCGAAAACTTAGGGCAAACTACTCGGACAAAGAACTGCCCAACTTTAAATAGATCGGTATGAAAAGATTATTGGCTTTTTTTGGGACCAATATGAAGTGATAAAGATATAAATATAGTTATAAACCTAATAGAAGAAAGTTAGACCCATTTTTGATCCAACGGAAAACTTGTGCAAACTTCTATGACAAAGATCGTCCAAACCTTCAATAGATTCGTATGAAGGTTTAAATTGAGATTTAAAGCTTATAGAATGAATACTGGACTTTTTTTTGGACCAATATAAAGTTATAAAGGTATAAATATAGTTTTTAAATTATGCGGAAAGAGTTAGACCCATTATTGGAGCAGCGGAAACTTAGGGTAACTACTTGGACAAAGCACTGCTCAACTTTAAATAGATCGGTATGAAAAGATTATTGGCTTTTTTTTGGACCAATATGAAGTGATAAAGATATAAATATAGTTATAAACCTAATAGAAGAACGCTAGACCCATTTTTGATCCAACGGAAAACTTGTGCAAACTTCTATGACAAAGATCGTCCAAACTTTCAATAGATTCGTATGAAGGTTTAAATTGAGATTTAAAGCTTTTAGAATGAATACTGGACTTTTTTTTGGACCAATATAAAGTTATAAAGGTATAAATATAGTTTTTAAATTATGCGGAAAGAGTTAGACCCATTATTGGAGCAGCGGAAACTTAGGGTAACTACTTGGACAAAGCACTGCCCAACTTTAAATAGATCGGTATGAAAAGATTATTGGCTTTTTTTTTGGACCAATATGAAGTGATAAAGATATAAATATAGTTATAAACTTAATAGAAGAAAGTTAGACCCATTTTTGATCCAACGGAAAACTTGTGTAAACTTCTATGACAAAGATCGTCCAAACTTTCAATAGATTCGTATGAAGGTTTAAATTGAGATTTAAGGCTTTTAAAATCAATATCTGACTTTTTTTTGGACCAATATAAAGTTATAAAGGTATAAATATAGTTTTTAAATTATGCGGAAAGAGTTAGACCCATTATTGGAGCAGCGAAAACTTAGGGCAAACTACTCGGACAAAGAACTGCCCAACTTTAAATAGATCGGTATGAAAAGATTATTGGCTTTTTTTTGGACCAATATGAAGTGATAAAGATATAAATATAGTTATAAACCTAATAGAAGAACGCTGGACCCATTTTTGATCCAACGGAAAACTTGTGCAAACTTCTATGACAAAGATCGTCCAAACTTTCAATAGATTCGTATGAAGGTTTAAATTGAGATTTAAAGCTTTTAGAATGAATACTGGACTTTTTTTTGGACCAATATAAAGTTATAAAGGTATAAATATAGTTTTTAAATTATGCGGAAAGAGTTAGACCCATTATTGGAGCAGCGAAAACTTAGGGCAAACTACTCGGACAAAGAACTGCCCAACTTTAAATAGATCGGTATGAAAAGATTATTGGCTTTTTTTGGGACCAATATGAAGTGATAAAGATATAAATATAGTTATAAACCTAATAGAAGAAAGTTAGACCCATTTTTGATCCAACGGAAAACTTGTGCAAACTTCTATGACAAAGATCGTCCAAACCTTCAATAGATTCGTATGAAGGTTTAAATTGAGATTTAAAGCTTATAGAATGAATAATGGACTTTTTTTTGGACCAATATAAAGTTATAAAGGTATAAATATAGTTTTTAAATTATGCGGAAAGAGTTAGACCCATTATTGGAGCAGCGGAAACTTAGGGTAACTACTTGGACAAAGCACTGCCCAACTTTAAATAGATCGGTATGAAAAGATTATTGGCTTTTTTTTTGGACCAATATGAAGTGATAAAGATATAAATATAGTTATAAACCTAATAGAAGAAAGTTTGACCCATTTTTGATCCAACGGAAAACTTGTGCAAACTTCTATGACAAAGATCGTCCAAACTTTCAATAGATTCGTATGAAGGTTTAAATTGAGATTTAAAGCTTTTAGAATGAATACTGGACTTTTTTTTGGACCAATATAAAGTTATAAAGGTATAAATATAGTTTTTAAATTATGCGGAAAGAGTTAGACCCATTATTGGAGCAGCGAAAACTTAGGGCAAACTACTCGGACAAAGAACTGCCCAACTTTAAATAGATCGGTATGAAAAGATTATTGGCTTTTTTTGGGACCAATATGAAGTGATAAAGATATAAATATAGTTATAAACCTAATAGAAGAAAGTTAGACCCATTTTTGATCCAACGGAAAACTTGTGCAAACTTCTATGACAAAGATCGTCCAAACCTTCAATAGATTCGTATGAAGGTTTAAATTGAGATTTAAAGCTTATAGAATGAATACTGGACTTTTTTTTGGACCAATATAAAGTTATAAAGGTATAAATATAGTTTTAAATTATGCGGAAAGAGTTAGACCCATTATTGGAGCAGCGGAAACTTAGGGTAACTACTTGGACAAAGCACTGCTCAACTTTAAATAGATCGGTATGAAAAGATTATTGGCTTTTTTTTTGGACCAATATGAAGTGATAAAGATATAAATATAGTTATAAACTTAATAGAAGAAAGTTAGACCCATTTTTGATCCAACGGAAAACTTGTGTAAACTTCTATGACAAAGATCGTCCAAACTTTCAATAGATTCGTATGAAGGTTTAAATTGAGATTTAAGGCTTTTAAAATCAATATCTGACTTTTTTTTGGACCAATATAAAGTTATAAAGGTATAAATATAGTTTTTAAATTATGCGGAAAGAGTTAGACCCATTATTGGAGCAGCGAAAACTTAGGGCAAACTACTCGGACAAAGAACTGCCCAACTTTAAATAGATCGGTATGAAAAGATTATTGGCTTTTTTTTGGACCAATATGAAGTGATAAAGATATAAATATAGTTATAAACCTAATAGAAGAACGCTGGACCCATTTTTGATCCAACGGAAAACTTGTGCAAACTTCTATGACAAAGATCGTCCAAACTTTCAATAGATTCGTATGAAGGTTTAAATTGAGATTTAAAGCTTTTAGAATGAATACTGGACTTTTTTTTGGACCAATATAAAGTTATAAAGGTATAAATATAGTTTTTAAATTATGCGGAAAGAGTTAGACCCATTATTGGAGCAGCGGAAACTTAGGGTAACTACTTGGACAAAGCACTGCCCAACTTTAAATAGATCGGTATGAAAAGATTATTGGCTTTTTTTTTGGACCAATATGAAGTGATAAAGATATAAATATAGTTATAAACCTAATAGAAGAAAGTTAGACCCATTTTTGATCCAACGGAAAACTTGTGCAAACTTCTATGACAAAGATCGTCCAAACTTTCAATAGATTCGTATGAAGGTTTAAATTGAGATTTAAAGCTTATAGAATGAATACTGGACTTTTTTTTGGACCAATATAAAGTTATAAAGGTATAAATATAGTTTTTAAATTATGCGGAAAGAGTTAGACCCATTATTGGAGCAGCGGAAACTTAGGGTAACTACTTGGACAAAGCACTGCCCAACTTTAAATAGATCGGTATGAAAAGATTATTGGCTTTTTTTTGGACCAATATGAAGTGATAAAGATATAAATATAGTTATAAACCTAATAGAAGAACGCTAGACCCATTTTTGATCCAACGGAAAACTTGTGCAAACTTCTATGACAAAGATCGTCCAAACTTTCAATAGATTCGTATGAAGGTTTAAATTGAGATTTAAGGCTTTTAAAATCAATATCTGACTTTTTTTTGGACCAATATAAAGTTATAAAGGTATAAATATAGTTTTTAAATTATGCGGAAAGAGTTAGACCCATTATTGGAGCAGCGAAAACTTAGGGCAAACTACTCGGACAAAGAACTGCCCAACTTTAAATAGATCGGTATGAAAAGATTATTGGCTTTTTTTTGGACCAATATGAAGTGATAAAGATATAAATATAGTTATAAACCTAATAGAAGAACGCTGGACCCATTTTTGATCCAACGGAAAACTTGTGCAAACTTCTATGACAAAGATCGTCCAAACTTTCAATAGATTCGTATGAAGGTTTAAATTGAGATTTAAAGCTTTTAGAATGAATACTGGACTTTTTTTTGGACCAATATAAAGTTATAAAGGTATAAATATAGTTTTTAAATTATGCGGAAAGAGTTAGACCCATTATTGGAGCAGCGGAAACTTAGGGTAACTACTTGGACAAAGCACTGCCCAACTTTAAATAGATCGGTATGAAAAGATTATTGGCTTTTTTTTTGGACCAATATGAAGTGATAAAGATATAAATATAGTTATAAACCTAATAGAAGAAAGTTTGACCCATTTTTGATCCAACGGAAAACTTGTGCAAACTTCTATGACAAAGATCGTCCAAACTTTCAATAGATTCGTATGAAGGTTTAAATTGAGATTTAAAGCTTTTAGAATGAATACTGGACTTTTTTTTGGACCAATATAAAGTTATAAAGGTATAAATATAGTTTTTAAATTATGCGGAAAGAGTTAGACCCATTATTGGAGCAGCGAAAACTTAGGGCAAACTACTCGGACAAAGAACTGCCCAACTTTAAATAGATCGGTATGAAAAGATTATTGGCTTTTTTTGGGACCAATATGAAGTGATAAAGATATAAATATAGTTATAAACCTAATAGAAGAAAGTTAGACCCATTTTTGATCCAACGGAAAACTTGTGCAAACTTCTATGACTAAGATCGTCCAAACTTTCAATAGATTCGTATGAAGGTTTAAATTGAGATTTAAAGCTTATAGAATGAATACTGGACTTTTTTTTGGACCAATATAAAGTTATAAAGGTATAAATATAGTTTTTAAATTATGCGGAAAGAGTTAGACCCATTATTGGAGCAGCGGAAACTTAGGGTAACTACTTGGACAAAGCACTGCCCAACTTTAAATAGATCGGTATGAAAAGATTATTGGCTTTTTTTTGGACCAATATGAAGTGATAAAGATATAAATATAGTTATAAACCTAATAGAAGAACGCTGGACCCATTTTTGATCCAACGGAAAACTTGTGCAAACTTCTATGACAAAGATCGTCCAAACTTTCAATAGATTCGTATGAAGGTTTAAATTGAGATTTAAAGCTTTTAGAATGAATACTGGACTTTTTTTTGGACCAATATAAAGTTATAAATGTATAAATATAGTTTTTAAATTATGCGGAAAGAGTTAGACCCATTATTGGAGCAGCGGAAACTTAGGGTAACTACTTGGACAAAGCACTGCCCAACTTTAAATAGATCGGTATGAAAAGATTATTGGCTTTTTTTTTGGACCAATATGAAGTGATAAAGATATAAATATAGTTATAAACCTAATAGAAGAAAGTTTGACCCATTTTTGATCCAACGGAAAACTTGTGCAAACTTCTATGACAAATATCGTCCAAACTTTCAATAGATTCGTATGAAGGTTTAAATTGAGATTTAAAGCTTTTAGAATGAATACTGGACTTTTTTTTGGACCAATATAAAGTTATAAAGGTATAAATATAGTTTTTAAATTATGCGGAAAGAGTTAGACCCATTATTGGAGCAGCGAAAACTTAGGGCAAACTACTCGGACAAAGAACTGCCCAACTTTAAATAGATCGGTATGAAAAGATTATTGGCTTTTTTTGGGACCAATATGAAGTGATAAAGATATAAATATAGTTATAAACCTAATAGAAGAAAGTTAGACCCATTTTTGATCCAACGGAAAACTTGTGCAAACTTCTATGACAAAGATCGTCCAAACTTTCAATAGATTCGTATGAAGGTTTAAATTGAGATTTAAAGCTTATAGAATGAATACTGGACTTTTTTTTGGACCAATATAAAGTTATAAAGGTATAAATATAGTTTTTAAATTATGCGGAAAGAGTTAGACCCATTATTGGAGCAGCGGAAACTTAGGGTAACTACTTGGACAAAGCACTGCCCAACTTTAAATAGATCGGTATGAAAAGATTATTGGCTTTTTTTTTGGACCAATATGAAGTGATAAAGATATAAATATAGTTATAAACCTAATAGAAGAACGCTAGACCCATTTTTGATCCAACGGAAAACTTGTGCAAACTTCTATGACAAAGATCGTCCAAACTTTCAATAGATTCGTATGAAGGTTTAAATTGAGATTTAAAGCTTTTAGAATGAATACTGGACTTTTTTTTGGACCAATATAAAGTTATAAAGGTATAAATATAGTTTTTAAATTATGCGGAAAGAGTTAGACCCATTATTGGAGCAGCGGAAACTTAGGGTAACTACTTGGACAAAGCACTGCCCAACTTTAAATAGATCGGTATGAAAAGATTATTGGCTTTTTTTTGGACCAATATGAAGTGATAAAGATATAAATATAGTTATAAACTTAATAGAAGAAAGTTAGACCCATTTTTGATCCAACGGAAAACTTGTGTAAACTTCTATGACAAAGATCGTCCAAACTTTCAATAGATTCGTATGAAGGTTTAAATTGAGATTTAAGGCTTTTAAAATCAATATCTGACTTTTTTTTGGACCAATATAAAGTTATAAAGGTATAAATATAGTTTTTAAATTATGCGGAAAGAGTTAGACCCATTATTGGAGCAGCGAAAACTTAGGGCAAACTACTCGGACAAAGAACTGCCCAACTTTAAATAGATCGGTATGAAAAGATTATTGGCTTTTTTTTGGACCAATATGAAGTGATAAAGATATAAATATAGTTATAAACCTAATAGAAGAACGCTGGACCCATTTTTGATCCAACGGAAAACTTGTGCAAACTTCTATGACAAAGATCGTCCAAACTTTCAATAGATTCGTATGAAGGTTTAAATTGAGATTTAAAGCTTTTAGAATGAATACTGGACTTTTTTTTGGACCAATATAAAGTTATAAAGGTATAAATATAGTTTTTAAATTATGCGGAAAGAGTTAGACCCATTATTGGAGCAGCGGAAACTTAGGGTAACTACTTGGACAAAGCACTGCCCAACTTTAAATAGATCGGTATGAAAAGATTATTGGCTTTTTTTTTGGACCAATATGAAGTGATAAAGATATAAATATAGTTATAAACCTAATAGAAGAAAGTTTGACCCATTTTTGATCCAACGGAAAACTTGTGCAAACTTCTATGACAAAGATCGTCCAAACTTTCAATAGATTCGTATGAAGGTTTAAATTGAGATTTAAAGCTTTTAGAATGAATACTGGACTTTTTTTTGGACCAATATAAAGTTATAAAGGTATAAATATAGTTTTTAAATTATGCGGAAAGAGTTAGACCCATTATTGGAGCAGCGAAAACTTAGGGCAAACTACTCGGACAAAGAACTGCCCAACTTTAAATAGATCGGTATGAAAAGATTATTGGCTTTTTTTGGGACCAATATGAAGTGATAAAGATATAAATATAGTTATAAACCTAATAGAAGAAAGTTAGACCCATTTTTGATCCAACGGAAAACTTGTGCAAACTTCTATGACAAAGATCGTCCAAACTTTCAATAGATTCGTATGAAGGTTTAAATTGAGATTTAAAGCTTATAGAATGAATACTGGACTTTTTTTTGGACCAATATAAAGTTATAAAGGTATAAATATAGTTTTTAAATTATGCGGAAAGAGTTAGACCCATTATTGGAGCAGCGGAAACTTAGGGTAACTACTTGGACAAAGCACTGCCCAACTTTAAATAGATCGGTATGAAAAGATTATTGGCTTTTTTTTGGACCAATATGAAGTGATAAAGATATAAATATAGTTATAAACCTAATAGAAGAACGCTAGACCCATTTTTGATCCAACGGAAAACTTGTGCAAACTTCTATGACAAAGATCGTCCAAACTTTCAATAGATTCGTATGAAGGTTTAAATTGAGATTTAAAGCTTTTAGAATGAATACTGGACTTTTTTTTGGACCAATATAAAGTTATAAAGGTATAAATATAGTTTTTAAATTATGCGGAAAGAGTTAGACCCATTATTGGAGCAGCGGAAACTTAGGGTAACTACTTGGACAAAGCACTGCCCAACTTTAAATAGATCGGTATGAAAAGATTATTGGCTTTTTTTTGGACCAATATGAAGTGATAAAGATATAAATATAGTTATAAACTTAATAGAAGAAAGTTAGACCCATTTTTGATCCAACGGAAAACTTGTGTAAACTTCTATGACAAAGATCGTCCAAACTTTCAATAGATTCGTATGAAGGTTTAAATTGAGATTTAAGGCTTTTAAAATCAATATCTGACTTTTTTTTGGACCAATATAAAGTTATAAAGGTATAAATATAGTTTTTAAATTATGCGGAAAGAGTTAGACCCATTATTGGAGCAGCGAAAACTTAGGGCAAACTACTCGGACAAAGAACTGCCCAACTTTAAATAGATCGGTATGAAAAGATTATTGGCTTTTTTTTGGACCAATATGAAGTGATAAAGATATAAATATAGTTATAAACCTAATAGAAGAACGCTGGACCCATTTTTGATCCAACGGAAAACTTGTGCAAACTTCTATGACAAAGATCGTCCAAACTTTCAATAGATTCGTATGAAGGTTTAAATTGAGATTTAAAGCTTTTAGAATGAATACTGGACTTTTTTTTGGACCAATATAAAGTTATAAAGGTATAAATATAGTTTTTAAATTATGCGGAAAGAGTTAGACCCATTATTGGAGCAGCGGAAACTTAGGGTAACTACTTGGACAAAGCACTGCCCAACTTTAAATAGATCGGTATGAAAAGATTATTGGCTTTTTTTTTGGACCAATATGAAGTGATAAAGATATAAATATAGTTATAAACCTAATAGAAGAAAGTTTGACCCATTTTTGATCCAACGGAAAACTTGTGCAAACTTCTATGACAAAGATCGTCCAAACTTTCAATAGATTCGTATGAAGGTTTAAATTGAGATTTAAAGCTTTTAGAATGAATACTATACTTTTTTTTGGACCAATATAAAGTTATAAAGGTATAAATATAGTTTTTAAATTATGCGGAAAGAGTTAGACCCATTATTGGAGCAGCGAAAACTTAGGGCAAACTACTCGGACAAAGAACTGCCCAACTTTAAATAGATCGGTATGAAAAGATTATTGGCTTTTTTTGGGACCAATATGAAGTGATAAAGATATAAATATAGTTATAAACCTAATAGAAGAAAGTTAGACCCATTTTTGATCCAACGGAAAACTTGTGCAAACTTCTATGACAAAGATCGTCCAAACTTTCAATAGATTCGTATGAAGGTTTAAATTGAGATTTAAAGCTTATAGAATGAATACTGGACTTTTTTTTGGACCAATATAAAGTTATAAAGGTATAAATATAGTTTTTAAATTATGCGGAAAGAGTTAGACCCATTATTGGAGCAGCGGAAACTTAGGGTAACTACTTGGACAAAGCACTGCCCAACTTTAAATAGATCGGTATGAAAAGATTATTGGCTTTTTTTTGGACCAATATGAAGTGATAAAGATATAAATATAGTTATAAACCTAATAGAAGAACGCTAGACCCATTTTTGATCCAACGGAAAACTTGTGCAAACTTCTATGACAAAGATCGTCCAAACTTTCAATAGATTCGTATGAAGGTTTAAATTGAGATTTAAAGCTTTTAGAATGAATACTGGACTTTTTTTTGGACCAATATAAAGTTATAAAGGTATAAATATAGTTTTTAAATTATGCGGAAAGAGTTAGACCCATTATTGGAGCAGCGGAAACTTAGGGTAACTACTTGGACAAAGCACTGCCCAACTTTAAATAGATCGGTATGAAAAGATTATTGGCTTTTTTTTTGGACCAATATGAAGTGATAAAGATATAAATATAGTTATAAACCTAATAGAAGAACGCTAGACCCATTTTTGATCCAACGGAAAACTTGTGCAAACTTCTATGACAAAGATCGTCCAAACTTTCAATAGATTCGTATGAAGGTTTAAATTGAGATTTAAAGCTTTTAGAATGAATACTGGACTTTTTTTTGGACCAATATAAAGTTATAAAGGTATAAATATAGTTTTTAAATTATGCGGAAAGAGTTAGACCCATTATTGGAGCAGCGGAAACTTAGGGTAACTACTTGGACAAAGCACTGCCCAACTTTAAATAGATCGGTATGAAAAGATTATTGGCTTTTTTTTGGACCAATATGAAGTGATAAAGATATAAATATAGTTATAAACTTAATAGAAGAAAGTTAGACCCATTTTTGATCCAACGGAAAACTTGTGTAAACTTCTATGACAAAGATCGTCCAAACTTTCAATAGATTCGTATGAAGGTTTAAATTGAGATTTAAGGCTTTTAAAATCAATATCTGACTTTTTTTTGGACCAATATAAAGTTATAAAGGTATAAATATAGTTTTTAAATTATGCGGAAAGAGTTAGACCCATTATTGGAGCAGCGAAAACTTAGGGCAAACTACTCGGACAAAGAACTGCCCAACTTTAAATAGATCGGTATGAAAAGATTATTGGCTTTTTTTTGGACCAATATGAAGTGATAAAGATATAAATATAGTTATAAACCTAATAGAAGAACGCTGGACCCATTTTTGATCCAACGGAAAACTTGTGCAAACTTCTATGACAAAGATCGTCCAAACTTTCAATAGATTCGTATGAAGGTTTAAATTGAGATTTAAAGCTTTTAGAATGAATACTGGACTTTTTTTTGGACCAATATAAAGTTATAAAGGTATAAATATAGTTTTTAAATTATGCGGAAAGAGTTAGACCCATTATTGGAGCAGCGGAAACTTAGGGTAACTACTTGGACAAAGCACTGCCCAACTTTAAATAGATCGGTATGAAAAGATTATTGGCTTTTTTTTTGGACCAATATGAAGTGATAAAGATATAAATATAGTTATAAACCTAATAGAAGAAAGTTTGACCCATTTTTGATCCAACGGAAAACTTGTGCAAACTTCTATGACAAAGATCGTCCAAACTTTCAATAGATTCGTATGAAGGTTTAAATTGAGATTTAAAGCTTTTAGAATGAATACTGGACTTTTTTTTGGACCAATATAAAGTTATAAAGGTATAAATATAGTTTTTAAATTATGCGGAAAGAGTTAGACCCATTATTGGAGCAGCGAAAACTTAGGGCAAACTACTCGGACAAAGAACTGCCCAACTTTAAATAGATCGGTATGAAAAGATTATTGGCTTTTTTTGGGACCAATATGAAGTGATAAAGATATAAATATAGTTATAAACCTAATAGAAGAAAGTTAGACCCATTTTTGATCCAACGGAAAACTTGTGCAAACTTCTATGACAAAGATCGTCCAAACTTTCAATAGATTCGTATGAAGGTTTAAATTGAGATTTAAAGCTTATAGAATGAATACTGGACTTTTTTTTGGACCAATATAAAGTTATAAAGGTATAAATATAGTTTTTAAATTATGCGGAAAGAGTTAGACCCATTATTGGAGCAGCGGAAACTTAGGGTAACTACTTGGACAAAGCACTGCCCAACTTTAAATAGATCGGTATGAAAAGATTATTGGCTTTTTTTTGGACCAATATGAAGTGATAAAGATATAAATATAGTTATAAACCTAATAGAAGAACGCTAGACCCATTTTTGATCCAACGGAAAACTTGTGCAAACTTCTATGACAAAGATCGTCCAAACTTTCAATAGATTCGTATGAAGGTTTAAATTGAGATTTAAAGCTTTTAGAATGAATACTGGACTTTTTTTTGGACCAATATAAAGTTATAAAGGTATAAATATAGTTTTTAAATTATGCGGAAAGAGTTAGACCCATTATTGGAGCAGCGGAAACTTAGGGTAACTACTTGGACAAAGCACTGCCCAACTTTAAATAGATCGGTATGAAAAGATTATTGGCTTTTTTTTGGACCAATATGAAGTGATAAAGATATAAATATAGTTATAAACCTAATAGAAGAACGCTGGACCCATTTTTGATCCAACGGAAAACTTGTGCAAACTTCTATGACAAAGATCGTCCAAACTTTCAATAGATTCGTATGAAGGTTTAAATTGAGATTTAAAGCTTTTAGAATGAATACTGGACTTTTTTTAGGACCAATATAAAGTTATAAAGGTATAAATATAGTTTTTAAATTATGCGGAAAGAGTTAGACCCATTATTGGAGCAGCGGAAACTTAGGGTAACTACTTGGACAAAGCACTGCCCAACTTTAAATAGATCGGTATGAAAAGATTATTGGCTTTTTTTTTGGACCAATATGAAGTGATAAAGATATAAATATAGTTATAAACCTAATAGAAGAAAGTTTGACCCATTTTTGATCCAACGGAAAACTTGTGCAAACTTCTATGACAAAGATCGTCCAAACTTTCAATAGATTCGTATGAAGGTTTAAATTGAGATTTAAAGCTTTTAGAATGAATACTGGACTTTTTTTTGGACCAATATAAAGTTATAAAGGTATAAATATAGTTTTTAAATTATGCGGAAAGAGTTAGACCCATTATTGGAGCAGCGAAAACTTAGGGCAAACTACTCGGACAAAGAACTGCCCAACTTTAAATAGATCGGTATGAAAAGATTATTGGCTTTTTTTGGGACCAATATGAAGTGATAAAGATATAAATATAGTTATAAACCTAATAGAAGAAAGTTAGACCCATTTTTGATCCAACGGAAAACTTGTGCAAACTTCTATGACAAAGATCGTCCAAACTTTCAATAGATTCGTATGAAGGTTTAAATTGAGATTTAAAGCTTATAGAATGAATACTGGACTTTTTTTTGGACCAATATAAAGTTATAAAGGTATAAATATAGTTTTTAAATTATGCGGAAAGAGTTAGACCCATTATTGGAGCAGCGGAAACTTAGGGTAACTACTTGGACAAAGCACTGCCCAACTTTAAATAGATCGGTATGAAAAGATTATTGGCTTTTTTTTGGACCAATATGAAGTGATAAAGATATAAATATAGTTATAAACCTAATAGAAGAACGCTAGACCCATTTTTGATCCAACGGAAAACTTGTGCAAACTTCTATGACAAAGATCGTCCAAACTTTCAATAGATTCGTATGAAGGTTTAAATTGAGATTTAAAGCTTTTAGAATGAATACTGGACTTTTTTTTGGACCAATATAAAGTTATAAAGGTATAAATATAGTTTTTAAATTATGCGGAAAGAGTTAGACCCATTATTGGAGCAGCGGAAACTTAGGGTAACTACTTGGACAAAGCACTGCCCAACTTTAAATAGATCGGTATGAAAAGATTATTGGCTTTTTTTTGGACCAATATGAAGTGATAAAGATATAAATATAGTTATAAACTTAATAGAAGAAAGTTAGACCCATTTTTGATCCAACGGAAAACTTGTGTAAACTTCTATGACAAAGATCGTCCAAACTTTCAATAGATTCGTATGAAGGTTTAAATTGAGATTTAAGGCTTTTAAAATCAATATCTGACTTTTTTTTGGACCAATATAAAGTTATAAAGGTATAAATATAGTTTTTAAATTATGCGGAAAGAGTTAGACCCATTATTGGAGCAGCGAAAACTTAGGGCAAACTACTCGGACAAAGAACTGCCCAACTTTAAATAGATCGGTATGAAAAGATTATTGGCTTTTTTTTGGACCAATATGAAGTGATAAAGATATAAATATAGTTATAAACCTAATAGAAGAACGCTGGACCCATTTTTGATCCAACGGAAAACTTGTGCAAACTTCTATGACAAAGATCGTCCAAACTTTCAATAGATTCGTATGAAGGTTTAAATTGAGATTTAAAGCTTTTAGAATGAATACTGGACTTTTTTTTGGACCAATATAAAGTTATAAAGGTATAAATATAGTTTTTAAATTATGCGGAAAGAGTTAGACCCATTATTGGAGCAGCGGAAACTTAGGGTAACTACTTGGACAAAGCACTGCCCAACTTTAAATAGATCGGTATGAAAAGATTATTGGCTTTTTTTTTGGACCAATATGAAGTGATAAAGATATAAATATAGTTATAAACCTAATAGAAGAAAGTTTGACCCATTTTTGATCCAACGGAAAACTTGTGCAAACTTCTATGACAAAGATCGTCCAAACTTTCAATAGATTCGTATGAAGGTTTAAATTGAGATTTAAAGCTTTTAGAATGAATACTGGACTTTTTTTTGGACCAATATAAAGTTATAAAGGTATAAATATAGTTTTTAAATTATGCGGAAAGAGTTAGACCCATTATTGGAGCAGCGAAAACTTAGGGCAAACTACTCGGACAAAGAACTGCCCAACTTTAAATAGATCGGTATGAAAAGATTATTGGCTTTTTTTGGGACCAATATGAAGTGATAAAGATATAAATATAGTTATAAACCTAATAGAAGAAAGTTAGACCCATTTTTGATCCAACGGAAAACTTGTGCAAACTTCTATGACAAAGATCGTCCAAACTTTCAATAGATTCGTATGAAGGTTTAAATTGAGATTTAAAGCTTATAGAATGAATACTGGACTTTTTTTTGGACCAATATAAAGTTATAAAGGTATAAATATAGTTTTTAAATTATGCGGAAAGAGTTAGACCCATTATTGGAGCAGCGGAAACTTAGGGTAACTACTTGGACAAAGCACTGCCCAACTTTAAATAGATCGGTATGAAAAGATTATTGGCTTTTTTTTGGACCAATATGAAGTGATAAAGATATAAATATAGTTATAAACCTAATAGAAGAACGCTAGACCCATTTTTGATCCAACGGAAAACTTGTGCAAACTTCTATGACAAAGATCGTCCAAACTTTCAATAGATTCGTATGAAGGTTTAAATTGAGATTTAAAGCTTTTAGAATGAATACTGGACTTTTTTTTGGACCAATATAAAGTTATAAAGGTATAAATATAGTTTTTAAATTATGCGGAAAGAGTTAGACCCATTATTGGAGCAGCGGAAACTTAGGGTAACTACTTGGACAAAGCACTGCCCAACTTTAAATAGATCGGTATGAAAAGATTATTGGCTTTTTTTTGGACCAATATGAAGTGATAAAGATATAAATATAGTTATAAACTTAATAGAAGAAAGTTAGACCCATTTTTGATCCAACGGAAAACTTGTGTAAACTTCTATGACAAAGATCGTCCAAACTTTCAATAGATTCGTATGAAGGTTTAAATTGAGATTTAAGGCTTTTAAAATCAATATCTGACTTTTTTTTGGACCAATATAAAGTTATAAAGGTATAAATATAGTTTTTAAATTATGCGGAAAGAGTTAGACCCATTATTGGAGCAGCGAAAACTTAGGGCAAACTACTCGGACAAAGAACTGCCCAACTTTAAATAGATCGGTATGAAAAGATTATTGGCTTTTTTTTGGACCAATATGAAGTGATAAAGATATAAATATAGTTATAAACCTAATAGAAGAACGCTGGACCCATTTTTGATCCAACGGAAAACTTGTGCAAACTTCTATGACAAAGATCGTCCAAACTTTCAATAGATTGGTATGAAGGTTTAAATTGAGATTTAAAGCTTATAGAATGAATACTGGACTTTTTTTTGGACCAATATAAAGTTATAAAGGTATAAATATAGTTTTTAAATTATGCGGAAAGAGTTAGACCCATTATTGGAGCAGCGGAAACTTAGGGTAACTACTTGGACAAAGCACTGCCCAACTTTAAATAGATCGGTATGAAAAGATTATTGGCTTTTTTTTGGACCAATATGAAGTGATAAAGATATAAATATAGTTATAAACCTAATAGAAGAACGCTAGACCCATTTTTGATCCAACGGAAAACTTGTGCAAACTTCTATGACAAAGATCGTCCAAACTTTCAATAGATTCGTATGAAGGTTTAAATTGAGATTTAAGGCTTTTAAAATCAATATCTGACTTTTTTTTGGACCAATATAAAGTTATAAAGGTATAAATATAGTTTTTAAATTATGCGGAAAGAGTTAGACCCATTATTGGAGCAGCGAAAACTTAGGGCAAACTACTCGGACAAAGAACTGCCCAACTTTAAATAGATCGGTATGAAAAGATTATTGGCTTTTTTTGGGACCAATATGAAGTGATAAAGATATAAATATAGTTATAAACCTAATAGAAGAAAGTTAGACCCATTTTTGATCCAACGGAAAACTTGTGCAAACTTCTATGACAAAGATCGTCCAAACTTTCAATAGATTCGTATGAAGGTTTAAATTGAGATTTAAAGCTTATAGAATGAATACTGGACTTTTTTTTGGACCAATATAAAGTTATAAAGGTATAAATATAGTTTTTAAATTATGCGGAAAGAGTTAGACCCATTATTGGAGCAGCGGAAACTTAGGGTAACTACTTGGACAAAGCACTGCACAACTTTAAATAGATCGGTATGAAAAGATTATTGGCTTTTTTTTGGACCAATATGAAGTGATAAAGATATAAATATAGTTATAAACGTAATAGAAGAACGCTAGACCCATTTTTGATCCAACGGAAAACTTGTGCAAACTTCTATGACAAAGATCGTCCAAACTTTCAATAGATTCGTATGAAGGTTTAAATTGAGATTTAAAGCTTTTAGAATGAATACTGGACTTTTTTTTGGACCAATATAAAGTTATAAAGGTATAAATATAGTTTTTAAATTATGCGGAAAGAGTTAGACCCATTATTGGAGCAGCGGAAACTTAGGGTAACTACTTGGACAAAGCACTGCCCAACTTTAAATAGATCGGTATGAAAAGATTATTGGCTTTTTTTTTGGACCAATATGAAGTGATAAAGATATAAATATAGTTATAAACCTAATAGAAGAACGCTAGACCCATTTTTGATCCAACGGAAAACTTGTGCAAACTTCTATGACAAAGATCGTCCAAACTTTCAATAGATTCGTATGAAGGTTTAAATTGAGATTTAAAGCTTTTAGAATGAATACTGGACTTTTTTTTGGACCAATATAAAGTTATAAAGGTATAAATATAGTTTTTAAATTATGCGGAAAGAGTTAGACCCATTATTGGAGCAGCGAAAACTTAGGGCAAACTACTCGGACAAAGAACTGCCCAACTTTAAATAGATCGGTATGAAAAGATTATTGGCTTTTTTTTGGACCAATATGAAGTGATAAAGATATAAATATAGTTATAAACCTAATAGAAGAACGCTGGACCCATTTTTGATCCAACGGAAAACTTGTGCAAACTTCTATGACAAAGATCGTCCAAACTTTCAATAGATTCGTATGAAGGTTTAAATTGAGATTTAAAGCTTTTAGAATGAATACTGGACTTTTTTTTGGACCAATATAAAGTTATAAAGGTATAAATATAGTTTTTAAATTATGCGGAAAGAGTTAGACCCATTATTGGAGCAGCGGAAACTTAGGGTAACTACTTGGACAAAGCACTGCCCAACTTTAAATAGATCGGTATGAAAAGATTATTGGCTTTTTTTTTGGACCAATATGAAGTGATAAAGATATAAATATAGTTATAAACCTAATAGAAGAAAGTTAGACCCATTTTTGATCCAACGGAAAACTTGTGCAAACTTCTATGACAAAGATCGTCCAAACTTTCAATAGATTCGTATGAAGGTTTAAATTGAGATTTAAAGCTTATAGAATGAATACTGGACTTTTTTTTGGACCAATATAAAGTTATAAAGGTATAAATATAGTTTTTAAATTATGCGGAAAGAGTTAGACCCATTATTGGAGCAGCGGAAACTTAGGGTAACTACTTGGACAAAGCACTGCCCAACTTTAAATAGATCGGTATGAAAAGATTATTGGCTTTTTTTTGGACCAATATGAAGTGATAAAGATATAAATATAGTTATAAACCTAATAGAAGAACGCTAGACCCATTTTTGATCCAACGGAAAACTTGTGCAAACTTCTATGACAAAGATCGTCCAAACTTTCAATAGATTCGTATGAAGGTTTAAATTGAGATTTAAAGCTTATAGAATGAATACTGGACTTTTTTTTGGACCAATATAAAGTTATAAAGGTATAAATATAGTTTTTAAATTATGCGGAAAGAGTTAGACCCATTATTGGAGCAGCGAAAACTTAGGGCAAACTACTCGGACAAAGAACTGCCCAACTTTAAATAGATCGGTATTGTAAGACCCGTAATTCCACTGTACAGTTTGTCTAAGGAACATAAGTGTTGACTAAGAATTTTAGGGTTTTTTTTAAGTGTTTTTGTGAGTATCGTCGTAATAACAACATTTTTGCTGAGTTGGAGTCTGTCTTGTGCTCGTGTGCTGGAAATGCACAGACTTTTGTTCCTTAGTCTTTAATTATATATGAGAACGTTTCTATGTTTTCAGAATTTTGAAATTCGACTTTCTCCGCTTTTTGGAAAAACGAGTAGAAAATCGTACCCGCTGTTGGAAAATTTACGGTTTCTGTTTCCCGTCGAATTTCAATTAGAGACTTTATATATCGGCACGAGTTAGAATCTAAATTCATAATATTTTTGAGAGCTTCGGATAAATATTTCAGTCGGAGAATCAAGTTTAGCGATAATTTTTAGAAATGGTTTACGACGGACTTTTATTCCGTGGATTTTCTATTTTTGCAAGTTTAGTTCGTCGCGGCGCGTGAGAGCTGAGCGAGTTGGGTTGGCAAGCTCATAATATCTAGATATTTATGTTAGATTGCTAGTTGACCAAGTATTTGATCCAATGGCTAGGGTTTAACAAGTTGCCTTTACACTATTTGATCCAAAGGCTATCATTAAACAAGATCACAATAGATAGGATGTTATGTCACATTGAATCAAAAATCAAAATTGATATATACTCCCTCATTCATCTCCCACGGCCAAAACCAACAAAAACACATATCATACATTCAAAATTTCATTTTCTTCTACAAGCCTTGATCTTGCTCTTGCTAGGACCTTTAAGTTGCATGGATCGTCTTCTTCTTGAGGTAACTTAACTATTCCTTTCTTTAAGTGGTTCAAATCTCTTAGATTTTAAGATTTTGACAACTTTGTTCTTGAGCAAAATAATTCTAGAATTTAGTTTTAATTAGTTTTTGGTTCCCTAGAAGTGTTCATGAGAGTTTAACTAGTACATTCAAGCTTAGTTATTTTGATTTCCATGGTTGGATGAGAATCTCATGAAAATTCTTGTTAGGGTTTGATAAGAAAAAATTTAAATGGATCATAAACATGAACTTTTGTTTGATGATTTTGTTTTTAAGGTTGTTTATGAGATTGTTAGAGAAATGGATGTTAGATTATTAAGTTTGTTTTGAGAAACAAGAAATATTTTATTTTGGTGTTCTTGAGGGTTTGATGAACAAATTTTAGAAACTTTTGTTTTGATTTTTAAAGTATTGTGATTGATCAATTAAATGATTTTGGGAGCTAGTAGATTATTACTAAGGTTTGAAATGAAAAAAAAATTGAGTGTTGGCCTTGTTTATTTTTTTGGCCGTGGCATTCAATGGAGGAGGAGGAAGAGTTTCAAAATTTTCTAAGTCCAAATGATAAGAAAATGATCATCTAGTGTGATGAATGATCATGGTCTTTGTAAAGAATGTTTTGGGGTTTTATGTGAAAAGAAAAGATTTGCAAAGTTTTGAAGAAAAATGGTATTCTTGGATTCAAAATGATTTAGTGTGTGTACTTGATCATTGAGGAAAAACTAGTGATGGTTTAAGTGTTTTAAGCTATGTTTGATTTTGAAAAACAATGGTTTTAAAATAATTCCAATTCTGGCCGAAATTTACAAGGGCATTTAGGTCATTCTAAAATTGTTTTTGTGTCCTTGAAAGTTAACAATATGATCCGTCTTTTCGAGACGAAGATTTCGGCGTATGGCTCGTTTCGATCGGATAAAGATTGAATGAGTTATGGCCATTTTATTTGAAAGGAAAATTTGTAACTTGTGGTGCAAGTAAACTTTTATTTTTGTGAAATTTTTTGAAGAGCTCATGGGTTGTTTTCAAATGGTTTTATTATGTGTAATTGATTGCCTTGGAGTTAGGAATCAAAGTGTTTCATAAATTGTTTTGAAACGAAAATATTTTCGCGTAGCGAGAAATAGTGCATTTAACTTCGTGAATTTTTAATCACCATGGGGAGGACTCGAAATCACTATGGGAGAGTTTTAGAAAGTGCCTTAAACCCCTCTAGATTTTTGGGTTTTAGTTTCGTTTCGATAGAATACAGTGGGAGTATTTTATTGACATTACGCTGCTTAAATTTTAGGAAGCGCGATTTGTAGAGTTGAGCGAGAAATAGTTGTGGAAGCTTGCCGAGGTAAGGGCACCTTTATTTCCGTCTTATATCTGTATAATATGTTTGTATGCTTGGTATTGTGGTGTGTTTGAGTGCTTGGCATGTATGTGTGTTGTATTCTCGGGATGAGAAATTGTTTACAATACGTGCGTTGACTACATATGATTGGAAATATATGTATGTTGTTGTGAATTTCATATGTATTAATAATATGAAATGTTGATGCATGTACTTGATTGAAGATCTCGTTGTGCATGATGTTTGTTGTCTTACATATGATTTTGTTAGAAATATATGTATTGACATGTGGTTGAGAATTACATATGCATGATTGGTATGTAATTGAATGCATCGGCATAGATAAGTTGTATCGTATGCTCATGCATTCATGGTAGTGGTTAGAAGACCACCGGGTGCGATTAGAAGATCCACCTTGAATCCTGCGGGATTTTATTGAGTACAATACGTGATTAGAAGATCACAGGGTTTGATTAGAAGATCCACCCTAATCCTTCGGTTAGAAGATCGTCGTGATTGTATTGATTTTAGTGATTAGAAGATCACGACTCTCTGCGGAGAGGTTAAATTCCGGAATTCATGCATGTGAAAAAGACCCGGGTAGGGTGATCACAATCATTTAGAGTCTGCATTGCTAGGCTTTTGTGCATTTCTATGCCGTGTGCAATTTATGAGAAATTGCTATGTGATTACCGCTTTAGATATATATATGTATATATGTTATTTGCATCTATGTTATGTGTGGTGACCCTTGCTGTGATTTTCGCGGGCATCGTCCCACCCAGATGATGGATCACCCTATGTTACCGATGCTCGTGAGGGAGACGGTGACGACGTAGGATTTTCAGTGATCAAGTGGCGTAGCGAATCTGATTAGCCTGTGTGTCGGTGTGTCTTGTACACCGTGCATTTAGTTAGGGGTAGTATTCTGACTCTTTGGGATGACTGTATTTGAATACTTATTCTTGTGGTCTAGACTGCGATATTTTGGGATGTAAGTATTCAGGTACACACTTTGCTTCTCCGAGAAGCACTATGATGCATATAGTACTATTTCAGTCACCTTGTTGGTCGTACTATTATATGCTTTAGTTCTGTTGTATGAATAATGCCGGCTCTTGTAAAATATTTTCCGCGCACTCTGTCTCGTGTTTTAAAAAAAAAAAAAAGTGTCTACTTTTGGGCCTTTGAAAAACGGGGTGTTACATTGTGGTATCAGAGCTCGGCTTTAGATCATCAAAGGGAAAGTGTGTAGTAGAGTTGTCCGTCCAAAGTCAGTCAGAATATAGCTAGAGTTATGTTAGTTCTAGCGATCGGTCTTGGTTGTGTTGTGGGCCATGTGTTCGTTCGGTGAGTCTACCATGGTGGATGCTTAGGTAATCGATTGTGTCTTAGTTGAAACGATGTTCCCTACACAGTTGGAAACCCCCGAGCATTGGTCGAATTTAGTCGATCAGTGTCTTTGAATTCCTTAGACAGAGTGGTCCGAGGAGGATGGACTTGAGGCGAACGAGAACTACAAGGGATTCCTGGAAGTAATATCATGGATGGGAAGTGTCGTTGGATGTTGCCACTCAGATGTGCTGTTTATGGACGAGTGAACATCAATTGAGAAAGGATTGTAAGTAAGGATCGGATTGGGATGACCTTTTGAAGAAGGTATTGGATGTCCGTCGGGTAAGTTAGGGCGGGACTTGATGAAGTCCGTCGGTTGCCAAGGGGATTCCCATTGTTGAATTGTGGACCAGGCATATATGTCAGTTGGATTTAATTACGATGATTGGATAATCATTTGGGTGATTCGTATTGCAATTAAAGTGTGTTGCACGTCAAGAGTCAGTGAACTTAGTGGTGTTAGAAGACGGTTGCACGAACGATGGATAACTTAAGGGTTTAATTCAAGTGTGTGAGATAAATTAGATTCAAAATTAAGATTATTAAGGATGATCGGCGAGATGATTAAAGGTAGGAGACCAAGTATCACGTTGATAAGTGACAATTTATACATAGTTCGGAAGATAGTAAGTATAGATGTCGATATGAGAAAAAGCTATAGGTGAACATATTGAGTAATTCTTAGGGATTAGTCAAAAATTATTGAGTAATTTGAAAAGATTAGTCAAGATTGAGTAGAGATCCTGTGCAGATGTGCATTTAAGTTAATGATTTTGATCGACCAAGAGGGTTGAAGGACCAAGTAGTACCTTGAAATTATGGAATCATAGGAGTTGATGTAACCAAACATTAAGAAATTCACGTCATGGACGACAATGTTTGGAAATTTTCTAGAAATATCAAGTTGTGATTAGACAAGAATTCATTCGTAAGAGTATTGAGATGGTGAGAATTACTATAAAGAAAGGCCATGTACTATATATTAGGATTTAATGGATGAATCTGGATGGTAAGACAAGTAATTGTAGTTTTTGAGGAGTAGATTCAAGAGTTTGATTTGGATAACAAACGTACTAAGGATGAAATCATAGTGAAGGGTTATGCTTGGGTAGCTGTTCTTGAAAGGTCAAGCGTTTATATTTGAGATAAGTGTTACGTGGCTTGATAGATGAGTAAGATGAGTCAATTTGGAGGTGAATTATAGTGACCTTAAGGTGATAAGTTAGGATATAGCTATCCGTAAAGAGATACTTAATAGGAACTTGAGGAATTAATTAATTGGAGCGTTTGATTATGATAAGTACAATAGTTGACACCGTAAGGGAAGTTAGAGATGAATAAGAATCCAGTTAGTGAATGGATGTGTCAGGATGGGTAGCGAGAACGTATGTGTGAAGTCGTTTATTGGTATTGGAGAATACTATAACTTTAGATAGTTATGAAGATTTAGGAATTGTCGAACGGAGAATGGTAGGATTGTTGTGATTCAAAATTATGTGGAATGAGGAAGTAATTGGTTTGTGAGCGGCGAACTAAAGGGGTTGTTTGGAATCAACAATTTATTGGTCATGGTGGTTCGGGAACCAACTCTAGACAGTTGTTGAACTTGAAAGTTGCAAATTAGTAGATAAATGAGTTGGTCACAGAGGAAGTTAATCGTTGGGAAGACATGTTATGAATAAGTAAGAGAGAAACACATGAGAATGTGGCTTATGTCAATTAAGGATTGGCGGAAGGATTCACAAATAATTTGGAAAATTATGATTGTGTGTTGTATGTGGAAGTAAAAAGGGTAAGCAATTATCTAATGACAAAGTTTGGTGGAAACTAATAGAAATTGATTCATTGTAGTTGTTACAATGAGGATAGGCGTAACGTAGAGGAAAATGCGCATCGAGAAAACGAATGATTTCGGTCGTTGACAGTAGAAGCAGTTGAACGACGGTTGCGCTGAGAAATATCTCAAGATATGATTGGATGTAGGAATTTACTATAAGGATAAGATGTTGGAACAATTAAGAATGGTCAGGGTGAGGAGCTCTTTTGAGTAAAAGAGAATTTAATGGTAAGAGAGAAGAAACTCAAGAGAGTTTAGAAATAGAATGAGAATAAGATGTAGAATGGTTTAAGCCGACGATGGCAGTCGACGAGGAGAAATGTTTTATGCTAAAGCAGGCAAGGTTAACCTAAGTATTAATTTGGAAAATTATGTGGACGCCTGAAGGATTGAATTTTCGGGAATTTGAGATTTGGATAAAGGGAGTCCAAGCGAGGTAGATGGTATAAGTTGGCGCATGTCAGGAGAATTTGGGGAATGTAATCACCAACTGGATGTTGGGATGATATTATTAAGACTGCGAGTGGATGGTTCGACGCAGTTATGAGATTGAAGGAATAATTAAGGGCTTATGGACATTGATGAAGTTGAAAAGTTCTCTCTATAGATGATAACTTCTTTCGGAGGGTAATGATTTGAGAGGTACTTGCCGTGGTGGCACTGTATTACTGTTGGGTGATACTCAACATATGTTTCGGGAGTGGAAGCATGTGGTTTTAAGTGACGTGTTTTGAGCATTGTATCTCGTCAGTGAGATTGAGATAGTAAGAGACCGAGGAAAAATGTGTAGAAAACTTCGAAGGAATTGTTGGACCCTTGTGCGTCGGAGGATCTTGAGCACAAGTGACAAGAAGCATTATTCAAGTTAGGTAAAAATGGTCTAAACCACCATTATGATTGTCGGCTATCTATTGACAAATTGAGGAACTGATCATCCTTAATCTCTTGTTAATAATAGACGGAATCGTGTTGACTGGAATTGACAAGTTTTTGCTAGCTTTGGTGGTGCACAAAGAGTTTCAGTGTTTCTTTTGGAGGGTAGCTGTCACCACTTTGTGTGGGCCTAGTGGAATAGGCTATGTCGTGGAGGCGTAAGAGGTGACTTTGGAAATTTTGTGTGTGGACCCTAGGACATTTGAGGAACTAGAGGTTGTGAACCTTCGTAGTGGGCTTAGTTTTTGAGTGGTGAACTCGTTGTGTGATGTCTAGCTTTGTGTCTAGAGTTTGGAACCAGTGCGATCTTGTTGAGGGTTGCGATTTGAGCACGGTCATGCCAGTGTGGTGGTGTTAGCATCTGTGTGACTACACCTAATCTGATGGGGTTTTCTTGTGTCAGTGTTAGTACTAACTAGTTGAGTTGTTACTCTTACCTTTAGTTTCGAGGACGAAACTTCTTTTTGGAGGGTAGTAATGTAAGACCCGTAATTCCACTGTACAGTTTGTCTAAGGAACATAAGTGTTGACTAAGAATTTTAGGGTTTTTTTTAAGTGTTTTTGTGAGTATCGTCGTAATAACAACATTTTTGCTGAGTTGGAGTCTGTCTTGTGCTCGTGTGCTGGAAATGCACAGACTTTTGTTCCTTAGTCTTTAATTATATATGAGAACGTTTCTATGTTTTCAGAATTTTGAAATTCGACTTTCTCCGCTTTTTGGAAAAACGAGTAGAAAATCGTACCCGCTGTTGGAAAATTTACGGTTTCTGTTTCCCGTCGAATTTCAATTAGAGACTTTATATATCGGCACGAGTTAGAATCTAAATTCATAATATTTTTGAGAGCTTCGGATAAATATTTCAGTCGGAGAATCAAGTTTAGCGATAATTTTTAGAAATGGTTTACGACGGACTTTTATTCCGTGGATTTTCTATTTTTGCAAGTTTAGTTCGTCGCGGCGCGTGAGAGCTGAGCGAGTTGGGTTGGCAAGCTCATAATATCTAGATATTTATGTTAGATTGCTAGTTGACCAAGTATTTGATCCAATGGCTAGGGTTTAACAAGTTGCCTTTACACTATTTGATCCAAAGGCTATCATTAAACAAGATCACAATAGATAGGATGTTATGTCACATTGAATCAAAAATCAAAATTGATATATACTCCCTCATTCATCTCCCACGGCCAAAACCAACAAAAACACATATCATACATTCAAAATTTCATTTTCTTCTACAAGCCTTGATCTTGCTCTTGCTAGGACCTTTAAGTTGCATGGATCGTCTTCTTCTTGAGGTAACTTAACTATTCCTTTCTTTAAGTGGTTCAAATCTCTTAGATTTTAAGATTTTGACAACTTTGTTCTTGAGCAAAATAATTCTAGAATTTAGTTTTAATTAGTTTTTGGTTCCCTAGAAGTGTTCATGAGAGTTTAACTAGTACATTCAAGCTTAGTTATTTTGATTTCCATGGTTGGATGAGAATCTCATGAAAATTCTTGTTAGGGTTTGATAAGAAAAAATTTAAATGGATCATAAACATGAACTTTTGTTTGATGATTTTGTTTTTAAGGTTGTTTATGAGATTGTTAGAGAAATGGATGTTAGATTATTAAGTTTGTTTTGAGAAACAAGAAATATTTTATTTTGGTGTTCTTGAGGGTTTGATGAACAAATTTTAGAAACTTTTGTTTTGATTTTTAAAGTATTGTGATTGATCAATTAAATGATTTTGGGAGCTAGTAGATTATTACTAAGGTTTGAAATGAAAAAAAAATTGAGTGTTGGCCTTGTTTATTTTTTTGGCCGTGGCATTCAATGGAGGAGGAGGAAGAGTTTCAAAATTTTCTAAGTCCAAATGATAAGAAAATGATCATCTAGTGTGATGAATGATCATGGTCTTTGTAAAGAATGTGTTGAGACCTTTTAGGGTGTTGGCTTCATTTGGTAAAATAAGCCTGATTCCATGATGTGGAGCATGATGTGTGGCACATCAGGGTTCACATCTGGACGCCCTACTGGACGCGCTTTCATTTATTTAAACGCGATCTTTTGAAAAAGATTTGTTTTTCAAATTAAATCGTGCCAGCTTTCGCGCCAAGGAACAAGATAATCTTTCATGGTTCTGTTTTATTTTATTGGCCGACTTTGATCAAAAAGATTTGAAACAAACAATTAAAAGATTATGATCAAATAAATCTCAAGGAGAATTAACAAAGGCCAGCTGTCAACATTGAAGATCCAAGCCCATGAAACTTGTTCTATATAAAGGAAGACTGAAGACATAAAGGAGTACGAAGCCAAGAGTTGAAGATATCGAGTCTTAGGTCTTAGTCTGTTCTTTGTTCTTTGTGAGCCTTCACTTGGATCATAGTTTTGATGCAAGTAAGGACTGAGTTTATAGAGTTGTAATCTCTAGTTGTCTTTCTCCAAAGCTTTGAAGCAAGGAGTTAGATTGTGCAACACTCTAAGCCTTTAGGTACGAGTGCTTCGCTTGTCTAGGAGTGTGTCTCCAACTGAGTTTGTTATTAAATCCTTACTGGGTAAGGTTGAGGGGGAGTGAGCAGAGGTTCTCATATCTAGGAGTTCCTAGGTAGAATTAGCACGGGTAGTGATTAAGTGAGAAGTTGTAAACGGGGGAGTTTAGCTTTGAATTGATACTACCATAGTGGATTCATCCCTGGATTGGTATCCTCCAGAATAGGGCTTGTTATAAGTGCCGAACTGGGTTAACAAACTCACGTGTTCTTTTGTTTTCTGCACTTTATATTGTTTACTTGTTCATCAAGTTCAGTTGTCCACGATGTTGACACATTAGGCTACACATCGTACGATTCCTAAAGTGTACACATCGTGCTACACATCTGACACTTGCCACCAGAATTTCAATTGGCATCAGAGCAGGCACCCTGCCTGTTTGAGGGTGAGCTCCAGGGAAGTTACTTTCTGGAAACATGGACAAGGATGGAACAACGGTCAACAAACCACCCCTCCTGGATGGAACCAACTATGACTACTGGAAGCCAAGGATGATTGCCTTCCTAAAGTCACTTGACAGCAGAACTTGGAAAGCTGTGCTCAAAGGCTGGGAGCATCCCAAAATCTTGGATGCTAATGGTGTTGACACTGGTGTACTCAAGCCAGAGGAAGATTGGTCAGCTGCAGAAGACACTGCATCACTTGGAAACTCCAAAGCTTTGAATGCTTTATTCAATGGAGTGGACAAAAATATGTTCAGATTGATCAAGCAGTGTACTGTTGCAAAGAATGCTTGGGAGGTACTCAGAACCACTCATGAAGGCAATGCCAAGGTAAAAAGCTCAAGAATCCAACTTCTCAACACTAAGTTTGAAAACCTCAGAATGAAAGAAGAAGAATCAATTCATGAATTTCACATGAATTTGCTTGAGGTAGACAATTCCTTTGAGGCTCTAGGTGAAAAATTGTCTGAAGAAAAGCTGGTGAGAAAGATGCTTAGGTCCTTACCTAAGAGATTTAACATGAAAATCACAGCCATTGAAGAAGCTCAAGATATCCCAAGTATGAAACTTGAAGAACTTGTGAGCTCTCTTCAAACTTTTGAGATGAACTTAGGTGAGCAAACTGAGAAGAAAGGAAAAGGCATAGCTTTTGTATCTTGTGCTGGTGAAGAGGAAGAAGCTGTTGAATCAGATGATGACCTCTCAAATGACTTAGCCATGTTGGGAAGACAATTCAACAAGCTTCAAAGGAGGGTGGACAGAAGACCAAGGAGGAATGTGAGGAACATCCAGACTGACATCAGTAAACTAGGTAACACTTCAACAAAAACCAAAACTGATGATAAGTCAACTCAGAACAAGGGTGTTCAATGTCATGAATGTGAAGGCTTTGGTCATATAAGATCAGAATGTGGCACATATCTGAAGAAGCAGAAGAAAGGCCTAACTGTTTCATGGTCTGATGAAGACTCTGACACTGACTCAGAGAATGTTGCTGCTAATCATGTTAGTGCCATAACTAGGGTGGATAATACTGATGTTGAATCTGATGATGAAGAACTTACCTTTGATGAACTAGCCTCAGTCCATAAAAAGCTATTTATCAAGAGTGAGGAACTGTACAAGGTCAATGAAGAGCAGAAGGAAATCATCAGTCAACTGGAGACAGAGAAGGGTCAACTACAGAGTCAAGTTGCTAGTCTTGAAAGTGAAGTCAAGTTACTGTCAACCAACTTGAAAAATATGACCAAGTCTGTAAAGATGCTCAACCCTGGAACCAACATGCTTGATGAAATTTTGAAAGTAGGAAAGTATGCTGGTGACTCATCTGGTGTAGGATTTAAGAACAAACATCACAGCAAGAAGACAAATACTAAGTTTGTTCCTGCTCAGAAGAAACCTGACCCTAGCAGAATGTGGACACATCACACTCCACATCAGAGACCTGCTGGCAAAGAGAAGTTTAATGCTTGGAGATGCCACTACTGTGGGAAGAATGGTCACATCAAGCCCTTCTGTTACAAACTCTATGGGTATCCCAAGAAAAAGCCTCAGGTGCAAGCCAAAACAGCAAGGGTCACTCCTAAGAAGATGTGGAAGCCTAAAGTTTCTGAAACTGCACATATTGCTCACACTTCTCTTAGAGCATCTTCTAGTAATGATTGGTATTTTGATAGTGGTTGTTCTAGGCATATGACTGGTGTTGAGAAATTTCTCACTAATATCAAGCCTCATACAACAAGCTTTGTAACCTTTGGTGATGGAGCAAAAGGTGAAATCAAGGGCAGTGGTAAACTCAGCAGCAAAAGCTTACCTAACCTAGAGGATGTGCTACTTGTTAAAGGCTTGAAGGCTAATCTTATCAGCATAAGCCAATTGTGTGATCAAGGTCTCAAAGTCAACTTCACAAAGAATGAATGTCTTATTACTTCTGACAAAGGAGAATTGCTGATGAGAGGATCTAGGTCAAGAGACAACTGCTATCTATGGATTCCTGATGAAACAGCTCACTCCACTACATGTTTGATAAGTCAGGAGGAAGAAGTAAAGCTTTGGCACCAAAGACTTGGCCATTTGAATCTGAAGGGAATGAAGAAGATTGTGTCCAAGGAAGCTATTAGAGGTCTACCAAAGCTTAAGATTGTTGAAGGCAACATATGTGGTGAATGTCAAGTTGGAAAGCAGGTTCAGATGTCACACCCAATGTTACAACATCAGGTGACATCCAGAGTTCTTGAACTGCTACATATGGACTTGATGGGACCAATGCAGGTAGAGAGTATTGGTGGCAAAAGATATGCTTTTGTGGTTGTAGATGATTTCTCAAGGTTCACTTGGGTTAGCTTCATCAGAGAGAAGTCTGACACTTTTGATGCATTCAAAGAATTATGTCTTAGACTACAAAGAGAGAAGGATAGTGGCATTGTTAGAATCAGAAGTGATCATGGGAAAGAGTTTGAAAATTCAAGATTCTCTGAGTTTTGTGCTGATGAAGGAATTGGGCATGAGTTCTCCTCACCAATCACACCCCAACAAAATGGTGTAGTTGAGAGGAAGAACAGAACCTTGCAAGAGGCTGCAAGAGTTATGCTACATGCCAAGAAGCTACCTTACTACTTTTGGGCAGAGGCCATGAGTACTGCATGCTATATACACAACAGGGTAACTCTGAGAAAAGGTACCTCAATCACACTGTATGAGATATGGAAAGGAAGAAAACCAACTGTCAAACACTTCCATGTCTTTGGTAGCAAGTGCTATATCTTAGCTGACAGAGAGCAAAGGAGGAAGATGGATCCCAAGAGTGATGAAGGAATCTTTCTAGGCTATTCCATAACCAGCAGAGCCTATAGAGTCTTCAACAACAGAACAAGAACTATGATGGAATCCATCAATGTTGTCATAGATGACTGTTCAGACAATGTGCCTGATGTTGATCCTGATGTGGACACATCTCACCCCCTGCCTGAAGACTCTGAAGTTATAAAGATTCCTGAGAAGACTGATCAGCAAGAAGATGTGACTCCAGTGAACAAGGGTCCCTCTGTTAGAGTTCAAAAGAATCATCCAAAAGAACTCATAATAGGGAATCCTGAGTCAGGGGTTATGACAAGGTCAAGAGAGGTTGTATCCAATGCTTGTTTTGTGTCAAAGGTAGAACCAAAGAATGTGAAAGAAGCCTTGACAGATGAGTTTTGGATTGAAGCTATGCAAGAGGAGCTGAACCAGTTCAAGAGGAATGAAGTGTGGGATTTAGTTCCTAGACCTGAAGGAGTCAACATCATTGGTACTAAATGGGTTTATAGGAATAAATCTGATGAAAGTGGTGTTGTGACTAGAAACAAGGCTAGGCTTGTGGCTCAAGGTTACTCTCAGATTGAAGGAGTAGACTTTGATGAAACATTTGCTCCTGTGGCACGTCTTGAGTCCATAAGGTTACTTTTGGGAGTAGCATGTATCTTGAAATTCAAGCTATTCCAGATGGATGTGAAGAGTGCTTTCCTCAATGGCTACTTGAATGAGGAAGTTTATGTGGAGCAGCCCAAGGGATTTGTTGATCCAAATTATCCAGATCATGTCTACAGATTGAAGAAGGCATTATATGGATTAAAGCAAGCTCCTAGGGCATGGTATGAGAGGCTAACCAAATTTCTTGTGCAGCAAGGTTATAGAAAAGGAGAATCAGATAAAACCTTATTTGTCAGAGAAGAAAAGGGCAAGTTCATGATTACACAAATCTATGTAGATGACATTGTGTTTGGAGGAATGTCTGATCCAATGGTCAAGATGTTTGTGAATCAGATGCAGTCTGAATTTGAGATGAGCCTTGTAGGTGAACTTACCTACTTTCTTGGTCTGCAAGTCAAACAGATGGAAGATACAATTTTCATCTCTCAAAGCAAGTATGCCAAGAATATTGTGAAGAAGTTTGGAATGGAGAATGCAAATCACAAAAGAACTCCTGCAGCAACCCATCTCAAACTTTCTAAAGATGAGCATGGTGTCAGTGTTGATCAAAGCCTATACAGAAGCATGATTGGCAGTCTACTTTATCTCACTGCAAGTAGACCTGACATTAGCTTTGCTGTTGGTGTGTGTGCAAGGTACCAAGCTGAGCCTAAGATGAGTCATCTGAATCAAGTCAAAAGGATTCTCAAGTATGTCAGTGGTACAAGTGATTATGGAATTCTCTACTCTCATGGTGAAGACACAAGATTGTTGGGTTATTGTGATGCTGACTGGGCACGAAGTGCAGATGACAGGAAGAGCACTTCTGGTGGATGTTTCTTTTTGGGAAGCAACCTTATATCATGGTTCAGCAAGAAACAAAATTGTGTTTCTCTTTCTACAGCTGAGGCTGAGTATATTGCAGCAGGAAGTAGTTGCTCTCAGCTACTTTGGATGAAGCAGATGTTGGGGGAGTACAATGTGCAGCAAGATGTGCTCACATTATACTGTGACAATCTAAGTGCTATAAATATTTCCAAAAATCCTATCCAACATAGTAGGACAAAGCACATTGATATACGTCACCATTTTATTAGAGATCTTGTTGAAAACAATATTGTGACTCTAGAGCATGTTGCCACAGAGAATCAACTGGCAGATATTTTCACAAAGGCTTTAGATGCAAATAGGTTTGAGGTGTTAAGGGGCAAACTTGGTATTTGCCTCTTTGAGGATCAATAGCCATAATAGCTATTTAGGCGTGCAACGGTTACCTACCTCTCCCTCCATCCACAGTTGCACGCAATCCAAAGGCAATCATTACAAATATTTTCTAACGGCTATCTCGCGATTTTATCCAAGAAATCCGTTTATTCAAGATTTTTCTCTCATTGCCTACCACATTGTTCACTACATTTGTTTCTCAAACAATCAAACGACCTTAGAAAATTTTCTTGATCTCTCTGAAACCCTTTGTTCATCTCTGCAATTTTTCTTTGAAAATCTTCATACCAAATCACCATCATCATCATGTCTACTGCAACCAAAACATCTCCTTCAACCAAAACCACCACTTCTCCATCATCACCAAAACCTCATTCCCCACATCATGAAGAAATTCAAAGTGACATGATCGTTAATGCCACTCCTGTTTCAATGATCAAGCCATCTGGATCAAAGAAGAAGAAGTCTAAACGATCAAGAAGGGAATCAACTCCCATTGCTGCAGAGGAAGATGTTGTTCCTTCTCTTTCCACAGAAAAATCCAAGAAGAAGAAGAAGAAAAGCAAGAAGCCAAAGATTGGCTCACCAAAGAGGGTTCACACCATGGAAAGTCTGCATATTGAACCTCTTCCTGCTAAATCTGGTGATGCTGATGCTGAAGCATCTGTGGGTTTAGGTTCTTCAAACCCTAACCCTGAGAAGGCTGCTGTGAAGATCTCTGGGGGTCAAAGACACCCCTTGACTCAGAAGATCATTGATTCTGTGCTTCATGCCCTGCAAGAGCCTAATGTTGTGGCAGATGTTGGCACATCATTGCCAGAAGGTGAAGAAGAGTCTCCTGCTGCTGAAAAAGAGACTATTGTTGTTGAAGAACCTGCTGATGTTCCTGATTCTCCAGAACAGGAAATTGATGAAGAAGATCAACCTGCTGAGGTTGAAGAACCTGAAGATGATACCCAGTCTGACAAGGGTAAAGAAGCCAAAGGTTCTGAAGATGTGGAAGACTCCAATCCTTCTGACAAGGATGTTGATGGAGATACAATTGTTGTGGATGTAGAAGGCTACAATTCTGACATCCCTTTAAAGAAGATTGCTGAAGATAGCATAGCTAGAAGGACTAGAAGTGGAAAAGGTCCTGCTACTAGTAGTGAATCTCCTACTGTTGCCAAGGAGAAGAAGAAGCCTGTCAAGAGGCAAGTTCTGTATGGTCCCAAGAAGGGATTTAGTAAAGCTGTGGTTCCACCTGCAAAGAAGAAGACTCAGAAAAGAAAAGAGCCACCTACAAGTGACTCAGAATACGATGTCGAGCAGGATGTAGCTCACATCAATGAGTCTGAGGAAGAATCTGCTGAGGAGCAGAATGTGGAGCTTGATGTAGTCCACATTGAGTCTGCTGTAAAGAAGAGCTATGGGAAGAAGAAAATTCCTCAGGGAATTCCTGATATCCCTGTTGATTTAGTTTCCTTCCACAACCCTGCACATGCTGGTAAATGGAAGTATATTGCTCACAGAAGGTTAGCTCTGGAGAGAGAGCTAAGTGCTGAAGCCTTGCAGTGCAAGGAGATTATGAGGTTGATAAAGCGTGCTGGCTTGATGAAGATTGTTACTGGGCTGAGTGACTGCTATGAGAAAGTAGTCAAGGAGTTTTTAGTAAACATTCCTGCTGGCTGTGATAATCCTTTGGACAAGGAGTATCAAACAGTCTTTGTGAGAGGCAAGGAAATTCACTTCTCTCCCACTGTGATCAACAAATTTCTGGGCAGAAGTGAGGAGCCCTATGCTGAGATGGAGGCCAATGACAACTACATAATCAAGGCCATCACAGCTGGAAAGGTCAAGACTTGGCCTAAGAAGGGAAAGTTGCAAGCAAGCAAGCTCACTCCAATCTACAACATCCTGAATAGGATTGCTGCTGCTAACTGGGTGCCTACCACACACAATTGTGATGTGGCTACAGGTTTGGCTAGGTTCATCTATACTGTAGGTAACAAAATTAACTTTGATTTTGGTACTTATATTTTTTATCAGACTATCAAACATGCCAAAACACTAGCTGTCAAACTACCCATTGCATTTCCTTCCCTGCTGTGTGGAATCATATTGAGCCAGAGACCTGATGTTCTGAGCAAAGATGATTTGTCTTGCAGAAGAGAGTCTGCTATTTCTTTTAGTCTCAAGCAGTCTGATGTGACTCCTGATGTGGGCACATCCAGCTCAAACAATGCTATGTCTAGGACAGACATGATTGCTGCTTTAAAGGAGACTTGCAAGGCTCTGGATGAGAAGAAGGCCAAGCTGGAAGCAGTCATTGCTGGACTAGAGCTTGAGGATGAGCAAACAATGGCTGAGGATGAGGAATTGGAGGAGGAGGAGCCCAATGACTCTGAAGCTGAGGAAACTGATGGGAGCCAGGATATTTGAATTTCCGTAATTCATTAATATTTCCCTGTACTCAGTATTTCCTTTGTTTTTGCTTGTATGTTGTGGGCTATGCCCTGGATTTCTGATGCACCTTTGTGTGCTTGTTCTTGTACCGCTGCACTATTAATGGCCTGAGTGCCTTTTTCTGTTCATGCACCATCATCTCTACATCTCATGCTATCTGCATTCTATGGTGTTTTACTTACTCTCTATGTGTTTGACTATATTTGTCAAAATTCTGGCTAAAAAGGGGGAGTAAAATTTAAAATGATGAACAATTCTTTGAAGTCTTAACTGCAGCAAATTGTGATGTGTGGCACATCTGACTACACATCTGGCATACATGCTTATTTTTCTTCAAATGTTTTCTCAACAACTTTTTGAAGAATTAGTTTTCTAAAGCATGTTTTTCTGAAGACTTAATCTGTACGTTTTCAACTGGGTGATGCATTCTTAAGAAGTCCAATTGAAGATGTTATCTAATTTCTACATGGTGATGCATTCTTAAGAAGCCTTTAGAAGTTGTTTTGTGTGATGTTTGACACATCTGTGAGTTTTAACTTGGTCATGCATTCTTAAGAAGACAAGTTTAAAACTTCTCTATTTCTCTCTAGGTCATGCATTCTGAAGAAGCCTATAGGGAATATGAGATTTAGGGGGAGTACATGGAAAGTGCTCTAGTTCAAAGGGGAGTAGACTACTACTGGGTTTGCTACCCTCCCTTATGTGTGCATGGAATCTCATGCTTGTATGTGTCTGAGAATTTATTTTTCTCAGTCTTTGGGAATTTATTTTCCTATCTTGTGAGAGTTTAATTCTCTCTTTATTTGTGAGGCTTTGATCCGCTGCTGCATGCCTTTGATGTGCCTACACATCTCTCCAAGTTTTGTTGGGTGACTCAAAGATTATTTTAGCCCAAAATTTGCCAAAGGGGGAGATTGTTGAGGATTTTAGGGTGTTGGCTTCATTTGGTAAAATAAGCCTGATTCCATGATGTGGAGCATGATGTGTGGCACATCAGGTTTCACATCTGGACGCCCTAGCTGGACGCGCCTTTATTTATTTACACGCGATCTTTTGAAAAAGATTTGTTTTTCAAATTAAATCGTGCCAGCTTACGCGCTAAGGAACAAGATAATCTTTCATGGTTCTGTTTTATTTTATTGGCCGACTTTGATCAAAAAGATTTGAAACAAACAATTAAAAGATTACGATCAAATAAATCTCAAGGAGAATTAACAAAGGCCAGCTGTCAACATTGAAGATCCAAGCCCATGAAACTTATTCTATATAAAGGAAGACTGAAGACACTTTGAAGCAACGAAGCCAAGAGTTGAAGAAATCGAGTCTTAGGTCTTAGTCTGTTTATTGTTATTTGTGAGCCTTCACTTGAATCATAATTTTGATACAAGTAAGGACTGAGTTTGATAGAGTTGTAATCTCTAGTGTTCTTTCTCCAAAGCTTTGAAGCAAGGAGTTAGAGTGTGCAACACTCAAAGCCTTTAAGTACGAGTGCATAGGTTTCTAGGAGTGTGTCTCCAAACTGAGTTTGTTATTAAATCCTTACTGGGTAAGGTTGAGGGGGAGTGAGCAGAGGTTCTCATATCTAGGAGTTCCTAGGTAGAATTAGCACGGGTAGTGATTAAGTGAGAAGTTGTAAACGGGGGAGTTTAGCTTTGAATTGATACTACCATAGTGGATTCATCCCTGGATTGGTATCCTCCAGATTAGGGCTTGTTTAAGCGCCGAACTGGGTTAACAAACTCACTGTGTTTTATTGTTTCCTGCACTTTAAATTGTTTACTTGTTCATCAAGTTCAGCATGTTCACGATGTTGACACATTAGGCTACACATCATACGATTCCTAAAGTGTACACATCGTGCTATACATCTGACACTTGCCACCAGAATTTCAGGCTCATTAGTGAAAGAGAGTGTGAGTGGAATGGTGAGGTGTTGAGTCCAAGAGTGATGAGTCATATGAGAGGGAAAAGAGGACTCTTATGTTTTAAATTAATTCATCATGTAGTTAAAGTGTTAATATGTAGCTTAGTCTCATTAAAATCCTTAACACTACACATAGTTCACTTATTTTTCATAATAGAATTAATTAAACAACTCTAATTAACATTGAATAATTAGGCATAGCTCTAATTTATAATTAATTAGATAGTTTAGAATTTGGGGATGTTACAGGCACCAACCAACCATGGGTCTGGGATCACTCCTATGCTGGCTAAAATGATATATCTCATAGGAACAAAGAAGAAAATCAACTTTGGTGATCACGTTTTTAACCAAACAATGAAGCATGCTGAGACATATGTAGTGAAGCTGCCTATTGCCTTTCCAAGTCTGATAACTGGGATGATTCTAAGGCAATTTCCAACTATCCTGCACCCAGATGAAGTTCTAACCAAGAAACCCCAAATTCTGAATTTTGACTACAAGCTCTTTGCTGGTACACATGTCCCAGACATTGTGTTTCAAAGGATGAAGGAAACCGCTGAAGCATCTAGCTCTATGCCTAGAGCAAACAAAGAAGATGTGCTTGCTGAATTGATGGAAATATCTAAGAACTTGGGAGAAATCATCAAGACCAGCACAGCAAGGAAACAACATGTGGACGATCTGATCAAGTCCATACAAGATGGTGATGCTGCAAGGGAAGAAAATGAAGAAGGAGGAGATGGTGAAGAAACATAAGAAGCTTGAAGAACAGACCTTGGGTAATAGGAAAATAAGTACTTTTGTATTTTTCCTTTTGTTCTGTTCATCTTCTGTAACTATTGTGGCCTACCAAATGTCCTAGACATTGGAGGCTTTGACATCCGGCACTTGAAGTGCATTTTGTAAGCTGTACCTCTCTATTAATCAATGAAAAGTTTTCCTTTAACCTTTGACAAATTATGGTAAAAAGGGGGAGAAATAATTGATGATAGAACAGCTCTTTGGCAAGTAGAAATCACTCTCTTGCTTTAACGGATGATAAAATTAGCAAGCTTTAAAAATAAAAACAAAAAAAAAAGAAAAGAAAAGAAAGAAAAAGCTATGCTAAAACAAGTGTGTCCAGAGCAAAACTTAAAATGCTCAATATGAACCTCTAAGAAGTCTAGTAAGTCTTGATCACTCTGATTAAGTACTTTCCGCTGCAACTCAAGACTTTGGTTCACTAAGTCACTAGGTATCTCATCCCTGGACTTAGAAAATTCACTGTGATGAATCATATGAAGACAACACTAAGACTGTCTCATACTAGAAAAGGTTCATAACACATTCAAGATTGAAGAAGTCACGAATATTGAAGACACACAAAGATTCTGAAGATCAAAGACATTGAAGACATGAAGATTCAGAATTGAAGATTGCATCAACAGAGATCAATTTAAAGATTGAAGAATTTGAAGATTGAAGACTGAAGAGTGCACATTCAACAAAGTGGTTAAGTGCTTGTTTTAGCCATAATTTGCCAAAGGGGGAGATTGTAGTTCTGCTGAGATTGGCTGCATCATAAGGCTAAAACAACTTGGTCAGATTGACTTAACTGAAGCATCAATGCTGAAGTAATTGAGTCCAAACCACTTGTGCATATTGAAGATGTGCAGATGCAAGATGTTGAACAAGATGTCCTAGACATCTTGTCACTGGGTTCAAAGCATGCATAGGCAGCATGTTGTACAAGATGTCCAAGACATGTGGGTAGGACATCTTGACCTAGTTCAGCTTAAAAGATAATGCTCATCCATTAAGCACGCGTGTTTGTTTGATTTTGAATAAATTGCAAATCATTTAGTAACAAGCTGAGATTAGGATTAATGATAAAGTTTGTTATTAATCCTATGTGTTAGATACGATTGGATTCGTATTTAATTTGTGGATATAGATTAAATTCTTTATCTTTGTGGAGTTTGTTTTAAAATAAGTTTGTTTTAAAACTAACTCTTATTTGAGTGCATCTGAAAGACTAAAGATTATCTGAAGAATTGTACCCACTGTGCAAAACACTTAGTGGCTCTTAGTATTGTTCTTGATACTTTGTAGCTTGGAGTCGTTGAATGTTGTTGTTCAACATTGTCTTTTAAACTGTTAAGTTTAAAGTTGTTTCGTCACTTGGGATTAGTGATTAGAGGGAGTTGGGTAGGTTCTCATATTCAGGGGGAGTTAGCCCTTAAGTAGAAGATTAATAGGATTGAGAAAAGGCGTACATGCCAATAGGTGTTTGGTAGTGTTGTAAGGCTAAGTATTAATTCGGAGTAGTAGTGTTCACTTCCTGGATTGGTATCTCCCAGATTAGAACTTGTTATAAGTGCCGAACTGGGTTAACAAATTCACTGGTGTTGTTTATTGCTTTTATTTATCTTCAGTACTGCAATAACGCGTGATCCAAATAACCAGTTGTCGAACCAGTTGTCTAGGACATCTGGACTATTGACACATTGTCCTAGACATTGTGTAAGACATCTGTCCTGCCAGAGATAGAATTTCACAATCAATTTGTAATCATCAGATTTCTGATATAGTAATCCAATGTTACAAGTAGCCTTCAGATATCTAAAGATTCTCTTTATTGCTGTAAAATGAGATTCTCTAGGATCTTACTGAGATTCTCTAAAATGAGATTCTCTAAGATTCTCTTCATTGATCCTGATGTGGACACATCTCACCCCCTGCCTGAAGACTCTGAAGTTATAGAGATTCCTGAGAAGACTGATCAGCAAGAAGATGTGACTCCAGTGAACAAGGGTCCCTCTGTTAGAGTTCAAAAGAATCATCCAAAAGAACTCATAATAGGGAATCCTGAGTCAGGGGTTATGACAAGGTCAAGAGAGGTTGTATCCAATGCTTGTTTTGTGTCAAAGGTAGAACCAAAGAATGTGAAAGAAGCCTTGACAGATGAGTTTTGGATTGAAGCTATGCAAGAGGAGCTGAACCAGTTCAAGAGGAATGAAGTGTGGGATTTAGTTCCTAGACCTGAAGGAGTCAACATCATTGGTACTAAATGGGTTTATAGGAATAAATCTGATGAAAGTGGTGTTGTGACTAGAAACAAGGCTAGGCTTGTGGCTCAAGGTTACTCTCAGATTGAAGGAGTAGACTTTGATGAAACATTTGCTCCTGTGGCACGTCTTGAGTCCATAAGGTTACTTCTGGGAGTAGCATGTATCTTGAAATTCAAGCTATTCCAGATGGATGTGAAGAGTGCTTTCCTCAATGGCTACTTGAATGAGGAAGTTTATGTGGAACAGCCCAAGGGATTTGTTGATCCAAATTATCCAGATCATGTCTACAGATTGAAGAAGGCATTATATGGATTAAAGCAAGCTCCTAGGGCATGGTATGAGAGGCTAACCAAATTTCTTGTGCAGCAAGGTTATAGAAAAGGAGAAACAGACAAAACCTTGTTTGTCAGAGAAGAAAAGGGCAAGTTCATGATTGCACAAATCTATGTAGATGACATTGTGTTTGGAGGAATGTCTGATCCAATGGTCAAGATGTTTGTGAATCAGATGCAGTCTGAATTTGAGATGAGCCTTGTAGGTGAACTTACCTACTTTCTTGGTCTGCAAGTCAAACAGATGGAAGATACAATTTTCATCTCCCAAAGCAAGTATGCCAAGAACATTGTGAAGAAATTTGGAATGGAGAATGCAAATCACAAAAGAACTCCTGCAGCAACCCATCTCAAACTTTCTAAAGATGAGCATGGTGTCAGTGTTGATCAAAGTCTATACAGAAGCATGATTGGCAGTCTACTTTATCTCACTGCAAGTAGACCTGATATTAGCTTTGCTGTTGGTGTGTGTGCAAGGTACCAAGCTGAGCCCAAGATGAGTCATCTGAATCAAGTCAAAAGGATTCTTAAGTATGTCAGTGGTACAAGTGATTATGGAATTCTCTACTCTCATGGTGAAGACACAAGATTGTTGGGTTATTGTGATGCTGACTGGGCAGGTAGTGCTGATGACAGGAAAAGCACTTCTGGTGGATGTTTCTTTTTGGGAAGCAACCTTATATCATGGTTCAGCAAGAAACAAAATTGTGTTTCTCTTTCTACAGCTGAGGCTGAGTATATTGCAGCAGGAAGTAGTTGTTCTCAGCTACTTTGGATGAAGCAGATGTTGGGTGAGTACAATGTGCAGCAAGATGTGCTCACATTATACTGTGACAATCTAAGTGCTATAAATATTTCCAAAAATCCTATCCAACATAGTAGGACAAAGCACATTGATATACGTCACCATTTCATTAGAGATCTTGTTGAAGACAATGTTGTGACTCTAGAGCATGTTGCCACAGAAAATCAACTGGCAGATATTTTCACTAAGGCTTTAGATGCAAATAGGTTTGAGGTGTTAAGGGGCAAACTAGGTATTTGCCTCTTTGAGGATCAATAGCCATAATTGCTATTTAGACGTGCAACGGTTACCTGTTTTTCCCTCCATCCATAGTTGCACGCAATCCAAAGGCAATATTTCCAACGGCTATTTCGCGTTCAAAACTCCAAGAAATCCGTTTACTCAAGATTTTTCTTATTGCCTACCACATTGATCACCACATTCGTTTCTCAACCACTCAAACGACCAAAAATTTTCTTGATCTCTCTCAAACCCTTTGTTCATCTTTCTGAAATTTTCTTTGAAATCTTCATACAAAATCATCATCATCATCATGTCTACTGCAACCAAAACATCTCCTTCCACAAAAACAAACACTCCTCCATCATCACCAAAACCTATTTCCCCACATCAAGAAGATATTCAAGGTGACATGATCGTCGATGCCACTCCTGTCTCAATGATCAAGCCATCTGGATCAAAGAAGAAGAAGTCTAAACGATCAAGAAGGGAATCAACCCCCATTGCCGCAGAGGAAGATGTTGTTCCTTCTCCTTACACAGAAAAATCCAAAAAGAAGAAGAAGAAAAGCAAGAAGCCAAAGATTGGCTCACCAAAGAGGGTTCACACCATGGAAAGTCTGCATGTTGAACCTCTTCCTGCAAAATCTGGTGATGCAAATGCTGAAGCATCTATGGGTGTAGGTTCTTCAAACCCTAACCCTGAGAAGGCTGCTGTGAAGATTTCTGAGGGTCAAAGGCACCCCTTGACTCAGAAGATCATTGATTCTGTGCTCCAGGCCCTGCAAGAACCTAATGTTGCGGCAGATGTTGGCACATCATTGCCACAAGGTGAAGAAGAGTCTCCTGCTGAAGAAGAGACTGCTGCTGTTGAAAGACCTGCTGTCATTCCTGATTCTCCTGATCAGGTATTTGTTGAAGAAGATCAACCTGCTGAGGTTGAGGAACCTGAAGATAATATCCAGTCTGACAAAGTTGTTGTGGATGTAGAAGGCTACAATTCTGACATCCCCTTGAAGAAGCTTACTAAGGAGAGTATTGCAAGAAGGACTAGAAGTGGTAAAGGTCCTGCTGTTGTTGAGATTTCTCCTGCTGCTACTAAGGAGAAGAAGAAGCCTGTTAAGAGGCAAGTCATGTATGGTCCCAAGAAGGGATTTAGTAAAGCTGTGGTTCCACCTGCAAGGAAGAAGACTCAGAAAAGAAAAGAGCCACCTACAAGTGACTCAGAGTACGATGGGGAGCAGGATGTAGCTCACATCAGTGAGTCTGAGGAAGAATCTGCTGAGGAACGCAATATGGAGCTTGATGTGATTCACATTGAGTCTGCTGTGAAGAAGAGCTATGGGAAGAAGAAAATTCCTCAGGGAATTCCTGACATCCCAGTTGATTTGATTTCCTTCCACAACCCTGCACATGCTGGAAAATGGAAGTACATTGCTCATAGAAGGTTAGCTCTGGAGAGGGAGCTCAGTGCTGAAGCCTTGCAGTGCAAGGAAGTTATGAGGTTGATCAAGCGTGCTGGCTTGATGAAGACTGTTACTGGACTGGGTGACTGCTATGAGAAGGTAGTCAAAGAATTTTTGGTAAACATCCCTGCTGGTTGTGACAATCCTTTGGACAAGGAATACCAAACTGTTTTTGTGAGAGGTAAAGAAATTCACTTCTCTCCCACTGTTATCAACAAGTATCTGGGCAGAAGTGAGGAGCCCTTTGCTGAGATGGAGGCAAATGACAACTACATAATCAAGGCCATCACAGCTGGAAAGGTCAAGACTTGGCCTAAGAAGGGAAAATTGCAAGCAAGCAAGCTCACTCCAATCTACAACATCCTGAACAGGATTGCTGCTGCTAACTGGGTGCCTACCACACACAACTGTGATGTGGCTACAGGTTTGGCTAGGTTCATCTATACTGTGGGTAACAAAGTTAACTTCGATTTTGGTACTTATATTTTTGATCAGACTATCAAACATGCCAAAACCCTAGCTGTCAAACTACCCATTGCCTTTCCTTCCCTACTGTGTGGAATCATATTGAGCCAGAGACCTGATGTTCTGGGCAAGGATGATTTGTCTTGCAGAAGAGAGTCTGCTATTTCTTTTAGTCTCAAGCAGTCTGATGTGACTCCTGATGTGGGCACATCCAGCTCAAACAATGCTATGTCTAGGACAGACATGATTGCTGCTTTAAAGGAGACTTGCAAGGCTCTGGATGAGAAGAAGGCCAAGCTGGAGGCAGTCATTGCTGGACTGGAGCTTGAGGATGAGCAAACAATGGCTGAGGATGAGGAATTGGAGGAGGAGGAGCCCAATGACTCTGAAGCTGAGGAAACTGATGGGAGCCAGGATATTTGAATTATTGTAATTCATTAATATTTCCCTGTACTCAGTATTTCCTTGTTTTTGCTTGTATTTTGTGGGCTATGCCCTGGATTTCTGATGCACCTTTGCGTGCCTGTTCTGTACCTGCTGCACTATTAATATCATCTCTACATCTCATGCTATCTGCATTCTATGGTGTGTTACTTACTCTCAGTATGTTTGTCATAATTTTTGGCTAAAAAGGGGGAGTAAAAATTAAAATAAAAAACTTTGAAGTCTTAACTGCAGCAAATTGTGATGTGTTGGGACAATGTGATAATTTTGGGAGAAATTAGAGAGAATAGAACGAGAAAAGAGTTAAATTCTATTCATCCACATGGGGCAACTTCTGAACTTCTGAACTTCTGAACTTCTGAACTTCTGAACTTCTGAACTTCTGAACTTCTGAACTTCTGAACTTCTGAACTTCTGAACTTCTGAAACTTTCTCAACTTCTGAAGCACTACAACTTCTGAAGCTCTTCTCAACTTCTGAAGCACTACAACTTCTGAAGCTCTGCTCAGCTTCTGAAGCTTCTCCAACTTCTGAAGTTCTGATGTGTGGCACATCTGACTACACATCTGGTATACATGCTTATTTTTCTTCAAATATTTTCTCAACAACTTTTTGAAGAATTAGTTTTCTAAAGCATGTTTTTCTGAAGACTTATTCTGTACGTTTTCAACTGGGTGATGCATTCTTAAGAAGTCCAATTGAAGATGTTAATTTGTGTAATGGTTGATCCATTTGTATGATTTCTACATGGTGATGCATTCTTAAGAAGCCTGTAGAAGTTGCTATTTTGTGTGATGTTTGACACATCTGTGAGTTTTAACTTGGTCATGCATTCTTAAGAAGCCAAGTTTAAAACTTCTCTATATCTCTCTAGGCCATGCATTCTGAAGAAGCCTATAGGGAATATGAGATTTAGGGGGAGTACATGGAAAGTGCTCTAGTTCAAAGGGGAGTAGACTATTACTGGGTTTGCTACCCTCCCTTATGTGTGCATGGAATCTCATGCTTGTATGTGTCTGAGAATTTATTTTTCTCAGTCTTTGGGAATTTATTTTCCTATCTTGTGAGAGTTTATTTCTCTCTTTATTTGCGAGGCTCTAATCCGCTGCTGCATGCCTCTGATGTGCCTACACATCTCTCCAAGTTTAGTTGGGTGACTCAAAGATTATTTTAGCCCAAAATTTGCCAAAGGGGGAGATTGTTGAGACCTTTTAGGGTGTTGGCTTCATTTGGTAAAATAAGCCTGATTCCATGATGTGGAGCATGATGTGTGGCACATCAGGGTTCACATCTGGACGCCCTACTGGACGCGCTTTCATTTATTTAAACGCGATCTTTTGAAAAAGATTTGTTTTTCAAATTAAATCGTGCCAGCTTTCGCGCCAAGGAACAAGATAATCTTTCATGGTTCTGTTTTATTTTATTGGCCGACTTTGATCAAAAAGATTTGAAACAAACAATTAAAAGATTATGATCAAATAAATCTCAAGGAGAATTAACAAAGGCCAGCTGTCAACATTGAAGATCCAAGCCCATGAAACTTGTTCTATATAAAGGAAGACTGAAGACATAAAGGAGTACGAAGCCAAGAGTTGAAGATATCGAGTCTTAGGTCTTAGTCTGTTCTTTGTTCTTTGTGAGCCTTCACTTGGATCATAGTTTTGATGCAAGTAAGGACTGAGTTTATAGAGTTGTAATCTCTAGTTGTCTTTCTCCAAAGCTTTGAAGCAAGGAGTTAGATTGTGCAACACTCTAAGCCTTTAGGTACGAGTGCTTCGCTTGTCTAGGAGTGTGTCTCCAACTGAGTTTGTTATTAAATCCTTACTGGGTAAGGTTGAGGGGGAGTGAGCAGAGGTTCTCATATCTAGGAGTTCCTAGGTAGAATTAGCACGGGTAGTGATTAAGTGAGAAGTTGTAAACGGGGGAGTTTAGCTTTGAATTGATACTACCATAGTGGATTCATCCCTGGATTGGTATCCTCCAGAATAGGGCTTGTTATAAGTGCCGAACTGGGTTAACAAACTCACGTGTTCTTTTGTTTTCTGCACTTTATATTGTTTACTTGTTCATCAAGTTCAGTTGTCCACGATGTTGACACATTAGGCTACACATCGTACGATTCCTAAAGTGTACACATCGTGCTACACATCTGACACTTGCCACCAGAATTTCAGAATGTTTTGGGGTTTTATGTGAAAAGAAAAGATTTGCAAAGTTTTGAAGAAAAATGGTATTCTTGGATTCAAAATGATTTAGTGTGTGTACTTGATCATTGAGGAAAAACTAGTGATGGTTTAAGTGTTTTAAGCTATGTTTGATTTTGAAAAACAATGGTTTTAAAATAATTCCAATTCTGGCCGAAATTTACAAGGGCATTTAGGTCATTCTAAAATTGTTTTTGTGTCCTTGAAAGTTAACAATATGATCCGTCTTTTCGAGACGAAGATTTCGGCGTATGGCTCGTTTCGATCGGATAAAGATTGAATGAGTTATGGCCATTTTATTTGAAAGGAAAATTTGTAACTTGTGGTGCAAGTAAACTTTTATTTTTGTGAAATTTTTTGAAGAGCTCATGGGTTGTTTTCAAATGGTTTTATTATGTGTAATTGATTGCCTTGGAGTTAGGAATCAAAGTGTTTCATAAATTGTTTTGAAACGAAAATATTTTCGCGTAGCGAGAAATAGTGCATTTAACTTCGTGAATTTTTAATCACCATGGGGAGGACTCGAAATCACTATGGGAGAGTTTTAGAAAGTGCCTTAAACCCCTCTAGATTTTTGGGTTTTAGTTTCGTTTCGATAGAATACAGTGGGAGTATTTTATTGACATTACGCTGCTTAAATTTTAGGAAGCGCGATTTGTAGAGTTGAGCGAGAAATAGTTGTGGAAGCTTGCCGAGGTAAGGGCACCTTTATTTCCGTCTTATATCTGTATAATATGTTTGTATGCTTGGTATTGTGGTGTGTTTGAGTGCTTGGCATGTATGTGTGTTGTATTCTCGGGATGAGAAATTGTTTACAATACGTGCGTTGACTACATATGATTGGAAATATATGTATGTTGTTGTGAATTTCATATGTATTAATAATATGAAATGTTGATGCATGTACTTGATTGAAGATCTCGTTGTGCATGATGTTTGTTGTCTTACATATGATTTTGTTAGAAATATATGTATTGACATGTGGTTGAGAATTACATATGCATGATTGGTATGTAATTGAATGCATCGGCATAGATAAGTTGTATCGTATGCTCATGCATTCATGGTAGTGGTTAGAAGACCACCGGGTGCGATTAGAAGATCCACCTTGAATCCTGCGGGATTTTATTGAGTACAATACGTGATTAGAAGATCACAGGGTTTGATTAGAAGATCCACCCTAATCCTTCGGTTAGAAGATCGTCGTGATTGTATTGATTTTAGTGATTAGAAGATCACGACTCTCTGCGGAGAGGTTAAATTCCGGAATTCATGCATGTGAAAAAGACCCGGGTAGGGTGATCACAATCATTTAGAGTCTGCATTGCTAGGCTTTTGTGCATTTCTATGCCGTGTGCAATTTATGAGAAATTGCTATGTGATTACCGCTTTAGATATATATATGTATATATGTTATTTGCATCTATGTTATGTGTGGTGACCCTTGCTGTGATTTTCGCGGGCATCGTCCCACCCAGATGATGGATCACCCTATGTTACCGATGCTCGTGAGGGAGACGGTGACGACGTAGGATTTTCAGTGATCAAGTGGCGTAGCGAATCTGATTAGCCTGTGTGTCGGTGTGTCTTGTACACCGTGCATTTAGTTAGGGGTAGTATTCTGACTCTTTGGGATGACTGTATTTGAATACTTATTCTTGTGGTCTAGACTGCGATATTTTGGGATGTAAGTATTCAGGTACACACTTTGCTTCTCCGAGAAGCACTATGATGCATATAGTACTATTTCAGTCACCTTGTTGGTCGTACTATTATATGCTTTAGTTCTGTTGTATGAATAATGCCGGCTCTTGTAAAATATTTTCCGCGCACTCTGTCTCGTGTTTTAAAAAAAAAAAAAAGTGTCTACTTTTGGGCCTTTGAAAAACGGGGTGTTACAGGTATGAAAAGATTATTGGCTTTTTTTTGGACCAATATGAAGTGATAAAGATATAAATATAGTTATAAACCTAATAGAAGAACGCTGGACCCATTTTTGATCCAACGGAAAACTTGTGCAAACTTCTATGACAAAGATCGTCCAAACTTTCAATAGATTCGTATGAAGGTTTAAATTGAGATTTAAAGCTTTTAGAATGAATACTGGACTTTTTTTTGGACCAATATAAAGTTATAAAGGTATAAATATAGTTTTTAAATTATGCGGAAAGAGTTAGACCCATTATTGGAGCAGCGGAAACTTAGGGTAACTACTTGGACAAAGCACTGCCCAACTTTAAATAGATCGGTATGAAAAGATTATTGGCTTTTTTTTTGGACCAATATGAAGTGATAAAGATATAAATATAGTTATAAACCTAATAGAAGAAAGTTAGACCCATTTTTGATCCAACGGAAAACTTGTGCAAACTTCTATGACAAAGATCGTCCAAACTTTCAATAGATTCGTATGAAGGTTTAAATTGAGATTTAAAGCTTATAGAATGAATACTGGACTTTTTTTTGGACCAATATAAAGTTATAAAGGTATAAATATAGTTTTTAAATTATGCGGAAAGAGTTAGACCCATTATTGGAGCAGCGGAAACTTAGGGTAACTACTTGGACAAAGCACTGCCCAACTTTAAATAGATCGGTATGAAAAGATTATTGGCTTTTTTTTGGACCAATATGAAGTGATAAAGATATAAATATAGTTATAAACCTAATAGAAGAACGCTAGACCCATTTTTGATCCAACGGAAAACTTGTGCAAACTTCTATGACAAAGATCGTCCAAACTTTCAATAGATTCGTATGAAGGTTTAAATTGAGATTTAAGGCTTTTAAAATCAATATCTGACTTTTTTTTGGACCAATATAAAGTTATAAAGGTATAAATATAGTTTTTAAATTATGCGGAAAGAGTTAGACCCATTATTGGAGCAGCGAAAACTTAGGGCAAACTACTCGGACAAAGAACTGCCCAACTTTAAATAGATCGGTATGAAAAGATTATTGGCTTTTTTTGGGACCAATATGAAGTGATAAAGATATAAATATAGTTATAAACCTAATAGAAGAAAGTTAGACCCATTTTTGATCCAACGGAAAACTTGTGCAAACTTCTATGACAAAGATCGTCCAAACTTTCAATAGATTCGTATGAAGGTTTAAATTGAGATTTAAAGCTTATAGAATGAATACTGGACTTTTTTTTGGACCAATATAAAGTTATAAAGGTATAAATATAGTTTTTAAATTATGCGGAAAGAGTTAGACCCATTATTGGAGCAGCGGAAACTTAGGGTAACTACTTGGACAAAGCACTGCACAACTTTAAATAGATCGGTATGAAAAGATTATTGGCTTTTTTTTGGACCAATATGAAGTGATAAAGATATAAATATAGTTATAAACGTAATAGAAGAACGCTAGACCCATTTTTGATCCAACGGAAAACTTGTGCAAACTTCTATGACAAAGATCGTCCAAACTTTCAATAGATTCGTATGAAGGTTTAAATTGAGATTTAAAGCTTTTAGAATGAATACTGGACTTTTTTTTGGACCAATATAAAGTTATAAAGGTATAAATATAGTTTTTAAATTATGCGGAAAGAGTTAGACCCATTATTGGAGCAGCGGAAACTTAGGGTAACTACTTGGACAAAGCACTGCCCAACTTTAAATAGATCGGTATGAAAAGATTATTGGCTTTTTTTTTGGACCAATATGAAGTGATAAAGATATAAATATAGTTATAAACTTAATAGAAGAAAGTTAGACCCATTTTTGATCCAACGGAAAACTTGTGTAAACTTCTATGACAAAGATCGTCCAAACTTTCAATAGATTCGTATGAAGGTTTAAATTGAGATTTAAGGCTTTTAAAATCAATATCTGACTTTTTTTTGGACCAATATAAAGTTATAAAGGTATAAATATAGTTTTTAAATTATGCGGAAAGAGTTAGACCCATTATTGGAGCAGCGAAAACTTAGGGCAAACTACTCGGACAAAGAACTGCCCAACTTTAAATAGATCGGTATGAAAAGATTATTGGCTTTTTTTTGGACCAATATGAAGTGATAAAGATATAAATATAGTTATAAACCTAATAGAAGAACGCTGGACCCATTTTTGATCCAACGGAAAACTTGTGCAAACTTCTATGACAAAGATCGTCCAAACTTTCAATAGATTCGTATGAAGGTTTAAATTGAGATTTAAAGCTTTTAGAATGAATACTGGACTTTTTTTTGGACCAATATAAAGTTATAAAGGTATAAATATAGTTTTTAAATTATGCGGAAAGAGTTAGACCCATTATTGGAGCAGCGGAAACTTAGGGTAACTACTTGGACAAAGCACTGCCCAACTTTAAATAGATCGGTATGAAAAGATTATTGGCTTTTTTTTTGGACCAATATGAAGTGATAAAGATATAAATATAGTTATAAACCTAATAGAAGAACGTTTGACCCATTTTTGATCCAACGGAAAACTTGTGCAAACTTCTATGACAAAGATCGTCCAAACTTTCAATAGATTCGTATGAAGGTTTAAATTGAGATTTAAAGCTTTTAGAATGAATACTGGACTTTTTTTTGGACCAATATAAAGTTATAAAGGTATAAATATAGTTTTTAAATTATGCGGAAAGAGTTAGACCCATTATTGGAGCAGCGAAAACTTAGGGCAAACTACTCGGACAAAGAACTGCCCAACTTTAAATAGATCGGTATGAAAAGATTATTGGCTTTTTTTGGGACCAATATGAAGTGATAAAGATATAAATATAGTTATAAACCTAATAGAAGAAAGTTAGACCCATTTTTGATCCAACGGAAAACTTGTGCAAACTTCTATGACAAAGATCGTCCAAACTTTCAATAGATTCGTATGAAGGTTTAAATTGAGATTTAAAGCTTATAGAATGAATACTGGACTTTTTTTTGGACCAATATAAAGTTATAAAGGTATAAATATAGTTTTTAAATTATGCGGAAAGAGTTAGACCCATTATTGGAGCAGCGGAAACTTAGGGTAACTACTTGGACAAAGCACTGCCCAACTTTAAATAGATCGGTATGAAAAGATTATTGGCTTTTTTTTGGACCAATATGAAGTGATAAAGATATAAATATAGTTATAAACCTAATAGAAGAACGCTAGACCCATTTTTGATCCAACGGAAAACTTGTGCAAACTTCTATGACAAAGATCGTCCAAACTTTCAATAGATTCGTATGAAGGTTTAAATTGAGATTTAAAGCTTTTAGAATGAATACTGGACTTTTTTTTGGACCAATATAAAGTTATAAAGGTATAAATATAGTTTTTAAATTATGCGGAAAGAGTTAGACCCATTATTGGAGCAGCGGAAACTTAGGGTAACTACTTGGACAAAGCACTGCCCAACTTTAAATAGATCGGTATGAAAAGATTATTGGCTTTTTTTTTGGACCAATATGAAGTGATAAAGATATAAATATAGTTATAAACTTAATAGAAGAAAGTTAGACCCATTTTTGATCCAACGGAAAACTTGTGTAAACTTCTATGACAAAGATCGTCCAAACTTTCAATAGATTCGTATGAAGGTTTAAATTGAGATTTAAGGCTTTTAAAATCAATATCTGACTATTTTTTGGACCAATATAAAGTTATAAAGGTATAAATATAGTTTTTAAATTATGCGGAAAGAGTTAGACCCATTATTGGAGCAGCGAAAACTTAGGGCAAACTACTCGGACAAAGAACTGCCCAACTTTAAATAGATCGGTATGAAAAGATTATTGGCTTTTTTTTGGACCAATATGAAGTGATAAAGATATAAATATAGTTATAAACCTAATAGAAGAACGCTGGACCCATTTTTGATCCAACGGAAAACTTGTGCAAACTTCTATGACAAAGATCGTCCAAACTTTCAATAGATTCGTATGAAGGTTTAAATTGAGATTTAAAGCTTTTAGAATGAATACTGGACTTTTTTTTGGACCAATATAAAGTTATAAAGGTATAAATATAGTTTTTAAATTATGCGGAAAGAGTTAGACCCATTATTGGAGCAGCGGAAACTTAGGGTAACTACTTGGACAAAGCACTGCCCAACTTTAAATAGATCGGTATGAAAAGATTATTGGCTTTTTTTTTGGACCAATATGAAGTGATAAAGATATAAATATAGTTATAAACCTAATAGAAGAAAGTTTGACCCATTTTTGATCCAACGGAAAACTTGTGCAAACTTCTATGACAAAGATCGTCCAAACTTTCAATAGATTCGTATGAAGGTTTAAATTGAGATTTAAAGCTTTTAGAATGAATACTGGACTTTTTTTTGGACCAATATAAAGTTAAAAAGGTATAAATATAGTTTTTAAATTATGCGGAAAGAGTTAGACCCATTATTGGAGCAGCGAAAACTTAGGGCAAACTACTCGGACAAAGAACTGCCCAACTTTAAATAGATCGGTATGAAAAGATTATTGGCTTTTTTTGGGACCAATATGAAGTGATAAAGATATAAATATAGTTATAAACCTAATAGAAGAAAGTTAGACCCATTTTTGATCCAACGGAAAACTTGTGCAAACTTCTATGACAAAGATCGTCCAAACTTTCAATAGATTCGTATGAAGGTTTAAATTGAGATTTAAAGCTTATAGAATGAATACTGGACTTTTTTTTGGACCAATATAAAGTTATAAAGGTATAAATATAGTTTTTAAATTATGCGGAAAGAGTTAGACCCATTATTGGAGCAGCGGAAACTTAGGGTAACTACTTGGACAAAGCACTGCCCAACTTTAAATAGATCGGTATGAAAAGATTATTGGCTTTTTTTTGGACCAATATGAAGTGATAAAGATATAAATATAGTTATAAACCTAATAGAAGAACGCTAGACCCATTTTTGATCCAACGGAAAACTTGTGCAAACTTCTATGACAAAGATCGTCCAAACTTTCAATAGATTCGTATGAAGGTTTAAATTGAGATTTAAAGCTTTTAGAATGAATACTGGACTTTTTTTTGGACCAATATAAAGTTATAAAGGTATAAATATAGTTTTTAAATTATGCGGAAAGAGTTAGACCCATTATTGGAGCAGCGGAAACTTAGGGTAACTACTTGGACAAAGCACTGCCCAACTTTAAATTGATCGGTATGAAAAGATTATTGGCTTTTTTTTTGGACCAATATGAAGTGATAAAGATATAAATATAGTTATAAACTTAATAGAAGAAAGTTAGACCCATTTTTGATCCAACGGAAAACTTGTGTAAACTTCTATGACAAAGATCGTCCAAACTTTCAATAGATTCGTATGAAGGTTTAAATTGAGATTTAAGGCTTTTAAAATCAATATCTGACTTTTTTTTGGACCAATATAAAGTTATAAAGGTATAAATATAGTTTTTAAATTATGCGGAAAGAGTTAGACCCATTATTGGAGCAGCGAAAACTTAGGGCAAACTACTCGGACAAAGAACTGCCCAACTTTAAATAGATCGGTATGAAAAGATTATTGGCTTTTTTTTGGACCAATATGAAGTGATAAAGATATAAATATAGTTATAAACCTAATAGAAGAACGCTGGACCCATTTTTGATCCAACGGAAAACTTGTGCAAACTTCTATGACAAAGATCGTCCAAACTTTCAATAGATTCGTATGAAGGTTTAAATTGAGATTTAAAGCTTTTAGAATGAATACTGGACTTTTTTTTGGACCAATATAAAGTTATAAAGGTATAAATATAGTTTTTAAATTATGCGGAAAGAGTTAGACCCATTATTGGAGCAGCGGAAACTTAGGGTAACTACTTGGACAAAGCACTGCCCAACTTTAAATAGATCGGTATGAAAAGATTATTGGCTTTTTTTTTGGACCAATATGAAGTGATAAAGATATAAATATAGTTATAAACCTAATAGAAGAAAGTTTGACCCATTTTTGATCCAACGGAAAACTTGTGCAAACTTCTATGACAAAGATCGTCCAAACTTTCAATAGATTCGTATGAAGGTTTAAATTGAGATTTAAAGCTTTTAGAATGAATACTGGACTTTTTTTTGGACCAATATAAAGTTATAAAGGTATAAATATAGTTTTTAAATTATGCGGAAAGAGTTAGACCCATTATTGGAGCAGCGGAAACTTAGGGTAACTACTTGGACAAAGCACTGCCCAACTTTAAATAGATCGGTATGAAAAGATTATTGGCTTTTTTTTTGGACCAATATGAAGTGATAATGATATAAATATAGTTATAAACTTAATAGAAGAAAGTTAGACCCATTTTTGATCCAACGGAAAACTTGTGTAAACTTCTATGACAAAGATCGTCCAAACTTTCAATAGATTCGTATGAAGGTTTAAATTGAGATTTAAGGCTTTTAAAATCAATATCTGACTTTTTTTTGGACCAATATAAAGTTATAAAGGTATAAATATAGTTTTTAAATTATGCGGAAAGAGTTAGACCCATTATTGGAGCAGCGAAAACTTAGGGCAAACTACTCGGACAAAGAACTGCCCAACTTTAAATAGATCGGTATGAAAAGATTATTGGCTTTTTTTTGGACCAATATGAAGTGATAAAGATATAAATATAGTTATAAACCTAATAGAAGAACGCTGGACCCATTTTTGATCCAACGGAAAACTTGTGCAAACTTCTATGACAAAGATCGTCCAAACTTTCAATAGATTCGTATGAAGGTTTAAATTGAGATTTAAAGCTTTTAGAATGAATACTGGACTTTTTTTTGGACCAATATAAAGTTATAAAGGTATAAATATAGTTTTTAAATTATGCGGAAAGAGTTAGACCCATTATTGGAGCAGCGGAAACTTAGGGTAACTACTTGGACAAAGCACTGCCCAACTTTAAATAGATCGGTATGAAAAGATTATTGGCTTTTTTTTTGGACCAATATGAAGTGATAAAGATATAAATATAGTTATAAACCTAATAGAAGAAAGTTAGACCCATTTTTGATCCAACGGAAAACTTGTGCAAACTTCTATGACAAAGATCGTCCAAACTTTCAATAGATTCGTATGAAGGTTTAAATTGAGATTTAAAGCTTATAGAATGAATACTGGACTTTTTTTTGGACCAATATAAAGTTATAAAGGTATAAATATAGTTTTTAAATTATGCGGAAAGAGTTAGTCCCATTATTGGAGCAGCGGAAACTTAGGGTAACTACTTGGACAAAGCACTGCCCAACTTTAAATAGATCGGTATGAAAAGATTATTGGCTTTTTTTTGGACCAATATGAAGTGATAAAGATATAAATATAGTTATAAACCTAATAGAAGAATGCTAGACCCATTTTTGATCCAACGGAAAACTTGTGCAAACTTCTATGACAAAGATCGTCCAAACTTTCAATAGATTCGTATGAAGGTTTAAATTGAGATTTAAAGCTTTTAGAATGAATACTGGACTTTTTTTTGGACCAATATAAAGTTATAAAGGTATAAATATAGTTTTTAAATTATGCGGAAAGAGTTAGACCCATTATTGGAGTAGCGGAAACTTAGGGTAACTACTTGGACAAAGCACTGCCCAACTTTAAATAGATCGGTATGAAAAGATTATTGGCTTTTTTTTTGGACCAATATGAAGTGATAAAGATATAAATATAGTTATAAACTTAATAGAAGAAAGTTAGACCCATTTTTGATCCAACGGAAAACTTGTGTAAACTTCTATGACAAAGATCGTCCAAACTTTCAATAGATTCGTATGAAGGTTTAAATTGAGATTTAAGGCTTTTAAAATCAATAGCTGACTTTTTTTTGGACCAATATAAAGTTATAAATGTATAAATATAGTTTTTAAATTATGCGGAAAGAGTTAGACCCATTATTGGAGTAGCGGAAACTTAGGGTAACTACTTGGACAAAGCACTGCCCAACTTTAAATAGATCGGTATGAAAAGATTATTGGCTTTTTTTTTGGACCAATATGAAGTGATAAAGATATAAATATAGTTATAAACTTAATAGAAGAAAGTTAGACCCATTTTTGATCCAACGGAAAACTTGTGTAAACTTCTATGACAAAGATCGTCCAAACTTTCAATAGATTCGTATGAAGGTTTAAATTGAGATTTAAGGCTTTTAAAATCAATATCTGACTTTTTTTTGGACCAATATAAAGTTATAAAGGTATAAATATAGTTTTTAAATTATGCGGAAAGAGTTAGACCCATTATTGGAGCAGCGAAAACTTAGGGCAAACTACTCGGACAAAGAACTGCCCAACTTTAAATAGATCGGTATGAAAAGATTATTGGCTTTTTTTTGGACCAATATGAAGTGATAAAGATATAAATATAGTTATAAACCTAATAGAAGAAAGTTTGACCCATTTTTGATCCAACGGAAAACTTGTGCAAACTTCTATGACAAAGATCGTCCAAACTTTCAATAGATTCGTATGAAGGTTTAAATTGAGATTTAAAGCTTATAGAATGAATACTGGACTTTTTTTTGGACCAATATAAAGTTATAAAGGTATAAATATAGTTTTTAAATTATGCGGAAAGAGTTAGACCCATTATTGGAGCAGCGGAAACTTAGGGTAACTACTTGGACAAAGCACTGCCCAACTTTAAATAGATCGGTATGAAAAGATTATTGGCTTTTTTTTGGACCAATATGAAGTGATAAAGATATAAATATAGTTATAAACCTAATAGAAGAACGCTAGACCCATTTTTGATCCAACGGAAAACTTGTGCAAACTTCTATGACAAAGATCGTCCAAACTTTCAATAGATTCGTATGAAGGTTTAAATTGAGATTTAAAGCTTTTAGAATGAATACTGGACTTTTTTTTGGACCAATATAAAGTTATAAAGGTATAAATATAGTTTTTAAATTATGCGGAAAGAGTTAGACCCATTATTGGAGCAGCGGAAACTTAGGGTAACTACTTGGACAAAGCACTGCCCAACTTTAAATAGATCGGTATGAAAAGATTATTGGCTTTTTTTTTGGACCAATATGAAGTGATAAAGATATAAATATAGTTATAAACTTAATAGAAGAAAGTTAGACCCATTTTTGATCCAACGGAAAACTTGTGTAAACTTCTATGACAAAGATCGTCCAAACTTTCAATAGATTCGTATGAAGGTTTAAATTGAGATTTAAGGCTTTTAAAATCAATATCTGACTTTTTTTTGGACCAATATAAAGTTATAAAGGTATAAATATAGTTTTTAAATTATGCGGAAAGAGTTAGACCCATTATTGGAGTAGCGGAAACTTAGGGTAACTACTTGGACAAAGCACTGCCCAACTTTAAATAGATCGGTATGAAAAGATTATTGGCTTTTTTTTTGGACCAATATGAAGTGATAAAGATATAAATATAGTTATAAACTTAATAGAAGAAAGTTAGACCCATTTTTGATCCAACGGAAAACTTGTGTAAACTTCTATGACAAAGATCGTCCAAACTTTCAATAGATTCGTATGAAGGTTTAAATTGAGATTTAAGGCTTTTAAAATCAATAGCTGACTTTTTTTTGGACCAATATAAAGTTATAAATGTATAAATATAGTTTTTAAATTATGCGGAAAGAGTTAGACCCATTATTGGAGTAGCGGAAACTTAGGGTAACTACTTGGACAAAGCACTGCCCAACTTTAAATAGATCGGTATGAAAAGATTATTGGCTTTTTTTTTGGACCAATATGAAGTGATAAAGATATAAATATAGTTATAAACTTAATAGAAGAAAGTTAGACCCATTTTTGATCCAACGGAAAACTTGTGTAAACTTCTATGACAAAGATCGTCCAAACTTTCAATAGATTCGTATGAAGGTTTAAATTGAGATTTAAGGCTTTTAAAATCAATATCTGACTTTTTTTTGGACCAATATAAAGTTATAAAGGTATAAATATAGTTTTTAAATTATGCGGAAAGAGTTAGACCCATTATTGGAGCAGCGAAAACTTAGGGCAAACTACTCGGACAAAGAACTGCCCAACTTTAAATAGATCGGTATGAAAAGATTATTGGCTTTTTTTTGGACCAATATGAAGTGATAAAGATATAAATATAGTTATAAACCTAATAGAAGAAAGTTTGACCCATTTTTGATCCAACGGAAAACTTGTGCAAACTTCTATGACAAAGATCGTCCAAACTTTCAATAGATTCGTATGAAGGTTTAAATTGAGATTTAAAGCTTATAGAATGAATACTGGACTTTTTTTTGGACCAATATAAAGTTATAAAGGTATAAATATAGTTTTTAAATTATGCGGAAAGAGTTAGACCCATTATTGGAGCAGCGGAAACTTAGGGTAACTACTTGGACAAAGCACTGCCCAACTTTAAATAGATCGGTATGAAAAGATTATTGGCTTTTTTTTGGACCAATATGAAGTGATAAAGATATAAATATAGTTATAAACCTAATAGAAGAACGCTAGACCCATTTTTGATCCAACGGAAAACTTGTGCAAACTTCTATGACAAAGATCGTCCAAACTTTCAATAGATTCGTATGAAGGTTTAAATTGAGATTTAAAGCTTTTAGAATGAATACTGGACTTTTTTTTGGACCAATATAAAGTTATAAAGGTATAAATATAGTTTTTAAATTATGCGGAAAGAGTTAGACCCATTATTGGAGCAGCGGAAACTTAGGGTAACTACTTGGACAAAGCACTGCCCAACTTTAAATAGATCGGTATGAAAAGATTATTGGCTTTTTTTTTGGACCAATATGAAGTGATAAAGATATAAATATAGTTATAAACTTAATAGAAGAAAGTTAGACCCATTTTTGATCCAACGGAAAACTTGTGTAAACTTCTATGACAAAGATCGTCCAAACTTTCAATAGATTCGTATGAAGGTTTAAATTGAGATTTAAGGCTTTTAAAATCAATATCTGACTTTTTTTTGGACCAATATAAAGTTATAAAGGTATAAATATAGTTTTTAAATTATGCGGAAAGAGTTAGACCCATTATTGGAGCAGCGAAAACTTAGGGCAAACTACTCGGACAAAGAACTGCCCAACTTTAAATAGATCGGTATGAAAAGATTATTGGCTTTTTTTTGGACCAATATGAAGTGATAAAGATATAAATATAGTTATAAACCTAATAGAAGAACGCTGGACCCATTTTTGATCCAACGGAAAACTTGTGCAAACTTCTATGACAAAGATCGTCCAAACTTTCAATAGATTCGTATGAAGGTTTAAATTGAGATTTAAAGCTTTTAGAATGAATACTGGACTTTTTTTTGGACCAATATAAAGTTATAAAGGTATAAATATAGTTTTTAAATTATGCGGAAAGAGTTAGACCCATTATTGGAGCAGCGGAAACTTAGGGTAACTACTTGGACAAAGCACTGCCCAACTTTAAATAGATCGGTATGAAAAGATTATTGGCTTTTTTTTTGGACCAATATGAAGTGATAAAGATATAAATATAGTTATAAACCTAATAGAAGAAAGTTAGACCCATTTTTGATCCAACGGAAAACTTGTGCAAACTTCTATGACAAAGATCGTCCAAACTTTCAATAGATTCGTATGAAGGTTTAAATTGAGATTTAAAGCTTATAGAATGAATACTGGACTTTTTTTTGGACCAATATAAAGTTATAAAGGTATAAATATAGTTTTTAAATTATGCGGAAAGAGTTAGACCCATTATTGGAGCAGCGGAAACTTAGGGTAACTACTTGGACAAAGCACTGCCCAACTTTAAATAGATCGGTATGAAAAGATTATTGGCTTTTTTTTGGACCAATATGAAGTGATAAAGATATAAATATAGTTATAAACCTAATAGAAGAACGCTAGACCCATTTTTGATCCAACGGAAAACTTGTGCAAACTTCTATGACAAAGATCGTCCAAACTTTCAATAGATTCGTATGAAGGTTTAAATTGAGATTTAAAGCTTTTAGAATGAATACTGGACTTTTTTTTGGACCAATATAAAGTTATAAAGGTATAAATATAGTTTTTAAATTATGCGGAAAGAGTTAGACCCATTATTGGAGTAGCGGAAACTTAGGGTAACTACTTGGACAAAGCACTGCCCAACTTTAAATAGATCGGTATGAAAAGATTATTGGCTTTTTTTTTGGACCAATATGAAGTGATAAAGATATAAATATAGTTATAAACTTAATAGAAGAAAGTTAGACCCATTTTTGATCCAACGGAAAACTTGTGTAAACTTCTATGACAAAGATCGTCCAAACTTTCAATAGATTCGTATGAAGGTTTAAATTGAGATTTAAGGCTTTTAAAATCAATATCTGACTTTTTTTTGGACCAATATAAAGTTATAAAGGTATAAATATAGTTTTTAAATTATGCGGAAAGAGTTAGACCCATTATTGGAGCAGCGAAAACTTAGGGCAAACTACTCGGACAAAGAACTGCCCAACTTTAAATAGATCGGTATGAAAAGATTATTGGCCTTTTTTTGGACCAATATGAAGTGATAAAGATATAAATATAGTTATAAACCTAATAGAAGAAAGTTTGACCCATTTTTGATCCAACGGAAAACTTGTGCAAACTTCTATGACAAAGATCGTCCAAACTTTCAATAGATTCGTATGAAGGTTTAAATTGAGATTTAAAGCTTTTAGAATGAATACTGGACTTTTTTTTGGACCAATATAAAGTTATAAAGGTATAAATATAGTTTTTAAATTATGCGGAAAGAGTTAGACCCATTATTGGAGCAGCGGAAACTTAGGGTAACTACTTGGACAAAGCACTGCCCAACTTTAAATAGATCGGTATGAAAAGATAATTGGCTTTTTTTTGGACCAATATGAAGTGATAAAGATATAAATATAGTTATAAACCTAATAGAAGAAAGTTAGACCCATTTTTGATCAAACGGAAAACTTGTGCAAACTTCTATGACAAAGATCGTCCAAACTTAGATTCGTATGAATGTTTAAATTGAGATTTAAAGCTTTTAGAATGAATACTGCACTTTTTTTTGGACCAATATAATGTTATAAAGGTATAAATATAGTTTTTAAATTATGCGGAAAGAGTTAGACCCATTATTGGAGCAGCGAAAACTTAGGGCAAACTACTCGGACAAAGAACTGCCAAACTTTAAATAGATCGGTATGAAAAGATTATTGGCTTTTTTTTGGACCAATATGAAGTGATAAAGATATAAATATAGTTATAAACCTAATAGAAGAAAGTTTGACCCATTTTTGATCCAACGGAAAACTTGTGCAAACTTCTATGACAAAGATCGTCCAAACTTTCAATAGATTCGTATGAAGGTTTAAATTGAGATTTAAAGCTTTTAGAATGAATACTGGACTTTTTTTTGGACCAATATAAAGTTATAAAGGTATAACTATAGTTTTTAAATTATGCGGAAAGAGTTAGACCCATTATTGGAGCAGCGAAAACTTAAGGCAAACTACTCGGACAAAGAACTGCCCAACTTTAAATAGATCGGTATGAAAAGATTATTGGCTTTTTTTTGGACCAATATGAAGTGATAAAGATATAAATATAGTTATAAACCTAATAGAAGAAAGTTAGACCCATTTTTGATCCAACGGAAAACTTGTGCAAACTTCTATGACAAAGATCGTCCAAACTTTCAATAGATTCGTATGAAGGTTTAAATTGAGATTTAAAGCTTTTAGAATGAATACTGGACTTTTTTTTGGACCAATATAAAGTTATAAAGGTATAAATATATTTTTAAATTATGCGGAAAGAGTTAGACCCATTATTGGAGCAGCGGAAACTTAGGGTAACTACTTGGACAAAGCACTGCCCAACTTTAAATAGATCGGTATGAAAAGATTATTGGCTTTTTTTTGGACCAATATGAAGTGATAAAGATATAAATATAGTTATAAACCTAATAGAAGAAAGTTAGACCCATTTTTGATCAAACGGAAAACTTGTGCAAACTTCTATGACAAAGATCGTCCAAACTTTCAATAGATTCGTATGAAGGTTTAAATTGAGATTTAAAGCTTTTAGAATGAATACTGCACTTTTTTTTGGACCAATATAATGTTATAAAGGTATAAATATAGTTTTTAAATTATACGGAAAGAGTTAGACCCATTATTGGAGCAGCGGAAACTTAGGGTAACTACTTGGACAAAGCACTGCCCAACTTTAAATAGATCGGTATGAAAAGATTATTGGCTTTTTTTTGGACCAATATGAAGTGATAAAGATATAAATATAGTTATAAACCTAATAGAAGAACGCTAGACCCATTTTTGATCCAACGGAAAACTTGTGTAAACTTCTATGACAAAGATCGTCCAAACTATCAATAGATTCGTATGAAGGTTTAAATTGAGATTTAAGGCTTTTAAAATGAATATCTGACTTTTTTTTGGACCAATATAAAGTTATAAAGGTATAAATATAGTTTTAAAATTATGCGGAAAGAGTTAGACCCATTATTGGAGCAACGGAAACTTAGGGTAACTACTTGGACAAAGCACTGCCCAACTTTAAATAGATCGGTATGAAAAGATTATTGGCTTTTTTTTTGGACCAATATGAAGTGATAAAGATATAAATATAGTTATAAACGTAATAGAAGAACGCTAGACCCATTTTTGATCCAACGGAAAACTTGTGCAAACTTCTATGACAAAGATCGTCCAAACTTTCAATAGATTCGTATGAAGGTTTAAATTGAGATTTAAAGCTTATAGAATGAATACTGGACTTTTTTTTGGACCAATATAAAGTTATAAAGGTATAAATATAGTTTTTAAATTATGCGGAAAGAGTTAGACCCATTATTGGAGCAGCGGAAACTTAGGGTAACTACTTGGACAAAGCACTGCACAACTTTAAATAGATCGGTATGAAAAGATTATTGGCTTTTTTTTGGACCAATATGAAGTGATAAAGATATAAATATAGTTATAAACGTAATAGAAGAACGCTAGACCCATTTTTGATCCAACGGAAAACTTGTGCAAACTTCTATGACAAAGATCGTCCAAACTTTCAATAGATTCGTATGAAGGTTTAAATTGAGATTTAAAGCTTTTAGAATGAATACTGGACTTTTTTTTGGACCAATATAAAGTTATAAAGGTATAAATATAGTTTTTAAATTATGCGGAAAGAGTTAGACCCATTATTGGAGCAGCGGAAACTTAGGGTAACTACTTGGACAAAGCACTGCCCAACTTTAAATAGATCGGTATGAAAAGATTATTGGCTTTTTTTTTGGACCAATATGAAGTGATAAAGATATAAATATAGTTATAAACTTAATAGAAGAAAGTTAGACCCATTTTTGATCCAACGGAAAACTTGTGTAAACTTCTATGACAAAGATCGTCCAAACTTTCAATAGATTCGTATGAAGGTTTAAATTGAGATTTAAGGCTTTTAAAATCAATATCTGACTTTTTTTTGGACCAATATAAAGTTATAAAGGTATAAATATAGTTTTTAAATTATGCGGAAAGAGTTAGACCCATTATTGGAGCAGCGAAAACTTAGGGCAAACTACTCGGACAAAGAACTGCCCAACTTTAAATAGATCGGTATGAAAAGATTATTGGCCTTTTTTTGGACCAATATGAAGTGATAAAGATATAAATATAGTTATAAACCTAATAGAAGAAAGTTTGACCCATTTTTGATCCAACGGAAAACTTGTGCAAACTTCTATGACAAAGATCGTCCAAACTTTCAATAGATTCGTATGAAGGTTTAAATTGAGATTTAAAGCTTTTAGAATGAATACTGGACTTTTTTTTGGACCAATATAAAGTTATAAAGGTATAAATATAGTTTTTAAATTATGCGGAAAGAGTTAGACCCATTATTGGAGCAGCGGAAACTTAGGGTAACTACTTGGACAAAGCACTGCCCAACTTTAAATAGATCGGTATGAAAAGATAATTGGCTTTTTTTTGGACCAATATGAAGTGATAAAGATATAAATATAGTTATAAACCTAATAGAAGAAAGTTAGACCCATTTTTGATCAAACGGAAAACTTGTGCAAACTTCTATGACAAAGATCGTCCAAACTTAGATTCGTATGAAGGTTTAAATTGAGATTTAAAGCTTTTAGAATGAATACTGCACTTTTTTTTGGACCAATATAATGTTATAAAGGTATAAATATAGTTTTTAAATTATGCGGAAAGAGTTAGACCCATTATTGGAGCAGCGAAAACTTAGGGCAAACTACTCGGACAAAGAACTGCCAAACTTTAAATAGATCGGTATGAAAAGATTATTGGCTTTTTTTTGGACCAATATGAAGTGATAAAGATATAAATATAGTTATAAACCTAATAGAAGAAAGTTTGACCCATTTTTGATCCAACGGAAAACTTGTGCAAACTTCTATGACAAAGATCGTCCAAACTTTCAATAGATTCGTATGAAGGTTTAAATTGAGATTTAAAGCTTTTAGAATGAATACTGGACTTTTTTTTGGACCAATATAAAGTTATAAAGGTATAACTATAGTTTTTAAATTATGCGGAAAGAGTTAGACCCATTATTGGAGCAGCGAAAACTTAAGGCAAACTACTCGGACAAAGAACTGCCCAACATTAAATAGATCGGTATGAAAAGATTATTGGCTTTTTTTTGGACCAATATGAAGTGATAAAGATATAAATATAGTTATAAACCTAATAGAAGAAAGTTAGACCCATTTTTGATCCAACGGAAAACTTGTGCAAACTTCTATGACAAAGATCGTCCAAACTTTCAATAGATTCGTATGAAGGTTTAAATTGAGATTTAAAGCTTTTAGAATGAATACTGGACTTTTTTTTGGACCAATATAAAGTTATAAAGGTATAAATATATTTTTAAATTATGCGGAAAGAGTTAGACCCATTATTGGAGCAGCGGAAACTTAGGGTAACTACTTGGACAAAGCACTGCCCAACTTTAAATAGATCGGTATGAAAAGATTATTGGCTTTTTTTTGGACCAATATGAAGTGATAAAGATATAAATATAGTTATAAACCTAATAGAAGAAAGTTAGACCCATTTTTGATCAAACGGAAAACTTGTGCAAACTTCTATGACAAAGATCGTCCAAACTTTCAATAGATTCGTATGAAGGTTTAAATTGAGATTTAAAGCTTTTAGAATGAATACTGCACTTTTTTTTGGACCAATATAATGTTATAAAGGTATAAATATAGTTTTTAAATTATACGGAAAGAGTTAGACCCATTATTGGAGCAGCGGAAACTTAGGGTAACTACTTGGACAAAGCACTGCCCAACTTTAAATAGATCGGTATGAAAAGATTATTGGCTTTTTTTTGGACCAATATGAAGTGATAAAGATATAAATATAGTTATAAACCTAATAGAAGAACGCTAGACCCATTTTTGATCCAACGGAAAACTTGTGTAAACTTCTATGACAAAGATCGTCCAAACGTTCAATAGATTCGTATGAAGGTTTAAATTGAGATTTAAAGCTTTTAGAATGAATACTGGACTTTTTTTTGGACCAATATAAAGTTATAAAGGTATAAATATAGTTTTTAAATTATGCGGAAAGAGTTAGACCCATTATTGGAGCAGTGGAAACTTAGGGTAACTACTTGGACAAAGCACTGCCCAACTTTAAATAGATCGGTATGAAAAGATTATTGGCTTTTTTTTGACCAATATGAAGTGATAAAGATATAAATATAGTTATAAACCTAATAGAAGAAAGTTAGACCCATTTTTGATCCAACGGAAAACCTGTGCAAACTTCTATGACAAAGATCGTCCAAACTTTCAATAGATTCGTATGAAGGTTTAAATTGAGATTTAAAGCTTTTAGAATGAATACTGCACTTTTTTTTGGACCAATATAATGTTAGAAATGTATAAATATAGTTTTTAAATTATGCGGAAAGAGATAGACCCATTATTGGAGCAGCGGAAACTTAGGGTAACTACTTGGACAAACCTAATACAAGAACGCTAGACCGATTTTTGATCCAACGGAAAACTTGTCCAAACTTCTATGACAAAGATCGTCCAAACTATCAATAGATTCGTATGAAGGTTTAAATTGAGATTTAAGGCTTTTAAAATGAATATCTGACTTTTTTTTGGACCAATATAAAGTTATAAAGGTATAAATATAGTTTTAAAATTATGCGGAAAGAGTTAGACCCATTATTGGAGAAGCGAAAACTTAGGGCAAACTACTCGGACAAAGAACTGCCCAACTTTGAATAAATTGGTATAAAGAGAATATTGCCTTTTTTTTGGACCAATATGAAGTGATAAAGATATAAATATAGTTATAAACTTAATAGAAGAAAGTTAGACCCATTTTTGATCAAACGGAAAACTTGTGCAAACTTCTATGACAAAGATCGTCGAAACTTTCAACAGATTCGTATGAAGGTTTAAATTGAGATTTAAAGCTTTTAGAATGAATACTGCACTTTTTTTTGGACCAATATAATGTTATAAAGGTATAAATATAGTTTTTAAATTATGCGGAAAGAGTTAGACCCATTATTGGAGCAGCGGAAACTTAGGGTAACTACTTGGACAAAGCACTGCCCAACTTTAAATAGATCGGTATGAAAAGATTATTGGCTTTTTTTTGGACCAATATGAAGTGATAAAGATATAAATATAGTTATAAACCTAATAGAAGAACGCTAGACCCATTTTTGATCCAACGGAAAACTTGTGTAAACTTCTATGACAAAGATCGTCCAAACTTTCAATAGATTCGTATGAAGGTTTAAATTGAGATTTAAGGCTTTTAAAATGAATATCTGACTTTTTTTTGGACCAATATAAAGTTATAAAGGTATAAATATAGTTTTAAAATTATGCGGAAAGAGTTAGACCCATTATTGGAGCAGCGAAAACTTAGGGCAAACTACTCGGACAAAGAACTGCCCAACTTTGAATAAATTGGTATAAAGAGAATATTGCCTTTTTTTTGGACCAATATGAAGTGATAAAGATATAAATATAGTTATAAACCTAATAGAAGAACGCTAGACCCATTTTTGATCCAACGGAAAACTTGTGTAAACTTCTATGACAAAGATCGTCCAAACTTTCAATAGATTCGTATGAAGGTTTAAATTGAGATTTAAAGATTTTAGAATGAATACTGGACTTTTTTTTTTAGACCAATATAAAGTTATAAAGGTATAAATATAGTTTTTAAATTATGCGGAAAGAGTTAGACCCCCATTATTGGAGCAGCGAAAACTTAGGGCAAACTACTTGGACAAAGAATTGCCCAACTTTAAATAGATCGGTATGAAAAGATTATTGGCTTTTTTTTGGACCAATATGAAGTGATAAAGATATAAATATAGTTATAAACCTAATAGAAGAACGCTAGACCCATTTTTGATCCAACGGAAAACTTGTGCAAACTTCTATGACAAAGATCGTCCAAACTTTCAATAGATTCGTATGAAGGTTTAAATTGAGATTTAAAGCTTTTAGAATGAATACTGGACTTTTTTTTGGACCAATATAAAGTTATAAAGGTATAAATATAGTTTTTAAATTATGCGGAAAGAGTTAGACCCATTATTGGAGCAGCGGAAACTTAGGGTAACTACTTGGACAAAGCACTGCCCAACTTTAAATAGATCGGTATGAAAAGATTATTGGCTTTTTTTTTGGACCAATATGAAGTGATAAAGATATAAATATAGTTATAAACCTAATAGAAGAAAGTTAGACCCATTTTTGATCCAACGGAAAACTTGTGCAAACTTATATGACAAAGATCGTCCAAACTTTCAATAGATTCGTATGAAGGTTTAAATTGAGATTTAAAGCTTTTAGAATGAATACTGGACTTTTTTTTGGACCAATATAAAGTTATAAAGGTATAAATATAGTTTTTAAATTATGCGGAAAGAGTTAGACCCATTATTGGAGCAGCGGAAACTTAGGGTAACTACTTGGACAAAGCACTGCCCAACTTTAAATAGATCGGTATGAAAAGAATATTGGCTTTTTTTTGGACCAATATGAAGTGATAAAGATATAAATATAGTTATAAACCTAATAGAAGAACGCTAGACCCATTTTTGATCCAACGGAAAACTTGTGTAAACTTCTATGACAAAGATCGTCCAAACTTTCAATAGATTCGTATGAAGGTTTAAATTGAGATTTAAGGCTTTTAAAATGAATATCTGACTTTTTTTTTGACCAATATAAAGTTATAAAGGTATAAATATAGTTTTAAAATTATGCGGAAAGAGTTAGACCCATTATTGGAGCAGCGAAAACTTAGGGCAAACTACTCGGACAAAGAACTGCCCAACTTTAAATAGATCGGTATGAAAAGATTATTGGCTTTTTTTTGGACCAATATGAAGTGATAAAGATATAAATATAGTTATAAACCTAATAGAAGAAAGTTTGACCCATTTTTGATCCAACGGAAAACTTGTGCAAACTTTTATGACAAAGTTCGTCCAAACTTTCAATAGATTCGTATGAAGGTTTAAATTGAGATTTAAAGCTTTTAGATTGAATACTGGACTTTTTTTTGGACCAATATAAAGTTATAAAGGTATAAATATAGTTTTTAAATTATGCGGAAAGAGTTAGACCCATTATTGGAGCAGCGAAAACTTAGGGCAAACTACTCGGACAAAGAACTGCCCAACTTTAAATAGATCGGTATGAAAAGATTATTGGCTTTTTTTGGGACCAATATGAAGTGATAAAGATATAAATATAGTTATAAACCTAATAGAAGAAAGTTAGACCCATTTTTGATCCAACGGAAAACTTGTGCAAACTTCTATGACAAAGATCGTCCAAACTTTCAATAGATTCGTATGAAGGTTTAAATTGAGATTTAAAGCTTTTAGAATGAATACTGGATTTTTTTTGGACCAATATAAAGTTATAAAGGTATAAATATAGTTTTTAAATTATGCGGAAAGAGTTAGACCCATTATTGGAGCAGCGGAAACTTAGGGTAACTACTTGGACAAAGCACTGCCCAACTTTAAATAGATCGGTATGAAAAGATTATTGGCATTTTTTTGGACCAATATGAAGTGATAAAGATATAAATATAGTTATAAACCTAAAAGAAGAAAGTTAGACCCATTTTTGATCAAACGGAAAACTTGTGCAAACTTCTATGACAAAGATCGTCCAAACTTTCAATAGATTCGTATGAAGGTTTAAATTGAGATTTAAAGCTTTTAGAATGAATACTGCACTTTTTTTTGGACCAATATAATGTTATAAAGGTATAAATATAGTTTTTAAATTATGCGGAAAGAGTTAGACCCATTATTGGAGCAGCGGAAACTTAGGGTAACTACTTGGACAAAGCACTGCCCAACTCTAAATAGATCGGTATGAAAAGATTATTGGCTTTTTTCTTGGACCAATATGAAGTGATAAAGATATAAATATAGTTATAAACCTAATAGAAGAACGCTAGACCCATTTTTGATCCAACGGAAAACTTGTGTAAACTTCTATGACAAAGATCGTCCAAACTTTCAATAGATTCGTATGAAGGTTTAAATTGAGATTTAAGGCTTTTAAAATGAATATCTGACTTTTTTTTGGACCAATATAAAGTTATAAAGGTATAAATATAGTTTTAAAATTATGCGGAAAGAGTTAGACCCATTATTGGAGCAGCGAAAACTTAGGGCAAACTACTCGGACAAAGAACTGCCCAACTTTGAATAAATTGGTATAAAGAGAATATTGCCTTTTTTTTGGACCAATATGAAGTGATAAAGATATAAATATAGTTATAAACCTAATACAAGAACGCTAGACCCATTTTTGATCAAACGGAAAACTTGTGCAAACTTCTATGACAAAGATCGTCCAAACTTTCAATAGATTCGTATGAAGGTTTAAATTGAGATTTAAAGCTTTTAGAATGAATACTGGACTTTTTTTTGGACCAATAACAAGTTATAAGGGTATAAATTTAGTTTTAAAATTATGCGGAAAGAGTTAGACCCATTATTGGAGCAGCAAAAACTTAGGGCAAATTACTCGGACAAAGAACTGCCCAACTTTGAATAAATTGGTATAAAGAGAATATTGCCTTTTTTTTGGACCAATATGAAGTGATAAAGATATAAATATAGTTATAAACCTAATACAAGAACGCTAGACCCATTTTTGATCCAACGGAAAACTTGTGCAAACTTTTATGACAAAGATCGTCCAAACTTTCAATAGATTCGTATGAAGGTTTAAATTGAGATTTAAAGCTTTTAGAATGAATACTGGACTTTTTTTTGGACCAATATAAAGTTATAAAGGTATAAATATAGTTTTTAAATTATGCGGAAAGAGTTAGACCCATTATTGGAGCAGCGGAAACTTAGGGTAACTACTTGGACAAAGCACTGCCCAACTTTAAATAGATCGGTATGAAAAGATTATTGGCTTTTTTTTTGGACCAATATGAAGTGATAAAGATATAAATATAGTTATAAACTTAATAGAAGAAAGTTAGACCCATTTTTGATCCAACGGAAAACTTGTGTAAACTTCTATGACAAAGATCGTCCAAACTTTCAATAGATTCGTATGAAGGTTTAAATTGAGATTTAAGGCTTTTAAAATGAATATCTGACTTTTTTTTGGACCAATATAAAGTTATAAAGGTATAAATATAGTTTTAAAATTATGCGGAAAGAGTTAGACCCATTATTGGAGCAGCGAAAACTTAGGGCAAACTACTCGGACAAAGAACTGCCCAACTTTGAATAAATTGGTATAAAGAGAATATTGCCTTTTTTTTGGACCAATATGAAGTGATAAAGATATAAATATAGTTATAAACCTAATACAAGAACGCTAGACCCATTTTTGATCCAACGGAAAACTTGTGCAAACTTCTATGACAAAGATCGTCCAAACTTTCAATAGATTCGTTAGAATGTTTAAATTGAGATTTAAAGATTTTAGAATGAATACTGGACTTTTTTTTTAGACCAATATAAAGTTATAAAGGTATAAATATAGTTTTTAAATTATGCGGAAAGAGTTAGGCCCCCATTATTGGAGCAGCGAAAACTTAGGGCAAACTACTTGGACAAAGAACTGCCCAACTTTAAATAGATCGGTATGAAAAGATTATTGGCTTTTTTTTGGACCAATATGAAGTTATAAAGATATAAATATAGTTATAAACCTAATAGAAGAACGCTAGACCCATTTTTGATCCAACGGAAAACTTGTGCAAACTTTTATGACAAAGATCGTCCAAACTTTCAATAGATTCGTATGAAGGTTTAAATTGAGATTTAAAGCTTTTAGAATGAATACTGGACTTTTTTTTGGACCAATATAACGTTATAAAGGTATAAATATAGTTTTTAAATTATGCGGAAAGAGTTAGACCCATTATTGGAGCAGCGGAAACTTAGGGTAACTACTTGGACAAAGCACTGCCCAACTTTAAATAGATCGGTATGAAAAGATTATTGGCTTTTTTTTTGGACCAATATGAAGTGATAAAGATATAAATATAGTTATAAACTTAATAGAAGAAAGTTAGACCCATTTTTGATCCAACGGAAAACTTGTGTAAACTTCTATGACAAAGATCGTCCAAACTTTCAATAGATTCGTATGAAGGTTTAAATTGAGATTTAAGGCTTTTAAAATGAATATCTGACTTTTTTTTGGACCAATATAAAGTTATAAAGGTATAAATATAGTTTTAAAATTATGCGGAAAGAGTTAGACCCATTATTGGAGCAGCGAAAACTTAGGGCAAATTACTCGGACAAAGAACTGCCCAACTTTGAATAAATTGGTATAAAGAGAATATTGCCTTTTTTTTGGACCAATAAGAAGTGATAAAGATATAAATATAGTTATAAACCTAATACAAGAACGCGAGACCCATTTTTGATCAAACGGAAAACTTGTGCAAACTTCTATGACAAAGATCGTCCAAACTTTCAATAGATTCGTTAGAATGTTTAAATTGAGATTTAAAGCTTTTAGAATGAATACTGGACTTTTTTTTTAGACCAATATAAAGTTATAAAGGTATAAATATAGTTTTTAAATTATGCGGAAAGAGTTAGACCCCCATTATTGGAGCAGCGAAAACTTAGGGCAAACTACTTGGACAAAGCACTTCCCAACTTTAAATAGATCGGTATGAAAAGATTATTGGCTTTTTTTTGGACCAATATGAAGTTATAAAGATATAAATATAGTTATAAACCTAATAGAAGAACACTAGACCCATTTTTGATCCAACGGAAAACTTGTGCAAACTTTTATGACAAAGATCGTCCAAACTTTCAATAGATTCGTATGAAGGTTTAAATTGAGATTTAAAGCTTTTAGAATGAATACTGGACTTTTTTTTGGACCAATATAAAGTTATAAAGGTATAAATATAGTTTTTAAATTATGCGGAAAGAGTTAGACCCATTATTGGAGCAACGGAAACTTAGGGTAACTACTTGGACAAAGCACTGCCCAACTTTAAATAGATCGGTATGAAAAGATTATTGGCTTTTTTTTTGGACCAATATGAAGTGATAAAGATATAAATATAGTTATAAACTTAATAGAAGAAAGTTAGACCCATTTTTGATCCAACGGAAAACTTGTGTAAACTTCTATGACAAAGATCGTCCAAACTTTCAATAGATTCGTATGAAGGTTTAAATTGAGATTTAAGGCTTTTAAAATGAATATTTGACTTTTTTTTGGACCAATATAAAGTTATAAAGGTATAAATATAGTTTTAAAATTATGCGGAAAGAGTTAGACCCATTATTGGAGCAGCGAAAACTTAGGGCAAACTACTCGGACAAAGAACTGCCCAACTTTGAATAAATTGGTATAAAGAGAATATTGCCTTTTTTTTGGACCAATATGAAGTGATAAAGATATAAATATAGTTATAAACCTAATACAAGAACGCTAGACCCATTTTTGATCAAACGGAAAACTTGTGCAAACTTCTATGACAAAGATCGTCCAAACTTTCAATAGATTCGTTAGAATGTTTAAATTGAGATTTAAAGATTTTAGAATGAATACTGGACTTTTTTTTTAGACCAATATAAAGTTATAAAGGTATAAATATAGTTTTTAAATTATGCGGAAAGAGTTAGACCCCCATTATTGGAGCAGCGAAAACTTAGGGCAAACTACTCGGACAAAGAACTGCCCAACTTTAAATAGATCGGTATGAAAAGATTATTGGCTTTTTTTTGGACCAATATGAAGTTATAAAGATATAAATATAGTTATAAACCTAATAGAAGAACGCTAGACCCATTTTTGATCCAACGGAAAACTTGTGCAAACTTCTATGACAAAGATCGTCCAAACGTTCAATAGATTCGTATGAAGGTTTAAATTGAGATTTAAAGCTTTTAGAATGAATACTGGACTTTTTTTTGGACCAATATAAAGTTATAAAGGTATAAATATAGTTTTTAAATTATGCGGAAAGAGTTAGACCCATTATTGGAGCAGCGGAAACTTAGGGTAACTACTTGGACAAAGCACTGCCCAACTTTAAATAGATCGGTATGAAAATATTATTGGCTTTTTTTTGAACCAATATGAAGTGATAAAGATATAAATATAGTTATAAACCTAATAGAAGAAAGTTAGACCCATTTTTGATCCAACGGAAAACTTGTGCAAACTTCTATGACAAAGATCGTCCAAACTTTCAATAGATTCGTATGAAGGTTTAAATTGAGATTTAAAGCTTTTAGAATGAATACTGCACTTTTTTTTGGACCAATATAATGTTATAAAGGTATAAATATAGTTTTTAAATTATGCGGAAAGAGTTAGACCCATTATTGGAGCAGCGGAAACTTAGGGTAACTACTTGGACAAAGCACTGCCCAACTTTAAATAGATCGGTATGAAAAGATTATTGGCTTTTTTTTGGACCAATATGAAGTGATAAAGATATAAATATAGTTATAAACCTAATAGAAGAACGCTAGACCCATTTTTGATCCAACGGAAAACTTGTGTAAACTTCTATGACAAAGATCGTCCAAACTTTCAATAGATTCGTATGAAGGTTTAAATTGAGATTTAAGGCTTTTAAAATGAATATTTGACTTTTTTTTGGACCAATATAAAGTTATAAAGGTATAAATATAGTTTTAAAATTATGCGGAAAGAGTTAGACCCATTATTGGAGCAGCGAAAACTTAGGGCAAACTACTCGGACAAAGAACTGCCCAACTTTGAATAAATTGGTATAAAGAGAATATTGCCTTTTTTTTGGACCAATAAGAAGTGATAAAGATATAAATATAGTTATAAACCTAATACAAGAACGCGAGACCCATTTTTGATCAAACGGAAAACTTGTGCAAACTTCTATGACAAAGATCGTCCAAACTTTCAATAGATTCGTTAGAATGTTTAAATTGAGATTTAAAGCTTTTAGAATGAATACTGGACTTTTTTTTTAGACCAATATAAAGTTATAAAGGTATAAATATAGTTTTTAAATTATGCGGAAAGAGTTAGACCCCCATTATTGGAGCAGCGAAAACTTAGGGCAAACTACTTGGACAAAGCACTTCCCAACTTTAAATAGATCGGTATGAAAAGATTATTGGCTTTTTTTTGGACCAATATGAAGTTATAAAGATATAAATATAGTTATAAACCTAATAGAAGAACACTAGACCCATTTTTGATCCAACGGAAAACTTGTGCAAACTTTTATGACAAAGATCGTCCAAACTTTCAATAGATTCGTATGAAGGTTTAAATTGAGATTTAAAGCTTTTAGAATGAATACTGGACTTTTTTTTGGACCAATATAAAGTTATAAAGGTATAAATATAGTTTTTAAATTATGCGGAAAGAGTTAGACCCATTATTGGAGCAACGGAAACTTAGGGTAACTACTTGGACAAAGCACTGCCCAACTTTAAATAGATCGGTATGAAAAGATTATTGGCTTTTTTTTTGGACCAATATGAAGTGATAAAGATATAAATATAGTTATAAACTTAATAGAAGAAAGTTAGACCCATTTTTGATCCAACGGAAAACTTGTGTAAACTTCTATGACAAAGATCGTCCAAACTTTCAATAGATTCGTATGAAGGTTTAAATTGAGATTTAAGGCTTTTAAAATGAATATTTGACTTTTTTTTGGACCAATATAAAGTTATAAAGGTATAAATATAGTTTTAAAATTATGCGGAAAGAGTTAGACCCATTATTGGAGCAGCGAAAACTTAGGGCAAACTACTCGGACAAAGAACTGCCCAACTTTGAATAAATTGGTATAAAGAGAATATTGCCTTTTTTTTGGACCAATATGAAGTGATAAAGATATAAATATAGTTATAAACCTAATACAAGAACGCTAGACCCATTTTTGATCAAACGGAAAACTTGTGCAAACTTCTATGACAAAGATCGTCCAAACTTTCAATAGATTCGTTAGAATGTTTAAATTGAGATTTAAAGATTTTAGAATGAATACTGGACTTTTTTTTTAGACCAATATAAAGTTATAAAGGTATAAATATAGTTTTTAAATTATGCGGAAAGAGTTAGACCCCCATTATTGGAGCAGCGAAAACTTAGGGCAAACTACTCGGACAAAGAACTGCCCAACTTTAAATAGATCGGTATGAAAAGATTATTGGCTTTTTTTTGGACCAATATGAAGTTATAAAGATATAAATATAGTTATAAACCTAATAGAAGAACGCTAGACCCATTTTTGATCCAACGGAAAACTTGTGCAAACTTCTATGACAAAGATCGTCCAAACGTTCAATAGATTCGTATGAAGGTTTAAATTGAGATTTAAAGCTTTTAGAATGAATACTGGACTTTTTTTTGGACCAATATAAAGTTATAAAGGTATAAATATAGTTTTTAAATTATGCGGAAAGAGTTAGACCCATTATTGGAGCAGCGGAAACTTAGGGTAACTACTTGGACAAAGCACTGCCCAACTTTAAATAGATCGGTATGAAAATATTATTGGCTTTTTTTTGAACCAATATGAAGTGATAAAGATATAAATATAGTTATAAACCTAATAGAAGAAAGTTAGACCCATTTTTGATCCAACGGAAAACTTGTGCAAACTTCTATGACAAAGATCGTCCAAACTTTCAATAGATTCGTATGAAGGTTTAAATTGAGATTTAAAGCTTTTAGAATGAATACTGCACTTTTTTTTGGACCAATATAATGTTATAAAGGTATAAATATAGTTTTTAAATTATGCGGAAAGAGTTAGACCCATTATTGGAGCAGCGGAAACTTAGGGTAACTACTTGGACAAAGCACTGCCCAACTTTAAATAGATCGGTATGAAAAGATTATTGGCTTTTTTTTGGACCAATATGAAGTGATAAAGATATAAATATAGTTATAAACCTAATAGAAGAACGCTAGACCCATTTTTGATCCAACGGAAAACTTGTGTAAACTTCTATGACAAAGATCGTCCAAACTTTTAATAGATTCGTATGAAGGTTTAAATTGAGATTTAAGGCTTTTAAAATGAATATCTGACTTTTTTTTGGACCAATATAAAGTTATAAAGGTATAAATATAGTTTCAAAATTATGCGGAAAGAGTTAGACCCATTATTGGAGCAGCGAAAACTTAGGGCAAACTACTCGGACAAAGAACTGCCCAACTTTGAATAAATTGGTATAAAGAGAATATTGCCTTTTTTTTTGGACCAATATGAAGTGATAAAGATATAAATATAGTTATAAACCTAATACAAGAACGCTAGACCCATTTTTGATCAAACGGAAAACTTGTGCAAACTTCTATGACAAAGATCGTCCAAACTTTCAATAGATTCGTTAGAAGGTTTAAATTGAGATTTAAAGCTTTTAGAATGAATATTGGACTTTTTTTAAGACCAATATAAAGTTATAAAGGTATAAATATAGTTTTAAATTATGCGGAAATAGTTAGACCCATTATTGGAGCAACGGAAACTTAGGGCAAACTACTTCGACAAATAACTGCCCAACTTTGAATAGATTGGTGTGAAGAGAATATTGGCTTTTTTTTGGACCTATATGAAGTGATAAAGATATAAATATAGTTATAAACCTAATAGAAGAACATTAGACCCATTTTTAATCCAACGGAAAACTTGTGCAAACTTCTATGACAAAGATCGTCCAAACTTTCAATAGATTCGTATGAAGGTTTAAATTGAGATTTAAAGCTTTTAGAATGAATACTAGACTTTTTTTTAGACCAATATAAAGTTATAAAGGTATAAATATAGTTTTAAATTATGCGGAAATAGTTAGACCCATTATTGGAGCAGCGAAAACTTAGGGCAAACTACTCGGACAAAGAACTGCCCAACTTTAAATAGATCGGTATGAAAAGATTATTGGCCTTTTTTTGGACCAATATGAAGTGATAAAGATATAAATATAGTTATAAACCTAATAGAAGAAAGTTTGACCCATTTTTGATCCAACGGAAAACTTGTGCAAACTTCTATGACAAAGATCGTCCAAACTTTCAATAGATTCGTATGAAGGTTTAAATTGAGATTTAAAGCTTTTAGAATGAATACTAGACTTTTTTTTAGACCAATATAAAGTTATAAAGGTATAAATATAGTTTTAAATTATGCGGAAATAGTTAGACCCATTATTGGAGCAACGGAAACTTAGGGCAAACTACTTCGACAAAGAACTGCCCAAATTTGAATAGATTGGTGTGAAGAGAATATTGGCTTTTTTTTGGACCTATATGAAGTGATAAGATATAAATATAGTTATAAACCTAATAGAAGAACATTAGACCCATTTTTAATCCAACGGAAAACTTGTGCAAAGTTCTATGACAAAGATCGTCCAAACTTTCAATAGATTCGTATGAAGGTTTAAATTGAGATTTAAAGCTTTTAGAATGAATACTGGACTTTTTTTTTGGACCAATATAAAGTTATAAAGGTATAAATATAGTTTTTAAATTATGCGGAAAGAGTTAGACCCATTATTGGAGCAGCGGAAACTTAGGGTAACTACTTGGACAAAGCACTGCCCAACTTTAAATAGATCGGTATGAAAAGATTATTGGCTTTTTTTTGACCAATATGAAGTGATAAAGATATAAATATAGTTATAAACCTAATAGAAGAAAGTTAGACCCATTTTTGATCCAACGGAAAACTTGTGCAAACTTCTATGACAAAGATCGTCCAAACTTTCAATAGATTCGTATGAAGGTTTAAATTGAGATTTAAAGCTTTTAGAATGAATACTGCACTTTTTTTTGGACCAATATAATGTTAGAAATGTATAAATATAGTTTTTAAATTATGCGGAAAGAGTTAGACCCATTATTGGAGCAGCGGAAACTTACGGTAACTAATTGGACAAAGCACTGCCCAACTTTAAGTAGATCGGTATGAAAAGATTATTTGCTTTTTTTTGGAGCAATATGAAGTGATAAAGATATAAATATAGTTATAAACCTAATAGAAGAACGCTAGACCCATTTTTGATCCAACGGAAAACTTGTGTAAACTTCTATGACAAAGATCGTCCAAACTTTCAATAGATTCGTATGAAGGTTTAAATTGAGATTTAAGGCTTTTAAAATGAATACTGGACTTTTTTATGGACCAATATAAAGTTATAAAGGTATAAATATAGTTTTTAAATTATGCGGAAAGAGTTAGACCCATTATTGGAGCAGCGGAAACTTAGGGTAACTACTTGGACAAAGCACTGCCCAACTTTAAATAGCTCGGTATGAAAATATTATTGGCTTTTTTTTGAACCAATATGAAGTGATAAAGATATAAATATAGTTATAAACCTAATAGAAGAAAGTTAGACCCATTTTTGATCCAACGGAAAACTTGTGCAAACTTCTATGACAAAGATCGTCCAAACGTTCAATAGATTCGTATGAAGGTTTAAATTGAGATTTAAAGCTTTTAGAATGAATACTGGACTTTTTTATGGACCAATATAAAGTTATAAAGGTATAAATATAGTTTTTAAATTATGCGGAAAGAGTTAGACCCATTATTGGAGCAGCGGAAACTTAGGGTAACTACTTGGACAAAGCACTGCCCAACTTTAAATAGATCGGTATGAAAAGATTATTGGCTTTTTTTTGGACCAATATGAAGTGATAAAGATATAAATATAGTTATAAACCTAATAGAAGAACGCTAGACCCATTTTTGATCCAACGGAAAACTTGTGTAAACTTCTATGACAAAGATCGTCCAAACTTTTAATAGATTCGTATGAAGGTTTAAATTGAGATTTAAGGCTTTTAAAATGAATATCTGACTTTTTTTTGGACCAATATAAAGTTATAAAGGTATAAATATAGTTTCAAAATTATGCGGAAAGAGTTAGACCCATTATTGGAGCAGCGAAAACTTAGGGCAAACTACTCGGACAAAGAACTGCCCAACTTTGAATAAATTGGTATAAAGAGAATATTGCCTTTTTTTTTGGACCAATATGAAGTGATAAAGATATAAATATAGTTATAAACCTAATACAAGAACGCTAGACCCATTTTTGATCAAACGGAAAACTTGTGCAAACTTCTATGACAAAGATCGTCCAAACTTTCAATAGATTCGTTAGAAGGTTTAAATTGAGATTTAAAGCTTTTAGAATGAATATTGGACTTTTTTTAAGACCAATATAAAGTTATAAAGGTATAAATATAGTTTTAAATTATGCGGAAATAGTTAGACCCATTATTGGAGCAACGGAAACTTAGGGCAAACTACTTCGACAAATAACTGCCCAACTTTGAATAGATTGGTGTGAAGAGAATATTGGCTTTTTTTTGGACCTATATGAAGTGATAAAGATATAAATATAGTTATAAACCTAATAGAAGAACATTAGACCCATTTTTAATCCAACGGAAAACTTGTGCAAACTTCTATGACAAAGATCGTCCAAACTTTCAATAGATTCGTATGAAGGTTTAAATTGAGATTTAAAGCTTTTAGAATGAATACTAGACTTTTTTTTAGACCAATATAAAGTTATAAAGGTATAAATATAGTTTTAAATTATGCGGAAATAGTTAGACCCATTATTGGAGCAGCGAAAACTTAGGGCAAACTACTCGGACAAAGAACTGCCCAACTTTAAATAGATCGGTATGAAAAGATTATTGGCCTTTTTTTGGACCAATATGAAGTGATAAAGATATAAATATAGTTATAAACCTAATAGAAGAAAGTTTGACCCATTTTTGATCCAACGGAAAACTTGTGCAAACTTCTATGACAAAGATCGTCCAAACTTTCAATAGATTCGTATGAAGGATTAAATTGAGATTTAAAGCTTTTAGAATGAATACTAGACTTTTTTTTAGACCAATATAAAGTTATAAAGGTATAAATATAGTTTTAAATTATGCGGAAATAGTTAGACCCATTATTGGAGCAACGGAAACTTAGGGCAAACTACTTCGACAAAGAACTGCCCAAATTTGAATAGATTGGTGTGAAGAGAATATTGGCTTTTTTTTGGACCTATATGAAGTGATAAGATATAAATATAGTTATAAACCTAATAGAAGAACATTAGACCCATTTTTAATCCAACGGAAAACTTGTGCAAAGTTCTATGACAAAGATCGTCCAAACTTTCAATAGATTCGTATGAAGGTTTAAATTGAGATTTAAAGCTTTTAGAATGAATACTGGACTTTTTTTTTGGACCAATATAAAGTTATAAAGGTATAAATATAGTTTTTAAATTATGCGGAAAGAGTTAGACCCATTATTGGAGCAGCGGAAACTTAGGGTAACTACTTGGACAAAGCACTGCCCAACTTTAAATAGATCGGTATGAAAAGATTATTGGCTTTTTTTTGACCAATATGAAGTGATAAAGATATAAATATAGTTATAAACCTAATAGAAGAAAGTTAGACCCATTTTTGATCCAACGGAAAACTTGTGCAAACTTCTATGACAAAGATCGTCCAAACTTTCAATTGATTCGTATGAAGGTTTAAATTGAGATTTAAAGCTTTTAGAATGAATACTGCACTTTTTTTTGGACCAATATAATGTTAGAAATGTATAAATATAGTTTTTAAATTATGCGGAAAGAGTTAGACCCATTATTGGAGCAGCGGAAACTTACGGTAACTAATTGGACAAAGCACTGCCCAACTTTAAGTAGATCGGTATGAAAAGATTATTTGCTTTTTTTTGGACCAATATGAAGTGATAAAGATATAAATATAGTTATAAACCTAATAGAAGAACGCTAGACCCATTTTTGATCCAACGGAAAACTTGTGTAAACTTCTATGACAAAGATCGTCCAAACTTTCAATAGATTCGTATGAAGGTTTAAATTGAGATTTAAGGCTTTTAAAATGAATACTGGACTTTTTTATGGACCAATATAAAGTTATAAAGGTATAAATATAGTTTTTAAATTATGCGGAAAGAGTTAGACCCATTATTGGAGCAGCGGAAACTTAGGGTAACTACTTGGACAAAGCACTGCCCAACTTTAAATAGCTCGGTATGAAAATATTATTGGCTTTTTTTTGAACCAATATGAAGTGATAAAGATATAAATATAGTTATAAACCTAATAGAAGAAAGTTAGACCCATTTTTGATCCAACGGAAAACTTGTGCAAACTTCTATGACAAAGATCGTCCAAACTTTCAATTGATTCGTATGAAGGTTTAAATTGAGATTTAAAGCTTTTAGAATGAATACTGCACTTTTTTTTGGACCAATATAATGTTAGAAATGTATAAATATAGTTTTTAAATTATGCGGAAAGAGTTAGACCCATTATTGGAGCAGCGGAAACTTACGGTAACTAATTGGACAAAGCACTGCCCAACTTTAAGTAGATCGGTATGAAAAGATTATTTGCTTTTTTTTGGACCAATATGAAGTGATAAAGATATAAATATAGTTATAAACCTAATAGAAGAACGCTAGACCCATTTTTGATCCAACGGAAAACTTGTGTAAACTTCTATGACAAAGATCGTCCAAACTTTCAATAGATTCGTATGAAGGTTTAAATTGAGATTTAAGGCTTTTAAAATGAATACTGGACTTTTTTATGGACCAATATAAAGTTATAAAGGTATAAATATAGTTTTTAAATTATGCGGAAAGAGTTAGACCCATTATTGGAGCAGCGGAAACTTAGGGTAACTACTTGGACAAAGCACTGCCCAACTTTAAATAGCTCGGTATGAAAATATTATTGGCTTTTTTTTGAACCAATATGAAGTGATAAAGATATAAATATAGTTATAAACCTAATAGAAGAAAGTTAGACCCATTTTTGATCCAACGGAAAACTTGTGCAAACTTCTATGACAAAGATCGTCCAAACGTTCAATAGATTCGTATGAAGGTTTAAATTGAGATTTAAAGCTTTTAGAATGAATACTGGACTTTTTTATGGACCAATATAAAGTTATAAAGGTATAAATATAGTTTTTAAATTATGCGGAAAGAGTTAGACCCATTATTGGAGCAGCGGAAACTTAGGGTAACTACTTGGACAAAGCACTGCCCAACTTTAAATAGATCGGTATGAAAATATTATTGGCTTTTTTTTGAACCAATATGAAGTGATAAAGATATAAATATAGTTATAAACCTAATAGAAGAAAGTTAGACCCATTTTTGATCCAACGGAAAACTTGTGCAAACTTCTATGACAAAGATCGTCCAAACTTTCAATAGATTCGTATGAAGGTTTAAATTGAGATTTAAAGCTTTTAGAATGAATACTGCACTTTTTTTTGGACCAATATAATGTTATAAAGGTATAAATATAGTTTTTAAATTATGCGGAAAGAGTTAGACCCATTATTGGAGCAGCGGAAACTTAGGGTAACTACTTGGACAAAGCACTGCCCAACTTTAAATAGATCGGTATGAAAATATTATTGGCTTTTTTTTGGACCAATATGAAGTGATAAAGATATAAATATAGTTATAAACCTAATACAAGAACGCTAGACCCATTTTTGATCAAACGGAAAACTTGTGCAAACTTCTATGACAAAGATCGTCCAAACTTTCAATAGATTCGTTAGAAGGTTTAAATTGAGATTTAAAGCTTTTAGAATGAATATTGGACTTTTTTTAAGACCAATATAAAGTTATAAAGGTATAAATATAGTTTTAAATTATGCGGAAATAGTTAGACCCATTATTGGAGCAACGGAAACTTAGGGCAAACTACTTCGACAAATAACTGCCCAACTTTGAATAGATTGGTGTGAAGAGAATATTGGCTTTTTTTTGGACCTATATGAAGTGATAAAGATATAAATATAGTTATAAACCTAATAGAAGAACATTAGACCCATTTTTAATCCAACGGAAAACTTGTGCAAACTTCTATGACAAAGATCGTCCAAACTTTCAATAGATTCGTATGAAGGTTTAAATTGAGATTTAAAGCTTTTAGAATGAATACTAGACTTTTTTTAGACCAATATAAAGTTATAAAGGTATAAATATAGTTTTAAATTATGCGGAAATAGTTAGACCCATTATTGGAGCAACGGAAACTTAGGGCAAACTACTTCGACAAAGAACTGCCCAACTTTGAATAGATTGGTGTGAAGAGAATATTGGCTTTTTTTTGGACCTATATGAAGTGATAAGATATAAATATAGTTATAAACCTAATAGAAGAACATTATACCCATTTTTAATCCAACGGAAAACTTGTGCAAAGTTCTATGACAAAGATCGTCCAAACTTTCAATAGATTCGTATGAAGGTTTAAATTGAGATTTAAGGCTTTTAAAATGAATATATGACTTTTTTTTGGACCAATATAAAGTTATAAAGGTATAAATATAGTTTTTAAATTATGCGGAAAGAGTTAGACCCATTATTGGAGCAGCGAAAACTTAGGGAAAACTACTCGGACAAAGAACTGCCCAACTTTAAATAGATCGGTATGAAAAGATTATTGGCTTTTTTTTGGACCAATATGAAGTGATAAAGATATAAATATAGTTATAAACCTAATAGAAGAACGCTAGACCCATTTTTGATCCAACGGAAAACTTGTGTAAACTTCTATGACAAAGATCGTCCAAACTTTCAATAGATTCGTATGAAGGTTTAAATTGAGATTTAAGGCTTTTAAAATGAATATCTGACTTTTTTTTGGACCAATATAAAGTTATAAAGGTATAAATATAGTTTTAAAATTATGCGGAAAGAGTTAGACCCATTATTGGAGCAGCGAAAACTTAGGGCAAACTACTCGGACAAAGAACTGCCCAACTTTAAATAGATCGGTATGAAAAGATTATTGGCTTTTTTTTGGACCAATATGAAGTGATAAAGATATAAATATAGTTATAAACCTAATAGAAGAACGCTAGACCCATTTTTGATCCAACGGAAAACTTGTGTAAACTTCTATGACAAAGATCGTCCAAACTTTCAATAGATTCGTATGAAGGTTTAAATTGAGATTTAAGGCTTTTAAAATGAATACTGGACTTTTTTATGGACCAATATAAAGTTATAAAGGTATAAATATAGTTTTTAAATTATGCGGAAAGAGTTAGACCCATTATTGGAGCAGCGGAAACTTAGGGTAACTACTTGGACAAAGCACTGCCCAACTTTAAATAGCTCGGTATGAAAATATTATTGGCTTTTTTTTGAACCAATATGAAGTGATAAAGATATAAATATAGTTATAAACCTAATAGAAGAAAGTTAGACCCATTTTTGATCCAACGGAAAACTTGTGCAAACTTCTATGACAAAGATCGTCCAAACGTTCAATAGAGTCGTATGAAGGTTTAAATTGAGATTTAAAGCTTTTAGAATGAATACTGGACTTTTTTATGGACCAATATAAAGTTATAAAGGTATAAATATAGTTTTTAAATTATGCGGAAAGAGTTAGACCCATTATTGGAGCAGCGGAAACTTAGGGTAACTACTTGGACAAAGCACTGCCCAACTTTAAATAGATCGGTATGAAAATATTATTGGCTTTTTTTTGAACCAATATGAAGTGATAAAGATATAAATATAGTTATAAACCTAATAGAAGAAAGTTAGACCCATTTTTGATCCAACGGAAAACTTGTGCAAACTTCTATGACAAAGATCGTCCAAACTTTCAATAGATTCGTATGAAGGTTTAAATTGAGATTTAAAGCTTTTAGAATGAATACTGCACTTTTTTTTGGACCAATATAATGTTATAAAGGTATAAATATAGTTTTTAAATTATGCGGAAAGAGTTAGACCCATTATTGGAGCAGCGGAAACTTAGGGTAACTACTTGGACAAAGCACTGCCCAACTTTAAATAGATCGGTATGAAAATATTATTGGCTTTTTTTTGGACCAATATGAAGTGATAAAGATATAAATATAGTTATAAACCTAATACAAGAACGCTAGACCCATTTTTGATCAAACGGAAAACTTGTGCAAACTTCTATGACAAAGATCGTCCAAACTTTCAATAGATTCGTTAGAAGGTTTAAATTGAGATTTAAAGCTTTTAGAATGAATATTGGACTTTTTTTAAGACCAATATAAAGTTATAAAGGTATAAATATAGTTTTAAATTATGCGGAAATAGTTAGACCCATTATTGGAGCAACGGAAACTTAGGGCAAACTACTTCGACAAATAACTGCCCAACTTTGAATAGATTGGTGTGAAGAGAATATTGGCTTTTTTTTGGACCTATATGAAGTGATAAAGATATAAATATAGTTATAAACCTAATAGAAGAACATTAGACCCATTTTTAATCCAACGGAAAACTTGTGCAAACTTCTATGACAAAGATCGTCCAAACTTTCAATAGATTGGTATGAAGGTTTAAATTGAGATTTAAAGCTTTTAGAATGAATACTAGACTTTTTTTAGACCAATATAAAGTTATAAAGGTATAAATATAGTTTTAAATTATGCGGAAATAGTTAGACCCATTATTGGAGCAACGGAAACTTAGGGCAAACTACTTCGACAAAGAACTGCCCAACTTTGAATAGATTGGTGTGAAGAGAATATTGGCTTTTTTTTGGACCTATATGAAGTGATAAGATATAAATATAGTTATAAACCTAATAGAAGAACATTATACCCATTTTTAATCCAACGGAAAACTTGTGCAAAGTTCTATGACAAAGATCGTCCAAACTTTCAATAGATTCGTATGAAGGTTTAAATTGAGATTTAAGGCTTTTAAAATGAATATATGACTTTTTTTTGGACCAATATAAAGTTATAAAGGTATAAATATAGTTTTTAAATTATGCGGAAAGAGTTAGACCCATTATTGGAGCAGCGAAAACTTAGGGAAAACTACTCGGACAAAGAACTGCCCAACTTTAAATAGATCGGTATGAAAAGATTATTGCCTTTTTTTTGGACCAATATGAAGTGATAAAGATATAAATATAGTTATAAACCTAATAGAAGAACGCTAGACCCATTTTTGATCCAACGGAAAACTTGTGTAAACTTCTATGACAAAGATCGTCCAAACTTTCAATAGATTCGTATGAAGGTTTAAATTGAGATTTAAGGCTTTTAAAATGAATATCTGACTTTTTTTTGGACCAATATAAAGTTATAAAGGTATAAATATAGTTTTAAAATTATGCGGAAAGAGTTAGACCCATTATTGGAGCAGCGAAAACTTAGGGCAAACTACTCGGACAAAGAATTGCCCAACTTTGAATAAATTGGTATAAAGAGAATATTGCCTTTTTTTTGGACCAATATGAAGTGATAAAGATATAAATATAGTTATAAACCTAATACAAGAACGCTAGACCCATTTTTGATCAAACGGAAAACTTGTGCAAACTTCTATGACAAAGATCGTCCAAACTTTCAATAGATTCGTATGAAGGTTTAAATTGAGATTTAAAGCTTTTAGATTGAATACTGGACTTTTTTTTGGACCAATATAAAGTTATAAAGGTATAAATATAGTTTTTAAATTATGCGGAAAGAGTTAGACCCATTATTGGAGCAGCGAAAACTTAGGGCAACCTACTCGGACAAAGAACTGCCCAACTTTAAATAGATCGGTATGAAAAGATTATTGGCTTTTTTTTGGACCAATATGAAGTGATAAAGATATAAATATAGTTATAAACCTAATAGAAGAAAGTTAGACCCATTTTTGATCCAACGGAAAACTTGTGCAAACTTCTATGACAAAGATCGTCCAAACGTTCAATAGATTCGTATGAAGGTTTAAATTGAGATTTAAAGCTTTTAGAATGAATACTGGACTTTTTTATGGACCAATATAAAGTTATAAAGGTATAAATATAGTTTTTAAATTATGCGGAAAGAGTTAGACCCATTATTGGAGCAGCGGAAACTTAGGGTAACTACTTGGACAAAGCACTGCCCAACTTTAAATAGATCGGTATGAAAATATTATTGGCTTTTTTTTGAACCAATATGAAGTGATAAAGATATAAATATAGTTATAAACCTAATAGAAGAAAGTTAGACCCATTTTTGATCCAACGGAAAACTTGTGCAAACTTCTATGACAAAGATCGTCCAAACTTTCAATAGATTCGTATGAAGGTTTAAATTGAGATTTAAAGCTTTTAGAATGAATACTGCACTTTTTTTTGGACCAATATAATGTTATAAAGGTATAAATATAGTTTTTAAATTATGCGGAAAGAGTTAGACCCATTATTGGAGCAGCGGAAACTTAGGGTAACTACTTGGACAAAGCACTGCCCAACTTTAAATAGATCGGTATGAAAAGATTATTGGCTTTTTTTTGGACCAATGTGAAGTGATAAAGATATAAATATAGTTATAAACCTAATAGAAGAACGCTAGACCCATTTTTGATCCAACGGAAAACTTGTGTAAACTTCTATGACAAAGATCGTCCAAACTTTTAATAGATTCGTATGAAGGTTTAAATTGAGATTTAAGGCTTTTAAAATGAATATCTGACTTTTTTTTGGACCAATATAAAGTTATAAAGGTATAAATATAGTTTCAAAATTATGCGGAAAGAGTTAGACCCATTATTGGAGCAGCGAAAACTTAGGGCAAACTACTCGGACAAAGAACTGCCCAACTTTGAATAAATTGGTATAAAGAGAATATTGCCTTTTTTTTGGACCAATATGAAGTGATAAAGATATAAATATAGTTATAAACCTAATACAAGAACGCTAGACCCATTTTTGATCAAACGGAAAACTTGTGCAAACTTCTATGACAAAGATCGTCCAAACTTTCAATAGATTCGTTAGAAGGTTTAAATTGAGATTTAAAGCATTTAGAAAGAATATTGGACTTTTTTTAAGACCAATATAAAGTTATAAAGGTATAAATATAGTTTTAAATTATGCGGAAATAGTTAGACCCATTATTGGAGCAACGGAAACTTAGGGCAAACTACTTCGACAAATAATTGCCCAACTTTGAATAGATTGGTGTGAAGAGAATATTGGCTTTTTTTTGGACCTATATGAAGTGATAAAGATATAAATATAGTTATAAACCTAATAGAAGAACATTAGACCCATTTTTAATCCAACGGAAAACTTGTGCAAACTTCTATGACAAAGATCGTCCAAACTTTCAATAGATTCGTATGAAGGTTTAAATTGAGATTTAAAGCTTTTAGAATGAATACTAGACTTTTTTTTAGACCAATATAAAGTTATAAAGGTATAAATATAGTTTTTAAATTATGCGGAAAGAGTTAGACCCATTATTGGAGCAACGAAAACTTAGGGAAAACTACTCGGACAAAGAACTGCCCAACTTTAAATAGATCGGTATGAAAAGATTATTGGCTTTTTTTTGGACCAATATGAAGTGATAAAGATATAAATATAGTTATAAACCTAATAGAAGAAAGTTTGACCCATTTTTGATCCAACGGAAAACTTGTGCAAACTTCTATGACAAAGATCATCCAAACTTTCAATAGATTCGTATGAAGGTTTAAATTGAGATTTAAAGCTTTTAGAATGAATACTGGACTTTTTTTTGGACCAATATAAAGTTATAAAGGTATAAATATAGTTTTTAAATTATGCGGAAAGAGTTAGACCCATTATTGGAGCAGCGGAAACTTAGGGTAACTACTTGGACAAAGCACTGCCCAACTTTAAATAGATCGGTATGAAAAGATTATTGGCTTTTTTTTGACCAATATGAAGTGATAAAGATATAAATATAGTTATAAACCTAATAGAAGAAAGTTAGACCCATTTTTGATCCAACGGAAAACTTGTGCAAACTTCTATGACAAAGATCGTCCAAACTTTCAATAGATTCGTATGAAGGTTTAAATTGAGATTTAAATCTTTTAGAATGAATACTGCACTTTTTTTTGGACCAATATAATGTTAGAAATGTAAAAATATAGTTTTTAAATTATGCGGAAAGAGTTAGACCCATTATTGGAGCAGCGGAAACTTAGGGTAACTACTTGGACAAAGCACTGCCCAACTTTAAGTAGATCGGTATGAAAAGATTATTGGCTTTTTTTTGGACCAATATGAAGTGATAAAGATATAAATATAGTTATAAACCTAATAGAAGAATGCTAGACCCATTTTTGATCCAACGGAAAACTTGTGGAAACTTCTATGACAAAGATCATCCAAACTTTCAATAGATTCGTATGAAGGTTTAAATTGAGATTTAAGGCTTTTAAAATGAATATTTGAATTTTTTTTTGACCAATATAATGTTATAAAGGTATAAATATAATTTTTAAATTATGCGGAAAGAGTTAGACCCATTATTGGAGCAGCGAAAACTTAGGGCAAACTACTCGGACAAAGAACTGCCCAACTTTGAATAAATTGGTATAAAGAGAATATTGGCTTTTTTTTTGGACCAATATGAAGTGATAAAGATATAAATATAGTTATAAACCTCATACAAGAACGCTAGACCGATTTTTGATCCAACGGAAAACTTGTGCAAACTTCTATGACAAAGATCGTCCAAACTTTCAATAGATTCGTATTAAGGTTTAAATTGAGATTTAAGGCTTTTAAAATGAACATCTGACTTTTTTTTGGACCAATATAAAGTTATAAAGGTATAAATATAGTTTTTAAATTATGCGGAAAGAGTTAGACCCATTATTGGAGCAGCGAAAACTTAGGGCAAACTACTCGGACAAAGAACTGCCCAACTTTGAATAAATTGGTATAAAGAGAATATTGGCTTTTTTTGGGACCAATATGAAGTGATAAAGATATAAATATAGTTATAAACCTAATACAAGAACGCTAGACCGATTTTTGATCCAACGGAAAACTTGTGCAAACTTCTATGACAAAGATCGTCCAAACTTTCAATAGATTCGTATGAAGGTTTAAATTGAGATTTAAAGCTTTTAGAATGAATACTAGACTTTTTTTTAGACCAATATAAAGTTATAAAGGTATAAATATAGTTTTAAATTATGCGGAAATAGTTAGACCCATTATTGGAGCAACGAAAACTTTGGGCAAACTACTTCGACAAAGAACTGCCCAACTTTGAATAGATTGGTGTGAAGAGAATATTGGCTTTTTTTTGGACCTATATGAAGTGATAAAGATATAAATATAGTTATAAACCTAATAGAAGAACATTAGACCCATTTTTAATCCAACGGAAAACTTGTGCAAAGTTCTATGACAAAGATCGTCCAAACTTTCAATAGATTCGTATGAAGGTTTAAATTCATATTTAAGGCTTTTAAAATGAATATCTGACTTTTTTTTGGACCAATATAAAGTTATAAAGTTATAAATATAGTTTTTAAATTATGCGGAAAGAGTTAGACCCATTATTGGAGCAGCGAAAACTTAGGGCAAACTACTCGGACAAAGAACTGCCCAACTTTAAATAGATCGGTATGAAAAGATTATTGGCTTTTTTTTGGACCAATATGAAGTGATAAAGATATAAATATAGTTATAAACCTAATAGAAGAAAGTTTGACCCATTTTTTATCCAACGGAAAACTTGTGCAAACTTCTATGACAAAGATCGTCCAAACTTTCAATAGATTCGTATGAAGGTTTAAATTGAGATTTAAGGCTTTTAAAATGAATATCTGACTTTTTTTTGGACCAATATAAAGTTATAAAGGTATAAATATAGTTTTTAAATTATGCGGAAAGAGTTAGACCCATTATTGGAGCAGCGAAAACTTAGGGCAAACTACTCGGACAAAGAACTGCCCAACTTTGAATAAATTGGTATAAAGAGAATATTGGCTTTTTTTGGACCAATATGAAGTGATAAAGATATAAATATAGTTATAAACCTAATACAAGAACGCTAGACCGATTTTTGATCCAACGGAAAACTTGTGCAAACTTCTATGACAAAGATCGTCCAAACTTTCAATAGATTCGTATGAAGGTTTAAATTGAGATTTAAGGCTTTTAAAATGAATATCTGACTTTTTTTTGGACCAATATAAAGTTATAAAGGTATAAATATAGTTTTTAAATTATGCGGAAAGAGTTAGACCCATTATTGGAGCAGCGAAAACTTAGGGCAAACTACTCGGACAAAGAACTGCCCAACTTTGAATAAATTGGTATAAAGAGAATATTGGCTTTTTTTTGGACCAATATGAAGTGATAAAGATATAAATATAGTTATAAACCTAATACAAGAACGCTAGACCGATTTTTGATCCAACGGAAAACTTGTCCAAACTTCTATGACAAAGATCGTCCAAACTTTCAATAGATTCGTATGAAGGTTTAAATTGAGATTTAAGGCTTTTAAAATGAATATCTGACTTTTTTTTGGACCAATATAAAGTTATAAAGGTATAAATATAGTTTTTAAATTATGCGGAAAGAGTTAGACCCATTATTGGAGCAGCGTAAACTTAGGGTAACTACTTGGACAAAGCACTACCCAACTTTAAATAGATCGGTATGAAAAGATTATTGGCTTTTTTTTGGACCAATATGAAGTGATAAAGATATAAATATAGTTATAAACCTAATAGAAGAAAGTTAGACCCATTTTTGATCCAACGGAAAACTTGTGCAAACTTCTATGACAAAGATCGTCCAAACTTTCAATAGATTCGTATGAAGGTTTAAATTGAGATTTAAAGATTTTAGAATAAATACTGGACTTTTTTTTAGACCAATATAAAGTTATAAAGGTATAAATATAGTTTTTAAATTATGCGGAAAGAGTTAGACCCATTATTGGAGCAGCGGAAACTGAGGGCAAACTACTTGGACAAAAAAGTGCCCAACTTTGAATAGATTGGTGTGAAGAGAATATTGGCTTTTATTTTGACCTATATGAAGTGATAAAGATATAATACAGTTATAAACCTAATAGAAGAACGTTAGACCCATTTTTGATCCAACGGAAAACTTGTGCAAACTTTTATGACAAAGATCGTCCAAACTTTCAATAGATTCGTATGAAAGTTTAAATTGAGATTTAAGGCTTTTAAAATGAATATCTGACTTTTTTTTGGACCAATATAAAGTTATAAAGGTATAAATATAGTTTTTAAATTATGCGGAAAGAGTTAGACCCATTATTGGAGCAGCGAAAACTTAGGGCAAACTACTCGGACAAAGAACTGCCCAACTTTGAATAAATTGGTATAAAGAGAATATTGGCTTTTTTTGGACCAATATGAAGTGATAAAGATATAAATATAGTTATAAACCTAATACAAGAACGCTAGACCGATTTTTGATCCAACGAAAAACTTGTGCAAACTTCTATGACAAAGATCGTCCAAACTTTCAATAGATTCGTATGAAGGTTTAAATTGAGATTTAAGGCTTTTAAAATGAATATCTGACTTTTTTTTGGACCAATATAAAGTTATAAAGGTATAAATATAGTTTTTAAATTATGCGGAAAGAGTTAGACCCATTATTGGAGCAGCGAAAACTTATGGCAAACTACTCGGACAAAGAACTGCCCAACTTTGAATAAATTGGTATAAAGAGAATATTGGCTTTTTTTTGGACCAATATGAAGTGATAAAGATTTAAATATAGTTATAAACCTAATACAAGAACGCTAGACCGATTTTTGATCCAACGGAAAACTTGTGCAAACTTCTATGACTAAGATCGTCCAAACTTTCAATAGATTCGTATTAAGGTTTAAATTGAGATTTAAGGCTTTTAAAATGAACATCTGACTTTTTTTTGGACCAATATAAAGTTATAAAGGTATAAATATAGTTTTTAAATTATGCGGAAAGAGTTAGACCCATTATTGGAGCAGCGAAAACTTAGGGCAAACTACTCGGACAAAGAACTGCCCAACTTTGAATAAATTGGTATAAATAGAATATTGGCTTTTTTTGGGACCAATATGAAGTGATAAAGATATAAATATAGTTATAAACCTAATACAAGAACGTTAGACCGATTTTTGATCCAACGGAAAACTTGTGCAAACTTCTATGACAAAGATCGTCCAAACTTTCAATAGATTCGTATGAAGGTTTAAATTGAGATTTAAAGCTTTTAGAATGAATACTAGACTTTTTTTTAGACCAATATAAAGTTATAAAGGTATAAATATAGTTTTAAATTATGCGGAAATAGTTAGACCCATTATTGGAGCAACGGAAACTTAGGGCAAACTACTTCGACAAAGAACTGCCCAACTTTGAATAGATTGGTGTGAAGAGAATATTGGCTTTTTCTGGACCTGTATGAAGTGATAAAGATATAAATATAGTTATAAACCTAATAGAAGAACATTAGGCCCATTTTTAATCCAACGGAAAACTTGTGCAAAGTTCTATGACAAAGATCGTCCAAACTTTCAATAGATTCGTATGAAGGTTTAAATTGAGATTTAAGGCTTTTAAAATGAATATCTGACTTTTTTTTGGACCAATATAAAGTTATAAAGGTATAAATATAGTTTTTAAATTATGCGGAAAGAGTTAGACCCATTATTGGAGCAGCGAAAACTTAGGGCAAACTACTCGGACAAAGAACTGCCCAACTTTAAATAGATCGGTATGAAAAGATTATTGGCTTTTTTTTGGACCAATATGAAGTGATAAAGATATAAATATAGTTATAAACCTAATAGAAGAAAGTTTGACCCATTTTTGATCCAACGTAAAACTTGTGCAAACTTCTATGACAAAGATCGTCCAAACTTTCAATAGATTCGTATGAAGGTTTAAATTGAGATTTAAGGCTTTTAAAATGAATATCTGACTTTTTTTTGGACCAATATAAAGTTATAAAGGTATAAATATAGTTTTTAAATTATGCGGAAAGAGTTAGACCCATTATTGGAGCAGCGAAAACTTAGGGCAAACTACTCGGACAAAGAACTGCCCAACTTTAAATAGATCGGTATGAAAAGATTATTGGCTTTTTTTTGGACCAATATGAAGTGATAAAGATATAAATATAGTTATAAACCTAATAGAAGAGAGTTAGACCCATTTTTGATCCAACGGAAAACTTGTGCAAACTTCTATGACAAAGATCGTCCAAACTTTCAATAGATTCGTATGAAGGTTTAAATTGAGATTTAAAGCTTTTAGAATGAATACTGGACTTTTTTTTGGACCAATATAATGTTAGAAATGTATAAATATAGTTTTTAAATTATGCGGAAAGAGTTAGACCCATTATTGGAGCAGCGGAAACTTAGGGTAACTACTTGGACAAAGCACTGCCCAACTTTAAATAGATCGGTATGAAAAGATTATTGGCTTTTTTTTGGACCAATATGAAGTGATAAAGATATAAATATAGTTATAAACCTAATAGAAGAATGCTAGACCCATTTTTGATCCAACGGAAAACTTGTGGAAACTTCTATGACAAATATCATCCAAACTTTCAATAGATTCGTATGAAGGTTTAAATTGAGATTTAAGGCTTTTAAAATGAATTTTTGAATTTTTTTTTGACCAATATAAAGTTATAAAGGTATAAATATAATTTTTAAATTACGCGGAAAGAGTTAGACCCATTATTGGAGCAGCGAAAACTTAGGGCAAACTACTCGGACAAAGAACTGCCCAACTTTGAATAAATTGGTATAAAGAGAATATTGGCTTTTTTTTGGACCAATATGAAGTGATAAAGATTTAAATATAGTTATAAACCTAATACAAGAACGCTAGACCGATTTTTGATCCAATGGAAAACTTGTGCAAACTTCTATGACAAAGATCGTCCAAACTTTCAATAGATTCGTATTAAGGATTAAATTGAGATTTAAGGCTTTTAAAATGAACATCTGACTTTTTTTTGGAACAATATAAAGTTATAAAGGTATAAATATAGTTTTTAAATTATGCGGAAAGAGTTAGACCCATTATTGGAGCAGCGAAAACTTAGGGCAAACTACTCGGACAAAGAACTGCCCAACTTTGAATAAATTGGTATAAAGAGAATATTGCCTTTTTTTTGGACCAATATGAAGTGATAAAGATATAAATATAGTTATAAACTTAATAGAAGAAAGTTAGACCCATTTTTGATCAAACGGAAAACTTGTGCAAACTTCTATGACAAAGATCGTCCAAACTTTCAATAGATTCGTATGAAGGTTTAAATTGAGATTTAAAGCTTATAGAATGAATACTGCACTTTTTTTTGGACCAATATAATGTTATAAAGGTATAAATATAGTTTTTAAATTATGCGGAAAGAGTTAGACCCATTATTGGAGCAGCGGAAACTTAGGGTAACTACTTGGACAAAGCACTGCCCAACTTTAAATAGATCGGTATGAAAAGATTATTGGCTTTTTTTTGGACCAATATGAAGTGATAAAGATATAAATATAGTTATAAACCTAATAGAAGAACGCTAGACCCATTTTTGATCCAACGGAAAACTTGTGTAAACTTCTATGACAAAGATCGTCCAAACTTTTAATAGATTCGTATGAAGGTTTAAATTGAGATTTAAGGCTTTTAAAATGAATATCTGACTTTTTTTTGGACCAATATAAAGTTATAAAGGTATAAATATAGTTTCAAAATTATGCGGAAAGAGTTAGACCCATTATTGGAGCAGCGAAAACTTAGGGCAAACTACTCGGACAAAGAACTGCCCAACTTTGAATAAATTGGTATAAAGAGAATATTGCCTTTTTTTTTGGACCAATATGAAGTGATAAAGATATAAATATAGTTATAAACCTAATACAAGAACGCTAGACCCATTTTTGATCAAACGGAAAACTTGTGCAAACTTCTATGACAAAGATCGTCCAAACTTTCAATAGATTCGTTAGAAGGTTTAAATTGAGATTTAAAGCTTTTAGAATGAATATTGGACTTTTTTTAAGACCAATATAAAGTTATAAAGGTATAAATATAGTTTTAAATTATGCGGAAATAGTTAGACCCATTATTGGAGCAACGGAAACTTAGGGCAAACTACTTCGACAAATAACTGCCCAACTTTGAATAGATTGGTGTGAAGAGAATATTGGCTTTTTTTTGGACCTATATGAAGTGATAAAGATATAAATATAGTTATAAACCTAATAGAAGAACATTAGACCCATTTTTAATCCAACGGAAAACTTGTGCAAACTTCTATGACAAAGATCGTCCAAACTTTCAATAGATTCGTATGAAGGTTTAAATTGAGATTTAAAGCTTTTAGAATGAATACTGGACTTTTTTTTGGACCAATATAAAGTTATAAAGGTATAAATATAGTTTTTAAATTATGCGGAAAGAGTTAGACCCATTATTGGAGCAGCGGAAACTTAGGGTAACTACTTGGACAAAGCACTGCCCAACTTTAAATAGATCGGTATGAAAAGATTATTGGCTTTTTTTTGACCAATATGAAGTGATAAAGATATAAATATAGTTATAAACCTAATAGAAGAAAGTTAGACCCATTTGTGATCCAACGGAAAACTTGTGCAAACTTCTATGACAAAGATCGTCCAAACTTTCAATAGATTCGTATGAAGGTTTAAATTGAGATTTAAAGCTTTTAGAATGAATACTGCACTTTTTTTTGGACCAATATAATGTTAGAAATGTATAAATATAGTTTTTAAATTATGCGGAAAGAGTTAGACCCATTATTGGAGCAGCGGAAACTTAGGGTAACTACTTGGACAAAGCACTGCCCAACTTTAAGTAGATCGGTATGAAAAGATTATTTGCTTTTTTTTGGACCAATATGAAGTGATAAAGATATAAATATAGTTATAAACCTAATAGAAGAACGCTAGACCCATTTTTGATCCAACGGAAAACTTGTGTAAACTTCTATGACAAAGATCGTCCAAACTTTCAATAGATTCGTATGAAGGTTTAAATTGAGATTTAAGGCTTTTAAAATGAATACTGGACTTTTTTATGGACCAATATAAAGTTATAAAGGTATAAATATAGTTTTTAAATTATGCGGAAAGAGTTAGACCCATTATTGGAGCAGCGGAAACTTAGGGTAACTACTTGGACAAAGCACTGCCCAACTTTAAATAGATCGGTATGAAAATATTATTGGCTTTTTTTTGAACCAATATGAAGTGATAAAGATATAAATATAGTTATAAACCTAATAGAAGAAAGTTAGACCCATTTTTGATCCAACGGAAAACTTGTGCAAACTTCTATGACAAAGATCGTCCAAACGTTCAATAGATTCGTATGAAGGTTTAAATTGAGATTTAAAGCTTTTAGAATGAATACTGGACTTTTTTATGGACCAATATAAAGTTATAAAGGTATAAATATAGTTTTTAAATTATGCGGAAAGAGTTAGACCCATTATTGGAGCAGCGGAAACTTAGGGTAACTACTTGGACAAAGCACTGCCCAACTTTAAATAGCTCGGTATGAAAATATTATTGGCTTTTTTTTGAACCAATATGAAGTGATAAAGATATAAATATAGTTATAAACCTAATAGAAGAAAGTTAGACCCATTTTTGATCCAACGGAAAACTTGTGCAAACTTCTATGACAAAGATCGTCCAAACTTTCAATAGATTCGTATGAAGGTTTAAATTGAGATTTAAAGCTTTTAGAATGAATACTGCACTTTTTTTTGGACCAATATAATGTTATAAAGGTATAAATATAGTTTTTAAATTATGCGGAAAGAGTTAGACCCATTATTGGAGCAGCGGAAACTTAGGGTAACTACTTGGACAAAGCACTGCCCAACTTTAAATAGATCGGTATGAAAATATTATTGGCTTTTTTTTGAACCAATATGAAGTGATAAAGATATAAATATAGTTATAAACCTAATAGAAGAAAGTTAGACCCATTTTTGATCCAACGGAAAACTTGTGCAAACTTCTATGACAAAGATCGTCCAAACTTTCAATAGATTCGTATGAAGGTTTAAATTGAGATTTAAAGCTTTTAGAATGAATACTGCACTTTTTTTTGGACCAATATAATGTTATAAAGGTATAAATATAGTTTTTAAATTATGCGGAAAGAGTTAGACCCATTATTGGAGCAGCGGAAACTTAGGGTAACTACTTGGACAAAGCACTGCCCAACTTTAAATAGATCGGTATGAAAAGATTATTGGCTTTTTTTTGGACCAATATGAAGTGATAAAGATATAAATATAGTTATAAACCTAATACAAGAACGCTAGACCCATTTTTGATCAAACGGAAAACTTGTGCAAACTTCTATGACAAAGATCGTCCAAACTTTCAATAGATTCGTTAGAAGGTTTAAATTGAGATTTAAAGCTTTTAGAATGAATATTGGACTTTTTTTAAGACCAATATAAAGTTATAAAGGTATAAATATAGTTTTAAATTATGCGGAAATAGTTAGACCCATTATTGGAGCAACGGAAACTTAGGGCAAACTACTTCGACAAATAACTGCCCAACTTTGAATAGATTGGTGTGAAGAGAATATTGGCTTTTTTTTGGACCTATATGAAGTGATAAAGATATAAATATAGTTATAAACCTAATAGAAGAACATTAGACCCATTTTTAATCCAACGGAAAACTTGTGCAAACTTCTATGACAAAGATCGTCCAAACTTTCAATAGATTCGTATGAAGGTTTAAATTGAGATTTAAAGCTTTTAGAATGAATACTAGACTTTTTTTTAGACCAATATAAAGTTATAAAGGTATAAATATAGTTTTTAAATTATGCGGAAAGAGTTAGACCCATTATTGGAGCAGCGAAAACTTAGGGCAAACTACTCGGACAAAGAACTGCCCAACTTTGAATAAATTGGTATAAAGAGAATATTGCCTTTTTTTTTGGACCAATATGAAGTGATAAAGATATAAATATAGTTATAAACCTAATACAAGAACGCTAGACCCATTTTTTATCAAACGGAAAACTTGTGCAAACTTCTATGACAAAGATCGTCCAAACTTTCAATAGATTCGTTAGAAGGTTTAAATTGAGATTTAAAGCTTTTAGAATGAATATTGGACTTTTTTTAAGACCAATATAAAGTTATAAAGGTATAAATATAGTTTTAAATTATGCGGAAATAGTTAGACCCATTATTGGAGCAACGGAAACTTAGGGCAAACTACTTCGACAAATAACTGCCCAACTTTGAATAGATTGGTGTGAAGAGAATATTGGCTTTTTTTTGGACCTATATGAAGTGATAAAGATATAAATATAGTTATAAACCTAATAGAAGAACATTAGACCCATTTTTAATCCAACGGAAAACTTGTGCAAACTTCTATGACAAAGATCGTCCAAACTTTCAATAGATTCGTATGAAGGTTTAAATTGAGATTTAAAGCTTTTAGAATGAATACTGGACTTTTTTTTGGACCAATATAAAGTTATAAAGGTATAAATATAGTTTTTAAATTATGCGGAAAGAGTTAGACCCATTATTGGAGCAGCGGAAACTTAGGGTAACTACTTGGACAAAGCACTGCCCAACTTTAAATAGATCGGTATGAAAAGATTATTGGCTTTTTTTTTGGACCAATATGAAGTGATAAAGATATAAATATAGTTATAAACCTAATAGAAGAAAGTTAGACCCATTTTTGATCCAACGGAAAACTTGTGCAAACTTCTATGACAAAGATCGTCCAAACTTTCAATAGATTCGTATGAAGGTTTAAATTGAGATTTAAAGCTTTTAGAATGAATACTGCACTTTTTTTTGGACCAATATAATGTTAGAAATGTATAAATATAGTTTTTAAATTATGCGGAAAGAGTTAGACCCATTATTGGAGCAGCGGAAACTTAGGGTAACTACTTGGACAAAGCACTGCCCAACTTTAAGTAGATCGGTATGAAAAGATTATTTGCTTTTTTTTGGACCAATATGAAGTGATAAAGATATAAATATAGTTATAAACCTAATAGAAGAACGCTAGACCCATTTTTGATCCAACGGAAAACTTGTGTAAACTTCTATGACAAAGATCGTCCAAACTTTTAATAGATTCGTATGAAGGTTTAAATTGAGATTTAAGGCTTTTAAAATGAATACTGGACTTTTTTATGGACCAATATAAAGTTATAAAGGTATAAATATAGTTTTTAAATTATGCGGAAAGAGTTAGACCCATTATTGGAGCAGCGGAAACTTAGGGTAACTACTTGGACAAAGCACTGCCCAACTTTAAATAGATCGGTATGAAAATATTATTGGCTTTTTTTTGAACCAATATGAAGTGATAAAGATATAAATATAGTTATAAACCTAATAGAAGAAAGTTAGACCCATTTTTGATCCAACGGAAAACTTGTGCAAACTTCTATGACAAAGATCGTCCAAACGTTCAATAGATTCGTATGAAGGTTTAAATTGAGATTTAAAGCTTTTAGAATGAATACTGGACTTTTTTATGGACCAATATAAAGTTATAAAGGTATAAATATAGTTTTTAAATTATGCGGAAAGAGTTAGACCCATTATTGGAGCAGCGGAAACTTAGGGTAACTACTTGGACAAAGCACTGCCCAACTTTAAATAGATCGGTATGAAAATATTATTGGCTTTTTTTTGAACCAATATGAAGTGATAAAGATATAAATATAGTTATAAACCTAATAGAAGAAAGTTAGACCCATTTTTGATCCAACGGAAAACTTGTGCAAACTTCTATGACAAAGATCGTCCAAACTTTCAATAGATTCGTATGAAGGTTTAAATTGAGATTTAAAGCTTTTAGAATGAATACTGCACTTTTTTTTGGACCAATATAATGTTATAAAGGTATAAATATAGTTTTTAAATTATGCGGAAAGAGTTAGACCCATTATTGGAGCAGCGGAAACTTAGGGTAACTACTTGGACAAAGCACTGCCCAACTTTAAATAGATCGGTATGAAAATATTATTGGCTTTTTTTTGAACCAATATGAAGTGATAAAGATATAAATATAGTTATAAACCTAATAGAAGAAAGTTAGACCCATTTTTGATCCAACGGAAAACTTGTGCAAACTTCTATGACAAAGATCGTCCAAACTTTCAATAGATTCGTATGAAGGTTTAAATTGAGATTTAAAGCTTTTAGAATGAATACTGCACTTTTTTTTGGACCAATATAATGTTATAAAGGTATAAATATAGTTTTTAAATTATGCGGAAAGAGTTAGACCCATTATTGGAGCAGCGGAAACTTAGGGTAACTACTTGGACAAAGCACTGCCCAACTTTAAATAGATCGGTATGAAAAGATTATTGGCTTTTTTTTGGACCAATATGAAGTGATAAAGATATAAATATAGTTATAAACCTAATACAAGAACGCTAGACCCATTTTTGATCAAACGGAAAACTTGTGCTAACTTCTATGACAAAGATCGTCCAAACTTTCAATAGATTCGTTAGAAGGTTTAAATTGAGATTTAAAGCTTTTAGAATGAATATTGGACTTTTTTTAAGACCAATATAAAGTTATAAAGGTATAAATATAGTTTTAAATTATGCGGAAATAGTTAGACCCATTATTGGAGCAACGGAAACTTAGGGCAAACTACTTCGACAAATAACTGCCCAACTTTGAATAGATTGGTGTGAAGAGAATATTGGCTTTTTTTTGGACCTATATGAAGTGATAAAGATATAAATATAGTTATAAACCTAATAGAAGAACATTAGACCCATTTTTAATCCAACGGAAAACTTGTGCAAACTTCTATGACAAAGATCGTCCAAACTTTCAATAGATTCGTATGAAGGTTTAAATTGAGATTTAAAGCTTTTAGAATGAATACTAGACTTTTTTTTAGACCAATATAAAGTTATAAAGGTATAAATATAGTTTTAAATTATGCGGAAATAGTTAGACCCATTATTGGAGGAACGGAAACTTAGGGCAAACTACTTCGACAAAGAACTGCCCAACTTTGAATAGATTGGTGTGAAGAGAATATTGGCTTTTTTTTGGACCTATATGAAGTGATAAGATATAAATATAGTTATAAACCTAATAGAAGAACATTAGACCCATTTTTAATCCAACGGAAAACTTGTGCAAAGTTCTATGACAAAGATCGTCCAAACTTTCAATAGATTCGTATGAAGGTTTAAATTGAGATTTAAGGCTTTTAAAATGAATATATGACTTTTTTTTGGACCAATATAAAGTTATAAAGGTATAAATATAGTTTTTAAATTATGCGGAAAGAGTTAGACCCATTATTGGAGCAGCGAAAACTTAGGGAAAACTACTCGGACAAAGAACTGCCCAACTTTAAATAGATCGGTATGAAAAGATTATTGGCTTTTTTTTGGACCAATATGAAGTGATAAAGATATAAATATAGTTATAAACCTAATAGAAGAACGCTAGACCCATTTTTGATCCAACGGAAAACTTGTGTAAACTTCTATGACAAAGATCGTCCAAACTTTCAATAGATTCGTATGAAGGTTTAAATTGAGATTTAAGGCTTTTAAAATGAATATCTGACTTTTTTTTGGACCAATATAAAGTTATAAAGGTATAAATATAGTTTTAAAATTATGCGGAAAGAGTTAGACCCATTATTGGAGCAGCGAAAACTTAGGGCAAACTACTCGGACAAAGAATTGCCCAACTTTGAATAAATTGGTATAAAGAGAATATTGCCTTTTTTTTGGACCAATATGAAGTGATAAAGATATAAATATAGTTATAAACCTAATACAAGAACGCTAGACCCATTTTTGATCAAACGGAAAACTTGTGCAAACTTCTATGACAAAGATCGTCCAAACTTTCAATAGATTCGTATGATGGTTTAAATTGAGATTTAAAGCTTTTAGAATGAATACTGCACTTTTTTTTGGACCAATATAAAGTTATAAAGGTATAAATATAGTTTTTAAATTATGCGGAAAGAGTTAGACCCATTATTGGAACAGCGGAAACTTAGGGTAACTACTTGGACAAAGCACTGCCCAACTTTAAATAGATCGGTATGAAAAGATTATTGGCTTTTTTTTGGACCAATATGAAGTGATAAAGATATAAATATAGTTATAAACCTAATACAAGAACGCTAGACCCATTTTTGATCAAACGGAAAACTTGTGCTAACTTCTATGACAAAGATCGTCCAAACTTTCAATAGATTCGTTAGAAGGTTTAAATTGAGATTTAAAGCTTTTAGAATGAATATTGGACTTTTTTTAAGACCAATATAAAGTTATAAAGGTATAAATATAGTTTTAAATTATGCGGAAATAGTTAGACCCATTATTGGAGCAACGGAAACTTAGGGCAAACTACTTCGACAAATAACTGCCCAACTTTGAATAGATTGGTGTGAAGAGAATATTGGCTTTTTTTTGGACCTATATGAAGTGATAAAGATATAAATATAGTTTTAAACCTAATAGAAGAACATTAGACCCATTTTTAATCCAACGGAAAACTTGTGCAAACTTCTATGACAAAGATCGTCCAAACTTTCAATAGATTCGTATGAAGGTTTAAATTGAGATTTAAAGCTTTTAGAATGAATACTAGACTTTTTTTTAGACCAATATAAAGTTATAAAGGTATAAATATAGTTTTAAATTATGCGGAAATAGTTAGACCCATTATTGGAGGAACGGAAACTTAGGGCAAACTACTTCGACAAAGAACTGCCCAACTTTGAATAGATTGGTGTGAAGAGAATATTGGCTTTTTTTTGGACCTATATGAAGTGATAAGATATAAATATAGTTATAAACCTAATAGAAGAACATTAGACCCATTTTTAATCCAACGGAAAACTTGTGCAAAGTTCTATGACAAAGATCGTCCAAACTTTCAATAGATTCGTATGAAGGTTTAAATTGAGATTTAAGGCTTTTAAAATGAATATATGACTTTTTTTTGGACCAATATAAAGTTATAAAGGTATAAATATAGTTTTTAAATTATGCGGAAAGAGTTAGACCCATTATTGGAGCAGCGAAAACTTAGGGAAAACTACTCGGACAAAGAACTGCCCAACTTTAAATAGATCGGTATGAAAAGATTATTGGCTTTTTTTTGGACCAATATGAAGTGATAAAGATATAAATATAGTTATAAACCTAATAGAAGAACGCTAGACCCATTTTTGATCCAACGGAAAACTTGTGTAAACTTCTATGACAAAGATCGTCCAAACTTTCAATAGATTCGTATGAAGGTTTAAATTGAGATTTAAGGCTTTTAAAATGAATATCTGACTTTTTTTTGGACCAATATAAAGTTATAAAGGTATAAATATAGTTTTAAAATTATGCGGAAAGAGTTAGACCCATTATTGGAGCAGCGAAAACTTAGGGCAAACTACTCGGACAAAGAATTGCCCAACTTTGAATAAATTGGTATAAAGAGAATATTGCCTTTTTTTTGGACCAATATGAAGTGATAAAGATATAAATATAGTTATAAACCTAATACAAGAACGCTAGACCCATTTTTGATCAAACGGAAAACTTGTGCAAACTTCTATGACAAAGATCGTCCAAACTTTCAATAGATTCGTATGATGGTTTAAATTGAGATTTAAAGCTTTTAGAATGAATACTGCACTTTTTTTTGGACCAATATAAAGTTATAAAGGTATAAATATAGTTTTTAAATTATGCGGAAAGAGTTAGACCCATTATTGGAGCAGCGAAAACTTAGGGCAACCTACTCGGACAAAGAACTGCCCAACTTTAAATAGATCGGTATGAAAAGATTATTGGCTTTTTTTTGGACCAATATGAAGTGATAAAGATATAAATATAGTTATAAACCTAATAGAAGAAAGTTAGACCCATTTTTGATCCAACGGAAAACTTGTGCAAACTTCTATGACAAAGATCGTCCAAACGTTCAATAGATTCGTATGAAGGTTTAAATTGAGATTTAAAGCTTTTAGAATGAATACTGGACTTTTTTATGGACCAATATAAAGTTATAAAGGTATAAATATAGTTTTTAAATTATGCGGAAAGAGTTAGACCCATTATTGGAGCAGCGGAAACTTAGGGTAACTACTTGGACAAAGCACTGCCCAACTTTAAATAGATCGGTATGAAAATATTATTGGCTTTTTTTTGAACCAATATGAAGTGATAAAGATATAAATATAGTTATAAACCTAATAGAAGAAAGTTAGACCCATTTTTGATCCAACGGAAAACTTGTGCAAACTTCTATGACAAAGATCGTCCAAACTTTCAATAGATTCGTATGAAGGTTTAAATTGAGATTTAAAGCTTTTAGAATGAATACTGCACTTTTTTTTGGACCAATATAATGTTATAAAGGTATAAATATAGTTTTTAAATTATGCGGAAAGAGTTAGACCCATTATTGGAGCAGCGGAAACTTAGGGTAACTACTTGGACAAAGCACTGCCCAACTTTAAATAGATCGGTATGAAAATATTATTGGCTTTTTTTTGAACCAATATGAAGTGATAAAGATATAAATATAGTTATAAACCTAATAGAAGAAAGTTAGACCCATTTTTGATCCAACGGAAAACTTGTGCAAACTTCTATGACAAAGATCGTCCAAACTTTCAATAGATTCGTATGAAGGTTTAAATTGAGATTTAAAGCTTTTAGAATGAATACTGCACTTTTTTTTGGACCAATATAATGTTATAAAGGTATAAATATAGTTTTTAAATTATGCGGAAAGAGTTAGACCCATTATTGGAGCAGCGGAAACTTAGGGTAACTACTTGGACAAAGCACTGCCCAACTTTAAATAGATCGGTATGAAAAGATTATTGGCTTTTTTTTGGACCAATATGAAGTGATAAAGATATAAATATAGTTATAAACCTAATACAAGAACGCTAGACCCATTTTTGATCAAACGGAAAACTTGTGCTAACTTCTATGACAAAGATCGTCCAAACTTTCAATAGATTCGTTAGAAGGTTTAAATTGAGATTTAAAGCTTTTAGAATGAATATTGGACTTTTTTTAAGACCAATATAAAGTTATAAAGGTATAAATATAGTTTTAAATTATGCGGAAATAGTTAGACCCATTATTGGAGCAACGGAAACTTAGGGCAAACTACTTCGACAAATAACTGCCCAACTTTGAATAGATTGGTGTGAAGAGAATATTGGCTTTTTTTTGGACCTATATGAAGTGATAAAGATATAAATATAGTTATAAACCTAATAGAAGAACATTAGACCCATTTTTAATCCAACGGAAAACTTGTGCAAACTTCTATGACAAAGATCGTCCAAACTTTCAATAGATTCGTATGAAGGTTTAAATTGAGATTTAAAGCTTTTAGAATGAATACTAGACTTTTTTTTAGACCAATATAAAGTTATAAAGGTATAAATATAGTTTTAAATTATGCGGAAATAGTTAGACCCATTATTGGAGCAACGGAAACTTAGGGCAAACTACTTCGACAAAGAACTGCCCAACTTTGAATAGATTGGTGTGAAGAGAATATTGGCTTTTTTTTGGACCTATATGAAGTGATAAGATATAAATATAGTTATAAACCTAATAGAAGAACATTAGACCCATTTTTAATCCAACGGAAAACTTGTGCAAAGTTCTATGACAAAGATCGTCCAAACTTTCAATAGATTCGTATGAAGGTTTAAATTGAGATTTAAGGCTTTTAAAATGAATATATGACTTTTTTTTGGACCAATATAAAGTTATAAAGGTATAAATATAGTTTTTAAATTATGCGGAAAGAGTTAGACCCATTATTGGAGCAGCGAAAACTTAGGGAAAACTACTCGGACAAAGAACTGCCCAACTTTAAATAGATCGGTATGAAAAGATTATTGGCTTTTTTTTGGACCAATATGAAGTGATAAAGATATAAATATAGTTATAAACCTAATAGAAGAACGCTAGACCCATTTTTGATCCAACGGAAAACTTGTGTAAACTTCTATGACAAAGATCGTCCAAACTTTCAATAGATTCGTATGAAGGTTTAAATTGAGATTTAAGGCTTTTAAAATGAATATCTGACTTTTTTTTGGACCAATATAAAGTTATAAAGGTATAAATATAGTTTTAAAATTATGCGGAAAGAGTTAGACCCATTATTGGAGCAGCGAAAACTTAGGGCAAACTACTCGGACAAAGAATTGCCCAACTTTGAATAATTGGTATAAAGAGAATATTGCCTTTTTTTTGGACCAATATGAAGTGATAAAGATATAAATATAGTTATAAACCTAATACAAGAACGCTAGACCCATTTTTGATCAAACGGAAAACTTGTGCAAACTTCTATGACAAAGATCGTCCAAACTTTCAATAGATTCGTATGATGGTTTAAATTGAGATTTAAAGCTTTTAGAATGAATACTGCACTTTTTTTTGGACCAATATAAAGTTATAAAAGTATAAATATAGTTTTTAAATTATGCGGAAAGAGTTAGACCCATTATTGGAGCAGCGAAAACTTAGGGCAACCTACTCGGACAAAGAACTGCCCAACTTTAAATAGATCGGTATGAAAAGATTATTGGCTTTTTTTTGGACCAATATGAAGTGATAAAGATATAAATATAGTTATAAACCTAATAGAAGAAAGTTAGACCCATTTTTGATCCAACGGAAAACTTGTGCAAACTTCTATGACAAAGATCGTCCAAACGTTCAATAGATTCGTATGAAGGTTTAAATTGAGATTTAAAGCTTTTAGAATGAATACTGGACTTTTTTATGGACCAATATAAAGTTATAAAGGTATAAATATAGTTTTTAAATTATGCGGAAAGAGTTAGACCCATTATTGGAGCAGCGGAAACTTAGGGTAACTACTTGGACAAAGCACTGCCCAACTTTAAATAGATCGGTATGAAAATATTATTGGCTTTTTTTTTGAACCAATATGAAGTGATAAAGATATAAATATAGTTATAAACCTAATAGAAGAAAGTTAGACCCATTTTTGATCCAACGGAAAACTTGTGCAAACTTCTATGACAAAGATCGTCCAAACTTTCAATAGATTCGTATGAAGGTTTAAATTGAGATTTAAAGCTTTTAGAATGAATACTGCACTTTTTTTTGGACCAATATAATGTTATAAAGGTATAAATATAGTTTTTAAATTATGCGGAAAGAGTTAGACCCATTATTGGAGCAGCGGAAACTTAGGGTAACTACTTGGACAAAGCACTGCCAAACTTTAAATAGATCGGTATGAAAAGATTATTGGCTTTTTTTTGGACCAATATGAAGTGATAAAGATATAAATATAGTTATAAACCTAATAGAAGAACGCTAGACCCATTTTTGATCCAACGGAAAACTTGTGTAAACTTCTATGACAAAGATCGTCCAAACTTTTAATAGATTCGTATGAAGGTTTAAATTGAGATTTAAGGCTTTTAAAATGAATATCTGACTTTTTTTTGGACCAATATAAAGTTATAAAGGTATAAATATAGTTTCAAAATTATGCGGAAAGAGTTAGACCCATTATTGGAGCAGCGAAAACTTAGGGCAAACTACTCGGACAAAGAACTGCCCAACTTTGAATAAATTGGTATAAAGAGAATATTGCCTTTTTTTTGGACCAATATGAAGTGATAAAGATATAAATATAGTTATAAACCTAATAGAAGAACGCTAGACCCATTTTTGATCCAACGGAAAACTTGTGCAAACTTTTATGACAAAGATCGTCCAAACTTTCAATAGATTCGTATGAAGGTTTAAATTGAGATTTAAAGCTTTTAGAATGAATACTGGACTTTTTTTTGGACCAATATAAAGTTATAAAGGTATAAATATAGTTTTTAAATTATGCGAAAAGAGTTAGACCCATTATTGGAGCAGCGGAAACTTAGGGTAACTACTTGGACAAAGCACTGCCCAACTTTAAATAGATCGGTATGAAAAGATTATTGGCTTTTTTTTGGACCAATATGAAGTGATAAAGATATAAATATAGTTATAAACCTAATACAAGAACGCTAGACCCATTTTTGATCAAACGGAAAACTTGTGCAAACTTCTATGACAAAGATCGTCCAAACTTTCAATAGATTCGTTAGAAGGTTTAAATTGAGATTTAAAGCTTTTAGAATGAATATTGGACTTTTTTTAAGACCAATATAAAGTTATAAAGGTATAAATATAGTATTAAATTATGCGGAAATAGTTAGACCCATTATTGGAGCAACGGAAACTTAGGGCAAACTACTTCGACAAATAACTGCCCAACTTTGAATAGATTGGTGTGAAGAGAATATTGGCTTTTTTTTGGACCTATATGAAGTGATAAAGATATAAATATAGTTATAAACCTAATAGAAGAACATTAGACCCATTTTTAATCCAACGGAAAACTTGTGCAAACTTCTATGACAAAGATCGTCCAAACTTTCAATAGATTCGTATGAAGGTTTAAATTGAGATTTAAAGCTTTTAGAATGAATACTAGACTTTTTTTTAGACCAATATAAAGTTATAAAGGTATAAATATAGTTTTAAATTATGCGGAAATAGTTAGACCCATTATTGGAGCAACGGAAACTTAGGGCAAACTACTTCGACAAAGAACTGCCCAACTTTGAATAGATTGGTGTGAAGAGAATATTGGCTTTTTTTTGGACCTATATGAAGTGATAAGATATAAATATAGTTATAAACCTAATAGAAGAACATTAGACCCATTTTTAATCCAACGGAAAACTTGTGCAAAGTTCTATGACAAAGATCGTCCAAACTTTCAATAGATTCTTATGAAGGTTTAAATTGAGATTTAAGGCTTTTAAAATGAATATATGACTTTTTTTTGGACCAATATAAAGTTATAAAGGTATAAATATAGTTTTTAAATTATGCGGAAAGAGTTAGACCCATTATTGGAGCAGCGAAAACTTAGGGAAAACTACTCGGACAAAGAACTGCCCAACTTTAAATAGATCGGTATGAAAAGATTATTGGCTTTTTTTTGGACCAATATGAAGTGATAAAGATATAAATATAGTTATAAACCTAATAGAAGAACGCTAGACCCATTTTTGATCCAACGGAAAACTTGTGTAAACTTCTATGACAAAGATCGTCCAAACTTTCAATAGATTCGTATGAAGGTTTAAATTGAGATTTAAGGCTTTTAAAATGAATATCTGACTTTTTTTTGGACCAATATAAAGTTATAAAGGTATAAATATAGTTTTAAAATTATGCGGAAAGAGTTAGACCCATTATTGGAGCAGCGAAAACTTAGGGCAAACTACTCGGACAAAGAATTGCCCAACTTTGAATAATTGGTATAAAGAGAATATTGCCTTTTTTTTGGACCAATATGAAGTGATAAAGATATAAATATAGTTATAAACCTAATACAAGAACGCTAGACCCATTTTTGATCAAACGGAAAACTTGTGCAAACTTCTATGACAAAGATCGTCCAAACTTTCAATAGATTCGTATGATGGTTTAAATTGAGATTTAAAGCTTTTAGAATGAATACTGCACTTTTTTTTGGACCAATATAAAGTTATAAAAGTATAAATATAGTTTTTAAATTATGCGGAAAGAGTTAGACCCATTATTGGAGCAGCGAAAACTTAGGGCAACCTACTCGGACAAAGAACTGCCCAACTTTAAATAGATCGGTATGAAAAGATTATTGGCTTTTTTTTGGACCAATATGAAGTGATAAAGATATAAATATAGTTATAAACCTAATAGAAGAAAGTTAGACCCATTTTTGATCCAACGGAAAACTTGTGCAAACTTCTATGACAAAGATCGTCCAAACGTTCAATAGATTCGTATGAAGGTTTAAATTGAGATTTAAAGCTTTTAGAATGAATACTGGACTTTTTTATGGACCAATATAAAGTTATAAAGGTATAAATATAGTTTTTAAATTATGCGGAAAGAGTTAGACCCATTATTGGAGCAGCGGAAACTTAGGGTAACTACTTGGACAAAGCACTGCCCAACTTTAAATAGATCGGTATGAAAATATTATTGGCTTTTTTTTTGAACCAATATGAAGTGATAAAGATATAAATATAGTTATAAACCTAATAGAAGAAAGTTAGACCCATTTTTGATCCAACGGAAAACTTGTGCAAACTTCTATGACAAAGATCGTCCAAACTTTCAATAGATTCGTATGAAGGTTTAAATTGAGATTTAAAGCTTTTAGAATGAATACTGCACTTTTTTTTGGACCAATATAATGTTATAAAGGTATAAATATAGTTTTTAAATTATGCGGAAAGAGTTAGACCCATTATTGGAGCAGCGGAAACTTAGGGTAACTACTTGGACAAAGCACTGCCAAACTTTAAATAGATCGGTATGAAAAGATTATTGGCTTTTTTTTGGACCAATATGAAGTGATAAAGATATAAATATAGTTATAAACCTAATAGAAGAACGCTAGACCCATTTTTGATCCAACGGAAAACTTGTGTAAACTTCTATGACAAAGATCGTCCAAACTTTTAATAGATTCGTATGAAGGTTTAAATTGAGATTTAAGGCTTTTAAAATGAATATCTGACTTTTTTTTGGACCAATATAAAGTTATAAAGGTATAAATATAGTTTCAAAATTATGCGGAAAGAGTTAGACCCATTATTGGAGCAGCGAAAACTTAGGGCAAACTACTCGGACAAAGAACTGCCCAACTTTGAATAAATTGGTATAAAGAGAATATTGCCTTTTTTTTGGACCAATATGAAGTGATAAAGATATAAATATAGTTATAAACCTAATAGAAGAACGCTAGACCCATTTTTGATCCAACGGAAAACTTGTGCAAACTTTTATGACAAAGATCGTCCAAACTTTCAATAGATTCGTATGAAGGTTTAAATTGAGATTTAAAGCTTTTAGAATGAATACTGGACTTTTTTTTGGACCAATATAAAGTTATAAAGGTATAAATATAGTTTTTAAATTATGCGAAAAGAGTTAGACCCATTATTGGAGCAGCGGAAACTTAGGGTAACTACTTGGACAAAGCACTGCCCAACTTTAAATAGATCGGTATGAAAAGATTATTGGCTTTTTTTTGGACCAATATGAAGTGATAAAGATATAAATATAGTTATAAACCTAATACAAGAACGCTAGACCCATTTTTGATCAAACGGAAAACTTGTGCAAACTTCTATGACAAAGATCGTCCAAACTTTCAATAGATTCGTTAGAAGGTTTAAATTGAGATTTAAAGCTTTTAGAATGAATATTGGACTTTTTTTAAGACCAATATAAAGTTATAAAGGTATAAATATAGTATTAAATTATGCGGAAATAGTTAGACCCATTATTGGAGCAACGGAAACTTAGGGCAAACTACTTCGACAAATAACTGCCCAACTTTGAATAGATTGGTGTGAAGAGAATATTGGCTTTTTTTTGGACCTATATGAAGTGATAAAGATATAAATATAGTTATAAACCTAATAGAAGAACATTAGACCCATTTTTAATCCAACGGAAAACTTGTGCAAACTTCTATGACAAAGATCGTCCAAACTTTCAATAGATTCGTATGAAGGTTTAAATTGAGATTTAAAGCTTTTAGAATGAATACTAGACTTTTTTTAGACCAATATAAAGTTATAAAGGTATAAATATAGTTTTAAATTATGCGGAAATAGTTAGACCCATTATTGGAGCAACGGAAACTTAGGGCAAACTACTTCGACAAAGAACTGCCCAACTTTGAATAGATTGGTGTGAAGAGAATATTGGCTTTTTTTTGGACCTATATGAAGTGATAAGATATAAATATAGTTATAAACCTAATAGAAGAACATTAGACCCATTTTTAATCCAACGGAAAACTTGTGCAAAGTTCTATGACAAAGATCGTCCAAACTTTCAATAGATTCGTATGAAGGTTTAAATTGAGATTTAAGGCTTTTAAAATGAATATATGACTTTTTTTTGGACCAATATAAAGTTATAAAGGTATAAATATAGTTTTTAAATTATGCGGAAAGAGTTAGACCCATTATTGGAGCAGCGAAAACTTAGGGAAAACTACTCGGACAAAGAACTGCCCAACTTTAAATAGATCGGTATGAAAAGATTATTGGCTTTTTTTTGGACCAATATGAAGTGATAAAGATATAAATATAGTTATAAACCTAATAGAAGAACGCTAGACCCATTTTTGATCCAACGGAAAACTTGTGTAAACTTCTATGTCAAAGATCGTCCAAACTTTCAATAGATTCGTATGAAGGTTTAAATTGAGATTTAAGGCTTTTAAAATGAATATCTGACTTTTTTTTGGACCAATATAAAGTTATAAAGGTATAAATATAGTTTTAAAATTCTGCGGAAAGAGTTAGACCCATTATTGGAGCAGCGAAAACTTAGGGCAAACTACTCGGACAAAGAATTGCCCAACTTTGAATAAATTGGTATAAAGAGAATATTGCCTTTTTTTTGGACCAATATGAAGTGATAAAGATATAAATATAGTTATAAACCTAATACAAGAACGCTAGACCCATTTTTGATCAAACGGAAAACTTGTGCAAACTTCTATGACAAAGATCGTCCAAACTTTCAATAGATTCGTATGATGGTTTAAATTGAGATTTAAAGCTTTTAGAATGAATACTGCACTTTTTTTTGGACCAATATAAAGTTATAAAGGTATAAATATAGTTTTTAAATTATGCGGAAAGAGTTAGACCCATTATTGGAGCAGCGAAAACTTAGGGCAACCTACTCGGACAAAGAACTGCCCAACTTTAAATAGATCGGTATGAAAAGATTATTGGCTTTTTTTTGGACCAATATGAAGTGATAAAGATATAAATATAGTTATAAACCTAATAGAAGAACGCTAGACCCATTTTTGATCCAACGGAAAACTTGTGCAAACTTTTATGACAAAGATCGTCCAAACTTTCAATAGATTCGTATGAAGGTTTAAATTGAGATTTAAAGCTTTTAGAATGAATACTGGACTTTTTTTTGGACCAATATAAAGTTATAAAGGTATAAATATAGTTTTTAAATTATGCGGAAAGAGTTAGACCCATTATTGGAGCAGCGGAAACTTAGGGTAACTACTTGGACAAAGCACTGCCCAACTTTAAATAGATCGGTATGAAAAGATTATTGGCTTTTTTTTGGACCAATATGAAGTGATAAAGATATAAATATAGTTATAAACCTAATACAAGAACGCTAGACCCATTTTTGATCAAACGGAAAACTTGTGCAAACTTCTATGACAAAGATCGTCCAAACTTTCAATAGATTCGTTAGAAGGTTTAAATTGAGATTTAAAGCTTTTAGAATGAATATTGGACTTTTTTTAAGACCAATATAAAGTTATAAAGGTATAAATATAGTATTAAATTATGCGGAAATAGTTAGACCCATTATTGGAGCAACGGAAACTTAGGGCAAACTACTTCGACAAATAACTGCCCAACTTTGAATAGATTGGTGTGAAGAGAATATTGGCTTTTTTTTGGACCTATATGAAGTGATAAAGATATAAATATAGTTATAAACCTAATAGAAGAACATTAGACCCATTTTTAATCCAACGGAAAACTTGTGCAAACTTCTATGACAAAGATCGTCCAAACTTTCAATAGATTCGTATGAAGGTTTAAATTGAGATTTAAAGCTTTTAGAATGAATACTAGACTTTTTTTAGACCAATATAAAGTTATAAAGGTATAAATATAGTTTTAAATTATGCGGAAATAGTTAGACCCATTATTGGAGCAACGGAAACTTAGGGCAAACTACTTCGACAAAGAACTGCCCAACTTTGAATAGATTGGTGTGAAGAGAATATTGGCTTTTTTTTGGACCTATATGAAGTGATAAGATATAAATATAGTTATAAACCTAATAGAAGAACATTATACCCATTTTTAATCCAACGGAAAACTTGTGCAAAGTTCTATGACAAAGATCGTCCAAACTTTCAATAGATTCGTATGAAGGTTTAAATTGAGATTTAAGGCTTTTAAAATGAATATATGACTTTTTTTTGGACCAATATAAAGTTATAAAGGTATAAATATAGTTTTTAAATTATGCGGAAAGAGTTAGACCCATTATTGGAGCAGCGAAAACTTAGGGAAAACTACTCGGACAAAGAACTGCCCAACTTTAAATAGATCGGTATGAAAAGATTATTGGCTTTTTTTTGGACCAATATGAAGTGATAAAGATATAAATATAGTTATAAACCTAATAGAAGAACGCTAGACCCATTTTTGATCCAACGGAAAACTTGTGTAAACTTCTATGACAAAGATCGTCCAAACTTTCAATAGATTCGTATGAAGGTTTAAATTGAGATTTAAGGCTTTTAAAATGAATATCTGACTTTTTTTTGGACCAATATAAAGTTATAAAGGTATAAATATAGTTTTAAAATTATGCGGAAAGAGTTAGACCCATTATTGGAGCAGCGAAAACTTAGGGCAAACTACTCGGACAAAGAATTGCCCAACTTTGAATAAATTGGTATAAAGAGAATATTGCCTTTTTTTTGGACCAATATGAAGTGATAAAGATATAAATATAGTTATAAACCTAATACAAGAACGCTAGACCCATTTTTGATCAAACGGAAAACTTGTGCAAACTTCTATGACAAAGATCGTCCAAACTTTCAATAGATTCGTATGATGGTTTAAATTGAGATTTAAAGCTTTTAGAATGAATACTGCACTTTTTTTTGGACCAATATAAAGTTATAAAGGTATAAATATAGTTTTTAAATTATGCGGAAAGAGTTAGACCCATTATTGGAGCAGCGAAAACTTAGGGCAACCTACTCGGACAAAGAACTGCCCAACTTTAAATAGATCGGTATGAAAAGATTATTGGCTTTTTTTTGGACCAATATGAAGTGATAAAGATATAAATATAGTTATAAACCTAATAGAAGAAAGTTAGACCCATTTTTGATCCAACGGAAAACTTGTGCAAACTTCTATGACAAAGATCGTCCAAACGTTCAATAGATTCGTATGAAGGTTTAAATTGAGATTTAAAGCTTTTAGAATGAATACTGGACTTTTTTATGGACCAATATAAAGTTATAAAGGTATAAATATAGTTTTTAAATTATGCGGAAAGAGTTAGACCCATTATTGGAGCAGCGGAAACTTAGGGTAACTACTTGGACAAAGCACTGCCCAACTTTAAATAGATCGGTATGAAAATATTATTGGCTTTTTTTTGAACCAATATGAAGTGATAAAGATATAAATATAGTTATAAACCTAATAGAAGAAAGTAAGACCCATTTTTGATCCAACGGAAAACTTGTGCAAACTTCTATGACAGAGATCGTCCAAACTTTCAATAGATTCGTATGAAGGTTTAAATTGATATTTAAAGCTTTTAGAATGAATACTGCACTTTTTTTTGGACCAATATAATGTTATAAAGGTATAAATATAGTTTTTAAATTATGCGGAAAGAGTTAGACCCATTATTGGAGCAGCGGAAACTTAGGGTAACTACTTGGACAAAGCACTGCCCAACTTTAAATAGATCGGTATGAAAATATTATTGGCTTTTTTTTGAACCAATATGAAGTGATAAAGATATAAATATAGTTATAAACCTAATAGAAGAAAGTTAGACCCATTTTTGATCCAACGGAAAACTTGTGCAAACTTCTATGACAAAGATCGTCCAAACTTTCAATAGATTCGTATGAAGGTTTAAATTGAGATTTAAAGCTTTTAGAATGAATACTGCACTTTTTTTTGGACCAATATAATGTTATAAAGGTATAAATATAGTTTTTAAATTATGCGGAAAGAGTTAGACCCATTATTGGAGCAGCGGAAACTTAGGGTAACTACTTGGACAAAGCACTGCCCAACTTTAAATAGATCGGTATGAAAAGATTATTGGCTTTTTTTTGGACCAATATGAAGTGATAAAGATATAAATATAGTTATAAACCTAATAGAAGAACGCTAGACCCATTTTTGATCCAACGGAAAACTTGTGTAAACTTCTATGACAAAGATCGTCCAAACTTTTAATAGATTCGTATGAAGGTTTAAATTGAGATTTAAGGCTTTTAAAATGAATATCTGACTTTTTTTTGGACCAATATAAAGTTATAAAGGTATAAATATAGTTTCAAAATTATGCGGAAAGAGTTAGACCCATTATTGGAGCAGCGAAAACTTAGGGCAAACTACTCGGACAAAGAACTGCCCAACTTTGAATAAATTGGTATAAAGAGAATATTGCCTTTTTTTTGGACCAATATGAAGTGATAAAGATATAAATATAGTTATAAACCTAATACAAGAACGCTAGACCCATTTTTGATCAAACGGAAAACTTGTGCAAACTTCTATGACAAAGATCGTCCAAACTTTCAATAGATTCGTTAGAAGGTTTAAATTGAGATTTAAAGCATTTAGAATGAATATTGGACTTTTTTTAAGACCAATATAAAGTTATAAAGGTATAAATATAGTTTTAAATTATGCGGAAATAGTTAGACCCATTATTGGAGCAACGGAAACTTAGGGCAAACTACTTCGACAAATAATTGCCCAACTTTGAATAGATTGGTGTGAAGAGAATATTGGCTTTTTTTTGGACCTATATGAAGTGATAAAGATATAAATATAGTTATAAACCTAATAGAAGAACATTAGACCCATTTTTAATCCAACGGAAAACTTGTGCAAACTTCTATGACAAAGATCGTCCAAACTTTCAATAGATTCGTATGAAGGTTTAAATTGAGATTTAAAGCTTTTAGAATGAATACTAGACTTTTTTTAGACCAATATAAAGTTATAAAGGTATAAATATAGTTTTAAATTATGCGGAAATAGTTAGACCCATTATTGGAGCAACGGAAACTTAGGGCAAACTACTTCGACAAAGAACTGCCCAACTTTGAATAGATTGGTGTGAAGAGAATATTGGCTTTTTTTTGGACCTATATGAAGTGATAAGATATAAATATAGTTATAAACCTAATAGAAGAACATTAGACCCATTTTTAATCCAACGGAAAACTTGTGCAAAGTTCTATGACAAAGATCGTCCAAACTTTCAATAGATTCGTATGAAGGTTTAAATTGAGATTTAAGGCTTTTAAAATGAATATATGACTTTTTTTTGGACCAATATAAAGTTATAAAGGTATAAATATAGTTTTTAAATTATGCGGAAAGAGTTAGACCCATTATTGGAGCAGCGAAAACTTAGGGAAAACTACTCGGACAAAGAACTGCCCAACTTTAAATAGATCGGTATGAAAAGATTATTGGCTTTTTTTTGGACCAATATGAAGTGATAAAGATATAAATATAGTTATAAACCTAATAGAAGAAAGTTTGACCCATTTTTGATCCAACGGAAAACTTGTGCAAACTTCTATGACAAAGATCATCCAAACTTTCAATAGATTCGTATGAAGGTTTAAATTGAGATTTAAAGCTTTTAGAATGAATACTGGACTTTTTTTTGGACCAATATAAAGTTATAAAGGTATAAATATAGTTTTTAAATTATGCGGAAAGAGTTAGACCCATTATTGGAGCAGCGGAAACTTAGGGTAACTACTTGGACAAAGCACTGCCCAACTTTAAATAGATCGGTATGAAAAGATTATTGGCTTTTTTTTGACCAATATGAAGTGATAAAGATATAAATATAGTTATAAACCTAATAGAAGAAAGTTAGACCCATTTTTGATCCAACGGAAAACCTGTGCAAACTTCTATGACAAAGATCGTCCAAACTTTCAATAGATTCGTATGAAGGTTTAAATTGAGATTTAAAGCTTTTAGAATGAATACTGCACTTTTTTTTGGACCAATATAATGTTAGAAATGTATAAATATAGTTTTTAAATTATGCGGAAAGAGATAGACCCATTATTGGAGCAGCGGAAACTTAGGGTAACTACTTGGACAAAGCACTGCCCAACTTTAAGTAGATCGGTATGAAAAGATTATTGGCTTTTTTTTGGACCAATATGAAGTGATAAAGATATAAATATAGTTATAAACCTAATAGAAGAATGCTAGACCCATTTTTGATCCAACGGAAAACTTGTGAAAACTTCTATGACAAAGATCATCCAAACTTTCAATAGATTCGTATGAAGGTTTAAATTGAGATTTAAGGCTTTTAAAATGAATATTTGAATTTTTTTTTGACCAATATAATGTTATAAAGGTATAAATATAATTTTTAAATTATGCGGAAAGAGTTAGACCCATTATTGGAGCAGCGAAAACTTAGGGCAAACTACTCGGACAAAGAACTGCCCAACTTTGAATAAATTGGTATAAAGAGAATATTGGCTTTTTTTTTGGACCAATATGAAGTGATAAAGATATAAATATAGTTATAAACCTCATACAAGAACGCTAGACCGATTTTTGATCCAACGGAAAACTTGTGCAAACTTCAATGACAAAGATCGTCCAAACTTTCAATAGATTCGTATTAAGGTTTAAATTGAGATTTAAGGCTTTTAAAATGAACATCTGACTTTTTTTTGGACCAATATAAAGTTATAAAGGTATAAATATAGTTTTTAAATTATGCGGAAAGAGTTAGACCCATTATTGGAGCAGCGAAAACTTAGGGCAAACTACTCGGACAAAGAACTGCCCAACTTTGAATAAATTGGTATAAAGAGAATATTGGCTTTTTTTGGGACCAATATGAAGTGATAAAGATATAAATATAGTTATAAACCTAATACAAGAACGCTAGACCGATTTTTGATCCAACGGAAAACTTGTGCAAACTTCTATGACAAAGATCGTCCAAACTTTCAATAGATTCGTATGAAGGTTTAAATTGAGATTTAAAGCTTTTAGAATGAATACTAGACTTTTTTTTAGACCAATATAAAGTTATAAAGGTATAAATATAGTTTTAAATTATGCGGAAATAGTTAGACCCATTATTGGAGCAACGAAAACTTTGGGCAAACTACTTCGACAAAGAACTGCCCAACTTTGAATAGATTGGTGTGAAGAGAATATTGGCTTTTTTTTGGACCTATATGAAGTGATAAAGATATAAATATAGTTATAAACCTAATAGAAGAACATTAGACCCATTTTTAATCCAACGGAAAACTTGTGCAAAGTTCTATGACAAAGATCGTCCAAACTTTCAATAGATTCGTATGAAGGTTTAAATTGAGATTTAAGGCTTTTAAAATGAATATCTGACTTTTTTTTGGACCAATATAAAGTTATAAAGTTATAAATATAGTTTTTAAATTATGCGGAAAGAGTTAGACCCATTATTGGAGCAGCGAAAACTTAGGGCAAACTACTCGGACAAAGAACTGCCCAACTTTAAATAGATCGGTATGAAAAGATTATTGGCTTTTTTTTGGACCAATATGAAGTGATAAAGATATAAATATAGTTATAAACCTAATAGAAGAAAGTTTGACCCATTTTTTATCCAACGGAAAACTTGTGCAAACTTCTATGACAAAGATCGTCCAAACTTTCAATAGATTCGTATGAAGGTTTAAATTGAGATTTAAGGCTTTTAAAATGAATATCTGACTTTTTTTTGGACCAATATAAAGTTATAAAGGTATAAATATAGTTTTTAAATTATGCGGAAAGAGTTAGACCCATTATTGGAGCAGCGAAAACTTAGGGCAAACTACTCGGACAAAGAACTGCCCAACTTTGAATAAATTGGTATAAAGAGAATATTGGCTTTTTTTGGACCAATATGAAGTGATAAAGATATAAATATAGTTATAAACCTAATACAAGAACGCTAGACCGATTTTTGATCCAACGGAAAACTTGTGCAAACTTCTATGACAAAGATCGTCCAAACTTTCAATAGATTCGTATGAAGGTTTAAATTGAGATTTAAGGCTTTTAAAATGAATATCTGACTTTTTTTTGGACCAATATAAAGTTATAAAGGTATAAATATAGTTTTTAAATTATGCGGAAAGAGTTAGACCCATTATTGGAGCAGCGAAAACTTAGGGCAAACTACTCGGACAAAGAACTGCCCAACTTTGAATAAATTGGTATAAAGAGAATATTGGCTTTTTTTGGACCAATATGAAGTGATAAAGATATAAATATAGTTATAAACCTAATACAAGAACGCTAGACCGATTTTTGATCCAACGGAAAACTTGTGCAAACTTCTATGACAAAGATCGTCCAAACTTTCAATAGATTCGTATGAAGGTTTAAATTGAGATTTAAGGCTTTTAAAATGAATATCTGACTTTTTTTTGGACCAATATAAAGTTATAAAGGTATAAATATAGTTTTTAAATTATGCGGAAAGAGTTAGACCCATTATTGGAGCAGCGTAAACTTAGGGTAACTACTTGGACAAAGCACTACCCAACTTTAAATAGATCGGTATGAAAAGATTATTGGCTTTTTTTTGGACCAATATGAAGTGATAAAGATATAAATATAGTTATAAACCTAATAGAAGAAAGTTAGACCCATTTTTGATCCAACGGAAAACTTGTGCAAACTTCTATGACAAAGATCGTCCAAACTTTCAATAGATTCGTATGAAGGTTTAAATTGAGATTTAAAGATTTTAGAATAAATACTGGACTTTTTTTTAGACCAATATAAAGTTATAAAGGTATAAATATAGTTTTTAAATTATGCGGAAAGAGTTAGACCCATTATTGGAGCAGCGGAAACTGAGGGCAAACTACTTGGACAAAAAAGTGCCCAACTTTGAATAGATTGGTGTGAAGAGAATATTGGCTTTTATTTTGACCTATATGAAGTGATAAAGATATAATACAGTTATAAACCTAATAGAAGAACGTTAGACCCATTTTTGATCCAACGGAAAACTTGTGCAAACTTTTATGACAAAGATCGTCCAAACTTTCAATAGATTCGTATGAAAGTTTAAATTGAGATTTAAGGCTTTTAAAATGAATATCTGACTTTTTTTTGGACCAATATAAAGTTATAAAGGTATAAATATAGTTTTTAAATTATGCGGAAAGAGTTAGACCCATTATTGGAGCAGCGAAAACTTAGGGCAAACTACTCGGACAAAGAACTGCCCAACTTTGAATAAATTGGTATAAAGAGAATATTGGCTTTTTTTGGACCAATATGAAGTGATAAAGATATAAATATAGTTATAAACCTAATACAAGAACGCTAGACCGATTTTTGATCCAACGAAAAACTTGTGCAAACTTCTATGACAAAGATCGTCCAAACTTTCAATAGATTCGTATGAAGGTTTAAATTGAGATTTAAGGCTTTTAAAATGAATATCTGACTTTTTTTTGGACCAATATAAAGTTATAAAGGTATAAATATAGTTTTTAAATTATGCGGAAAGAGTTAGACCCATTATTGGAGCAGCGAAAACTTATGGCAAACTACTCGGACAAAGAACTGCCCAACTTTGAATAAATTGGTATAAAGAGAATATTGGCTTTTTTTTGGACCAATATGAAGTGATAAAGATTTAAATATAGTTATAAACCTAATACAAGAACGCTAGACCGATTTTTGATCCAACGGAAAACTTGTGCAAACTTCTATGACTAAGATCGTCCAAACTTTCAATAGATTCGTATTAAGGTTTAAATTGAGATTTAAGGCTTTTAAAATGAACATCTGACTTTTTTTTGGACCAATATAAAGTTATAAAGGTATAAATATAGTTTTTAAATTATGCGGAAAGAGTTAGACCCATTATTGGAGCAGCGAAAACTTAGGGCAAACTACTCGGACAAAGAACTGCCCAACTTTGAATAAATTGGTATAAATAGAATATTGGCTTTTTTTGGGACCAATATGAAGTGATAAAGATATAAATATAGTTATAAACCTAATACAAGAACGTTAGACCGATTTTTGATCCAACGGAAAACTTGTGCAAACTTCTATGACAAAGATCGTCCAAACTTTCAATAGATTCGTATGAAGGTTTAAATTGAGATTTAAAGCTTTTAGAATGAATACTAGACTTTTTTTTAGACCAATATAAAGTTATAAAGGTATAAATATAGTTTTAAATTATGCGGAAATAGTTAGACCCATTATTGGAGCAACGGAAACTTAGGGCAAACTACTTCGACAAAGAACTGCCCAACTTTGAATAGATTGGTGTGAAGAGAATATTGGCTTTTTCTGGACCTATATGAAGTGATAAAGATATAAATATAGTTATAAACCTAATAGAAGAACATTAGGCCCATTTTTAATCCAACGGAAAACTTGTGCAAAGTTCTATGACAAAGATCGTCCAAACTTTCAATAGATTCGTATGAAGGTTTAAATTGAGATTTAAGGCTTTTAAAATGAATATCTGACTTTTTTTTGGACCAATATAAAGCTATAAAGGTATAAATATAGTTTTTAAATTATGCGGAAAGAGTTAGACCCATTATTGGAGCAGCGAAAACTTAGGGCAAACTACTCGGACAAAGAACTGCCCAACTTTAAATAGATCGGTATGAAAAGATTATTGGCTTTTTTTTGGACCAATATGAAGTGATAAAGATATAAATATAGTTATAAACCTAATAGAAGAAAGTTTGACCCATTTTTGATCCAACGGAAAACTTGTGCAAACTTCTATGACAAAGATCGTCCAAACTTTCAATAGATTCGTATGAAGGTTTAAATTGAGATTTAAGGCTTTTAAAATGAATATCTGACTTTTTTTTGGACCAATATAAAGTTATAAAGGTATAAATATAGTTTTTAAATTATGCGGAAAGAGTTAGACCCATTATTGGAGCAGCGAAAACTTAGGGCAAACTACTCGGACAAAGAACTGCCCAACTTTAAATAGATCGGTATGAAAAGATTATTCCCTTTTTTTTTGGACCAATATGAAGTGATAAAGATATAAATATAGTTATAAACCTAATAGAAGAGAGTTAGACCCATTTTTGATCCAACGGAAAACTTGTGCAAACTTCTATGACAAAGATCGTCCAAACTTTCAATAGATTCGTATGAAGGTTTAAATTGAGATTTAAAGCTTTTAGAATGAATACTGGACTTTTTTTTGGACCAATATAATGTTAGAAATGTATAAATATAGTTTTTAAATTATGCGGAAAGAGTTAGACCCATTATTGGAGCAGCGGAAACTTAGGGTAACTACTTGGACAAAGCACTGCCCAACTTTAAATAGATCGGTATGAAAAGATTATTGGCTTTTTTTTGGACCAATATGAAGTGATAAAGATATAAATATAGTTATAAACCTAATAGAAGAATGCTAGACCCATTTTTGATCCAACGGAAAACTTGTGGAAACTTCTATGACAAATATCATCCAAACTTTCAATAGATTCGTATGAAGGTTTAAATTGAGATTTAAGGCTTTTAAAATGAATTTTTGAATTTTTTTTTGACCAATATAAAGTTATAAAGGTATAAATATAATTTTTAAATTACGCGGAAAGAGTTAGACCCATTATTGGAGCAGCGAAAACTTAGGGCAAACTACTCGGACAAAGAACTGCCCAACTTTGAATAAATTGGTATAAAGAGAATATTGGCTTTTTTTTGGACCAATATGAAGTGATAAAGATTTAAATATAGTTATAAACCTAATACAAGAACACTAGACCGATTTTTGATCCAACGGAAAACTTGTGCAAACTTTTATGACAAAGATCGTCCAAACTTTCAATAGATTCGTATTAAGGTTTAAATTGAGATTTAAGGCTTTTAAAATGAACATCTGACTTTTTTTTGGACCAATATAAAGTTATAAAGGTATAAATATAGTTTTTAAATTATGCGGAAAGAGTTAGACCCATTATTGGAGCAGCGAAAACTTAGGGCAAACTACTCGGACAAAGAACTGCCCAACTTTGAATAAATTGGTATAAATAGAATATTGGCTTTTTTTGGGACCAATATGAAGTGATAAAGATATAAATATAGTTATAAACCTAATACAAGAACGTTAGACCGATTTTTGATCCAACGGAAAACTTGTGCAAACTTCTATGACAAAGATCGTCCAAACTTTCAATAGATTCGTATGAAGGTTTAAATTGAGATTTAAAGCTTTTAGAATGAATACTAGACTTTTTTTTAGACCAATATAAAGTTATAAAGGTATAAATATAGTTTTAAATTATGCGGAAATAGTTAGACCCATTATTGGAGCAACGGAAACTTAGGGCAAACTACTTCGACAAAGAACTGCCCAACTTTGAATAGATTGGTGTGAAGAGAATATTGGCTTTTTCTGGACCTATATGAAGTGATAAAGATATAAATATAGTTATAAACCTAATAGAAGAACATTAGGCCCATTTTTAATCCAACGGAAAACTTGTGCAAAGTTCTATGACAAAGATCGTCCAAACTTTCAATAGATTCGTATGAAGGTTTAAATTGAGATTTAAGGCTTTTAAAATGAATATCTGACTTTTTTTTGGACCAATATAAAGTTATAAAGGTATAAATATAGTTTTTAAATTATGCGGAAAGAGTTAGACCCATTATTGGAGCAGCGAAAACTTAGGGCAAACTACTCGGACAAAGAACTGCCCAACTTTAAATAGATCGGTATGAAAAGATTATTGGCTTTTTTTTGGACCAATATGAAGTGATAAAGATATAAATATAGTTATAAACCTAATAGAAGAAAGTTAGACCCATTTTTGATCCAACGGAAAACTTGTGCAAACTTCTATGACAAAGATCGTCCAAACTTTCAATAGATTCGTATGAAGGTTTAAATTGAGATTTAAAGCTTTTAGAATGAATACTGCACTTTTTTTTGGACCAATATAATGTTAGAAATGTATAAATATAGTTTTTAAATTATGCGGAAAGAGTTAGACCCATTATTGGAGCAGCGGAAACTTAGGGTAACTACTTGGACAAAGCACTGCCCAACTTTAAATAGATCGGTATGAAAAGATTATTGGCTTTTTTTTGGACCAATATGAAGTGATAAAGATATAAATATAGTTATAAACCTAATAGAAGAATGCTAGACCCATTTTTGATCCAACGGAAAACTTGTGTAAACTTCTATGACAATGATCTTCCAAACTTTCAATAGATTCGTATGAAGGTTTAAATTGAGATTTAAGGCTTTTAAAATGAATATTTGAATTTTTTTTTGACCAATATAAAGTTATAAAGGTATAAATATAATTTTTAAATTATGCGGAAAGAGTTAGACCCATTGTTGGAGCAGCGAAAACTTAGGGCAAACTACTCGGACAAAGAACTGCCCAACTTTGAATAAATTGGTATAAAGAGAATATTGGCTTTTTTTGGGACCAATATGAAGTGATAAAGATATAAATATAGTTATTAACCTAATACAAGAACGTTAGACCGATTTTTGATCCAACGGAAAACTTGTGCAAAGTTCTATGACAAAGATCGTCCAAACTTTCAATAGATTCGTATGAAGGTTTAAATTGAGATTTAAGGCTTTTAAAATGAATATCTGACTTTTTTTTGGACCATTATAAAGTTATAAAGGTATAAATATAGTTTTTAAATTATGCGGAAAGAGTTAGACCCATTATTGGAGCAGCGAAAACTTAGGGCAAACTACTCGGACAAAGAACTGCCCAACTTTAAATAGATCGGTATGAAAAGATTATTGGCTTTTTTTTGGACCAATATGAAGTGATAAAGATATAAATATAGTTATAAACCTAATAGAAGAAAGTTTGACCCATTTTTGATCCAACGGAAAACTTGTGCAAACTTCTATGACAAAGATCGTCCAAACTTTCAATAGATTCGTATGAAGGTTTAAATTGAGATTTAAGGCTTTTAAAATGAATATCTGACTTTTTTTGGACCAATATAAAGTTATAAAGGTATAAATATAGTTTTTAAATTATGCGGAAAGAGTTAGACCCATTATTGGAGCAGCGAAAACTTAGGGCAAACTACTCGGACAAAGAACTGCCCAACTTTAAATAGATCGGTATGAAAAGATTATTGGCTTTTTTTTGGACCAATATGAAGTGATAAAGATATAAATATAGTTATAAACCTAATAGAAGAAAGTTAGACCCATTTTTGATCCAACGGAAAACTTGTGCAAACTTCTATGACAAAGATCGTCCAAACTTTCAATAGATTCGTATGAAGGTTTAAATTGAGATTTAAAGCTTTTAGAATGAATACTGCACTTTTTTTTGGACCAATATAATGTTAGAAATGTATAAATATAGTTTTTAAATTATGCAGAAAGAGTTAGACCCATTATTGGAGCAGCGGAAACTTAGGGTAACTACTTGGACAAAGCACTGCCCAACTTTAAATAAATCGGTATGAAAAGATTATTGGCTTTTTTTTGGACCAATATGAAGTGATAAAGATATAAATATAGTTATAAACCTAATAGAAGAATGCTAGACCCATTTTTGATCCAACGGAAAACTTGTGGAAACTTCTATGGCAAAGATCATCCAAACTTTCAATAGATTCGTATGAAGGTTTAAATTGAGATTTAAGGCTTTTAAAATGAATATTTGAATTTTTTTTTGACCAATATAAAGTTATAAAGGTATAAATATAATTTTTAAATTATGCGGAAAGAGTTAGACCCATTATTGGAGCAGCGAAAACTTAGAGCAAACTACTCGGACAAAGAACTGCCCAAGTTTGAATAAATTGGTATAAAGAGAATATTGGCTTTTTTTTGGACCAATATGAAGTGATAAAGATTTAAATATAGTTATAAACCTAATACAAGAACGCTAGACCGATTTTTGATCCAACGGAAAACTTGTGCAAACTTCTATGACAAAGATCGTCCAAACTTTCAATAGATTCGTATTAAGGTTTAAATTGAGATTTAAGGCTTTTAAAATGAACATCTGACTTTTTTTTGGACCAATATAAAGTTATAAAGGTATAAATATAGTTTTTAAATTATGCGGAAAGAGTTAGACCCATTATTGGAGCAGCGAAAACTTAGGGCAAACTACTCGGACAAAGAACTGCCCAACTTTGAATAAATTGGTATAAAGAGAATATTGGCTTTTTTTGGGACCAATATGAACTGATAAAGATATAAATATAGTTATAAACCTAATACAAGAACGCTAGACCGATTTTTGATCCAACGGAAAACTTGTGCAAACTTCTATGACAAAGATCGTCCAAACTTTCAATAGATTCGTATGAAGGTTTAAATTGAGATTTAAAGCTTTTAGAATGAATACTAGACTTTTTTTTAGACCACTATAAAGTTATAAAGGTATAAATATAGTTTTAAATTATGCGGAAATAGTTAGACCCATTACTGGAGCAACGGAAACTTAGGGCAAACTACTTCGACAAAGAACTGCCCAACTTTGAATAGATTGGTGTGAAGAGAATATTGGCTTTTTTTTGGACCTATATGAAGTGATAAAGATATAAATATAGTTATAAACCTAATAGAAGAACATTAGACCCATTTTTAATCCAACGGAAAACTTGTGCAAAGTTCTATGACAAAGATCGTCCAAACTTTCAATAGATTCGTATGAAGGTTTAAATTGAGATTTAAGGATTTTAAAATGAATATCTGACTTTTTTTTGGACCAATATAAAGTTATAAAGGTATAAATATAGTTTTTAAATTATGCGGAAAGAGTTAGACCCATTATTGGAGCAGCAAAAACTTAGGGCAAACTACTCGGACAAAGAACTGCCCAACTTTAAATAGATCGGTATGAAAAGATTATTGGCTTTTTTTTGGACCAATATGAAGTGATAAAGATATAAATATAGTTATAAACCTAATAGAAGAATGCTAGACCCATTTTTGATCCAACGGAAAACTTGTGGAAACTTCTATGACAAAGATCATCCAAACTTTCAATAGATTCGTATGAAGGTTTAAATTGAGATTTAAGGCTTTTAAAATGAATATTTGATTTTTTTTTTGACCAATATAAAGTTATAAAGGTATAAATATAATTTTTAAATTATGCGGAAAGAGTTAGACCCATTATTGGAGCAGCGAAAACTTAGGGCAAACTACTCGGACAAAGAACTGCCCAAGTTTGAATAAATTGGTATAAAGAGAATATTGGCTTTTTTTTGGACCAATATGAAGTGATAAAGATTTAAATATAGTTATAAACCTAATACAAGAACGCTAGACCGATTTTTGATCCAACGGAAAACTTGTGCAAACTTCTATGACAAAGATCGTCCAAACTTTCAATAGATTCGTATTAAGGTTTAAATTGAGATTTAAGGCTTTTAAAATGAACATCTGACTTTTTTTTGGACCAATATAAAGTTATAAAGGTATAAATATAGTTTTTAAATTATGCGGAAAGAGTTAGACCCATTATTGGAGCAGCGAAAACTTAGGGCAAACTACTCGGACAAAGAACTGCCCAACTTTGAATAAATTGGTATAAAGAGAATATTGGCTTTTTTTGGGACCAATATGAAGTGATAAAGATATAAATATAGTTATAAACCTAATACAAGAACGCTAGACCGATTTTTGATCCAACGGAAAACTTGTGCAAACTTCTATGACAAAGATCGTCCAAACTTTCAATAGATTCGTATGAAGGTTTAAATTGAGATTTAAAGCTTTTAGAATGAATACTAGACTTTTTTTTAGACCACTATAAAGTTATAAAGGTATAAATATAGTTTTAAATTATGCGGAAATAGTTAGACCCATTACTGGAGCAACGGAAACTTAGGGCAAACTACTTCGACAAAGAACTGCCCAACTTTGAATAGATTGGTGTGAAGAGAATATTGGCTTTTTTTTGGACCTATATGAAGTGATAAAGATATAAATATAGTTATAAACCTAATAGAAGAATGCTAGACCCATTTTTGATCCAACGGAAAACTTGTGGAAACTTCTATGACAAAGATCATCCAAACTTTCAATAGATTCGTATGAAGGTTTAAATTGAGATTTAAGGCTTTTAAAATGAATATTTGATTTTTTTTTGACCAATATAAAGTTATAAAGGTATAAATATAATTTTTAAATTATGCGGAAAGAGTTAGACCCATTATTGGAGCAGCGAAAACTTAGGGCAAACTACTCGGACAAAGAACTGCCCAAGTTTGAATAAATTGGTATAAAGAGAATATTGGCTTTTTTTTGGACCAATATGAAATGATAAAGATTTAAATATAGTTATAAACCTAATACAAGAACGCTAGACCGATTTTTGATCCAACGGAAAACTTGTGCAAACTTCTATGACAAAGATCGTCCAAACTTTCAATAGATTCGTATTAAGGTTTAAATTGAGATTTAAGGCTTTTAAAATGAACATCTGACTTTTTTTTGGACCAATATAAAGTTATAAAGGTATAAATATAGTATTTAAATTATGCGGAAAGAGTTAGACCCATTATTGGAGCAGCGAAAACTTAGGGCAAACTACTCGGACAAAGAACTGCCCAACTTTGAATAAATTGGTATAAAGAGAATATTGGCTTTTTTTGGGACCAATATGAAGTGATAAAGATATAAATATAGTTATAAACCTAATACAAGAACGCTAGACCGATTTTTGATCCAACGGAAAACTTGTGCAAACTTCTATGACAAAGATCGTCCAAACATTCAATAGATTCGTATGAAGGTTTAAATTGAGATTTAAAGCTTTTAGAATGAATACTAGACTTTTTTTTAGACCAATATAAAGTTATAAAGGTATAAATATAGTTTTAAATTATGCGGAAATAGTTAGACCCATTACTGGAGCAACGGAAACTTAGGGCAAACTACTTCGACAAAGAACTGCCCAACTTTGAATAGATTGGTGTGAAGAGAATATTGGCTTTTTTTTGGACCTATATGAAGTGATAAAGATATAAATATAGTTATAAACCTAATAGAAGAACATTAGACCCATTTTTAATCCAACGGAAAACTTGTGCAAAGTTCTATGACAAAGATCGTCCAAACTTTCAATAGATTCGTATGAAGGTTTAAATTGAGATTTAAGGCTTTTAAAATGAATATCTGACTTTTTTTTGGACCAATATAAAGTTATAAAGGTATAAATATAGTTTTTAAATTATGCGGAAAGAGTTAGACCCATTATTGGAGCAGCGAAAACTTAGGGAAAACTACTCGGACAAAGAACTGCCCAACTTTAAATAGATCGGTATGAAAAGATTATTGCCTTTTTTTTGGACCAATATGAAGTGATAAAGATATAAATATAGTTATAAACCTAATAGAAGAAAGTTTGACCCATTTTTGATCCAACGGAAAACTTGTGCAAACTTCTATGACAAAGATCGTCCAAACTTTCAATAGATTCGTATGAAGGTTTAAATTGAGATTTAAGGCTTTTAAAATGAATATCTGACTTTTTTTGGACCAATATGAAATGATAAAGATTTAAATATAGTTATAAACCTAATACAAGAACGCTAGACCGATTTTTGATCCAACGGAAAACTTGTGCAAACTTCTATGACAAAGATCGTCCAAACTTTCAATAGATTCGTATTAAGGTTTAAATTGAGATTTAAGGCTTTTAAAATGAACATCTGACTTTTTTTTGGACCAATATAAAGTTATAAAGGTATAAATATAGTTTTTAAATTATGCGGAAAGAGTTAGACCCATTATTGGAGCAGCGAAAACTTAGGGCAAACTACTCGGACAAAGAACTGCCCAACTTTGAATAAATTGGTATAAAGAGAATATTGGCTTTTTTTGGGACCAATATGAAGTGATAAAGATATAAATATAGTTATAAACCTAATACAAGAACGCTAGACCGATTTTTGATCCAACGGAAAACTTGTGCAAACTTCTATGACAAAGATCGTCCAAACATTCAATAGATTCGTATGAAGGTTTAAATTGAGATTTAAAGCTTTTAGAATGAATACTAGACTTTTTTTTAGACCAATATAAAGTTATAAAGGTATAAATATAGTTTTAAATTATGCGGAAATAGTTAGACCCATTACTGGAGCAACGGAAACTTAGGGCAAACTACTTCGACAAAGAACTGCCCAACTTTGAATAGATTGGTGTGAAGAGAATATTGGCTTTTTTTTGGACCTATATGAAGTGATAAAGATATAAATATAGTTATAAACCTAATAGAAGAACATTAGACCCATTTTTAATCCAACGGAAAACTTGTGCAAAGTTCTATGACAAAGATCGTCCAAACTTTCAATAGATTCGTATGAAGGTTTAAATTGAGATTTAAGGCTTTTAAAATGAATATCTGACTTTTTTTTGGACCAATATAAAGTTATAAAGGTATAAATATAGTTTTTAAATTATGCGGAAAGAGTTAGACCCATTATTGGAGCAGCGAAAACTTAGGGCAAACTACTCGGACAAAGAACTGCCCAACTTTAAATAGATCGGTATGAAAAGATTATTGCCTTTTTTTTGGACCAATATGAAGTGATAAAGATATAAATATAGTTATAAACCTAATAGAAGAAAGTTTGACCCATTTTTGATCCAACGGAAAACTTGTGCAAACTTCTATGACAAAGATCGTCCAAACTTTCAATAGATTCGTATGAAGGTTTAAATTGAGATTTAAGGCTTTTAAAATGAATATCTGACTTTTTTTGGACCAATATAAAGTTATAAAGGTATAAATATAGTTTTTAAATTATGCGGAAAGAGTTAGACCCATTATTGGAGCAGCGAAAACTTAGGGCAAACTACTCGGACAAAGAACTTCCCAACTTTAAATAGATCGGTATGAAAAGATTATTGGCTTTTTTTTGGACCAATATGAAGTGATAAAGATATAAATATAGTTATAAACCTAATAGAAGAAAGTTAGACCCATTTTTGATCCAACGGAAAACTTGTGCAAACTTCTATGACAAAGATCGTCCAAACTTTCAATAGATTCGTCTGAAGGTTTAAATTGAGATTTAAAGCTTTTAGAATGAATACTGCACTTTTTTTTGGACCAATATAATGTTAGAAATGTATAAATATAGTTTTTAAATTATGCGGAAAGAGTTAGACCCATTATTGGAGCAGCGGAAACTTAGGGTAACTACTTGGACAAAGCACTGCCCAACTTTAAATAAATCGGTATGAAAAGATTATTGGCTTTTTTTTGGACCAATATGAAGTGATAAAGATATAAATATAGTTATAAACCTAATAGAAGAATGCTAGACCCATTTTTGATCCAACGGAAAACTTGTGGAAACTTCTATGGCAAAGATCATCCAAACTTTCAATAGATTCGTATGAAGGTTTAAATTGAGATTTAAGGCTTTTAAAATGAATATTTGAATTTTTTTTTGACCAATATAAAGTTATAAAGGTATAAATATAATTTTTAAATTATGCGGAAAGAGTTAGACCCATTATTGGAGCAGCGAAAACTTAGGGCAAACTACTCGGACAAAGAACTGCCCAAGTTTGAATAAATTGGTATAAAGAGAATATTGGCTTTTTTTTGGACCAATATGAAGTGATAAAGATTTAAATATAGTTATAAACCTAATACAAGAACGCTAGACCGATTTTTGATCCAACGGAAAACTTGTGCAAACTTCTATGACAAAGATCGTCCAAACTTTCAATAGATTCGTATTAAGGTTTAAATTGAGATTTAAGGCTTTTAAAATGAACATCTGACTTTTTTTTGGACCAATATAAAGTTATAAAGGTATAAATATAGTTTTTAAATTATGCGGAAAGAGTTAGACCCATTATTGGAGCAGCGAAAACTTAGGGCAAACTACTCGGACAAAGAACTGCCCAACTTTGAATAAATTGGTATAAAGAGAATATTGGCTTTTTTTGGGACCAATATGAACTCATAAAGATATAAATATAGTTATAAACCTAATACAAGAACGCTAGACCGATTTTTGATCCAACGGAAAACTTGTGCAAACTTCTATGACAAAGATCGTCCAAACTTTCAATAGATTCGTATGAAGGTTTAAATTGAGATTTAAAGCTTTTAGAATGAATACTAGACTTTTTTTTAGACCAATATAAAGTTATAAAGGTATAAATATAGTTTTAAATTATGCGGAAATAGTTAGACCCATTACTGGAGCAACGGAAACTTAGGGCAAACTACTTCGACAAAGAACTGCCCAACTTTGAATAGATTGGTGTGAAGAGAATATTGGCTTTTTTTTGGACCTATATGAAGTGATAACGATATAAATATAGTTATAAACCTAATAGAAGAACATTAGACCCATTTTTAATCCAACGGAAAACTTGTGCAAAGTTCTATGACAAAGATCGTCCAAACTTTCAATAGATTCGTATGAAGGTTTAAATTGAGATTTAAGGATTTTAAAATGAATATCTGACTTTTTTTTGGACCAATATAAAGTTATAAAGGTATAAATATAGTTTTTAAATTATGCGGAAAGAGTTAGACCCATTATTGGAGCAGCGAAAACTTAGGGCAAACTACTCGGACAAAGAACTGCCCAACTTTAAATAGATCGGTATGAAAAGATTATTGGCTTTTTTTTGGACCAATATGAAGTGATAAAGATATAAATATAGTTATAAACCTAATAGAAGAATGCTAGACCCATTTTTGATCCAACGGAAAACTTGTGGAAACTTCTATGACAAAGATCATCCAAACTTTCAATAGATTCGTATGAAGGTTTAAATTGAGATTTAAGGCTTTTAAAATGAATATTTGATTTTTTTTTTGACCAATATAAAGTTATAAAGGTATAAATATAATTTTTAAATTATGCGGAAAGAGTTAGACCCATTATTGGAGCAGCGAAAACTTAGGGCAAACTACTCGGACAAAGAACTGCCCAAGTTTGAATAAATTGGTATAAAGAGAATATTGGCTTTTTTTTGGACCAATATGAAGTGATAAAGATTTAAATATAGTTATAAACCTAATACAAGAACGCTAGACCGATTTTTGATCCAACGGAAAACTTGTGCAAACTTCTATGACAAAGATCGTCCAAACTTTCAATAGATTCGTATTAAGGTTTAAATTGAGATTTAAGGATTTTAAAATGAACATCTGACTTTTTTTTGGACCAATATAAAGTTATAAAGGTATAAATATAGTTTTTAAATTATGCGGAAAGAGTTAGACCCATTATTGGAGCAGCGAAAACTTAGGGCAAACTACTCGGACAAAGAACTGCCCAACTTTGAATAAATTGGTATAAAGAGAATATTGGCTTTTTTTGGGACCAATATGAAGTGATAAAGATATAAATATAGTTATAAACCTAATACAAGAACGCTAGACCGATTTTTGATCCAACGGAAAACTTGTGCAAACTTCTATGACAAAGATCGTCCAAACATTCAATAGATTCGTATGAAGGTTTAAATTGAGATTTAAAGCTTTTAGAATGAATACTAGACTTTTTTTTAGACCAATATAAAGTTATAAAGGTATAAATATAGTTTTAAATTATGCGGAAATAGTTAGACCCATTACTGGAGCAACGGAAACTTAGGGCAAACTACTTCGACAAAGAACTGCCCAACTTTGAATAGATTGGTGTGAAGAGAATATTGGCTTTTTTTTGGACCTATATGAAGTGATAAAGATATAAATATAGTTATAAACCAAATAGAAGAACATTAGACCCATTTTTAATCCAACGGAAAACTTGTGCAAAGTTCTATGACAAAGATCGTCCAAACTTTCAATAGATTCGTATGAAGGTTTAAATTGAGATTTAAGGCTTTTAAAATGAATATCTGACTTTTTTTTGGACCAATATAAAGTTATAAAGGTATAAATATAGTTTTTAAATTATGCGGAAAGAGTTAGACCCATTATTGGAGCAGCGAAAACTTAGGGCAAACTACTCGGACAAAGAACTGCCCAACTTTAAATAGATCGGTATGAAAAGATTATTGGCTTTTTTTTGGACCAATATGAAGTGATAAAGATATAAATATAGTTATAAACCTAATAGAAGAAAGTTTGACCCATTTTTGATCCAACGGAAAACTTGTGCAAACTTCTATGACAAAGATCGTCCAAACTTTCAATAGATTCGTATGAAGGTTTAAATTGAGATTTAAGGCTTTTAAAATGAATATCTGACTTTTTTTGGACCAATATAAAGTTATAAAGGTATAAATATAGTTTTTAAATTATGCGGAAAGAGTTAGACCCATTATTGGAGCAGCGAAAACTTAGGGCAAACTACTCGGACAAAGAACTGCCCAACTTTAAATAGATCGGTATGAAAAGATTATTGGCTTTTTTTTGGACCAATATGAAGTGATAAAGATATAAATATAGTTATAAACCTAATAGAAGAAAGTTAGACCCATTTTTGATCCAACGGAAAACTTGTGCAAACTTCTATGACAAAGATCGTCCAAACTTTCAATAGATTCGTATGAAGGTTTAAATTGAGATTTAAAGCTTTTAGAATGAATACTGCTTTGGACCAATATAATGTTAGAAATGTATAAATATAGTTTTTAAATTATGCGGAAAGAGTTAGACCCATTATTGGAGCAGCGAAAACTTAGGGCAAACTACTCGGACAAAGAACTGCCCAACTTTAAATAGATCGGTATGAAAAGATTATTGGCTTTTTTTTGGACCAATATGAAGTGATAAAGATATAAATATAGTTATAAACCTAATAGAAGAATGCTAGACCCATTTTTGATCCAACGGAAAACTTGTGGAAACTTCTATGACAAAGATCATCCAAACTTTCAATAGATTCGTATGAAGGTTTAAATTGAGATTTAAGGCTTTTAAAATGAATATTTGAATTTTTTTTTGACCAATATAAAGTTATAAAGGTATAAATATAATTTTTAAATTAGGCGGAAAGAGTTAGACCCATTATTGGAGCAGCGAAAACTTAGGGCAAACTACTCGGACAAAGAACTGCCCAAGTTTGAATAAATTGGTATAAAGAGAATATTGGCTTTTTTTTGGACCAATATGAAGTGATAAAGATTTAAATATAGTTATAAACCTAATACAAGAACGCTAGACCGATTTTTGATCCAACGGAAAACTTGTGCAAACTTCTATGACAAAGATCGTCCAAACTTTCAATAGATTCGTATTAAGGTTTAAATTGAGATTTAAGGCTTTTAAAATGAGCATCTGACTTTTTTTTGGACCAATATAAAGTTATAAAGGTATAAATATAGTTTTAAATTATGCGGAAATAGTTAGACCCATTACTGGAGCAACGGAAACTTAGGGCAAACTACTTCGACAAAGAACTGCCCAACTATGAATAGATTGGTGTGAAGAGAATATTGGCTTTTTTTTGGACCTATATGAAGTGATAAAGATATAAATATAGTTATAAACCTAATAGAAGAACGTTAGACCCATTTTTGATCCAACGGAAAACTTGTGCAAACTTCTATGACAGAGATCGTCTTAACTTTCAATAGATTCGTATGAAGGTTTAAATTGAGATTTAAAGCTTTTAGAATGAATACTAGACTTTTTTTTAGACCAATATAAAGTTATAAAGGTATAAATATAGTTTTAAATTATGCGGAAATAGTTAGACCCATTACTGGAGCAACGGAAACTTAGGGCAAACTACTTCGACAAAGAACTGCCCAACTTTGAATAGATTGGTGTGAAGAGAATATTGGCTTTTTTTTGGACCTATATGAAGTGATAAAGATATAAATATAGTTATAAACCTAATAGAAGAACATTAGACCCATTTTTAATCCAACGGAAAACTTGTGCAAAGTTCTATGACAAAGATCGTCCAAACTTTCAATAGATTCGTATGAAGGTTTAAATTGAGATTTAAGGATTTTAAAATGAATATCTGACTTTTTTTTGGACCAATATAAAGTTATAAAGGTATAAATATAGTTTTTAAATTATGCAGAAAGAGTTAGACCCATTATTGGAGCAGCGAAAACTTAGGGCAAACTACTCGGACAAAGAACTGCCCAACTTTAAATAGATCGGTATGAAAAGATTATTCGCTTTTTTTTGGACCAATATGAAGTGATAAAGATATAAATATAGTTATAAACCTAATAGAAGAATGCTAGACCCATTTTTGATCCAACGGAAAACTTGTGGAAACTTCTATGACAAAGATCATCCAAACTTTCAATAGATTCGTATGAAGGTTTAAATTGAGATTTAAGGCTTTTAAAATGAATATTTGATTTTTTTTTGACCAATATAAAGTTATAAAGGTATAAATATAATTTTTAAATTATGCGGAAAGAGTTAGACCCATTATTGGAGCAGCGAAAACTTAGGGCAAACTACTCGGACAAAGAACTGCCCAAGTTTGAATAAATTGGTATAAAGAGAATATTGGCTTTTTTTTGGACCAATATGAAGTGATAAAGATTTAAATATAGTTATAAACCTAATACAAGAACGCTAGACCGATTTTTGATCCAACGGAAAACTTGTGCAAACTTCTATGACAAAGATCGTCCAAACTTTCAATAGATTCGTATTAAGGTTTAAATTGAGATTTAAGGCTTTTAAAATGAACATCTGACTTTTTTTTGGACCAATATAAAGTTATAAAGGTATAAATATAGTTTTTAAATTATGCGGAAATAGTTAGACCCATTACTGGAGCAACGGAAACTTAGGGCAAACTACTTCGACAAAGAACTGCCCAACTTTGAATAGATTGGTGTGAAGAGAATATTGGCTTTTTTTTGGACCTATATGAAGTGATAAAGATATAAATATAGTTATAAACCTAATAGAAGAACATTAGACCCATTTTTAATCCAACGGAAAACTTGTGCAAAGTTCTATGACAAAGATCGTCCAAACTTTCAATAGATTCGTATGAAGGTTTAAATTGAGATTTAAGGCTTTTAAAATGAATATCTGACTTTTTTTGGACCAATATAAAGTTATAAAGGTATAAATATAGTTTTTAAATTATGCGGAAAGAGTTAGACCCATTATTGGAGCAGCGAAAACTTAGGGCAAACTACTCGGACAAAGAACTGCCCAACTTTGAATAAATTGGTATAAAGAGAATATTGGCTTTTTTTGGGACCAATATGAAGTGATAAAGATATAAATATAGTTATAAACCTAATACAAGAACGCTAGACCGATTTTTGATCCAACGGAAAACTTGTGCAAACTTCTATGACAAAGATCGTCCAAACATTCAATAGATTCGTATGAAGGTTTAAATTGAGATTTAAAGCTTTTAGAATGAATACTAGACTTTTTTTTAGACCAATATAAAGTTATAAAGGTATAAATATAGTTTTAAATTATGCGGAAATAGTTAGACCCATTACTGGAGCAACGGAAACTTAGGGCAAACTACTTCGACAAAGAACTGCCCAACTTTGAATAGATTGGTGTGAAGAGAATATTGGCTTTTTTTTGGACCTATATGAAGTGATAACGATATAAATATAGTTATAAACCTAATAGAAGAACATTAGACCCATTTTTAATCCAACGGAAAACTTGTGCAAAGTTCTATGACAAAGATCGTCCAAACTTTCAATAGATTCGTATGAAGGTTTAAATTGAGATTTAAGGATTTTAAAATGAATATCTGACTTTTTTTTGGACCAATATAAAGTTATAAAGGTATAAATATAGTTTTTAAATTATGCGGAAAGAGTTAGACCCATTATTGGAGCAGCGAAAACTTAGGGCAAACTACTCGGACAAAGAACTGCCCAACTTTAAATAGATCGGTATGAAAAGATTATTGGCTTTTTTTTGGACCAATATGAAGTGATAAAGATATAAATATAGTTATAAACCTAATAGAAGAATGCTAGACCCATTTTTGATCCAACGGAAAACTTGTGGAAACTTCTATGACAAAGATCATCCAAACTTTCAATAGATTCGTATGAAGGTTTAAATTGAGATTTAAGGCTTTTAAAATGAATATTTGATTTTTTTTTTGACCAATATAAAGTTATAAAGGTATAAATATAATTTTTAAATTATGCGGAAAGAGTTAGACCCATTATTGGAGCAGCGAAAACTTAGGGCAAACTACTCGGACAAAGAACTGCCCAAGTTTGAATAAATTGGTATAAAGAGAATATTGGCTTTTTTTTGGACCTATATGAAGTGATAAAGATATAAATATAGTTATAAACCAAATAGAAGAACATTAGACCCATTTTTAATCCAACGGAAAACTTGTGCAAAGTTCTATGACAAAGATCGTCCAAACTTTCAATAGATTCGTATGAAGGTTTAAATTGAGATTTAAGGCTTTTAAAATGAATATCTGACTTTTTTTTGGACCAATATAAAGTTATAAAGGTATAAATATAGTTTTTAAATTATGCGGAAAGAGTTAGACCCATTATTGGAGCAGCGAAAACTTAGGGCAAACTACTCGGACAAAGAACTGCCCAACTTTAAATAGATCGGTATGAAAAGATTATTGGCTTTTTTTTGGACCAATATGAAGTGATAAAGATATAAATATAGTTATAAACCTAATAGAAGAAAGTTTGACCCATTTTTGATCCAACGGAAAACTTGTGCAAACTTCTATGACAAAGATCGTCCAAACTTTCAATAGATTCGTATGAAGGTTTAAATTGAGATTTAAGGCTTTTAAAATGAATATCTGACTTTTTTTGGACCAATATAAAGTTATAAAGGTATAAATATAGTTTTTAAATTATGCGGAAAGAGTTAGACCCATTATTGGAGCAGCGAAAACTTAGGGCAAACTACTCGGACAAAGAACTGCCCAACTTTAAATAGATCGGTATGAAAAGATTATTGGCTTTTTTTTGGACCAATATGAAGTGATAAAGATATAAATATAGTTATAAACCTAATAGAAGAAAGTTAGACCCATTTTTGATCCAACGGAAAACTTGTGCAAACTTCTATGACAAAGATCGTCCAAACTTTCAATAGATTCGTATGAAGGTTTAAATTGAGATTTAAAGCTTTTAGAATGAATACTGCTTTGGACCAATATAATGTTAGAAATGTATAAATATAGTTTTTAAATTATGCGGAAAGAGTTAGACCCATTATTGGAGCAGCGAAAACTTAGGGCAAACTACTCGGACAAAGAACTGCCCAACTTTAAATAGATCGGTATGAAAAGATTATTGGCTTTTTTTTGGACCAATATGAAGTGATAAAGATATAAATATAGTTATAAACCTAATAGAAGAATGCTAGACCCATTTTTGATCCAACGGAAAACTTGTGGAAACTTCTATGACAAAGATCATCCAAACTTTCAATAGATTCGTATGAAGGTTTAAATTGAGATTTAAGGCTTTTAAAATGAATATTTGAATTTTTTTTTGACCAATATAAAGTTATAAAGGTATAAATATAATTTTTAAATTAGGCGGAAAGAGTTAGACCCATTATTGGAGCAGCGAAAACTTAGGGCAAACTACTCGGACAAAGAACTGCCCAAGTTTGAATAAATTGGTATAAAGAGAATATTGGCTTTTTTTTGGACCAATATGAAGTGATAAAGATTTAAATATAGTTATAAACCTAATACAAGAACGCTAGACCGATTTTTGATCCAACGGAAAACTTGTGCAAACTTCTATGACAAAGATCGTCCAAACTTTCAATAGATTCGTATTAAGGTTTAAATTGAGATTTAAGGCTTTTAAAATGAACATCTGACTTTTTTTTGGACCAATATAAAGTTATAAAGGTATAAATATAGTTTTAAATTATGCGGAAATAGTTAGACCCATTACTGGAGCAACGGAAACTTAGGGCAAACTACTTCGACAAAGAACTGCCCAACTATGAATAGATTGGTGTGAAGAGAATATTGGCTTTTTTTTGGACCTATATGAAGTGATAAAGATATAAATATAGTTATAAACCTAATAGAAGAACGTTAGACCCATTTTTGATCCAACGGAAAACTTGTGCAAACTTCTATGACAGAGATCGTCTTAACTTTCCATAGATTCGTATGAAGGTTTAAATTGAGATTTAAAGCTTTTAGAATGAATACTAGACTTTTTTTTAGACCAATATAAAGTTATAAAGGTATAAATATAGTTTTAAATTATGCGGAAATAGTTAGACCCATTACTGGAGCAACGGAAACTTAGGGCAAACTACTTCGACAAAGAACTGCCCAACTTTGAATAGATTGGTGTGAAGAGAATATTGGCTTTTTTTTGGACCTATATGAAGTGATAAAGATATAAATATAGTTATAAACCTAATAGAAGAACATTAGACCCATTTTTAATCCAACGGAAAACTTGTGCAAAGTTCTATGACAAAGATCGTCCAAACTTTCAATAGATTCGTATGAAGGTTTAAATTGAGATTTAAGGATTTTAAAATGAATATCTGACTTTTTTTTGGACCAATATAAAGTTATAAAGGTATAAATATAGTTTTTAAATTATGCAGAAAGAGTTAGACCCATTATTGGAGCAGCGAAAACTTAGGGCAAACTACTCGGACAAAGAACTGCCCAACTTTAAATAGATCGGTATGAAAAGATTATTGGCTTTTTTTTGGACCAATATGAAGTGATAAAGATATAAATATAGTTATAAACCTAATAGAAGAATGCTAGACCCATTTTTGATCCAACGGAAAACTTGTGGAAACTTCTATGACAAAGATCATCCAAACTTTCAATAGATTCGTATGAAGGTTTAAATTGAGATTTAAGGCTTTTAAAATGAATATTTGATTTTTTTTTGACCAATATAAAGTTATAAAGGTATAAATATAATTTTTAAATTATGCGGAAAGAGTTAGACCCATTATTGGAGCAGCGAAAACTTAGGGCAAACTACTCGGACAAAGAACTGCCCAAGTTTGAATAAATTGGTATAAAGAGAATATTGGCTTTTTTTTGGACCAATATGAAGTGATAAAGATTTAAATATAGTTATAAACCTAATACAAGAACGCTAGACCGATTTTTGATCCAACGGAAAACTTGTGCAAACTTCTATGACAAAGATCGTCCAAACTTTCAATAGATTCGTATTAAGGTTTAAATTGAGATTTAAGGCTTTTAAAATGAACATCTGACTTTTTTTTGGACCAATATAAAGTTATAAAGGTATAAATATAGTTTTTAAATTATGCGGAAATAGTTAGACCCATTACTGGAGCAACGGAAACTTAGGGCAAACTACTTCGACAAAGAACTGCCCAACTTTGAATAGATTGGTGTGAAGAGAATATTGGCTTTTTTTTGGACCTATATGAAGTGATAAAGATATAAATATAGTTATAAACCTAATAGAAGAACATTAGACCCATTTTTAATCCAACGGAAAACTTGTGCAAAGTTCTATGACAAAGATCGTCCAAACTTTCAATAGATTCGTATGAAGGTTTAAATTGAGATTTAAGGCTTTTAAAATGAATATCTGACTTTTTTTGGACCAATATAAAGTTATAAAGGTATAAATATAGTTTTTAAATTATGCGGAAAGAGTTAGACCCATTATTGGAGCAGCGAAAACTTAGGGCAAACTACTCGGACAAAGAACTGTCCAACTTTGAATAAATTGGTATAAAGAGAATATTGGCTTTTTTTGGGACCAATATGAAGTGATAAAGATATAAATATAGTTATAAACCTAATACAAGAACGCTAGACCGATTTTTGATCCAACGGAAAACTTGTGCAAACTTCTATGACAAAGATCGTCCAAACATTCAATAGATTCGTATGAAGGTTTAAATTGAGATTTAAAGCTTTTAGAATGAATACTAGACTTTTTTTTAGACCAATATAAAGTTATAAAGGTATAAATATAGTTTTAAATTATGCGGAAATAGTTAGACCCATTACTGGAGCAACGGAAACTTAGGGCAAACTACTTCGACAAAGAACTGCCCAACTTTGAATAGATTGGTGTGAAGAGAATATTGGCTTTTTTTTGGACCTATATGAAGTGATAACGATATAAATATAGTTATAAACCTAATAGAAGAACATTAGACCCATTTTTAATCCAACGGAAAACTTGTGCAAAGTTCTATGACAAAGATCGTCCAAACTTTCAATAGATTCGTATGAAGGTTTAAATTGAGATTTAAGGATTTTAAAATGAATATCTGACTTTTTTTTGGACCAATATAAAGTTATAAAGGTATAAATATAGTTTTTAAATTATGCGGAAAGAGTTAGACCCATTATTGGAGCAGCGAAAACTTAGGGCAAACTACTCGGACAAAGAACTGCCCAACTTTAAATAGATCGGTATGAAAAGATTATTGGCTTTTTTTTGGACCAATATGAAGTGATAAAGATATAAATATAGTTATAAACCTAATAGAAGAATGCTAGACCCATTTTTGATCCAACGGAAAACTTGTGGAAACTTCTATGGCAAAGATCATCCAAACTTTCAATAGATTCGTATGAAGGTTTAAATTGAGATTTAAGGCTTTTAAAATGAATATTTGATTTTTTTTTTGACCAATATAAAGTTATAAAGGTATAAATATAATTTTTAAATTATGCGGAAAGAGTTAGACCCATTATTGGAGCAGCGAAAACTTAGGGCAAACTACTCGGACAAAGAACTGCCCAAGTTTGAATAAATTGGTATAAAGAGAATATTGGCTTTTTTTTGGACCAATATGAAGTGATAAAGATTTAAATATAGTTATAAACCTAATACAAGAACGCTAGACCGATTTTTGATCCAACGGAAAACTTGTGCAAACTTCTATGACAAAGATCGTCCAAACTTTCAATAGATTCGTATTAAGGTTTAAATTGAGATTTAAGGATTTTAAAATGAACATCTGACTTTTTTTTGGACCAATATAAAGTTATAAAGGTATAAATATAGTTTTTAAATTATGCGGAAAGAGTTAGACCCATTATTGGAGCAGCGAAAACTTAGGGCAAACTACTCGGACAAAGAACTGCCCAACTTTGAATAAATTGGTATAAAGAGAATATTGGCTTTTTTTGGGACCAATATGAAGTGATAAAGATATAAATATAGTTATAAACCTAATACAAGAACGCTAGACCGATTTTTGATCCAACGGAAAACTTGTGCAAACTTCTATGACAAAGATCGTCCAAACATTCAATAGATTCGTATGAAGGTTTAAATTGAGATTTAAAGCTTTTAGAATGAATACTAGACTTTTTTTTAGACCAATATAAAGTTATAAAGGTATAAATATAGTTTTAAATTATGCGGAAATAGTTAGACCCATTACTGGAGCAACGGAAACTTAGGGCAAACTACTTCGACAAAGAACTTCCCAACTTTGAATAGATTGGTGTGAAGAGAATATTGGCTTTTTTTTGGACCTATATGAAGTGATAAAGATATAAATATAGTTATAAACCTAATAGAAGAAAGTTAGACCCATTTTTGATCCAACGGAAAACTTGTGTAAACTTCTATGACAAAGATCATCCAAACTTTCAATAGATTCGTATGAAGGTTTAAATTGAGATTTAAGGCTTTTAAAATGAATATTTGATTTTTTTTTGACCAATATAAAGTTATAAAGGTATAAATATAATTTTTAAATTATGCGGAAAGAGTTAGACCCATTATTGGAGCAGCGAAAACTTAGGGCAAACTACTCGGACAAAGAACTGCCCAACTTTAAATAGATCGGTATGAAAAGATTATTGGCTTTTTTTTGGACCAATATGAAGTGATAAAGATATAAATATAGTTATAAACCTAATAGAAGAAAGTTTGACCCATTTTTCATCCAACGGAAAACTTGTGCAAACTTCTATGACAAAGATCGTCCAAACTTTCAATAGATTCGTATGAAGGTTTAAATTGAGATTTAAGGCTTTTAAAATGAATATCTGACTTTTTTTGGACCAATATAAAGTTATAAAGGTATAAATATAGTTTTTAAATTATGCGGAAAGAGTTAGACCCATTATTGGAGCAGCGAAAACTTAGGGCAAACTACTCGGACAAAGAACTACCCAACTTTAAATAGATCGGTATGAAAAGATTATTGGCTTTTTTTTGGACCAATATGAAGTGATAAAGATATAAATATAGTTATAAACCTAATAGAAGAAAGTTAGACCCATTTTTGATCCAACGGAAAACTTGTGCAAACTTCTATGACAAAGATCGTCCAAACTTTCAATAGATTCGTATGAAGGTTTAAATTGAGATTTAAAGCTTTTAGAATGAATACTGCACTTTTTTTTGGACCAATATAATGTTAGAAATGTATAAATATAGTTTTTAAATTATGCGGAAAGAGTTAGACCCATTATTGGAGCAGCGGAAACTTAGGGTAACTACTTGGACAAAGCACTGCCCAACTTTAAATAAATCGGTATGAAAAGATTATTGGCTTTTTTTTGGACCAATATGAAGTGATAAAGATATAAATATAGTTATAAACCTAATAGAAGAATGCTAGACCCATTTTTGATCCAACGGAAAACTTGTGGAAACTTCTATGGCAAAGATCATCCAAACTTTCAATAGATTCGTATGAAGGTTTAAATTGAGATTTAAGGCTTTTAAAATGAATATTTGAATTTTTTTTTGACCAATATAAAGTTATAAAGGTATAAATATAATTTTTAAATTAGGCGGAAAGAGTTAGACCCATTATTGGAGCAGCGAAAACTTAGGACAAACTACTCGGACAAAGAACTGCCCAAGTTTGAATAAATTGGTATAAAGAGAATATTGGCTTTTTTTTGGACCAATATGAAGTGATAAAGATTTAAATATAGTTATAAACCTAATACAAGAACGCTAGACCGATTTTTGATCCAACGGAAAACTTGTGCAAACTTCTATGACAAAGATCGTCCAAACTTTCAATAGATTCGTATTAAGGTTTAAATTGAGATTTAAGGATTTTAAAATGAACATCTGACTTTTTTTTGGACCAATATAAAGTTATAAAGGTATAAATATAGTTTTTAAATTATGCGGAAAGAGTTAGACCCATTATTGGAGCAGCGAAAACTTAGGGCAAACTACTCGGACAAAGAACTGCCCAACTTTGAATAAATTGGTATAAAGAGAATATTGGCTTTTTTTGGGACCAATATGAAGTGATAAAGATATAAATATAGTTATAAACCTAATACAAGAACGCTAGACCGATTTTTGATCCAACGGAAAACTTGTGCAAACTTCTATGACAAAGATCGTCCAAACATTCAATAGATTCGTATGAAGGTTTAAATTGAGATTTAAAGCTTTTAGAATGAATACTAGACTTTTTTTTAGACCAATATAAAGTTATAAAGGTATAAATATAGTTTTAAATTATGCGGAAATAGTTAGACCCATTACTGGAGCAACGGAAACTTAGGGCAAACTACTTCGACAAAGAACTGCCCAACTTTGAATAGATTGGTGTGAAGAGAATATTGGCTTTTTTTTGGACCTATATGAAGTGATAACGATATAAATATAGTTATAAACCTAATAGAAGAACATTAGACCCATTTTTAATCCAACGGAAAACTTGTGCAAAGTTCTATGACAAAGATCGTCCAAACTTTCAATAGATTCGTATGAAGGTTTAAATTGAGATTTAAGGATTTTAAAATGAATATCTGACTTTTTTTTGGACCAATATAAAGTTATAAAGGTATAAATATAGTTTTTAAATTATGCGGAAAGAGTTAGACCCATTATTGGAGCAGCGAAAACTTAGGGCAAACTACTCGGACAAAGAACTGCCCAACTTTAAATAGATCGGTATGAAAAGATTATTGGCTTTTTTTTGGACCAATATGAAGTGATAAAGATATAAATATAGTTATAAACCTAATAGAAGAATGCTAGACCCATTTTTGATCCAACGGAAAACTTGTGGAAACTTCTATGACAAAGATCATCCAAACTTTCAATAGATTCGTATGAAGGTTTAAATTGAGATTTAAGGCTTTTAAAATGAATATTTGATTTTTTTTTTGACCAATATAAAGTTATAAAGGTATAAATATAATTTTTAAATTATGCGGAAAGAGTTAGACCCATTATTGGAGCAGCGAAAACTTAGGGCAAACTACTCGGACAAAGAACTGCCCAAGTTTGAATAAATTGGTATAAAGAGAATATTGGCTTTTTTTTGGACCAATATGAAGTGATAAAGATTTAAATATAGTTATAAACCTAATACAAGAACGCTAGACCGATTTTTGATCCAACGGAAAACTTGTGCAAACTTCTATGACAAAGATCGTCCAAACTTTCAATAGATTCGTATTAAGGTTTAAATTGAGATTTAAGGATTTTAAAATGAACATCTGACTTTTTTTTGGACCAATATAAAGTTATAAAGGTATAAATATAGTTTTTAAATTATGCGGAAAGAGTTAGACCCATTATTGGAGCAGCGAAAACTTAGGGCAAACTACTCGGACAAAGAACTGCCCAACTTTGAATAAATTGGTATAAAGAGAATATTGGCTTTTTTTGGGACCAATATGAAGTGATAAAGATATAAATATAGTTATAAACCTAATACAAGAACGCTAGACCGATTTTTGATCCAACGGAAAACTTGTGCAAACTTCTATGACAAAGATCGTCCAAACATTCAATAGATTCGTATGAAGGTTTAAATTGAGATTTAAAGCTTTTAGAATGAATACTAGACTTTTTTTTAGACCAATATAAAGTTATAAAGGTATAAATATAGTTTTAAATTATGCGGAAATAGTTAGACCCATTACTGGAGCAACGGAAACTTAGGGCAAACTACTTCGACAAAGAACTTCCCAACTTTGAATAGATTGGTGTGAAGAGAATATTGGCTTTTTTTTGGACCTATATGAAGTGATAAAGATATAAATATAGTTATAAACCTAATAGAAGAACATTAGACCCATTTTTAATCCAACGGAAAACTTGTGCAAAGTTCTATGACAAAGATCGTCCAAACTTTCAATAGATTCGTATGAAGGTTTAAATTGAGATTTAAGGCTTTTAAAATGAATATCTGACTTTTTTTTGGACCAATATAAAGTTATAAAGGTATAAATATAGTTTTTAAATTATGCGGAAAGAGTTAGACCCATTATTGGAGCAGCGAAAACTTAGGGCAAACTACTCGGACAAAGAACTGCCCAACTTTAAATAGATCGGTATGAAAAGATTATTGGCTTTTTTTTGGACCAATATGAAGTGATAAAGATATAAATATAGTTATAAACCTAATACAAGAATGCTAGACCCATTTTTGATCCAACGGAAAACTTGTGGAAACTTCTATGACAAAGATCATCCAAACTTTCAATAGATTCGTATGAAGGTTTAAATTGAGATTTAAGGCTTTTAAAATGAATATTTGATTTTTTTTTTGACCAATATAAAGTTATAAAGGTATAAATATAATTTTTAAATTATGCGGAAAGAGTTAGACCCATTATTGGAGCAGCGAAAACTTAGGGCAAACTACTCGGACAAAGAACTGCCCAACTTTAAATAGATCGGTATGAAAAGATTATTGGCTTTTTTTTGGACCAATATGAAGTGATAAAGATATAAATATAGTTATAAACCTAATAGAAGAAAGTTTGACCCATTTTTCATCCAACGGAAAACTTGTGCAAACTTCTATGACAAAGATCGTCCAAACTTTCAATAGATTCGTATGAAGGTTTAAATTGAGATTTAAGGCTTTTAAAATGAATATCTGACTTTTTTTGGACCAATATAAAGTTATAAAGGTATAAATATAGTTTTTAAATTATGCGGAAAGAGTTAGACCCATTATTGGAGCAGCGAAAACTTAGGGCAAACTACTCGGACAAAGAACTGCCCAACTTTAAATAGATCGGTATGAAAAGATTATTGGCTTTTTTTTGGACCAATATGAAGTGATAAAGATATAAATATAGTTATAAACCTAATAGAAGAAAGGTAGACCCATTTTTGATCCAACGGAAAACTTGTGCAAACTTCTATGACAAAGATCGTCCAAACTTTCAATAGATTCGTATGAAGGTTTAAATTGAGATTTAAAGCTTTTAGAATGAATACTGCACTTTTTTTTGGACCAATATAATGTTAGAAATGTATAAATATAGTTTTTAAATTATGCGGAAAGAGTTAGACCCATTATTGGAGCAGCGGAAACTTAGGGTAACTACTTGGACAAAGCACTGCCCAACTTTAAATAAATCGGTATGAAAAGATTATTGGCTTTTTTTTGGACCAATATGAAGTGATAAAGATATAAATATAGTTATAAACCTAATAGAAGAATGCTAGACCCATTTTTGATCCAACGGAAAACTTGTGGAAACTTCTATGGCAAAGATCATCCAAACTTTCAATAGATTCGTATGAAGGTTTAAATTGAGATTTAAGGCTTTTAAAATGAATATTTGAATTTTTTTTTGACCAATATAAAGTTATAAAGGTATAAATATAGTTTTAAATTATGCGGAAATAGTTAGACCCATTACTGGAGCAACGGAAACTTAGGGCAAACTACTTCGACAAAGAACTGCCCAACTTTGAATAGATTGGTGTGAAGAGAATATTGGCTTTTTTTTGGACCTATATGAAGTGATAAAGATATAAATATAGTTATAAACCTAATAGAAGAACATTAGACCCATTTTTAATCCAACGGAAAACTTGTGCAAAGTTCTATGACAAAGATCGTCCAAACTTTCAATAGATTCGTATGAAGGTTTAAATTGAGATTTAAGGATTTTAAAATGAATATCTGACTTTTTTTTGGACCAATATAAAGTTATAAAGGTATAAATATAGTTTTTAAATTATGCGGAAAGAGTTAGACCCATTATTGGAGCAGCGAAAACTTAGGGCAAACTACTCGGACAAAGAACTGCCCAACTTTAAATAGATCGGTATGAAAAGATTATTGGCTTTTTTTTGGACCAATATGAAGTGATAAAGATATAAATATAGTTATAAACCTAATAGAAGAATGCTAGACCCATTTTTGATCCAACGGAAAACTTGTGCAAACTTCTATGACAAAGATCGTCCAAACTTTCAATAGATTCGTATTAAGGTTTAAATTGAGATTTAAGGCTTTTAAAATGAACATCTGACTTTTTTTTGGACCAATATAAAGTTATAAAGGTATAAATATAGTTTTTAAATTATGCGGAAAGAGTTAGACCCATTATTGGAGCAGCGAAAACTTAGGGCAAACTACTCGGACAAAGAACTGCCCAACTTTGAATAAATTGGTATAAAGAGAATATTGGCTTTTTTTGGGACCAATATGAAGTGATAAAGATATAAATATAGTTATAAACCTAATACAAGAACGCTAGACCGATTTTTGATCCAACGGAAAACTTGTGCAAACTTCTATGACAAAGATCGTCCAAACTTTCAATAGATTCGTATGAAGGTTTAAATTGAGATTTAAAGCTTTTAGAATGAATACTAGACTTTTTTTTAGACCAATATAAAGTTATAAAGGTATAAATATAGTTTTAAATTATGCGGAAATAGTTAGACCCATTACTGGAGCAACGGAAACTTAGGGCAAACTACTTCGACAAAGAACTGCCCAACTTTGAATAGATTGGTGTGAAGAGAATATTGGCTTTTTTTTGGACCTATATGAAGTGATAAAGATATAAATATAGTTATAAACCTAATAGAAGAACATTAGACCCATTTTTAATCCAACGGAAAACTTGTGCAAAGTTCTATGACAAAGATCGTCCAAACTTTCAATAGATTCGTATGAAGGTTTAAATTGAGATTTAAGGATTTTAAAATGAATATCTGACTTTTTTTTGGACCAATATAAAGTTATAAAGGTATAAATATAGTTTTTAAATTATGCGGAAAGAGTTAGACCCATTATTGGAGCAGCGAAAACTTAGGGCAAACTACTCGGACAAAGAACTGCCCAACTTTAAATAGATCGGTATGAAAAGATTATTGGCTTTTTTTTGGACCAATATGAAGTGATAAAGATATAAATATAGTTATAAACCTAATAGAAGAATGCTAGACCCATTTTTGATCCAACGGAAAACTTGTGCAAACTTCTATGACAAAGATCGTCCAAACTTTCAATAGATTCGTATTAAGGTTTAAATTGAGATTTAAGGCTTTTAAAATGAACATCTGACTTTTTTTTGGACCAATATAAAGTTATAAAGGTATAAATATAGTTTTTAAATTATGCGGAAAGAGTTAGACCCATTATTGGAGCAGCGAAAACTTAGGGCAAACTACTCGGACAAAGAACTGCCCAACTTTGAATAAATTGGTATAAAGAGAATATTGGCTTTTTTTGGGACCAATATGAAGTGATAAAGATATAAATATAGTTATAAACCTAATACAAGAACGCTAGACCGATTTTTGATCCAACGGAAAACTTGTGCAAACTTCTATGACAAAGATCGTCCAAACTTTCAATAGATTCGTATGAAGGTTTAAATTGAGATTTAAAGCTTTTAGAATGAATACTAGACTTTTTTTTAGACCAATATAAAGTTATAAAGGTATAAATATAGTTTTAAATTATGCGGAAATAGTTAGACCCATTACTGGAGCAACGGAAACTTAGGGCAAACTACTTCGACAAAGAACTGCCCAACTTTGAATAGATTGGTGTGAAGAGAATATTGGCTTTTTTTTGGACCTATATGAAGTGATAAAGATATAAATATAGTTATAAACCTAATAGAAGAACATTAGACCCATTTTTAATCCAACGGAAAACTTGTGCAAAGTTCTATGACAAAGATCGTCCAAACTTTCAATAGATTCGTATGAAGGTTTAAATTGAGATTTAAGGATTTTAAAATGAATATCTGACTTTTTTTTGGACCAATATAAAGTTATAAAGGTATAAATATAGTTTTTAAATTATGCGGAAAGAGTTAGACCCATTATTGGAGCAGCGAAAACTTAGGGCAAACTACTCGGACAAAGAACTGCCCAACTTTAAATAGATCGGTATGAAAAGATTATTGGCTTTTTTTTGGACCAATATGAAGTGATAAAGATATAAATATAGTTATAAACCTAATAGAAGAATGCTAGACCCATTTTTGATCCAACGGAAAACTTGTGCAAACTTCTATGACAAAGATCGTCCAAACTTTCAATAGATTCGTATTAAGGTTTAAATTGAGATTTAAGGCTTTTAAAATGAACATCTGACTTTTTTTTGGACCAATATAAAGTTATAAAGGTATAAATATAGTTTTTAAATTATGCGGAAAGAGTTAGACCCATTATTGGAGCAGCGAAAACTTAGGGCAAACTACTCGGACAAAGAACTGCCCAACTTTGAATAAATTGGTATAAAGAGAATATTGGCTTTTTTTGGGACCAATATGAAGTGATAAAGATATAAATATAGTTATAAACCTAATACAAGAACGCTAGACCGATTTTTGATCCAACGGAAAACTTGTGCAAACTTCTATGACAAAGATCGTCCAAACATTCAATAGATTCGTATGAAGGTTTAAATTGAGATTTAAGGCTTTTAAAATGAATATCTGACTTTTTTTGGACCAATATAAAGTTATAAAGGTATAAATATAGTTTTTAAATTATGCGGAAAGAGTTAGACCCATTATTGGAGCAGCGAAAACTTAGGGCAAACTACTCGGACAAAGAACTGCCCAACTTTAAATAGATCGGTATGAAAAGATTATTGGCTTTTTTTTGGACCAATATGAAGTGATAAAGATATAAATTTAGTTATAAACCTAATAGAAGAAAGTTAGACCCATTTTTGATCCAACGGAAAACTTGTGCAAACTTCTATGACAAAGATCGTCCAAACTTTCAATAGATTCGTATGAAGGTTTAAATTGAGATTTAAAGCTTTTAGAATGAATACTGCACTTTTTTTTGGACCAATATAATGTTAGAAATGTATAAATATAGTTTTTAAATTATGCGGAAAGAGTTAGACCCATTATTGGAGCAGCGGAAACTTAGGGTAACTACTTGGACAAAGCACTGCCCAACTTTAAATAAATCGGTATGAAAAGATTATTGGCTTTTTTTTGGACCAATATGAAGTGATAAAGATATAAATATAGTTATAAACCTAATAGAAGAATGCTAGACCCATTTTTGATCCAACGGAAAACTTGTGGAAACTTCTATGGCAAAGATCATCCAAACTTTCAATAGATTCATATGAAGGTTTAAATTGAGATTTAAGGCTTTTAAAATGAATATTTGAATTTTTTTTTGACCAATATAAAGTTATAAAGGTATAAATATAATTTTTAAATTATGCGGAAAGAGTTAGACCCATTATTGGAGCAGCGAAAACTTAGGGCAAACTACTCGGACAAAGAACTGCCCAAGTTTGAATAAATTGGTATAAAGAGAATATTGGCTTTTTGTTGGACCAATATGAAGTGATAAAGATTTAAATATAGTTATAAACCTAATACAAGAACGCTAGACCGATTTTTGATCCAACGGAAAACTTGTGCAAACTTCTATGACAAAGATCGTCCAAACTTTCAATAGATTCGTATTAAGGTTTAAATTGAGATTTAAGGCTTTTAAAATGAACATCTGACTTTTTTTTGGACCAATATAAAGTTATAAAGGTATAAATATAGTTTTTAAATTATGCGGAAAGAGTTAGACCCATTATTGGAGCAGCGAAAACTTAGGGCAAACTACTCGGACAAAGAACTGCCCAACTTTGAATAAATTGGTATAAAGAGAATATTGGCTTTTTTTGGGACCAATATGAAGTGATAAAGATATAAATATAGTTATAAACCTAATACAAGAACGCTAGACCGATTTTTGATCCAACGGAAAACTTGTGCAAACTTCTATGACAAAGATCGTCCAAACATTTAATAGATTCGTATGAAGGTTTAAATTGAGATTTAAAGCTTTTAGAATGAATACTAGACTTTTTTTTAGACCAATATAAAGTTATAAAGGTATAAATATAGTTTTAAATTATGCGGAAATAGTTAGACCCATTACTGGAGCAACGGAAACTTAGGGCAAACTACTTCGACAAAGAACTGCCCAACTTTGAATAGATTGGTGTGAAGAGAATATTGGCTTTTTTTTGGACCTATATGAAGTGATAAAGATATAAATATAGTTATAAACCTAATAGAAGAACATTAGACCCATTTTTAATCCAACGGAAAACTTGTGCAAAGTTCTATGACAAAGATCGTCCAAACTTTCAATAGATTCGTATGAAGGTTTAAATTGAGATTTAAGGCTTTTAAAATGAATATCTGACTTTTTTTGGACCAATATAAAGTTATGAAGGTATAAATATAGTTTTTAAATTATGCGGAAAGAGTTAGACCCATTATTGGAGCAGCGAAAACTTAGGGCAAACTACTCGGACAAAGAACTGCCCAACTTTAAATAGATCGGTATGAAAAGATTATTGGCTTTTTTTTGGACCAATATGAAGTGATAAAGATATAAATATAGTTATAAACCTAATAGAAGAATGCTAGACCCATTTTTGATCCAACGGAAAACTTGTGGAAACTTCTATGACAAAGATCATCCAAACTTTCAATAGATTCGTATGAAGGTTTAAATTGAGATTTAAGGCTTTTAAAATGAATATTTGATTTTTTTTTTGACCAATATAAAGTTATAAAGGTATAAATATAATTTTTAAATTATGCGGAAAGAGTTAGACCCATTATTGGAGCAGCGAAAACTTAGGGCAAACTACTCGGACAAAGAACTGCCCAAGTTTGAATAAATTGGTATAAAGAGAATATTGGCTTTTTTTTGGACCAATATGAAGTGATAAAGATTTAAATATAGTTATAAACCTAATACAAGAACGCTAGACCGATTTTTGATCCAACGGAAAACTTGTGCAAACTTCTATGACAAAGATCGTCCAAACTTTCAATAGATTCGTATTAAGGTTTAAATTGAGATTAAAGGCTTTTAAAATGAACATCTGACTTTTTTTTGGACCAATATAAAGTTATAAAGGTATAAATATAGTTTTTAAATTATGTGGAAAGAGTTAGACCCATTATTGGAGCAGCGAAAACTTAGGGCAAACTACTCGGACAAAGAACTGCCCAACTTTGAATAAATTGGTATAAAGAGAATATTGGCTTTTTTTGGGACCAATATGAAGTGATAAAGATATAAATATAGTTATAAACCTAATACAAGAACGCTAGACCGATTTTTGATCCAACGGAAAACTTGTGCAAACTTCTATGACAAAGATCGTCCAAACTTTCAATAGATTCGTATGAAGGTTTAAATTGAGAATTAAAGCTTTTAGAATGAATACTAGACTTTTTTTTAGACCAATATAAAGTTATAAAGGTATAAATATAGTTTTAAATTATGCGGAAATAGTTAGACCCATTACTGGAGCAACGGAAACTTAGGGCAAACTACTTCGACAAAGAACTGCCCAACTTTGAATAGATTGGTGTGAAGAGAATATTGGCTTTTTTTTGGACCTATATGAAGTGATAAAGATATAAATATAGTTATAAACCTAATAGAAGAACATTAGACCCATTTTTAATCCAACGGAAAACTTGTGCCAAGTTCTATGACAAAGATCGTCCAAACTTTCAATAGATTCGTATGAAGGTTTAAATTGAGATTTAAGGATTTTAAAATGAATATCTGACTTTTTTTTGGACCAATATAAAGTTATAAAGGTATAAATATAGTTTTTAAATTATGCGGAAAGAGTTAGACCCATTATTGGAGCAGCGAAAACTTAGGGCAAACTACTCGGACAAAGAACTGCCCAACTTTAAATAGATCGGTATGAAAAGATTATTGGCTTTTTTTTGGACCAATATGAAGTGATAAAGATATAAATATAGTCATAAACCTAATAGAAGAATGCTAGACCCATTTTTGATCCAACGGAAAACTTGTGGAAATTTCTATGACAAAGATCATCCAAACTTTCAATAGATTCGTATGAAGGTTTAAATTGAGATTTAAGGCTTTTAAAATGAATATTTGATTTTTTTTTTGACCAATATAAAGTTATAAAGGTATAAATATAATTTTTAAATTATGCGGAAAGAGTTAGACCCATTATTGGAGCAGCGAAAACTTAGGGCAAACTACTCGGACAAAGAACTGCCCAAGTTTGAATAAATTGGTATAAAGAGAATATTGTCTTTTTTTTGGACCAATATGAAGTGATAAAGATTTAAATATAGTTATAAACCTAATACAAGAACGCTAGACCGATTTTTGATCCAACGGAAAACTTGTGCAAACTTCTATGACAAAGATCGTCCAAACTTTCAATAGATTCGTATTAAGGTTTAAATTGAGATTTAAGGCTTTTAAAATGAACATCTGACTTTTTTTTGGACCAATATAAAGTTATAAAGGTATAAATATAGTTTTTAAATTATGCGGAAAGAGTTAGACCCATTATTGGAGCAGCGAAAACTTAGGGCAAACTACTCGGACAAAGAACTGCCCAACTTTGATTAAATTGGTATAAAGAGAATATTGGCTTTTTTTGGGACCAATATGAAGTGATAAAGATATAAATATAGTTATAAACCTAATACAAGAACGCTAGACCGATTTTTGATCCAACGGAAAACTTGTGCAAACTTCTATGACAAAGATCGTCCAAACTTTCAATAGATTCGTATGAAGGTTTAAATTGAGAATTAAAGCTTTTAGAATGAATACTAGACTTTTTTTTAGACCAATATAAAGTTATAAAGGTATAAATATAGTTTTAAATTATGCGGAAATAGTTAGACCCATTACTGGAGCAACGGAAACTTAGGGCAAACTACTTCGACAAAGAACTGCCCAACTTTGAATAGATTGGTGTGAAGAGAATATTGGCTTTTTTTTGGACCTATATGAAGTGATAAAGATATAAATATAGTTATAAACCTAATAGAAGAACATTAGACCCATTTTTAATCCAACGGAAAACTTGTGCAAAGTTCTATGACAAAGATCGTCCAAACTTTCAATAGATTCGTATGAAGGTTTAAATTGAGATTTAAGGATTTTAAAATGAATATCTGACTTTTTTTTGGACCAATATAAAGTTATAAAGGTATAAATATAGTTTTTAAATTATGCGGAAAGAGTTAGACCCATTATTGGAGCAGCGAAAACTTAGGGCAAACTACTCGGACAAAGAACTGCCCAACTTTAAATAGATCGGTATGAAAAGATTATTGGCTTTTTTTTGGACCAATATGAAGTGATAAAGATATAAATATAGTTATAAACCTAATAGAAGAATGCTAGACCCATTTTTGATCCAACGGAAAACTTGTGGAAACTTCTATGACAAAGATCATCCAAACTTTCAATAGATTCGTATGAAGGTTTAAATTGAGATTTAAGGCTTTTAAAATGAATATTTGATTTTTTTTTTGACCAATATAAAGTTATAAAGGTATAAATATAATTTTTAAATTATGCGGAAAGAGTTAGACCCATTATTGGAGCAGCGAAAACTTAGGGCAAACTACTCGGACAAAGAACTGCCCAAGTTTGAATAAATTGGTATAAAGAGAATATTGTCTTTTTTTTGGACCAATATGAAGTGATAAAGATTTAAATATAGTTATAAACCTAATACAAGAACGCTAGACCGATTTTTGATCCAACGGAAAACTTGTGCAAACTTCTATGACAAAGATCGTCCAAACTTTCAATAGATTCGTATTAAGGTTTAAATTGAGATTTAAGGCTTTTAAAATGAACATCTGACTTTTTTTTGGACCAATATAAAGTTATAAAGGTATAAATATAGTTTTTAAATTATGCGGAAAGAGTTAGACCCATTATTGGAGCAGCGAAAACTTAGGGCAAACTACTCGGACAAAGAACTGCCCAACTTTGAATAAATTGGTATAAAGAGAATATTGGCTTTTTTTGGGACCAATATGAAGTGATAAAGATATAAATATAGTTATAAACCTAATACAAGAACGCTAGACCGATTTTTGATCCAACGGAAAACTTGTGCAAACTTCTATGACAAAGATCGTCCAAACATTCAATAGATTCGTATGAAGGTTTAAATTGAGATTTAAAGCTTTTAGAATGAATACTAGACTTTTTTTTAGACCAATATAAAGTTATAAAGGTATAAATATAGTTTTAAATTATGCGGAAATAGTTAGACCCATTACTGGAGCAACGGAAACTTAGGGCAAACTACTTCGACAAAGAACTGCCCAACTTTGAATAGATTGGTGTGAAGAGAATATTGGCTTTTTTTTGGACCTATATGAAGTGATAAAGATATAAATATAGTTATAAACCTAATAGAAGAACATTAGACCCATTTTTAATCCAACGGAAAACTTGTGCAAAGTTCTATGACAAAGATCGTCCAAACTTTCAATAGATTCGTATGAAGGTTTAAATTGAGATTTAAGGCTTTTAAAATGAATATCTGACTTTTTTTGGACCAATATAAAGTTATAAAGGTATAAATATAGTTTTTAAATTATGCGGAAAGAGTTAGACCCATTATTGGAGCAGCGAAAACTTAGGGCAAACTACTCGGACAAAGAACTGCCCAACTTTAAATAGATCGGTATGAAAAGATTATTGGCTTTTTTTTGGACCAATATGAAGTGATAAAGATATAAATATAGTTATAAACCTAATAGAAGAAAGTTAGACCCATTTTTGATCCAACGGAAAACTTGTGCAAACTTCTATGACAAAGATCGTCCAAACTTTCAATAGATTCGTATGAAGGTTTAAATTGAGATTTAAAGCTTTTAGAATGAATACTGCACTTTTTTTTGGACCAATATAATGTTAGAAATGTATAAATATAGTTTTTAAATTATGCGGAAAGAGTTAGACCCATTATTGGAGCAGCGGAAACTTAGGGTAACTACTTGGACAAAGCACTGCCCAACTTTAAATAAATCGGTATGAAAAGATTATTGGCTTTTTTTTGGACCAATATGAAGTGATAAAGATATAAATATAGTTATAAACCTAATAGAAGAATGCTAGACCCATTTTTGATCCAACGGAAAACTTGTGGAAACTTCTATGGCAAAGATCATCCAAACTTTCAATAGATTCGTATGAAGGTTTAAATTGAGATTTAAGGCTTTTAAAATGAATATTTGAATTTTTTTTTGACCAATATAAAGTTATAAAGGTATAAATATAATTTTTAAATTATGCGGAAAGAGTTAGACCCATTATTGGAGCAGCGAAAACTTAGGGCAAACTACTCGGACAAAGAACTGCCCAAGTTTGAATAAATTGGTATAAAGAGAATATTGGCTTTTTTTTGGACCAATATGAAGTGATAAAGATTTAAATATAGTTATAAACCTAATACAAGAACGCTAGACCGATTTTTGATCCAACGGAAAACTTGTGCAAACTTCTATGACAAAGATCGTCCAAACTTTCAATAGATTCGTATTAAGGTTTAAATTGAGATTTAAGGCTTTTAAAATGAACATCTGACTTTTTTTTGGACCAATATAAAGTTATAAAGGTATAAATATAGTTTTTAAATTATGCGGAAAGAGTTAGACCCATTATTGGAGCAGCGAAAACTTAGGGCAAACTACTCGGACAAAGAACTGCCCAACTTTGAATAAATTGGTATAAAGAGAATATTGGCTTTTTTTGGGACCAATATGAAGTGATAAAGATATAAATATAGTTATAAACCTAATACAAGAACGCTAGACCGATTTTTGATCCAACGGAAAACTTGTGCAAACTTCTATGACAAAGATCGTCCAAACATTTAATAGATTCGTATGAAGGTTTAAATTGAGATTTAAAGCTTTTAGAATGAATACTAGACTTTTTTTTAGACCAATATAAAGTTATAAAGGTATAAATATAGTTTTAAATTATGCGGAAATAGTTAGACCCATTACTGGAGCAACGGAAACTTAGGGCAAACTACTTCGACAAAGAACTGCCCAACTTTGAATAGATTCGTGTGAAGAGAATATTGGCTTTTTTTTGGACCTATATGAAGTGATAAAGATATAAATATAGTTATAAACCTAATAGAAGAACATTAGACCCATTTTTAATCCAACGGAAAACTTGTGCAAAGTTCTATGACAAAGATCGTCCAAACTTTCAATAGATTCGTATGAAGGTTTAAATTGAGATTTAAGGCTTTTAAAATGAATATCTGACTTTTTTTGGACCAATATAAAGTTATAAAGGTATAAATATAGTTTTTAAATTATGCGGAAAGAGTTAGACCCATTATTGGAGCAGCGAAAACTTAGGGCAAACTACTCGGACAAAGAACTGCCCAACTTTAAATAGATCGGTATGAAAAGATTATTGGCTTTTTTTTGGACCAATATGAAGTGATAAAGATATAAATATAGTTATAAACCTAATAGAAGAAAGTTAGACCCATTTTTGATCCAACGGAAAACTTGTGCAAACTTCTATGACAAAGATCGTCCAAACTTTCAATAGATTCGTATGAAGGTTTAAATTGAGATTTAAAGCTTTTAGAATGAATACTGCACTTTTTTTTGGACCAATATAATGTTAGAAATGTATAAATATAGTTTTTAAATTATGCGGAAAGAGTTAGACCCATTATTGGAACAGCGGAAACTTAGGGTAACTACTTGGACAAAGCACTGCCCAACTTTAAATAAATCGGTATGAAAAGATTATTGGCTATTTTTTGGACCAATATGAAGTGATAAAGATATAAATATAGTTATAAACCTAATAGAAGAATGCTAGACCCATTTTTGATCCAACGGAAAACTTGTGGAAACTTCTATGGCAAAGATCATCCAAACTTTCAATAGATTCGTATGAAGGTTTAAATTGAGATTTAAGGCTTTTAAAATGAATATTTGAATTTTTTTTTGACCAATATAAAGTTATAAAGGTATAAATATAATTTTTAAATTATGCGGAAAGAGTTAGACCCATTATTGGAGCAGCGAAAACTTAGGGCAAACTACTCGGACAAAGAACTGCCCAAGTTTGAATAAATTGGTATAAAGAGAATATTGGCTTTTTTTTGGACCAATATGAAGTGATAAAGATTTAAATATAGTTATAAACCTAATACAAGAACGCTAGACCGATTTTTGATCCAACGGAAAACTTGTGCAAACTTCTATGACAAAGATCGTCCAAACTTTCAATAGATTCGTATTAAGGTTTAAATTGAGATTTAAGGCTTTTAAAATGAACATCTGACTTTTCTTTGGACCAATATAAAGTTATAAAGGTATAAATATAGTTTTTAAATTATGCGGAAAGAGTTAGACCCATTATTGGAGCAGCGAAAACTTAGGGCAAACTACTCGGACAAAGAACTGCCCAACTTTGAATAAATTGGTATAAAGAGAATATTGGCTTTTTTTGGGACCAATATGAAGTGATAAAGATATAAATATAGTTATAAACCTAATACAAGAACGCTAGACCGATTTTTGATCCAACGGAAAACTTGTGCAAACTTCTATGACAAAGATCGTCCAAACATTTAATAGATTCGTATGAAGGTTTAAATTGAGATTTAAAGCTTTTAGAATGAATACTAGACTTTTTTTTAGACCAATATAAAGTTATAAAGGTATAAATATAGTTTTAAATTATGCGGAAATAGTTAGACCCATTACTGGAGCAACGGAAACTTAGGGCAAACTACTTCGACAAAGAACTGCCCAACTTTGAATAGATTGGTGTGAAGAGAATATTGGCTTTTTTTTGGACCTATATGAAGTGATAAAGATATAAATATAGTTATAAACCTAATAGAAGAACATTAGACCCATTTTTAATCCAACGGAAAACTTGTGCAAAGTTCTATGACAAAGATCGTCCAAACTTTCAATAGATTCGTATGAAGGTTTAAATTGAGATTTAAGGCTTTTAAAATGAATATCTGACTTTTTTTGGACCAATATAAAGTTATAAAGGTATAAATATAGTTTTTAAATTATGCGGAAAGAGTTAGACCCATTATTGGAGCAGCGAAAACTTAGGGCAAACTACTCGGACAAAGAACTGCCCAACTTTAAATAGATCGGTATGAAAAGATTATTGGCTTTTTTTTGGACCAATATGAAGTGATAAAGATATAAATATAGTTATAAACCTAATAGAAGAAAGTTAGACCCATTTTTGATCCAACGGAAAACTTGTGCAAACTTCTATGACAAAGATCGTCCAAACTTTCAATAGATTCGTATGAAGGTTTAAATTGAGATTTAAAGCTTTTAGAATGAATACTGCACTTTTTTTTGGACCAATATAATGTTAGAAATGTATAAATATAGTTTTTAAATTATGCGGAAAGAGTTAGACCCATTATTGGAACAGCGGAAACTTAGGGTAACTACTTGGACAAAGCACTGCCCAACTTTAAATAAATCGGTATGAAAAGATTATTGGCTATTTTTTGGACCAATATGAAGTGATAAAGATATAAATATAGTTATAAACCTAATAGAAGAATGCTAGACCCATTTTTGATCCAACGGAAAACTTGTGGAAACTTCTATGGCAAAGATCATCCAAACTTTCAATAGATTCGTATGAAGGTTTAAATTGAGATTTAAGGCTTTTAAAATGAATATTTGAATTTTTTTTGACCAATATAAAGTTATAAAGGTATAAATATAATTTTTAAATTATGCGGAAAGAGTTAGACCCATTATTGGAGCAGCGAAAACTTAGGGCAAACTACTCGGACAAAGAACTGCCCAAGTTTGAATAAATTGGTATAAAGAGAATATTGGCTTTTTTTTGGACCAATATGAAGTGATAAAGATTTAAATATAGTTATAAACCTAATACAAGAACGCTAGACCGATTTTTGATCCAACGGAAAACTTGTGCAAACTTCTATGACAAAGATCGTCCAAACTTTCAATAGATTCGTATTAAGGTTTAAATTGAGATTTAAGGCTTTTAAAATGAACATCTGACTTTTCTTTGGACCAATATAAAGTTATAAAGGTATAAATATAGTTTTTAAATTATGCGGAAAGAGTTAGACCCATTATTGGAGCAGCGAAAACTTAGGGCAAACTACTCGGACAAAGAACTGCCCAACTTTGAATAAATTGGTATAAAGAGAATATTGGCTTTTTTTGGGACCAATATGAAGTGATAAAGATATAAATATAGTTATAAACCTAATACAAGAACGCTAGACCGATTTTTGATCCAACGGAAAACTTGTGCAAACTTCTATGACAAAGATCGTCCAAACATTTAATAGATTCGTATGAAGGTTTAAATTGAGATTTAAAGCTTTTAGAATGAATACTAGACTTTTTTTTAGACCAATATAAAGTTATAAAGGTATAAATATAGTTTTAAATTATGCGGAAATAGTTAGACCCATTACTGGAGCAACGGAAACTTAGGGCAAACTACTTCGACAAAGAACTGCCCAACTTTGAATAGATTGGTGTGAAGAGAATATTGGCTTTTTTTTGGACCTATATGAAGTGATAAAGATATAAATATAGTTATAAACCTAATAGAAGAACATTAGACCCATTTTTAATCCAACGGAAAACTTGTGCAAAGTTCTATGACAAAGATCGTCCAAACTTTCAATAGATTCGTATGAAGGTTTAAATTGAGATTTAAGGATTTTAAAATGAATATCTGACTTTTTTTGGACCAATATAAAGTTATAAAGGTATAAATATAGTTTTTAAATTATGCGGAAAGAGTTAGACCCATTATTGGAGCAGCGAAAACTTAGGGCAAACTACTCGGACAAAGAACTGCCCAACTTTAAATAGATCGGTATGAAAAGATTATTGGCTTTTTTTTGGACCAATATGAAGTGATAAAGATATAAATATAGTTATAAACCTAATAGAAGAAAGTTAGACCCATTTTTGATCCAACGGAAAACTTGTGCAAACTTCTATGACAAAGATCGTCCAAACTTTCAATAGATTCGTATGAAGGTTTAAATTGAGATTTAAAGCTTTTAGAATGAATACTGCACTTTTTTTTGGACCAATATAATGTTAGAAATGTATAAATATAGTTTTTAAATTATGCGGAAAGAGTTAGACCCATTATTGGAACAGCGGAAACTTAGGGTAACTACTTGGACAAAGCACTGCCCAACTTTAAATAAATCGGTATGAAAAGATTATTGGCTATTTTTTGGACCAATATGAAGTGATAAAGATATAAATATAGTTATAAACCTAATAGAAGAATGCTAGACCCATTTTTGATCCAACGGAAAACTTGTGGAAACTTCTATGGCAAAGATCATCCAAACTTTCAATAGATTCGTATGAAGGTTTAAATTGAGATTTAAGGCTTTTAAAATGAATATTTGAATTTTTTTTTGACCAATATAAAGTTATAAAGGTATAAATATAATTTTTAAATTATGCGGAAAGAGTTAGACCCATTATTGGAGCAGCGAAAACTTAGGGCAAACTACTCGGACAAAGAACTGCCCAAGTTTGAATAAATTGGTATAAAGAGAATATTGGCTTTTTTTTGGACCAATATGAAGTGATAAAGATTTAAATATAGTTATAAACCTAATACAAGAACGCTAGACCGATTTTTGATCCAACGGAAAACTTGTGCAAACTTCTATGACAAAGATCGTCCAAACTTTCAATAGATTCGTATTAAGGTTTAAATTGAGATTTAAGGCTTTTAAAATGAACATCTGACTTTTCTTTGGACCAATATAAAGTTATAAAGGTATAAATATAGTTTTTAAATTATGCGGAAAGAGTTAGACCCATTATTGGAGCAGCGAAAACTTAGGGCAAACTACTCGGACAAAGAACTGCCCAACTTTGAATAAATTGGTATAAAGAGAATATTGGCTTTTTTTGGGACCAATATGAAGTGATAAAGATATAAATATAGTTATAAACCTAATACAAGAACGCTAGACCGATTTTTGATCCAACGGAAAACTTGTGCAAACTTCTATGACAAAGATCGTCCAAACATTTAATAGATTCGTATGAAGGTTTAAATTGAGATTTAAAGCTTTTAGAATGAATACTAGACTTTTTTTTAGACCAATATAAAGTTATAAAGGTATAAATATAGTTTTAAATTATGCGGAAATAGTTAGACCCATTACTGGAGCAACGGAAACTTAGGGCAAACTACTTCGACAAAGAACTGCCCAACTTTGAATAGATTGGTGTGAAGAGAATATTGGCTTTTTTTTGGACCTATATGAAGTGATAAAGATATAAATATAGTTATAAACCTAATAGAAGAACATTAGACCCATTTTTAATCCAACGGAAAACTTGTGCAAAGTTCTATGACAAAGATCGTCCAAACTTTCAATAGATTCGTATGAAGGTTTAAATTGAGATTTAAGGATTTTAAAATGAATATCTGACTTTTTTTGGACCAATATAAAGTTATAAAGGTATAAATATAGTTTTTAAATTATGCGGAAAGAGTTAGACCCATTATTGGAGCAGCGAAAACTTAGGGCAAACTACTCGGACAAAGAACTGCCCAACTTTAAATAGATCGGTATGAAAAGATTATTGGCTTTTTTTTGGACCAATATGAAGTGATAAAGATATAAATATAGTTATAAACCTAATAGAAGAAAGTTAGACCCATTTTTGATCCAACGGAAAACTTGTGCAAACTTCTATGACAAAGATCGTCCAAACTTTCAATAGATTCGTATGAAGGTTTAAATTGAGATTTAAAGCTTTTAGAATGAATACTGCACTTTTTTTTGGACCAATATAATGTTAGAAATGTATAAATATAGTTTTTAAATTATGCGGAAAGAGTTAGACCCATTATTGGAACAGCGGAAACTTAGGGTAACTACTTGGACAAAGCACTGCCCAACTTTAAATAAATCGGTATGAAAAGATTATTGGCTATTTTTTGGACCAATATGAAGTGATAAAGATATAAATATAGTTATAAACCTAATAGAAGAATGCTAGACCCATTTTTGATCCAACGGAAAACTTGTGGAAACTTCTATGGCAAAGATCATCCAAACTTTCAATAGATTCGTATGAAGGTTTAAATTGAGATTTAAGGCTTTTAAAATGAATATTTGAATTTTTTTTTGACCAATATAAAGTTATAAAGGTATAAATATAATTTTTAAATTATGCGGAAAGAGTTAGACCCATTATTGGAGCAGCGAAAACTTAGGGCAAACTACTCGGACAAAGAACTGCCCAAGTTTGAATAAATTGGTATAAAGAGAATATTGGCTTTTTTTTGGACCAATATGAAGTGATAAAGATTTAAATATAGTTATAAACCTAATACAAGAACGCTAGACCGATTTTTGATCCAACGGAAAACTTGTGCAAACTTCTATGACAAAGATCGTCCAAACTTTCAATAGATTCGTATTAAGGTTTAAATTGAGATTTAAGGCTTTTAAAATGAACATCTGACTTTTCTTTGGACCAATATAAAGTTATAAAGGTATAAATATAGTTTTTAAATTATGCGGAAAGAGTTAGACCCATTATTGGAGCAGCGAAAACTTAGGGCAAACTACTCGGACAAAGAACTGCCCAACTTTGAATAAATTGGTATAAAGAGAATATTGGCTTTTTTTGGGACCAATATGAAGTGATAAAGATATAAATATAGTTATAAACCTAATACAAGAACGCTAGACCGATTTTTGATCCAACGGAAAACTTGTGCAAACTTCTATGACAAAGATCGTCCAAACATTTAATAGATTCGTATGAAGGTTTAAATTGAGATTTAAAGCTTTTAGAATGAATACTAGACTTTTTTTTAGACCAATATAAAGTTATAAAGGTATAAATATAGTTTTAAATTATGCGGAAATAGTTAGACCCATTACTGGAGCAACGGAAACTTAGGGCAAACTACTTCGACAAAGAACTGCCCAACTTTGAATAGATTGGTGTGAAGAGAATATTGGCTTTTTTTTGGACCTATATTAAGTGATAAAGATATAAATATAGTTATAAACCTAATAGAAGAACATTAGACCCATTTTTAATCCAACGGAAAACTTGTGCAAAGATCTATGACAAAGATCGTCCAAACTTTCAATAGATTCGTATGAAGGTTTAAATTGAGATTTAAGGCTTTTAAAATGAATATCTGACTTTTTTTGGACCAATATAAAGTTATAAAGGTATAAATATAGTTTTTAAATTATGCGGAAAGAGTTAGACCCATTATTGGAGCAGCGAAAACTTAGGGCAAACTACTCGGACAAAGAACTGCCCAACTTTAAATAGATCGGTATGAAAAGATTATTGGCTTTTTTTTGGACCAATATGAAGTGATAAAGATATAAATATAGTTATAAACCTAATAGAAGAAAGTTAGACCCATTTTTGATCCAACGGAAAACTTGTGCAAACTTCTATGACAAAGATCGTCCAAACTTTCAATAGATTCGTATGAAGGTTTAAATTGAGATTTAAAGCTTTTAGAATGAATACTGCACTTTTTTTTGGACCAATATAATGTTAGAAATGTATAAATATAGTTTTTAAATTATGCGGAAAGAGTTAGACCCATTATTGGAACAGCGGAAACTTAGGGTAACTACTTGGACAAAGCACTGCCCAACTTTAAATAAATCGGTATGAAAAGATTATTGGCTATTTTTTGGACCAATATGAAGTGATAAAGATATAAATATAGTTATAAACCTAATAGAAGAATGCTAGACCCATTTTTGATCCAACGGAAAACTTGTGGAAACTTCTATGGCAAAGATCATCCAAACTTTCAATAGATTCGTATGAAGGTTTAAATTGAGATTTAAGGCTTTTAAAATGAATATTTGAATTTTTTTTTGACCAATATAAAGTTATAAAGGTATAAATATAATTTTTAAATTATGCGGAAAGAGTTAGACCCATTATTGGAGCAGCGAAAACTTAGGGCAAACTACTCGGACAAAGAACTGCCCAAGTTTGAATAAATTGGTATAAAGAGAATATTGGCTTTTTTTTGGACCAATATGAAGTGATAAAGATTTAAATATAGTTATAAACCTAATACAAGAACGCTAGACCGATTTTTGATCCAACGGAAAACTTGTGCAAACTTCTATGACAAAGATCGTCCAAACTTTCAATAGATTCGTATTAAGGTTTAAATTGAGATTTAAGGCTTTTAAAATGAATATCTGACTTTTCTTTGGACCAATATAAAGTTATAAAGGTATAAATATAGTTTTTAAATTATGCGGAAAGAGTTAGACCCATTATTGGAGCAGCGAAAACTTAGGGCAAACTACTCGGACAAAGAACTGCCCAACTTTGAATAAATTGGTATAAAGAGAATATTGGCTTTTTTTGGGACCAATATGAAGTGATAAAGATATAAATATAGTTATAAACCTAATACAAGAACGCTAGACCGATTTTTGATCCAACGGAAAACTTGTGCAAACTTCTATGACAAAGATCGTCCAAACATTTAATAGATTCGTATGAAGGTTTAAATTGAGATTTAAAGCTTTTAGAATGAATACTAGACTTTTTTTTAGACCAATATAAAGTTATAAAGGTATAAATATAGTTTTAAATTATGCGGAAATAGTTAGACCCATTACTGGAGCAACGGAAACTTAGGGCAAACTACTTCGACAAAGAACTGCCCAACTTTGAATAGATTGGTGTGAAGAGAATATTGGCTTTTTTTTGGACCTATATGAAGTGATAAAGATATAAATATAGTTATAAACCTAATAGAAGAACATTAGACCCATTTTTAATCCAACGGAAAACTTGTGCAAAGTTCTATGACAAAGATCGTCCAAACTTTCAATAGATTCGTATGAAGGTTTAAATTGAGATTTAAGGCTTTTAAAATGAATATCTGACTTTTTTTGGACCAATATAAAGTTATAAAGGTATAAATATAGTTTTTAAATTATGCGGAAAGAGTTAGACCCATTATTGGAGCAGCGAAAACTTAGGGCAAACTACTCGGACAAAGAACTGCCCAACTTTAAATAGATCGGTATGAAAAGATTATTGGCTTTTTTTTGGACCAATATGAAGTGATAAAGATATAAATATAGTTATAAACCTAATAGAAGAAAGTTAGACCCATTTTTGATCCAACGGAAAACTTGTGCAAACTTCTATGACAAAGATCGTCCAAACTTTCAATAGATTCGTATGAAGGTTTAAATTGAGATTTAAAGCTTTTAGAATGAATACTGCACTTTTTTTTCGACCAATATAATGTTAGAAATGTATAAATATAGTTTTTAAATTATGCGGAAAGAGTTAGACCCATTATTGGAACAGCGGAAACTTAGGGTAACTACTTGGACAAAGCACTGCCCAACTTTAAATAAATCGGTATGAAAAGATTATTGGCTATTTTTTGGACCAATATGAAGTGATAAAGATATAAATATAGTTATAAACCTAATAGAAGAATGCTAGACCCATTTTTGATCCAACGGAAAACTTGTGGAAACTTCTATGGCAAAGATCATCCAAACTTTCAATAGATTCGTATGAAGGTTTAAATTGAGATTTAAGGCTTTTAAAATGAATATTTGAATTTTTTTTTGACCAATATAAAGTTATAAAGGTATAAATATAATTTTTAAATTATGCGGAAAGAGTTAGACCCATTATTGGAGCAGCGAAAACTTAGGGCAAACTACTCGGACAAAGAACTGCCCAAGTTTGAATAAATTGGTATAAAGAGAATATTGGCTTTTTTTTGGACCAATATGAAGTGATAAAGATTTAAATATAGTTATAAACCTAATACAAGAACGCTAGACCGATTTTTGATCCAACGGAAAACTTGTGCAAACTTCTATGACAAAGATCGTCCAAACTTTCAATAGATTCGTATTAAGGTTTAAATTGAGATTTAAGGCTTTTAAAATGAACATCTGACTTTTCTTTGGACCAATATAAAGTTATAAAGGTATAAATATAGTTTTTAAATTATGCGGAAAGAGTTAGACCCATTATTGGAGCAGCGAAAACTTAGGGCAAACTACTCGGACAAAGAACTGCCCAACTTTGAATAAATTGGTATAAAGAGAATATTGGCTTTTTTTGGGACCAATATGAAGTGATAAAGATATAAATATAGTTATAAACCTAATACAAGAACGCTAGACCGATTTTTGATCCAACGGAAAACTTGTGCAAACTTCTATGACAAAGATCGTCCAAACATTTAATAGATTCGTATGAAGGTTTAAATTGAGATTTAAAGCTTTTAGAATGAATACTAGACTTTTTTTTAGACCAATATAAAGTTATAAAGGTATAAATATAGTTTTAAATTATGCGGAAATAGTTAGACCCATTACTGGAGCAACGGAAACTTAGGGCAAACTACTTCGACAAAGAACTGCCCAACTTTGAATAGATTGGTGTGAAGAGAATATTGGCTTTTTTTTGGACCTATATGAAGTGATAAAGATATAAATATAGTTATAAACCTAATAGAAGAACATTAGACCCATTTTTAATCCAACGGAAAACTTGTGCAAAGTTCTATGACAAAGATCGTCCAAACTTTCAATAGATTCGTATGAAGGTTTAAATTGAGATTTAAGGCTTTTAAAATGAATATCTGACTTTTTTTGGACCAATATAAAGTTATAAAGGTATAAATATAGTTTTTAAATTATGCGGAAAGAGTTAGACCCATTATTGGAGCAGCGAAAACTTAGGGCAAACTACTCGGACAAAGAACTGCCCAACTTTAAATAGATCGGTATGAAAAGATTATTGGCTTTTTTTTGGACCAATATGAAGTGATAAAGATATAAATATAGTTATAAACCTAATAGAAGAAAGTTAGACCCATTTTTGATCCAACGGAAAACTTGTGCAAACTTCTATGACAAAGATCGTCCAAACTTTCAATAGATTCGTATGAAGGTTTAAATTGAGATTTAAAGCTTTTAGAATGAATACTGCACTTTTTTTTGGACCAATATAATGTTAGAAATGTATAAATATAGTTTTTAAATTATGCGGAAAGAGTTAGACCCATTATTGGAACAGCGGAAACTTAGGGTAACTACTTGGACAAAGCACTGCCCAACTTTAAATAAATCGGTATGAAAAGATTATTGGCTATTTTTTGGACCAATATGAAGTGATAAAGATATAAATATAGTTATAAACCTAATAGAAGAATGCTAGACCCATTTTTGATCCAACGGAAAACTTGTGGAAACTTCTATGGCAAAGATCATCCAAACTTTCAATAGATTCGTATGAAGGTTTAAATTGAGATTTAAGGCTTTTAAAATGAATATTTGAATTTTTTTTTGACCAATATAAAGTTATAAAGGTATAAATATAATTTTTAAATTATGCGGAAAGAGTTAGACCCATTATTGGAGCAGCGAAAACTTAGGGCAAACTACTCGGACAAAGAACTGCCCAAGTTTGAATAAATTGGTATAAAGAGAATATTGGCTTTTTTTTGGACCAATATGAAGTGATAAAGATTTAAATATAGTTATAAACCTAATACAAGAACGCTAGACCGATTTTTGATCCAACGGAAAACTTGTGCAAACTTCTATGACAAAGATCGTCCAAACTTTCAATAGATTCGTATTAAGGTTTAAATTGAGATTTAAGGCTTTTAAAATGAACATCTGACTTTTCTTTGGACCAATATAAAGTTATAAAGGTATAAATATAGTTTTTAAATTATGCGGAAAGAGTTAGACCCATTATTGGAGCAGCGAAAACTTAGGGCAAACTACTCGGACAAAGAACTGCCCAACTTTGAATAAATTGGTATAAAGAGAATATTGGCTTTTTTTGGGACCAATATGAAGTGATAAAGATATAAATATAGTTATAAACCTAATACAAGATCGCTAGACCGATTTTTGATCCAACGGAAAACTTGTGCAAACTTCTATGACAAAGATCGTCCAAACTTTCAATAGATTCGTATGAAGGTTTAAATTGAGATTTAAAGCTTTTAGAATGAATACTAGACTTTTTTTTAGACCAATATAAAGTTATAAAGGTATAAATATAGTTTTAAATTATGCGGAAATAGTTAGACCCATTACTGGAGCAACGGAAACTTAGGGCAAACTACTTCGACAAAGAACTGCCCAACTTTGAATAGATTGGTGTGAAGAGAATATTGGCTTTTTTTTGGACCTATATGAAGTGATAAAGATATAAATATAGTTATAAACCTAATAGAAGAACATTAGACCCATTTTTAATCCAACGGAAAACTTGTGCAAAGTTCTATGACAAAGATCGTCCAAACTTTCAATAGATTCGTATGAAGGTTTAAATTGAGATTTAAGGATTTTAAAATGAATATCTGACTTTTTTTTGGACCAATATAAAGTTATAAAGGTATAAATATAGTTTTTAAATTATGCGGAAAGAGTTAGACCCATTATTGGAGCAGCGAAAACTTAGGGCAAACTACTCGGACAAAGAACTGCCCAACTTTAAATAGATCGGTATGAAAAGATTATTGGCTTTTTTTTGGACCAATATGAAGTGATAAAGATATAAATATAGTTATAAACCTAATAGAAGAATGCTAGACCCATTTTTGATCCAACGGAAAACTTGTGGAAACTTCTATGACAAAGATCATCCAAACTTTCAATAGATTCGTATGAAGGTTTAAATTGAGATTTAAGGCTTTTAAAATGAATATTTGATTTTTTTTTTGACCAATATAAAGTTATAAAGGTATAAATATAATTTTTAAATTATGCGGAAAGAGTTAGACCCATTATTGGAGCAGCGAAAACTTAGGGCAAACTACTCGGACAAAGAACTGCCTAACTTTAAATAGATCGGTATGAAAAGATTATTGGCTTTTTTTTGGACCAATATGAAGTGATAAAGATATAAATATAGTTATAAACCTAATAGAAGAAAGTTAGACCCATTTTTGATCCAACGGAAAACTTGTGCAAACTTCTATGACAAAGATCGTCCAAACTTTCAATAGATTCGTATGAAGGTTTAAATTGAGATTTAAAGCTTTTAGAATGAATACTGCACTTTTTTTTGGACCAATATAATGTTATAAATGTATAAATATAGTTTTTAAATTATGCGGAAAGAGTTAGACCCATTATTGGAGCAGCGGAAACTTAGGGTAACTACTTGGACAAAGCACTGCCCAAGTTTAAATAAATCGGTATGAAAAGATTATTGGCTTTTTTTTGGACCAATATGAAGTGATAAAGATTTAAATATAGTTATAAACCTAATACAAGAACGCTAGACCGATTTTTGATCCAACGGAAAACTTGTGCAAACTTCTATGACAAAGATCGTCCAAACTTTCAATAGATTCGTATTAAGGTTTAAATTGAGATTTAAGGCTTTTAAAATGAACATCTGACTTTTCTTTGGACCAATATAAAGTTATAAAGGTATAAATATAGTTTTTAAATTATGCGGAAAGAGTTAGACCCATTATTGGAGCAGCGAAAACTTAGGGCAAACTACTCGGACAAAGAACTGCCCAACTTTGAATAAATTGGTATAAAGAGAATATTGGCTTTTTTTGGGACCAATATGAAGTGATAAAGATATAAATATAGTTATAAACCTAATACAAGAACGCTAGACCGATTTTTGATCCAACGGAAAACTTGTGCAAACTTCTATGACAAAGATCGTCCAAACATTTAATAGATTCGTATGAAGGTTTAAATTGAGATTTAAAGCTTTTAGAATGAATACTAGACTTTTTTTTAGACCAATATAAAGTTATAAAGGTATAAATATAGTTTTAAATTATGCGGAAATAGTTAGACCCATTACTGGAGCAACGGAAACTTAGGGCAAACTACTTCGACAAAGAACTGCCCAACTTTGAATAGATTGGTGTGAAGAGAATATTGGCTTTTTTTTGGACCTATATGAAGTGATAAAGATATAAATATAGTTATAAACCTAATAGAAGAACATTAGACCCATTTTTAATCCAACGGAAAACTTGTGCAAAGTTCTATGACAAAGATCGTCCAAACTTTCAATAGATTCGTATGAAGGTTTAAATTGAGATTTAAGGCTTTTAAAATGAATATCTGACTTTTTTTGGACCAATATAAAGTTATAAAGGTATAAATATAGTTTTTAAATTATGCGGAAAGAGTTAGACCCATTATTGGAGCAGCGAAAACTTAGGGCAAACTACTCGGACAAAGAACTGCCCAACTTTAAATAGATCGGTATGAAAAGATTATTGGCTTTTTTTTGGACCAATATGAAGTGATAAAGATATAAATATAGTTATAAACCTAATAGAAGAAAGTTAGACCCATTTTTGATCCAACGGAAAACTTGTGCAAACTTCTATGACAAAGATCGTCCAAACTTTCAATAGATTCGTATGAAGGTTTAAATTGAGATTTAAAGCTTTTAGAATGAATACTGCACTTTTTTTTGGACCAATATAATGTCAGAAATGTATAAATATAGTTTTTAAATTATGCGGAAAGAGTTAGACCCATTATTGGAACAGCGGAAACTTAGGGTAACTACTTGGACAAAGCACTGCCCAACTTTAAATAAATCGGTATGAAAAGATTATTGGCTATTTTTTGGACCAATATGAAGTGATAAAGATATAAATATAGTTATAAACCTAATAGAAGAATGCTAGACCCATTTTTGATCCAACGGAAAACTTGTGGAAACTTCTATGGCAAAGATCATCCAAACTTTCAATAGATTCGTATGAAGGTTTAAATTGAGATTTAAGGCTTTTAAAATGAATATTTGAATTTTTTTTTGACCAATATAAAGTTATAAAGGTATAAATATAATTTTTAAATTATGCGGAAAGAGTTAGACCCATTATTGGAGCAGCGAAAACTTAGGGCAAACTACTCGGACAAAGAACTGCCCAAGTTTGAATAAATTGGTATAAAGAGAATATTGGCTTTTTTTTGGACCAATATGAAGTGATAAAGATTTAAATATAGTTATAAACCTAATACAAGAACGCTAGACCGATTTTTGATCCAACGGAAAACTTGTGCAAACTTCTATGACAAAGATCGTCCAAACTTTCAATAGATTCGTATTAAGGTTTAAATTGAGATTTAAGGCTTTTAAAATGAACATCTGACTTTTCTTTGGACCAATATAAAGTTATAAAGGTATAAATATAGTTTTTAAATTATGCGGAAAGAGTTAGACCCATTATTGGAGCAGCGAAAACTTAGGGCAAACTACTCGGACAAAGAACTGCCCAACTTTGAATAAATTGGTATAAAGAGAATATTGGCTTTTTTTGGGACCAATATGAAGTGATAAAGATATAAATATAGTTATAAACCTAATACAAGAACGCTAGACCGATTTTTGATCCAACGGAAAACTTGTGCAAACTTCTATGACAAAGATCGTCCAAACTTTCAATAGATTCGTATGAAGGTTTAAATTGAGATTTAAAGCTTTTAGAATGAATACTAGACTTTTTTTTAGACCAATATAAAGTTATAAAGGTATAAATATAGTTTTAAATTATGCGGAAATAGTTAGACCCATTACTGGAGCAACGGAAACTTAGGGCAAACTACTTCGACAAAGAACTGCCCAACTTTGAATAGATTGGTGTGAAGAGAATATTGGCTTTTTTTTGGACCTATATGAAGTGATAAAGATATAAATATAGTTATAAACCTAATAGAAGAACATTAGACCCATTTTTAATCCAACGGAAAACTTGTGCAAAGTTCTATGACAAAGATCGTCCAAACTTTCAATAGATTCGTATGAAGGTTTAAATTGAGATTTAAGGATTTTAAAATGAATATCTGACTTTTTTTTGGACCAATATAAAGTTATAAAGGTATAAATATAGTTTTTAAATTATGCGGAAAGAGTTAGACCCATTATTGGAGCAGCGAAAACTTAGGGCAAACTACTCGGACAAAGAACTGCCCAACTTTAAATAGATCGGTATGAAAAGATTATTGGCTTTTTTTTGGACCAATATGAAGTGATAAAGATTTAAATATAGTTATAAACCTAATACAAGAACGCTAGACCGATTTTTGATCCAACGGAAAACTTGTGCAAACTTCTATGACAAAGATCGTCCAAACTTTCAATAGATTCGTATTAAGGTTTAAATTGAGATTTAAGGCTTTTAAAATGAACATCTGACTTTTCTTTGGACCAATATAAAGTTATAAAGGTATAAATATAGTTTTTAAATTATGCGGAAAGAGTTAGACCCATTATTGGAGCAGCGAAAACTTAGGGCAAACTACTCGGACAAAGAACTGCCCAACTTTGAATAAATTGGTATAAAGAGAATATTGGCTTTTTTTGGGACCAATATGAAGTGATAAAGATATAAATATAGTTATAAACCTAATACAAGAACGCTAGACCGATTTTTGATCCAACGGAAAACTTGTGCAAACTTCTATGACAAAGATCGTCCAAACATTTAATAGATTCGTATGAAGGTTTAAATTGAGATTTAAAGCTTTTAGAATGAATACTAGACTTTTTTTTAGACCAATATAAAGTTATAAAGGTATAAATATAGTTTTAAATTATGCGGAAATAGTTAGACCCATTACTGGAGCAACGGAAACTTAGGGCAAACTACTTCGACAAAGAACTGCCCAACTTTGAATAGATTGGTGTGAAGAGAATATTGGCTTTTTTTTGGACCTATATGAAGTGATAAAGATATAAATATAGTTATAAACCTAATAGAAGAACATTAGACCCATTTTTAATCCAACGGAAAACTTGTGCAAAGTTCTATGACAAAGATCGTCCAAACTTTCAATAGATTCGTATGAAGGTTTAAATTGAGATTTAAGGCTTTTAAAATGAATATCTGACTTTTTTTGGACCAATATAAAGTTATAAAGGTATAAATATAGTTTTTAAATTATGCGGAAAGAGTTAGACCCATTATTGGAGCAGCGAAAACTTAGGGCAAACTACTCGGACAAAGAACTGCCCAACTTTAAATAGATCGGTATGAAAAGATTATTGGCTTTTTTTTGGACCAATATGAAGTGATAAAGATATAAATATAGTTATAAACCTAATAGAAGAAAGTTAGACCCATTTTTGATCCAACGGAAAACTTGTGCAAACTTCTATGACAAAGATCGTCCAAACTTTCAATAGATTCGTATGAAGGTTTAAATTGAGATTTAAAGCTTTTAGAATGAATACTGCACTTTTTTTTGGACCAATATAATGTTAGAAATGTATAAATATAGTTTTTAAATTATGCGGAAAGAGTTAGACCCATTATTGGAACAGCGGAAACTTAGGGTAACTACTTGGACAAAGCACTGCCCAACTTTAAATAAATCGGTATGAAAAGATTATTGGCTATTTTTTGGACCAATATGAAGTGATAAAGATATAAATATAGTTATAAACCTAATAGAAGAATGCTAGACCCATTTTTGATCCAACGGAAAACTTGTGGAAACTTCTATGGCAAAGATCATCCAAACTTTCAATAGATTCGTATGAAGGTTTAAATTGAGATTTAAGGCTTTTAAAATGAATATTTGAATTTTTTTTTGACCAATATAAAGTTATAAAGGTATAAATATAATTTTTAAATTATGCGGAAAGAGTTAGACCCATTATTGGAGCAGCGAAAACTTAGGGCAAACTACACGGACAAAGAACTGCCCAACTTTAAATAGATCGGTATGAAAAGATTATTGGCTTTTTTTTGGACCAATATGAAGTGATAAAGATATAAATATAGTTATAAACCTAATAGAAGAATGCTAGACCCATTTTTGATCCAACGGAAAACTTGTGGAAACTTCTATGACAAAGATCATCCAAACTTTCAATAGATTCGTATGAAGGTTTAAATTGAGATTTAAGGCTTTTAAAATGAATATTTGATTTTTTTTTTGACCAATATAAAGTTATAAAGGTATAAATATAATTTTTAAATTATGCGGAAAGAGTTAGACCCATTATTGGAGCAGCGAAAACTTAGGGCAAACTACTCGGACAAAGAACTGCCTAACTTTAAATAGATCGGTATGAAAAGATTATTGGCTTTTTTTTGGACCAATATGAAGTGATAAAGATATAAATATAGTTATAAACCTAATAGAAGAAAGTTAGACCCATTTTTGATCCAACGGAAAACTTGTGCAAACTTCTATGACAAAGATCGTCCAAACTTTCAATAGATTCGTATGAAGGTTTAAATTGAGATTTAAAGCTTTTAGAATGAATACTGCACTTTTTTTTGGACCAATATAATGTTATAAATGTATAAATATAGTTTTTAAATTATGCGGAAAGAGTTAGACCCATTATTGGAGCAGCGGAAACTTAGGGTAACTACTTGGACAAAGCACTGCCCAAGTTTAAATAAATCGGTATGAAAAGATTATTGGCTTTTTTTTGGACCAATATGAAGTGATAAAGATATAAATATAGTTATAAACCTAATAGAAGAATGCTAGACCCATTTTTGATCCAACGGAAAACTTGTGGAAACTTCTATGGCAAAGATCATCCAAACTTTCAATAGATTCGTATGGAGGTTTAAATTGAGATTTAAGGCTTTTAAAATGAATATTTGAATTTTTTTTTGACCAATATAAAGTTATAAAGGTATAAATATAATTTTTAAATTATGCGGAAAGAGTTAGACCCATTATTGGAGCAGCGAAAACTTAGGGCAAACTACTCGGACAAAGAACTGCCCAACTTTGAATAAATTGGTATAAAGAGAATATTGGCTTTTTTTTGGACCAATATGAAGTGATAAAGATTTAAATATAGTTATAAACCTAATACAAGAACGCTAGACCGATTTTTGATCCAACGGAAAACTTGTGCAAACTTCTATGACAAAGATCGTCCAAACTTTCAATAGATTCGTATTAAGGTTTAAATTGAGATTTAAGGCTTTTAAAATGAACATCTGACTTTTTTTTGGACCAATATAAAGTTATAAAGGTATAAATATAGTTTTTAAATTATGCGGAAAGAGTTAGACCCATTATTGGAGCAGCGAAAACTTAGGGCAAACTACTCGGGCAAAGAACTGCCCAACTTTGAATAAATTGGTATAAAGAGAATATTGGCTTTTTTTGGGACCAATATGAAGTGATAAAGATATAAATATAGTTATAAACCTAATACAAGAACGCTAGACCGATTTTTGATCCAACGGAAAACTTGTGCAAACTTCTATGACAAAGATCGTCCAAACATTCAATAGATTCGTATGAAGGTTTAAATTGAGATTTAAAGCTTTTAGAATGAATACTAGACTTTTTTTTAGACCAATATAAAGTTATAAAGGTATAAATATAGTTTTAAATTATGCGGAAATAGTTAGACCCATTACTGGAGCAACGGAAACTTAGGGCAAACTACTTCGACAAAGAACTGCCCAACTTTGAATAGATTGGTGTGAAGAGAATATTGGCTTTTTTTTGGACCTATATGAAGTGATAAAGATATAAATATAGTTATAAACCTAATAGAAGAACATTAGACCCATTTTTAATCCAACGAAAAACTTGTGCAAAGTTCTATGACAAAGATCGTCCAAACTTTCAATAGATTCGTATGAAGGTTTAAATTGAGATTTAAGGATTTTAAAATGAATATCTGACTTTTTTTTGGACCAATATAAAGTTATAAAGGTATAAATATAGTTTTTAAATTATGCGGAAAGAGTTAGACCCATTATTGGAGCAGCGAAAACTTAGGGCAAACTACTCGGACAACGAACTGCCCAACTTTAAATAGATCGGTATGAAAAGATTATTGGCTTTTTTTTGGACCAATATGAAGTGATAAAGATATAAATATAGTTATAAACCTAATAGAAGAATGCTAGACCCATTTTTGATCCAACGGAAAACTTGTGGAAACTTCTATGACAAAGATCATCCAAACTTTCAATAGATTCGTATGAAGGTTTAAATTGAGATTTAAGGCTTTTAAAATGAATATTTGAATTTTTTTCTTACCAATATAAAGTTATAAAGGTATAAATATAATTTTTAAATTATGCGGAAAGAGTTAGACCCATTATTGGAGCAGCGAAAACTTAGGGCAAACTACTCGGACCAAGAACTGCCCAAGTTTGAATAAATTGGTATAAAGAGAATATTGGCTTTTTTTGGGACCAATATGAAGTGATAAAGATTTAAATATAGTTATAAACCTAATACAAGAACGCAAGACCGATTTTTGATCCAACGGAAAACTTGTGCAAACTTCTATGACAAAGATCGTCCAAAGTTTCAATAGATTCGTATTAAGGTTTAAATTGGGATTTAAGGCTTTTAAAATGAACATCTGACTTTTTTTTGGACCAATATAAAGTTATAAAGGTATAAATATAGTTTTTAAATTATGCGGAAAGAGTTAGACCCATTATTGGAGCAGCGAAAACTTAGGGCAAACTACTCGGACAAAGAACTGCCCAACTTTGAATAAATTGGTATAAAGAGAATATTGGCTTTTTTTGGGACCAATATGAAGTGATAAAGATATAAATATAGTTATAAACCTAATACAAGAACGCTAGACCGATTTTTGATCCAACGGAAAACTTGTGCAAACTTCTATGACAAAGATCGTCCAAACTTTCAATAGATTCGTATGAAGGTTTAAATTGAGATTTAAAGCTTTTAGAATGAATACTAGACTTTTTTTTAGACCAATATAAAGTTATAAAGGTATAAATATAGTTTTAAATTATGCGGAAATAGTTAGACCCATGACTGGAGCAACGGAAACTTAGGGCAAACTACTTCGACAAAGAACTGCCCAACTTTGAATAGATTGGTGTGAAGAGAATATTGGCTTTTTTTTTGACCTATATGAAGTGATAAAGATATAAATATAGTTATAAACCTAATAGAAGAACATTAGACCCATTTTTAATCCAACGGAAAACTTGTGCAAAGTTCTATGACAAAGATCGTCCAAACTTTCAATAGATTCGTATGAAGGTTTAAATTGAGATTTAAGGATTTTAAAATGAATATCTGACTTTTTTTTGGACCAATATAAAGTTATAAAGGTATAAATATAGTTTTTAAATTATGCGGAAAGAGTTAGACCCATTATTGGAGCAGCGAAAACTTAGGGCAAACTACTCGGACAAAGAACTGCCCAACTTTGAATAAATTGGTATAAAGAGAATATTGGCTTTTTTTGGGACCAATATGAAGTGATAAAGATATAAATATAGTTATAAACCTAATACAAGAACGCTAGACCGATTTTTGATCCAACGGAAAACTTGTGCAAACTTCTATGACAAAGATCGTCCAAACATTCAATAGATTCGTATGAAGGTTTAAATTGAGATTTAAAGCTTTTAGAATGAATACTAGACTTTTTTTTAGACCAATATAAAGTTATAAAGGTATAAATATAGTTTTAAATTATGCGGAAATAGTTAGACCCATTACTGGAGCAACGGAAACTTAGGGCAAACTACTTCGACAAAGAACTGCCCAACTTTGAATTGATTGGTGTGAAGAGAATATTGGCTTTTTTTTTGGACCTATATGAAGTGATAAAGATATAAATATAGTTATAAACCTAATAGAAGAACATTAGACCCATTTTTAATCCAACGGAAAACTTGTGCAAAGTTCTATGACAAAGATCGTCCAAACTTTCAATAGATTCGTATGAAGGTTTAAATTGAGATTTAAGGATTTTAAAATGAATATCTGACTTTTTTTTGGACCAATATAAAGTTATAAAGGTATAAATATAGTTTTTAAATTATGCGGAAAGAGTTAGACCCATTATTGGAGCAGCGAAAACTTAGGGCAAACTACTCGGACAAAGAACTGCCCAACTTTAAATAGATCAGTATGAAAAGATTATTGGCTTTTTTTTGGACCAATATGAAGTGATAAAGATATAAATATAGTTATAAACCTAATAGAAGAATGCTAGACCCATTTTTGATCCAACGGAAAACTTGTGGAAACTTCTATGACAAAGATCATCCAAACTTTCAATAGATTCGTATGAAGGTTTAAATTGAGATTTAAGGCTTTTAAAATGAATATTTGAATTTTTTTTTGACCAATATAAAGTTATAAAGGTATAAATATAATTTTTAAATTATGCGGAAAGAGTTAGACCCATTATTGGAGCAGCGAAAACTTAGGGCAAACTACTCGGACAAAGAACTGCCCAAGTTTGAATAAATTGGTATAAAGAGAATATTGGTTTTTTTTGGGACCAATATGAAGTGATAAAGATTTAAATATAGTTATAAACCTAATACAAGAACGCTAGACCGATTTTTGATCCAACGGAAAACTTGTGCAAACTTCTATGACAAAGATCGTCCAAACTTTCGATAGATTCGTATTAAGGTTTAAATTGAGATTTAAGGCTTTTAAAATGAACATCTGACTTTTTTTTGGACCAATATAAAGTTATAAAGGTGTAAATATAGTTTTTAAATTATGCGGAAAGAGTTAGACCCATTATTGGAGCAGCGAAAACTTAGGGCAAACTACTCGGACAAAGAACTGCCCAACTTTGAATAAATTGGTATAAAGAGAATATTGGCTTTTTTTGGGACCAATATGAAGTGATAAAGATATAAATATAGTTATAAACCTAATACAAGAACGCTAGACCGATTTTTGATCCAACGGAAAACTTGTGCAAACTTCTATGACAAAGATCGTCCAAACTTTCAATAGATTCGTATGAAGGTTTAAATTGAGATTTAAAGCTTTTAGAATGAATACTAGACTTTTTTTTAGACCAATATAAAGTTATAAAGGTATAAATATAGTTTTAAATTATGCGGAAATAGTTAGACCCATTACTAGAGCAACGGAAACTTAGGGCAAACTACTTCGACAAAGAACTGCCCAACTTTGAATAGATTGGTGTGAAGAGAATATTGGCTTTTTTTTGGACCTATATGAAGTGATAAAGAGATAAATATAGTTATAAACCTAATAGAAGAACATTAGACCCATTTTTAATCCAACGGAAAACTTGTGCAAAGTTCTATGACAAAGATCGTCCAAACTTTCAATAGATTCGTATGAAGGTTTAAATTGACATTTAAGGATTTTAAAATGAATATCTGACTTTTTTTTGGACCAATATAAAGGTATAAATATAGTTTTTAAATTATGCGGAAAGAGTTAGACCCATTATTGGAGCAGCGAAAACTTAGGGCAAACTACTCGGACAAAGAACTGCCGAACATTGAATAAATTGGTATAAAGAGAATATTGGCTTTTTTTGGGACCAATATGAAGTGATAAAGATATAAATATAGTTATAAACCTAATACAAGAACGCTAGACCGATTTTTGATCCAACGGAAAACTTGTGCAAACTTCTATGACAAAGATCGTCCAAACTTTCAATAGATTCGTATTAATGTTTAAATTGAGATTTAAGGCTTTTAAAATGAACATCTGACTTTTTTTTGGACCAATATAAAGTTATAAAGGTATAAATATAGTTTTTAAATTATGCGGAAAGAGTTAGACCCATTATTGGAGCAGCGAAAACTTAGGGCAAACTACTCGGACAAAGAACTGCCCAACTTTGAATAAATTGGTATAAAGAGAATATTGGCTTTTTTTGGGACCAATATGAAGTGATAAAGATTTAAATATAGTTATAAACCTAATACAAGAACGCTAGACCGATTTTTGATCCAACGGAAAACTTATGCAAACTTCTATGACAAAGATCGTCCAAACTTTCAATAGATTCGTATGAAGGTTTAAATTGAGATTTAAAGCTTTTAGAATGAATACTAGACTTTTTTTTAGACCAATATAAAGTTATAAAGGTATAAATATAGTTTTAAATTATGCGGAAATAGTTAGACCCATTACTGGAGCAACGGAAACTTAGGGCAAACTACTTCGACAAAGAACTGCCCAACTTTGAATAGATTGGTGTGAAGAGAATATTGGCTTTTTTTTGGACCTATATGAAGTGATAAAGATATAAATATAGTTATAAACCTAATAGAAGAACATTAGACCCATTTTTAATCCAACGGAAAACTTGTGCAAAGTTCTATGACAAAGATCGTCCAAACTTTCAATAGATTCGTATGAAGGTTTAAATTGAGATTTAAGGATTTTAAAATGAATATCTGACTTTTTTTTGGACCAATATAAAGTTATAAAGGTATAAATATAGTTTTTAAATTATGCGGAAAGAGTTAGACCCATTATTGGAGCAGCGAAAACTTAGGGCAAACTACTCGGACAAAGAACTGCCCAACTTTAAATAGATCGGTATGAAAAGATTATTGGCTTTTTTTTGGACCAATATGAAGTGATAAAGATATAAATATAGTTATAAACCTAATAGAAGAATGCTAGACCCATTTTTGATCCAACGGAAAACTTGTGGAAACTTCTATGACAAAGATCATCCAAACTTTCAATAGATTCGTATGAAGGTTTAAATTGAGATTTAAGGCTTTTAAAATGAATATTTGAATTTTTTTTTGACCAATATAAAGTTATAAAGGTATAAATATAATTTTTAAATTATGCGGAAAGAGTTAGACCCATTATTGGAGCAGCGAAAACTTAGGGCAAACTACTCGGACAAAGAACTGCCCAAGTTTGAATAAATTGGTATAAAGAGAATATTGGTTTTTTTTGGGACCAATATGAAGTGATAAAGATTTAAATATAGTTATAAACCTAATACAAGAACGCTAGACCGATTTTTGATCCAACGGAAAACTTGTGCAAACTTCTATGACAAAGATCGTCCAAACTTTCAATAGATTCGTATTAAGGTTTAAATTGAGATTTAAGGCTTTTAAAATGAACATCTGACTTTTTTTTGGACCAATATAAAGTTATAAAGGTGTAAATATAGTTTTTAAATTATGCGGAAAGAGTTAGACCCATTATTGGAGCAGCGAAAACTTAGGGCAAACTACTCGGACAAAGAACTGCCCAACTTTGAATAAATTGGTATAAAGAGAATATTGGCTTTTTTTGGGACCAATATGAAGTGATAAAGATATAAATATAGTTATAAACCTAATACAAGAACGCTAGACCGATTTTTGATCCAACGGAAAACTTGTGCAAACTTCTATGACAAAGATCGTCCAAACTTTCAATAGATTCGTATGAAGGTTTAAATTGAGATTTAAAGCTTTTAGAATGAATACTAGACTTTTTTTTAGACCAATATAAAGTTATAAAGGTATAAATATAGTTTTAAATTATGCGGAAATAGTTAGACCCATTACTAGAGCAACGGAAACTTAGGGCAAACTACTTCGACAAAGAACTGCCCAACTTTGAATAGATTGGTGTGAAGAGAATATTGGCTTTTTTTTGGACCTATATGAAGTGATAAAGAGATAAATATAGTTATAAACCTAATAGAAGAACATTAGACCCATTTTTAATCCAACGGAAAACTTGTGCAAAGTTCTATGACAAAGATCGTCCAAACTTTCAATAGATTCGTATGAAGGTTTAAATTGAGATTTAAGGATTTTAAAATGAATATCTGACTTTTTTTTGGACCAATATAAAGTTATAAAGGTATAAATATAGTTTTTAAATTATGCGGAAAGAGTTAGACCCATTATTGGAGCAGCGAAAACTTAGGGCAAACTACTCGGACAAAGAACTGCCCAACTTTAAATAGATCGGTATGAAAAGATTATTGGCTTCTTTTTGGACCAATATGAAGTGATAAAGATATAAATATAGTTATAAACCTAATAGAAGAATGCTAGACCCATTTTTGATCCAACGGAAAACTTGTGGAAACTTCTATGACAAAGATCATCCAAACTTTCAATAGATTCGTATGAAGGTTTAAATTGAGATTTAAGGCTTTTAAAATGAATATTTGAATTTTTTTTTGACCAATATAAAGTTATAAAGGTATAAATATAATTTTTAAATTATGCGGAAAGAGTTAGACCCATTATTGGAGCAGCGAAAACTTAGGGCAAACTACTCGGACAAAGAACTGCCGAAGTTTGAATAAATTGGTATAAAGAGAATATTGGCTTTTTTTGGGACCAATATGAAGTGATAAAGATTTAAATATAGTTATAAACCTAATACAAGAACGCTAGACCGATTTTTGATCCAACGGAAAACTAGTGCAAACTTCTATGACAAAGATCGTCCAAACTTTCAATAGATTCGTATTAAGGTTTAAATTGAGATTTAAGGCTTTTAAAATGAACATCTGACTTTTTTTTGGACCAATATAAAGTTATAAAGGTATAAATATAGTTTTTAAATTATGCGGAAAGAGTTAGACCCATTATTGGAGCAGCGAAAACTTAGGGCAAACTACTCGGACAAAGAACTGCCCAACTTTGAATAAATTGGTATAAAGAGAATATTGGATTTTTTTGGGACCAATATGAAGTGATAAAGATATAAATATAGTTATAAACCTAATACAAGAACGCTAGACCGATTTTTGATCCAACGGAAAACTTGTGCAAACTTCTATGACAAAGATCGTCCAAACTTTCAATAGATTCGTATGAAGGTTTAAATTGAGATTTAAAGCTTTTAGAATGAATACTAGACTTTTTTTTAGACCAATATAAAGTTATAAAGGTATAAATATAGTTTTAAATTATGCGGAAATAGTTAGACCCATTACTGGAGCAACGGAAACTTATGGCAAACTACTTCGACAAAGAACTGCCCAACTTTGAATAGATTGGTGTGAAGAGAATATTGGCTTTTTTTTGGACCTATATGAAGTGATAAAGATATAAATATAGTTATAAACCTAATAGAAGAACATTAGACCCATTTTTAATCCAACGAAAAACTTGTGCAAAGTTCTATGACAAAGATGGTCCAAACTTTCAATAGATTCGTATGAAGGTTTAAATTGAGATTTAAGGATTTTAAAATGAATATCTGACTTTTTTTTGGACCAATATAAAGTTATAAAGGTATAAATATAGTTTTTAAATTATGCGGAAAGAGTTAGACCCATTATTGGAGCAGCGAAAACTTAGGGCAAACTACTCGGACAAAGAACTGCCCAACTTTAAATAGATCGGTATGAAAAGATTATTGGCTTCTTTTTGGACCAATATGAAGTGATAAAGATATAAATATAGTTATAAACCTAATAGAAGAATGCTAGACCCATTTTTGATCCAACGGAAAACTTGTGGAAACTTCTATGACAAAGATCATCCAAACTTTCAATAGATTCGTATGAAGGTTTAAATTGAGATTTAAGGCTTTTAAAATGAATATTTGAATTTTTTTTTGACCAATATAAAGTTATAAAGGTATAAATATAATTTTTAAATTATGCGGAAAGAGTTAGACCCATTATTGGAGCAGCGAAAACTTAGGGCAAACTACTCGGACAAAGAACTGCCCAAGTTTGAATAAATTGGTATAAAGAGAATATTGGCTTTTTTTGGGACCAATATGAAGTGATAAAGATTTAAATATAGTTATAAACCTAATACAAGAACGCTAGACCGATTTTTGATCCAACGGAAAACTAGTGCAAACTTCTATGACAAAGATCGTCCAAACTTTCAATAGATTCGTATTAAGGTTTAAATTGAGATTTAAGGCTTTTAAAATGAACATCTGACTTTTTTTTGGACCAATATAAAGTTATAAAGGTATAAATATAGTTTTTAAATTATGCGGAAAGAGTTAGACCCATTATTGGAGCAGCGAAAACTTAGGGCAAACTACTCGGACAAAGAACTGCCCAACTTTGAATAAATTGGTATAAAGAGAATATTGGCTTTTTTTGGGACCAATATGAAGTGATAAAGATATAAATATAGTTATAAACCTAATACAAGAACGCTAGACCGATTTTTGATCCAACGGAAAACTTGTGCAAACTTCTATGACAAAGATCGTCCAAACTTTCAATAGATTCGTATGAAGGTTTAAATTGAGATTTAAAGCTTTTAGAATGAATACTAGACTTTTTTTTAGACCAATATAAAGTTATAAAGGTATAAATATAGTTTTAAATTATGCGGAAATAGTTAGACCCATTACTGGAGCAACGGAAACTTAGGGCAAACTACTTCGACAAAGAACTGCCCAACTTTGAATAGATTGGTGTGAAGAGAATATTGGCTTTTTTTTGGACCTATATGAAGTGATAAAGATATAAATATAGTTATAAACCTAATAGAAGAACATTAGACCCATTTTTAATCCAACGGAAAACTTGTGCAAAGTTCTATGACAAAGATCGTCCAAACTTTCAATAGATTCGTATGAAGGTTTAAATTGAGATTTAAGGATATTAAAATGAATATCTGACTTTTTTTTGGACCAATATAAAGTTATAAAGGTATAAATATAGTTTTTAAATTATGCGGAAAGAGTTAGACCCATTATTGGAGCAGCGAAAACTTAGGGCAAACTACTCGGACAAAGAACTGCCCAACTTTAAATAGATCGGTATGAAAAGATTATTGGCTTTTTTTTGGACCAATATGAAGTGATAAAGATATAAATATAGTTATAAACCTAATAGAAGAATGCTAGACCCATTTTTGATCCAACGGAAAACTTGTGGAAACTTCTATGACAAAGATCATCCAAACTTTCAATAGATTCGTATGAAGGTTTAAATTGAGATTTAAGGCTTTTAAAATGAATATTTGAATTTTTTTTTGACCAATATAAAGTTATAAAGGTATAAATATAATTTTTAAATTATTCGGAAAGAGTTAGACCCATTATTGGAGCAGCGAAAACTTAGGGCAAACTACTCGGACAAAGAACTGCCCAAGTTTGAATAAATTGGTATAAAGAGAATATTGGCTTTTTTTGGGACCAATATGAAGTGATAAAGATTTAAATATAGTTATAAACCTAATACAAGAACGCTAGACCGATTTTTGATCCAACGGAAAACTTGTGCAAACTTCTATGACAAAGATCGTCCAAACTTTCAATAGATTCGTATTAAGGTTTAAATTGGGATTTAAGGCTTTTAAAATGAACATCTGACTTTTTTTTGGACCAATATAAAGTTATAAAGGTATAAATATAGTTTTTAAATTATGCGGAAAGAGTTAGACCCATTATTGGAGCAGCGAAAACTTAGGGCAAACTACTCGGACAAAGAACTGCCCAACTTTGAATAAATTGGTATAAAGAGAATATTGGCTTTTTTTGGGACCAATATGAAGTGATAAAGATATAAATATAGTTATAAACCTAATACAAGAACGCTAGACCGATTTTTGATCCAACGGAAAACTTGTGCAAACTTCTATGACAAAGATCGTCCAAACTTTCAATAGATTCGTATGAAGGTTTAAATTGAGATTTAAAGCTTTTAGAATGAATACTAGACTTTTTTTTAGACCAATATAAAGTTATAAAGGTATAAATATAGTTTTAAATTATGCGGAAATAGTTAGACCCATTACTGGAGCAACGGAAACTTAGGGCAAACTACTTCGACAAAGAACTGCCCAACTTTGAATAGATTGGTGTGAAGAGAATATTGGCTTTTTTTTTGACCTATATGAAGTGATAAAGATATAAATATAGTTATAAACCTAATAGAAGAACATTAGACCCATTTTTAATCCAACGGAAAACTTGTGCAAAGTTCTATGACAAAGATCGTCCAAACTTTCAATAGATTCGTATGAAGGTTTAAATTGAGATTTAAGGATTTTAAAATGAATATCTGACTTTTTTTTGGACCAATATAAAGTTATAAAGGTATAAATATAGTTTTTAAATTATGCGGAAAGAGTTAGACCCATTATTGGAGCAGCGAAAACTTAGGGCAAACTACTCGGACAAAGAACTGCCCAACTTTGAATAAATTGGTATAAAGAGAATATTGGCTTTTTTTGGGACCAATATGAAGTGATAAAGATATAAATATAGTTATAAACCTAATACAAGAACGCTAGACCGATTTTTGATCCAACGGAAAACTTGTGCAAACTTCTATGACAAAGATCGTCCAAACATTCAATAGATTCGTATGAAGGTTTAAATTGAGATTTAAAGCTTTTAGAATGAATACTAGACTTTTTTTTAGACCAATATAAAGTTATAAAGGTATAAATATAGTTTTAAATTATGCGGAAATAGTTAGACCCATTACTGGAGCAACGGAAACTTAGGGCAAACTACTTCGACAAAGAACTGCCCAACTTTGAATAGATTGGTGTGAAGAGAATATTGGCTTTTTTTTTGACCTATATGAAGTGATAAAGATATAAATATAGTTATAAACCTAATAGAAGAACATTAGACCCATTTTTAATCCAACGGAAAACTTGTGCAAAGTTCTATGACAAAGATCGTCCAAACTTTCAATAGATTCGTATGAAGGTTTAAATTGAGATTTAAGGATTTTAAAATGAATATCTGACTTTTTTTTGGACCAATATAAAGTTATAAAGGTATAAATATAGTTTTTAAATTATGCGGAAAGAGTTAGACCCATTATTGGAGCAGCGAAAACTTAGGGCAAACTACTCGGACAAAGAACTGCCCAACTTTGAATAAATTGGTATAAAGAGAATATTGGCTTTTTTTGGGACCAATATGAAGTGATAAAGATATAAATATAGTTATAAACCTAATACAAGAACGCTAGACCGATTTTTGATCCAACGGAAAACTTGTGCAAACTTCTATGACAAAGATCGTCCAAACATTCAATAGATTCGTATGAAGGTTTAAATTGAGATTTAAAGCTTTTAGAATGAATACTAGACTTTTTTTTAGACCAATATAAAGTTATAAAGGTATAAATATAGTTTTAAATTATGCGGAAATAGTTAGACCCATTACTGGAGCAACGGAAACTTAGGGCAAACTACTTCGACAAAGAACTGCCCAACTTTGAATAGATTGGTGTGAAGAGAATATTGGCTTTTTTTTGGACCTATATGAAGTGATAAAGATATAAATATAGTTATAAACCTAATAGAAGAATGCTAGACCCATTTTTGATCCAACGGAAAACTTGTGGAAACTTCTATGACAAAGATCATCCAAACTTTCAATAGATTCGTATGAAGGTTTAAATTGAGATTTAAGGCTTTTAAAATGAATATTTGAATTTTTTTTTGACCAATATAAAGTTATAAAGGTATAAATATAATTTTTAAATTATGCGGAAAGAGTTAAACCCATTATTGGAGCAGCGAAAACTTAGGGCAAACTACTCGGACAAAGAACTGCCCAAGTTTGAATAAATTGGTATAAAGAGAATATTGGCTTTTTTTTGGACCAATATGAAGTGATAAAGATTTAAATATAGTTATAAACCTAATACAAGAACGCTAGACCGATTTTTGATCCAACGGAAAACTTGTGCAAACTTCTATGACAAAGATCGTCCAAACTTTCAATAGATTCGTATTAAAGTTTAAATTGAGATTTAAGGCTTTTAAAATGAACATCTGACTTTTTTTTGGACCAATATAAAGTTATAAAGGTATAAATATAGTTTTTAAATTATGCGGAAAGAGTTAGACCCATTATTGGAGCAGCGAAAACTTAGGGCAAACTACTCGGACAAAGAACTGCCCAACTTTGAATAAATTGGTATAAAGAGAATATTGGCTTTTTTTGGGACCAATATGAAGTGATAAAGATATAAATATAGTTATAAACCTAATACAAGAACGTAGACCGATTTTTGATCCAACGGAAAACTTGTGCAAACTTCTATGACAAAGATCGTCCAAACTTTCAATAGATTCGTATTAAGGTTTAAATTGAGATTTAAGGCTTTTAAAATGAACATCTGACTTTTTTTTGGACCAATATAAAGTTATAAAGGTATAAATATAGTTTTTAAATTATGCGGAAAGAGTTAGACCCATTATTGGAGCAGCGAAAACTTAGGGCAAACTACTCGGACAAAGAACTGCCCAACTTTGAATAAATTGGTATAAAGAGAATATTGGCTTTTTTTGGGACCAATATGAAGTGATAAAGATATAAATATAGTTATAAACCTAATACAAGAACGTAGACCGATTTTTGATCCAACGGAAAACTTGTGCAAACTTCTATGACAAAGATCGTCCAAACTTTCAATAGATTCGTATGAAGGTTTAAATTGAGATTTAAAGATTTTAAAATGAATATCTGACTTTTTTTTGGACCAATATAAAGTTATAAAGGTATAAATATAGTTTTTAAATTATGCGGAAAGAGTTAGACCCATTATTGGAGCAGCGAAAACTTAGGGCAAACTACTCGGACAAAGAACTGCCCAACTTTAAATAGATCGGTATGAAAAGATTATTGGCTTTTTTTTGGACCAATATGAAGTGATAAAGATATAAATATAGTTATAAACCTAATAGAAGAATGCTAGACCCATTTTTGATCCAACGGAAAACTTGTGGAAACTTCTATGACAAAGATCATCCAAACTTTCAATAGATTCGTATGAAGGTTTAAATTGAGATTTAAGGCTTTTAAAATGAATATTTGAATTTTTTTTTGACCAATATAAAGTTATAAAGGTATAAATATAATTTTTAAATTATGCGGAAAGAGTTAGACCCATTATTGGAGCAGCGAAAACTTAGGGCAAACTACTCGGACAAAGAACTGCCCAAGTTTGAATAAATTGGTATAAAGAGATTATTGGCTTTTTTTTGGACCAATATGAAGTGATAAAGATTTAAATATAGTTATAAACCTAATACAAGAACGCTAGACCGATTTTTGATCCAACGGAAAACTTGTGCAAACTTCTATGACAAAGATCGTCCAAACTTTCAATAGATTCGTATTAAAGTTTAAATTGAGATTTAAGGCTTTTAAAATGAACATCTGACTTTTTTTTGGACCAATATAAAGTTATAAAGGTATAAATATAGTTTTTAAATTATGCGGAAAGAGTTAGACCCATTATTGGAGCAGCGAAAACTTAGGGCAAACTACTCGGACAAAGAACTGCCCAACTTTGAATAAATTGGTATAAAGAGAATATTGGCTTTTTTTGGGACCAATATGAAGTGATAAAGATATAAATATAGTTATAAACCTAATACAAGAACGTAGACCGATTTTTGATCCAACGGAAAACTTGTGCAAACTTCTATGACAAAGATCGTCCAAACTTTCAATAGATTCGTATTAAGGTTTAAATTGAGATTTAAGGCTTTTAAAATGAACATCTGACTTTTTTTTGGACCAATATAAAGTTATAAAGGTATAAATATAGTTTTTAAATTATGCGGAAAGAGTTAGACCCATTATTGGAGCAGCGAAAACTTAGGGCAAACTACTCGGACAAAGAACTGCCCAACTTTGAATAAATTGGTATAAAGAGAATATTGGCTTTTTTTGGGACCAATATGAAGTGATAAAGATATAAATATAGTTATAAACCTAATACAAGAACGTAGACCGATTTTTGATCCAACGGAAAACTTGTGCAAACTTCTATGACAAAGATCGTCCAAACTTTCAATAGATTCGTATGAAGGTTTAAATTGAGATTTAAAGATTTTAAAATGAATATCTGACTTTTTTTTGGACCAATATAAAGTTATAAAGGTATAAATATAGTTTTTAAATTATGCGGAAAGAGTTAGACCCATTATTGGAGCAGCGAAAACTTAGGGCAAACTACTCGGACAAAGAACTGCCCAACTTTAAATAGATCGGTATGAAAAGATTATTGGCTTTTTTTTGGACCAATATGAAGTGATAAAGATATAAATATAGTTATAAACCTAATAGAAGAATGCTAGACCCATTTTTGATCCAACGGAAAACTTGTGGAAACTTCTATGACAAAGATCATCCAAACTTTCAATAGATTCGTATGAAGGTTTAAATTGAGATTTAAGGCTTTTAAAATGAATATTTGAATTTTTTTTTGACCAATATAAAGTTATAAAGGTATAAATATAATTTTTAAATTATGCGGAAAGAGTTAGACCCATTATTGGAGCAGCGAAAACTTAGGGCAAACTACTCGGACAAAGAACTGCCCAAGTTTGAATAAATTGGTATAAAGAGATTATTGGCTTTTTTTTGGACCAATATGAAGTGATAAAGATTTAAATATAGTTATAAACCTAATACAAGAACGCTAGACCGATTTTTGATCCAACGGAAAACTTGTGCAAACTTCTATGACAAAGATCGTCCAAACTTTCAATAGATTCGTATTAAGGTTTAAATTGAGATTTAAGGCTTTTAAAATGAACATCTGACTTTTTTTTGGACCAATATAAAGTTATAAAGGTATAAATATAGTTTTTAAATTATGCGGAAAGAGTTAGACCCATTATTGGAGCAGCGAAAACTTAGGGCAAACTACTCGGACAAAGAACTGCCCAACTTTAAATAGATCGGTATGAAAAGATTATTGGCTTTTTTTTGGACCAATATGAAGTGATAAAGATATAAATATAGTTATAAACCTAATAGAAGAATGCTAGACCCATTTTTGATCCAACGGAAAACTTGTGGAAACTTCTATGACAAAGATCGTCCAAACTTTCAATAGATTCGTATTAAGGTTTAAATTGAGATTTAAGGCTTTTAAAATGAACATCTGACTTTTTTTTGGACCAATATAAAGTTATAAAGGTATAAATATAGTTTTTAAATTATGCGGAAAGAGTTAGACCCATTATTGGAGCAGCGAAAACTTAGGGCAAACTACTCGGACAAAGAACTGCCCAACTTTAAATAGATCGGTATGAAAAGATTATTGGCTTTTTTTTGGACCAATATGAAGTGATAAAGATATAAATATAGTTATAAACCTAATAGAAGAATGCTAGACCCATTTTTGATCCAACGGAAAACTTGTGGAAACTTCTATGACAAAGATCATCCAAACTTTCAATAGATTCGTATGAAGGTTTAAATTGAGATTTAAGGCTTTTAAAATGAATATTTGAATTTTTTTTTGACCAATATAAAGTTATAAAGGTATAAATATAATATTTAAATTATGCGGAAAGAGTTAGACCCATTATTGGAGCAGCGAAAACTTAGGGCAAACTACTCGGACAAAGAACTGCCCAAGTTTGAATAAATTGGTATAAAGAGAATATTGGCTTTTTTTTGGACCAATATGAAGTGATAAAGATTTAAATATAGTTATAAACCTAATACAAGAACGCTAGACCGATTTTTGATCCAACGGAAAACTTGTGCAAACTTCTATGACAAAGATCGTCCAAACTTTCAATAGATTCGTATTAAGGTTTAAATTGAGATTTAAGGCTTTTAAAATGAACATCTGACTTTTTTTTGGACCAATATAAAGTTATAAAGGTATAAATATAGTTTTTAAATTATGCGGAAAGAGTTAGACCCATTATTGGAGCAGCGAAAACTTAGGGCAAACTACTCGGACAAAGAACTGCCCAACTTTGAATAAATTGGTATAAAGAGAATATTGGCTTTTTTTGGGACCAATATGAAGTGATAAAGATATAAATATAGTTATAAACCTAATACAAGAACGCTAGACCGATTTTTGATCCAACGGAAAACTTGTGCAAACTTCTATGACAAAGATCGTCCAAACTTTCAATAGATTCGTATGAAGGTTTAAATTGAGATTTAAAGCTTTTAGAATGAATACTAGACTTTTTTTTAGACCAATATAAAGTTATAAAGGTATAAATATAGTTTTAAATTATGCGGAAATAGTTAGACCCATTACTGGAGCAACGGAAACTTAGGGCAAACTACTTCGACAAAGAACTGCCCAACTTTGAATAGATTGGTGTTAAGAGAATATTGGCTTTTTTTTGGACCTATATGAAGTGATAAAGATATAAATATAGTTATAAACCTAATAGAAGAACATTAGACCCATTTTTAATCCAACGGAAAAGTTGTGCAAAGTTCTATGACAAAGATCGTCCAAACTTTCAATAGATTCGTATGAAGGTTTAAATTGAGATTTAAGGATTTTAAAATGAATATCTGACTTTTTTTTGGACCAATATAAAGTTATAAAGGTATAAATATAGTTTTAAATTATGCGGAAATAGTTAGACCCATTACTGGAGCAACGGAAACTTAGGGCAAACTACTTCGACAAAGAACTGCCCAACTTTGAATAGATTGGTGTGAAGAGAATATTGGCTTTTTTTTGGACCTATATGAAGTGATAAAGATATAAATATAGTTATAAACCTAATAGAAGAACATTAGACCCATTTTTAATCCAACGGAAAACTTGTGCAAAGTTCTATGACAAAGATCGTCCAAACTTTCAATAGATTCGTATGAAGGTTTAAATTGAGATTTAAAGATTTTAAAATGAATATCTGACTTTTTTTTGGACCAATATAAAGTTATAAAGGTATAAATATAGTTTTTAAATTATGCGGAAAGAGTTAGACCCATTATTGGAGCAGCGAAAACTTAGGGCAAACTACTCGGACAAAGAACTGCCCAACTTTAAATAGATCGGTATGAAAAGATTATTGGCTTTTTTTTGGACCAATATGAAGTGATAAAGATATAAATATAGTTATAAACCTAATAGAAGAATGCTAGACCCATTTTTGATCCAACGGAAAACTTGTGGAAACTTCTATGACAAAGATCATCCAAACTTTCAATAGATTCGTATGAAGGTTTAAATTGAGATTTAAGGCTTTTAAAATGAATATTTGAATTTTTTTTTGACCAATATAAAGTTATAAAGGTATAAATATAATTTTTAAATTATGCGGAAAGAGTTAGACCTATTATTGGAGCAGCGAAAACTTAGGGCAAACTACTCGGACAAAGAACTGCCCAAGTTTGAATAAATTGGTATAAAGAGAATATTGGCTTTTTTTTGGACCAATATGAAGTGATAAAGATTTAAATATAGTTATAAACCTAATACAAGAACGCTAGACCGATTTTTGATCCAACGGAAAACTTGTGCAAACTTCTATGACAAAGATCGTCCAAACTTTCAATAGATTCGTATTAAGGTTTAAATTGAGATTTAAGGCTTTTAAAATGAACATCTGACTTTTTTTTGGACCAATATAAAGTTATAAAGGTATAAATATAGTTTTTAAATTATGCGGAAAGAGTTAGACCCATTTTTGGAGCAGCGAAAACTTAGGGCAAACTACTCGGACAAAGAACTGCCCAACTTTGAATAAATTGGTATAAAGAGAATATTGGCTTTTTTTGGGACCAATATGAAGTGATAAAGATATAAATATAGTTATAAACCTAATACAAGAACGCTAGACCGATTTTTGATCCAACGGAAAACTTGTGCAAACTTCTATGACAAAGATCGTCCAAACTTTCAATAGATTCGTATGAAGGTTTAAATTGAGATTTAAAGCTTTTAGAATGAATACTAGACTTTTTTTTAGACCAATATAAAGTTATAAAGGTATAAATATAGTTTTAAATTATGCGGAAATAGTTAGACCCATTACTGGAGCAACGGAAACTTAGGGCAAACTACTTCGACAAAGAACTGCCCAACTTTGAATAGATTGGTGTTAAGAGAATATTGGCTTTTTTTTGGACCTATATGAAGTGATAAAGATATAAATATAGTTATAAACCTAATAGAAGAACATTAGACCCATTTTTAATCCAACGGAAAAGTTGTGCAAAGTTCTATGACAAAGATCGTCCAAACTTTCAATAGATTCGTATGAAGGTTTAAATTGAGATTTAAGGATTTTAAAATGAATATCTGACTTTTTTTTGGACCAATATAAAGTTATAAAGGTATAAATATAGTTTTTAAATTATGCGGAAAGAGTTAGACCCATTATTGGAGCAGCGAAAACTTAGGGCAAACTACTCGGACAAAGAACTGCCCAACTTTGAATAAATTGGTATAAAGAGAATATTGGCTTTTTTTGGGACCAATATGAAGTGATAAAGATATAAATATAGTTATAAACCTAATACAAGAACGCTAGACCGATTTTTGATCCAACGGAAAACTTGTGCAAACTTCTATGACAAAGATCGTCCAAACTTTCAATAGATTCGTATTAAGGTTTAAATTGAGATTTAAGGCTTTTAAAATGAACATCTGACTTTTTTTTGGACCAATATAAAGTTATAAAGGTATAAATATAGTTTTTAAATTATGCGGAAAGAGTTAGACCCATTATTGGAGCAGCGAAAACTTAGGGCAAACTACTCGGACAAAGAACTGCCCAACTTTGAATAAATTGGTATAAAGAGAATATTGGCTTTTTTTGGGACCAATATGAAGTGATAAAGATATAAATATAGTTATAAACCTAATACAAGAACGCTAGACCGATTTTTGATCCAACGGAAAACTTGTGCAAACTTCTATGACAAAGATCGTCCAAACATTCAAAAGATTCGTATGAAGGTTTAAATTGAGATTTAAAGCTTTTAGAATGAATACTAGACTTTTTTTTAGACCAATATAAAGTTATAAAGGTATAAATATAGTTTTAAATTATGCGGAAATAGTTAGACCCATTACTGGAGCAACGGAAACTTAGGGCAAACTACTTCGACAAAGAACTGCCCAACTTTGAATAGATTGGTGTGAAGAGAATATTGGCTTTTTTTTGGACCTATATGAAGTGATAAAGATATAAATATAGTTATAAACCTAATAGAAGAACATTAGACCCATTTTTAATCCAACGGAAAACTTGTGCAAAGTTCTATGACAAAGATCGTCCAAACTTTCAATAGATTCGTATGAAGGTTTAAATTGAGATTTAAAGATTTTAAAATGAATATCTGACTTTTTTTTGGACCAATATAAAGTTATAAAGGTATAAATATAGTTTTTAAATTATGCGGAAAGAGTTAGACCCATTATTGGAGCAGCGAAAACTTAGGGCAAACTACTCGGACAAAGAACTGCCCAACTTTAAATAGATCGGTATGAAAAGATTATTGGCTTTTTTTTGGACCAATATGAAGTGATAAAGATATAAATATAGTTATAAACCTAATAGAAGAATGCTAGACCCATTTTTGATCCAACGGAAAACTTGTGGAAACTTCTATGACAAAGATCATCCAAACTTTCAATAGATTCGTATGAAGGTTTAAATTGAGATTTAAGGCTTTTAAAATGAATATTTGAATTTTTTTTTGACCAATATAAAGTTATAAAGGTATAAATATAATTTTTAAATTATGCGGAAAGAGTTAGACCCATTATTGGAGCAGCGAAAACTTAGGGCAAACTACTCGGACAAAGAACTGCCCAAGTTTGAATAAATTGGTATAAAGAGAATATTGGCTTTTTTTTGGACCAATATGAAGTGATAAAGATTTAAATATAGTTATAAACCTAATACAAGAACGCTAGACCGATTTTTGATCCAACGGAAAACTTGTGCAAACTTCTATGACAAAGATCGTCCAAACTTTCAATAGATTCGTATTAAGGTTTAAATTGAGATTTAAGGCTTTTAAAATGAACATCTGACTTTTTTTTGGACCAATATAAAGTTATAAAGGTATAAATATAGTTTTTAAATTATGCGGAAAGAGTTAGACCCATTATTGGAGCAGCGAAAACTTAGGGCAAACTACTCGGACAAAGAACTGCCCAACTTTGAATAAATTGGTATAAAGAGAATATTGGCTTTTTTTGGGACCAATATGAAGTGATAAAGATTTAAATATAGTTATAAACCTAATACAAGAACGCTAGACCGATTTTTGATCCAACGGAAAACTTGTGCAAACTTCTATGACAAAGATCGTCCAAACTTTCAATAGATTCGTATGAAGGTTTAAATTGAGATTTAAAGCTTTTAGAATGAATACTAGACTTTTTTTTTAGACCAATATAAAGTTATAAAGGTATAAATATAGTTTTAAATTATGCGGAAATAGTTAGACCCATTACTGGAGCAACGGAAACTTAGGGCAAACTACTTCGACAAAGAACTGCCCAACTTTGAATAGATTGGTGTGAAGAGAATATTGGCTTTTTTTTTGACCTATATGAAGTGATAAAGATATAAATATAGTTATAAACCTAATAGAAGAACATTAGACCCATTTTTAATCCAACGGAAAACTTGTGCAAAGTTCTATGACAAAGATCGTCCAAACTTTCAATAGATTCGTATGAAGGTTTAAATTGAGATTTAAGGATTTTAAAATGAATATCTGACTTTTTTTTGGACCAATATAAAGTTATAAAGGTATAAATATAGTTTTTAAATTATGCGGAAAGAGTTAGACCCATTATTGGAGCAGCGAAAACTTAGGGCAAACTACTCGGACAAAGAACTGCCCAACTTTGAATAAATTGGTATAAAGAGAATATTGGCTTTTTTTGGGACCAATATGAAGTGATAAAGATATAAATATAGTTATAAACCTAATACAAGAACGCTAGACCGATTTTTGATCCAACGGAAAACTTGTGCAAACTTCTATGACAAAGATCGTCCAAACATTCAAAAGATTCGTATGAAGGTTTAAATTGAGATTTAAAGCTTTTAGAATGAATACTAGACTTTTTTTTAGACCAATATAAAGTTATAAAGGTATAAATATAGTTTTAAATTATGCGGAAATAGTTAGACCCATTACTGGAGCAACGGAAACTTAGGGCAAACTACTTCGACAAAGAACTGCCCAACTTTGAATAGATTGGTGTGAAGAGAATATTGGCTTTTTTTTGGACCTATATGAAGTGATAAAGATATAAATATAGTTATAAACCTAATAGAAGAACATTAGACCCATTTTTAATCCAACGGAAAACTTGTGCAAAGTTCTATGACAAAGATCGTCCAAACTTTCAATAGATTCGTATGAAGGTTTAAATTGAGATTTAAAGATTTTAAAATGAATATCTGACTTTTTTTTGGACCAATATAAAGTTATAAAGGTATAAATATAGTTTTTAAATTATGCGGAAAGAGTTAGACCCATTATTGGAGCAGCGAAAACTTAGGGCAAACTACTCGGACAAAGAACTGCCCAACTTTAAATAGATCGGTATGAAAAGATTATTGGCTTTTTTTTGGACCAATATGAAGTGATAAAGATATAAATATAGTTATAAACCTAATAGAAGAATGCTAGACCCATTTTTGATCCAACGGAAAACTTGTGGAAACTTCTATGACAAAGATCATCCAAACTTTCAATAGATTCGTATGAAGGTTTAAATTGAGATTTAAGGCTTTTAAAATGAATATTTGAATTTTTTTTTGACCAATATAAAGTTATAAAGGTATAAATATAATTTTTAAATTATGCGGAAAGAGTTAGACCCATTATTGGAGCAGCGAAAACTTAGGGCAAACTACTCGGACAAAGAACTGCCCAAGTTTGAATAAATTGGTATAAAGAGAATATTGGCTTTTTTTTTGGACCAATATGAAGTGATAAAGATTTAAATATAGTTATAAACCTAATACAAGAACGCTAGACTGATTTTTGATCCAACGGAAAACTTGTGCAAACTTCTATGACAAAGATCGTCCAAACTTTCAATAGATTCGTATTAAGGTTTAAATTGAGATTTAAGGCTTTTAAAATGAACATCTGACTTTTTTTTGGACCAATATAAAGTTATAAAGGTATAAATATAGTTTTTAAATTATGCGGAAAGAGTTAGACCCATTATTGGAGCAGCGAAAACTTAGGGCAAACTACTCGGACAAAGAACTGCCCAACATTGAATAAATTTTTATAAAGAGAATATTGGCTTTTTTTGGGACCAATATGAAGTGATAAAGATATAAATATAGTTATAAACCTAATACAAGAACGCTAGACCAATTTTTGATCCAACGGAAAACTTGTGCAAACTTCTATGACAAAGATCGTCCAAACTTTCAATAGATTCGTATGAAGGTTTAAATTGGGATTTAAAGCTTTTAGAATGAATACTAGACTTTTTTTTAGACCAATATAAAGTTATAAAGGTATAAATATAGTTTTAAATTATGCGGAAATAGTTAGACCCATTACTGGAGCAACGGAAACTTAGGGCAAACTACTTCGACAAAGAACTGCCCAACTTTGAATAGATTGGTGTTAAGAGAATATTGGCTTTTTTTTGGACCTATATGAAGTGATAAAGATATAAATATAGTTATAAACCTAATAGAAGAACATTAGACCCATTTTTAATCCAACGGAAAACTTGTGCAAAGTTCTATGACAAAGATCGTCCAAACTTTCAATAGATTCGTATGAAGGTTTAAATTGAGATTTAAGGATTTTAAAATGAATATCTGACTTTTTTTTGGACCAATATAAAGTTATAAAGGTATAAATATAGTTTTTAAATTATGCGGAAAGAGTTAGACCCATTATTGGAGCAGCGAAAACTTAGGGCAAACTACTCGGACAAAGAACTGCCCAACTTTGAATAAATTGGTATAAAGAGAATATTGGCTTTTTTTGGGACCAATATGAAGTGATAAAGATTTAAATATAGTTATAAACCTAATACAAGAACGCTAGACCGATTTTTGATCCAACGGAAAAGTTGTGCAAACTTCTATGACAAAGATCGTCCAAACTTTCAATAGATTCGTATGAAGGTTTAAATTGAGATTTAAAGCTTTTAGAATGAATACTAGACTTTTTTTTAGACCAATATAAAGTTATAAAGGTATAAATATAGTTTTAAATTATGCGGAAATAGTTAGACCCATTACTGGAGCAACGGAAACTTAGGGCAAACTACTTCGACAAAGAACTGCCCAACTTTGAATAGATTGGTGTGAAGAGAATATTGGCTTTTTTTTGGACCTATATGAAGTGATAAAGATATAAATATAGTTATAAACCTAATAGAAGAACATTAGACCCATTTTTAATCCAACGGAAAACTTGTGCAAAGTTCTATGACAAAGATCGTCCAAACTTTCAATAGATTCGTATGAAGGTTTAAATTGAGATTTAAAGATTTTAAAATGAATATCTGACTTTTTTTTGGACCAATATAAAGTTATAAAGGTATAAATATAGTTTTAAATTATGCGGAAATAGTTAGACCCATTACTGGAGCAACGGAAACTTAGGGCAAACTACTTCGACAAAGAACTGCCCAACTTTAAATAGATCGGTATGAAAAGATTATTGGCTTTTTTTTGGACCAATATGAAGTGATAAAGATATAAATATAGTTATAAACCTAATAGAAGAATGCTAGACCCATTTTTGATCCAACGGAAAACTTGTGGAAACTTCTATGACAAAGATCATCCAAACTTTCAATAGATTCGTATGAAGGTTTAAATTGAGATTTAAGGCTTTTAAAATGAATATTTGAATTTTTTTTTGACCAATATAAAGTTATATAGGTATAAATATAATTTTTAAATTATGCGGAAAGAGTTAGACCCATTATTGGAGAAGCGAAAACTTAGGGCAAACTACTCGGACAAAGAACTGCCCAAGTTTGAATAAATTGGTATAAAGAGAATATTGGCTTTTTTTTGGACCAATATGAAGTGATAAAGATTTAAATATAGTTATAAACCTAATACAAGAACGCTAGACCGATTTTTGATCCAACGGAAAACTTGTGCAAACTTCTATGACAAAGATCGTCCAAACTTTCAATAGATTCGTATTAAGGTTTAAATTGAGATTTAAGGCTTTTAAAATGAACATCTGACTTTTTTTTGGACCAATATAAAGTTATAAAGGTATAAATATAGTTTTTAAATTATGCGGAAAGAGTTAGACCCATTATTGGAGCAGCGAAAACTTAGGGCAAACTACTCGGACAAAGAACTGCCCAACTTTAAATAGATCGGTATGAAAAGATTATTGGCTTTTTTTTGGACCAATATGAAGTGATAAAGATATAAATATAGTTATAAACCTAATAGAAGAATGCTAGACCCATTTTTGATCCAACGGAAAACTTGTGGAAACTTCTATGACAAAGATCATCCAAACTTTCAATAGATTCGTATGAAGGTTTAAATTGAGATTTAAGGCTTTTAAAATGAATATTTGAATTTTTTTTTGACCAATATAAAGTTATAAAGGTATAAATATAATTTTTAAATTATGCGGAAAGAGTTAAACCCATTATTGGAGCAGCGAAAACTTAGGGCAAACTACTCGGACAAAGAACTGCCCAAGTTTGAATAAATTGGTATAAAGAGAATATTGGCTTTTTTTTGGACCAATATGAAGTGATAAAGATTTAAATATAGTTATAAACCTAATACAAGAACGCTAGACCGATTTTTGATCCAACGGAAAACTTGTGCAAACTTCTATGACAAAGATCGTCCAAACTTTCAATAGATTCGTATGAAGGTTTAAATTGAGATTTAAGGCTTTTAAAATGAATATTTGAATTTTTTTTTGACCAATATAAAGTTATAAAGGTATAAATATAATTTTTAAATTATGCGGAAAGAGTTAAACCCATTATTGGAGCAGCGAAAACTTAGGGCAAACTACTCGGACAAAGAACTGCCCAAGTTTGAATAAATTGGTATAAAGAGAATATTGGCTTTTTTTTGGACCAATATGAAGTGATAAAGATTTAAATATAGTTATAAACCTAATACAAGAACGCTAGACCGATTTTTGATCCAACGGAAAACTTATGCAAACTTCTATGACAAAGATCGTCCAAACTTTCAATAGATTCGTATTAAGGTTTAAATTGAGATTTAAGGCTTTTAAAATGAACATCTGACTTTTTTTTGGACCAATATAAAGTTATAAAGGTATAAATATAGTTTTTAAATTATGCGGAAAGAGTTAGACCCATTATTGGAGCAGCGAAAACTTAGGGCAAACTACTCGGACAAAGAACTGCCCAACTTTGAATAAATTGGTATAAAGAGAATGTTGGCTTTTTTTGGGACCAATATGAAGTGATAAAGATATAAATATAGTTATAAACCTAATACAAGAACGTAGACCGATTTTTGATCCAACGGAAAACTTGTGCAAACTTCTATGACAAAGATCGTCCAAACTTTCAATAGATTCGTATGAAGGTTTAAATTGAGATTTAAAGCTTTTAGAATGAATACTAGACTTTTTTTTAGACCAATATAAAGGTATAAATATAGTTTTAAATTATGCGGAAATAGTTAGACCCATTACTGGAGCAACGGAAACTTAGGGCAAACTACTTCGACAAAGAACTGCCCAACTTTGAATAAATTGGTATAAAGAGAATATTGGCTTTTTCTGGGACCAATATGAAGTGATAAAGATATAAATATAGTTATAAACCTAATACAAGAACGCTAGACCGATTTTTGATCCAACGGAAAACTTGTGCAAACTTCTATGACAAAGATCGTCCAAACTTTCAATAGATTCGTATTAAGGTTTAAATTGAGATTTAAGGATTTTAAAATGATTATCTGACTTTTTTTTGGACCAATATAAAGTTATAAAGGTATAAATATAGTTTTAAATTATGCGGAAATAGTTAGACCCATTACTGGAGCAACGGAAACTTAGGGCAAACAACTTCGACAAAGAACTGCCCAACTTTGAATAGATTGGTGTGAAGAGAATATTGGCTTTTTTTTGGACCTATATGAAGTGATAAAGATATAAATATAGTTATAAACCTAATAGAAGAACATTAGACCCATTTTTAATCCAACGGAAAACTTGTGCAAAGTTCTATGACAAAGATCGTCCAAACTTTCAATAGATTCGTATGAAGTTTTAAATTGAGATTTAAGGATTTTAAAATGAATATCTGACTTTTTTTTGGACCAATATAAAGTTATAAAGGTATAAATATAGTTTTTAAATTATGCGGAAAGAGTTAGACCCATTATTGGAGCAGCGAAAACTTAGGGCAAACTACTCGGACAAAGAACTGCCCAACTTTGAATAAATTGGTATAAAGAGAATATTGGCTTTTTTTGGGACCAATATGAAGTGATAAAGATTTAAATATAGTTATAAACCTAATACAAGAACGCTAGACCGATTTTTGATCCAACGGAAAACTTGTGCAAACTTCTATGACAAAGATCGTCCAAACTTTCAATAGATTCGTATGAAGGTTTAAATTGAGATTTAAAGCTTTTAGAATGAATACTAGACTTTTTTTTAGACCAATATAAAGTTATAAAGGTATAAATATAGTTTTAAATTATGCGGAAATAGTTAGACCCATTACTGGAGCAACGGAAACTTAGGGCAAACTACTTCGACAAAGAACTGCCCAACTTTGAATAGATTGGTGTGAAGAGAATATTGGCTTTTTTTTGGACCTATATGAAGTGATAAAGATATAAATATAGTTATAAACCTAACAGAAGAACATTAGACCCATTTTTAATCCAACGGAAAACTTGTGCAAAGTTCTATGACAAAGATCGTCCAAACTTTCAATAGATTCGTATGAAGGTTTAAATTGAGATTTAAGGATTTTAAAATGAATATCTGACTTTTTTTTGGACCAATATAAAGTTATAAAGGTATAAATATAGTTTTTAAATTATGCGGAAAGAGTTAGACCCATTATTGGAGCAGCGAAAACTTAGGGCAAACTACTCGGACAAAGAACTGCCCAACTTTGAATAAATTGGTATAAAGAGAATATTGGCTTTTTTTGGGACCAATATGAAGTGATAAAGATATAAATATAGTTATAAACCTAATACAAGAACGCTAGACCGATTTTTGATCCAACGGAAAACTTGTGCAAACTTCTATGACAAAGATCGTCCAAACTTTCAATAGATTCGTATGAAGGTTTAAATTGAGATTTAAAGCTTTTAGAATGAATACTAGACTTTTTTTTAGACCAATATAAAGTTATAAAGGTATAAATATAGTTTTAAATTATGCGGAAATAGTTAGACCCATTACTGGAGCAACGGAAACTTAGGGCAAACTACTTCGACAAAGAACTGCCCAACTTTGAATAGATTGGTGTGAAGAGAATATTGGCTTTTTTTTGGACCTATATGAAGTGATAAAGATATAAATAAAGTTATAAACCTAACAGAAGAACATTAGACCCATTTTTAATCCAACGGAAAACTTGTGCAAAGTTCTATGACAAAGATCGTCCAAACTTTCAATAGATTCGTATGAAGGTTTAAATTGAGATTTAAAGATTTTAAAATGAATATCTGACTTTTTTTTGGACCAATATAAAGTTATAAAGGTATAAATATAGTTTTTAAATTATGCGGAAAGAGTTAGACCCATTATTGGAGCAGCGAAAACTTAGGGCAAACTACTCGGACAAAGAACTGCCCAACTTTAAATAGATCGGTATGAAAAGATTATTGGCTTTTTTTTGGACCAATATGAAGTGATAAAGATATAAATATAGTTGTAAATCTAATAGAAGAATGCTAGACCCATTTTTGATCCAACGGAAAACTTGTGGAAACTTCTATGACAAAGATCATCCAAACTTTCAATAGATTCGTATGAAGGTTTAAATTGAGATTTAAGGCTTTTAAAATGAATATTTGAATTTTTTTTTTGACCAATATAAAGTTATATAGGTATAAATATAATTTTTAAATTATGCGGAAAGAGTTAGACCCATTATTGGAGCAGCGAAAACTTAGGGCAAACTACTCGGACAAAGAACTGCCCAAGTTTGAATAAATTGGTATAAAGAGAATATTGGCTTTTTTTTGGACCAATATGAAGTGATAAAGATTTAAATATAGTTATAAACCTAATACAAGAACGCTAGACCGATTTTTGATCCAACGGAAAACTTGTGCAAACTTCTATGACAAAGATCGTCCAAACTTTCAATAGATTCGTATTAAGGTTTAAATTGAGATTTAAGGCTTTTAAAATGAACATCTGACTTTTTTTTGGACCAATATAAAGTTATAAAGGTATAAATATAGTTTTTAAATTATGCGGAAAGAGTTAGACCCATTATTGGAGCAGCGAAAACTTAGGGCAAACTACTCGGACAAAGAACTGCCCAACTTTAAATAGATCGGTATGAAAAGATTATTGGCTTTTTTTTGGACCAATATGAAGTGATAAAGATATAAATATAGTTATAAACCTAATAGAAGAATGCTAGACCCATTTTTGATCCAACGGAAAACTTGTGGAAACTTCTATGACAAAGATCATCCAAACTTTCAATAGATTCGTATGAAGGTTTAAATTGAGATTTAAGGCTTTTAAAATGAATATTTGAATTTTTTTTTGACCAATATAAAGTTATAAAGGTATAAATATAATTTTTAAATTATGCGGAAAGAGTTAAACCCATTATTGGAGCAGCGAAAACTTAGGGCAAACTACTCGGACAAAGAACTGCCCAAGTTTGAATAAATTGGTATAAAGAGAATATTGGCTTTTTTTTGGACCAATATGAAGTGATAAAGATTTAAATATAGTTATAAACCTAATACAAGAACGCTAGACCGATTTTTGATCCAACGGAAAACTTGTGCAAACTTCTATGACAAAGATCGTCCAAACTTTCAATAGATTCGTATGAAGGTTTAAATTGAGATTTAAGGCTTTTAAAATGAATATTTGAATTTTTTTTTGACCAATATAAAGTTATAAAGGTATAAATATAATTTTTAAATTATGCGGAAAGAGTTAAACCCATTATTGGAGCAGCGAAAACTTAGGGCAAACTACTCGGACAAAGAACTGCCCAAGTTTGACTAAATTGGTATAAAGAGAATATTGGCTTTTTTTTGGACCAATATGAAGTGATAAAGATTTAAATATAGTTATAAACCTAATACAAGAACGCTAGACCGATTTTTGATCCAACGGAAAACTTGTGCAAACTTCTATGACAAAGATCGTCCAAACTTTCAATAGATTCGTATTAAGGTTTAAATTGAGATTTAAGGCTTTTAAAATGAACATCTGACTTTTTTTTGGACCAATATAAAGTTATAAAGGTATAAATATAGTTTTTAAATTATGCGGAAAGAGTTAGACCCATTATTGGAGCAGCGAAAACTTAGGGCAAACTACTCGGACAAAGAACTGCCCAACTTTGAATAAATTGGTATAAAGAGAATGTTGGCTTTTTTTGGGACCAATATGAAGTGATAAAGATATAAATATAGTTATAAACCTAATACAAGAACGTAGACCGATTTTTGATCCAACGGAAAACTTGTGCAAACTTCTATGACAAAGATCGTCCAAACTTTCAATAGATTCGTATGAAGGTTTAAATTGAGATTTAAAGCTTTTAGAATGAATACTAGACTTTTTTTTAGACCAATATAAAGGTATAAATATAGTTTTAAATTATGCGGAAATAGTTAGACCCATTACTGGAGCAACGGAAACTTAGGGCAAACTACTTCGACAAAGAACTGCCCAACTTTGAATAGATTGGTGTGAAGAGAATATTGGCTATTTTTTGGACCTATATGAAGTGATAAAGATATAAATATAGTTATAAACCTAATAGAAGAACATTAGACCCATTTTTAATCCAACGGAAAACTTGTGCAAAGTTCTATGACAAAGATCGTCCAAACTTTCAATAGATTCGTATGAAGGTTTAAATTGAGATTTAAAGCTTTTAGAATGAATACTGCACTTTTTTTTGGACCAATATAATGTTAGAAATGTATAAATATAGTTTTTAAATTATGCGGAAAGAGTTAGACCCATTATTGGAACAGCGGAAACTTAGGGTAACTACTTGGACAAAGCACTGCCCAACTTTAAATAAATCGGTATGAAAAGATTATTGGCTATTTTTTGGACCAATATGAAGTGATAAAGATATAAATATAGTTATAAACCTAATAGAAGAATGCTAGACCCATTTTTGATCCAACGGAAAACTTGTGGAAACTTCTATGGCAAAGATCATCCAAACTTTCAATAGATTCGTATGAAGGTTTAAATTGAGATTTAAGGCTTTTAAAATGAATATTTGAATTTTTTTTTGACCAATATAAAGTTATAAAGGTATAAATATAATTTTTAAATTATGCGGAAAGAGTTAGACCCATTATTGGAGCAGCGAAAACTTAGGGCAAACTACTCGGACAAAGAACTGCCCAAGTTTGAATAAATTGGTATAAAGAGAATATTGGCTTTTTTTTGGACCAATATGAAGTGATAAAGATTTAAATATAGTTATAAACCTAATACAAGAACGCTAGACCGATTTTTGATCCAACGGAAAACTTGTGCAAACTTCTATGACAAAGATCGTCCAAACTTTCAATAGATTCGTATTAAGGTTTAAATTGAGATTTAAGGATTTTAAAATGATTATCTGACTTTTTTTTGGACCAATATAAAGTTATAAAGGTATAAATATAGTTTTAAATTATGCGGAAATAGTTAGACCCATTACTGGAGCAACGGAAACTTAGGGCAAACTACTTCGACAAAGAACTGCCCAACTTTGAATAGATTGGTGTGAAGAGAATATTGGCTTTTTTTTGGACCTATATGAAGTGATAAAGATATAAATATAGTTATAAACCTAATAGAAGAACATTAGACCCATTTTTAATCCAACGGAAAACTTGTGCAAAGTTCTATGACAAAGATCGTCCAAACTTTCAATAGATTCGTATGAAGGTTTAAATTGAGATTTAAGGATTTTAAAATGAATATCTGACTTTTTTTTGGACCAATATAAAGTTATAAAGGTATAAATATAGTTTTTAAATTATGCGGAAAGAGTTAGACCCATTATTGGAGCAGCGAAAACTTAGGGCAAACTACTCGGACAAAGAACTGCCCAACTTTAAATAGATCGGTATGAAAAGATTATTGGCTTTTTTTTGGACCAATATGAAGTGATAAAGATATAAATATAGTTATAAACCTAATAGAAGAATGCTAGACCCATTTTTGATCCAACGGAAAACTTGTGGAACCTTCTATGACAAAGATCATCCAAACTTTCAATAGATTCGTATGAAGGTTTAAATTGAGATTTAAGGCTTTTAAAATGAATATTTGAATTTTTTTTTGACCAATATAAAGTTATAAAGGTATAAATATAATTTTTAAATTATGCGGAAAGAGTTAGACCCATTATTGGAGCAGCGAAAACTTAGGGCAAACTACTCGGACAAAGAACTGCCCAAGTTTGAATAAATTGGTATAAAGAGAATATTGGCTTTTTTTTGGACCAATATGAAGTGATAAAGATTTAAATATAGTTATAAACCTAATACAAGAACGCTAGACCGATTTTTGATCCAACGGAAAACTTGTGCAAACTTCTATGACAAAGATCGTCCAAACTTTCAATAGATTCGTATTAAGGTTTAAATTGAGATTTAAGGATTTTAAAATGATTATCTGACTTTTTTTTGGACCAATATAAAGTTATAAAGGTATAAATATAGTTTTAAATTATGCGGAAATAGTTAGACCCATTACTGGAGCAACGGAAACTTAGGGCAAACTACTTCGACAAAGAACTGCCCAACTTTGAATAGATTGGTGTGAAGAGAATATTGGCTTTTTTTTGGACCTATATGAAGTGATAAAGATATAAATATAGTTATAAACCTAATAGAAGAACATTAGACCCATTTTTAATCCAACGGAAAACTTGTGCAAAGTTCTATGACAAAGATCGTCCAAACTTTCAATAGATTCGTATGAAGGTTTAAATTGAGATTTAAGGATTTTAAAATGAATATCTGACTTTTTTTTGGACCAATATAAAGTTATAAAGGTATAAATATAGTTTTTAAATTATGCGGAAAGAGTTAGACCCATTATTGGAGCAGCGAAAACTTAGGGCAAACTACTCGGACAAAGAACTGCCCAACTTTAAATAGATCGGTATGAAAAGATTATTGGCTTTTTTTTGGACCAATATGAAGTGATAAAGATATAAATATAGTTATAAACCTAATAGAAGAATGCTAGACCCATTTTTGATCCAACGGAAAACTTGTGGAACCTTCTATGACAAAGATCATCCAAACTTTCAATAGATTCGTATGAAGGTTTAAATTGAGATTTAAGGCTTTTAAAATGAATATTTGAATTTTTTTTTGACCAATATAAAGTTATAAAGGTATAAATATAATTTTTAAATTATGCGGAAAGAGTTAGACCCATTATTGGAGCAGCGAAAACTTAGGGCAAACTACTCGGACAAAGAACTGCCCAAGTTTGAATAAATTGGTATAAAGAGAATATTGGCTTTTTTTTGGACCAATATGAAGTGATAAAGATTTAAATATAGTTATAAACCTAATACAAGAACGCTAGACCGATTTTTGATCCAACGGAAAACTTGTGCAAACTTCTATGACAAAGATCGTCCAAACTTTCAATAGATTCGTATTAAGGTTTAAATTGAGATTTAAGGATTTTAAAATGATTATCTGACTTTTTTTTGGACCAATATAAAGTTATAAAGGTATAAATATAGTTTTAAATTATGCGGAAATAGTTAGACCCATTACTGGAGCAACGGAAACTTAGGGCAAACTACTTCGACAAAGAACTGCCCAACTTTGAATAGATTGGTGTGAAGAGAATATTGGCTTTTTTTTGGACCTATATGAAGTGATAAAGATATAAATATAGTTATAAACCTAATAGAAGAACATTAGACCCATTTTTAATCCAACGGAAAACTTGTGCAAAGTTTTATGACAAAGATCGTCCAAACTTTCAATAGATTCGTATGAAGGTTTAAATTGAGATTTAAGGATTTTAAAATGAATATCTGACTTTTTTTTGGACCAATATAAAGTTATAAAGGTATAAATATAGTTTTTAAATTATGCGGAAAGAGTTAGACCCATTATTGGAGCAGCGAAAACTTAGGGCAAACTACTCGGACAAAGAACTGCCCAACTTTGAATAAATTGGTATAAAGAGAATATTGGCTTTTTTGGGGACCAATATGAAGTGATAAAGATTTAAATATAGTTATAAACCTAATACAAGAACGCTAGACCGATTTTTGATCCAACGGAAAACTTGTGCAAACTTCTATGACAAAGATCGTCCAAACTTTCAATAGATTCGTATGAAGGTTTAAATTGAGATTTAAAGCTTTTAGAATGAATACTAGACTTTTTTTTAGACCAATATAAAGTTATAAAGGTATAAATATAGTTTTAAATTATGCGGAAATAGTTAGACCCATTACTGGAGCAACGGAATCTTAGGGCAAACTACTTCGACAAAGAACTGCCCAACTTTGAATAGATTGGTGTGAAGAGAATATTGGCTTTTTTTTGGACCTATATGAAGTGATAAAGATATAAATATAGTTATAAACCTAACAGAAGAACATTAGACCCATTTTTAATCCAACGGAAAACTTGTGCAAAGTTCTATGACAAAGATCGTCCAAACTTTCAATAGATTCGTATGAAGGTTTAAATTGAGATTTAAGGATTTTAAAATGAATATCTGACTTTTTTTTGGACCAATATAAAGTTATAAAGGTATAAATATAGTTTTTAAATTATGCGGAAAGAGTTAGACCCATTATTGGAGCAGCGAAAACTTAGGGCAAACTACTCGGACCAAGAACTGCCCAACTTTGAATAAATTGGTATAAAGAGAATATTGGCTTTTTTTGGGACCAATATGAAGTGATAAAGATATAAATATAGTTATAAACCTAATACAAGAACGCTAGACCGATTTTTGATCCAACGGAAAACTTGTGGAAACTTCTATGACAAAGATCGTCCAAACTTTCAATAGATTCGTATGAAGGTTTAAATTGAGATTTAAAGATTTTAAAATGAATATCTGACTTTTTTTTGGACCAATATAAAGTTATAAAGGTATAAATATAGTTTTAAAATTATGCGGAAAGAGTTAGACCCATTATTGGAGCAGCGAAAACTTAGGGCAAACTACTCGGACAAAGAACTGCCCAACTTTAAATAGATCGGTATGAAAAGATTATTGGCTTTTTTTTGGACCAATATGAAGTGATAAAGATATAAATATAGTTATAAACCTAATAGAAGAATGCTAGACCCATTTTTGATCCAACGGAAAACTTGTGGAAACTTCTATGACAAAGATCATCCAAACTTTCAATAGATTCGTATGAAGGTTTAAATTGAGATTTAAGGATTTTAAAATGAATATCTGACTTTTTTTTGGACCAATATAAAGTTATAAAGGTATAAATATAGTTTTTAAATTATGCGGAAAGAGTTAGACCCATTATTGGAGCAGCGAAAACTTAGGGCAAACTACTCGGACAAAGAACTGCCCAACTTTGAATAAATTGGTATAAAGAGAATATTGGCTTTTTTTGGGACCAATATGAAGTGATAAAGATATAAATATAGTTATAAACCTAATACAAGAACGCTAGACCGATTTTTGATCCAACGGAAAACTTGTGCAAACTTCTATGACAAAGATCGTCCAAACTTTCAATAGATTCGTATGAAGGTTTAAATTGAGATTTAAAGCTTTTAGAATGAATACTAGACTTTTTTTTAGACCAATATAAAGTTATAAAGGTATAAATATAGTTTTAAATTATGCGGAAATAGTTAGACCCATTACTGGAGCAACGGAAACTTAGGGCAAACTACTTCGACAAAGAACTGCCCAACTTTGAATAGATTGGTGTTAAGAGAATATTGGCTTTTTTTTGGACCTATATGAAGTGATAAAGATATAAATATAGTTATAAACCTAATAGAAGAACATTAGACCCATTTTTAATCCAACGGAAAACTTGTGCAAAGTTCTATGACAAAGATCGTCCAAACTTTCAATAGATTCGTATTAAGGTTTAAATTGAGATTTAAGGCTTTTAAAATGAACATCTGACTTTTTTTTGGACCAACATAAAGTTATAAAGGTATAAATATAGTTTTTAAATTATGCGGAAAGAGTTAGACCCATTATTGGAGCAGCGAAAACTTAGGGCAAACTACTCGGACAAAGAACTGCCCAAGTTTGAATAAATTGGTATAAAGAGAATATTGGCTTTTTTTTGGACCAATATGAAGTGATAAAGATTTAAATATAGTTATAAACCTAATACAAGAACGCTAGACCGATTTTTGATCCAACGGAAAACTTGTGCAAACTTCTATGACAAAGATCGTCCAAACTTTCAATAGATTCGTATTAAGGTTTAAATTGAGATTTAAGGCTTTTAAAATGAACATCTGACTTTTTTTTGGACCAACATAAAGTTATAAAGGTATAAATATAGTTTTTAAATTATGCGGAAAGAGTTAGACCCATTATTGGAGCAGCGAAAACTTAGGGCAAACTACTCGGACAAAGAACTGCCCAACTTTGAATAAATTGGTATAAAGAGAATATTGGCTTTTTTTGGGACCAATATGAAGTGATAAAGATATAAATATAGTTATAAACCTAATAGAAGAATGCTAGACCCATTTTTGATCCAACGGAAAACTTGTGCAAAGTTCTATGACAAAGATCGTCCAAACTTTCAATAGATTCGTATGAAGGTTTAAATTGAGATTTAAGGATTTTAAAATGAATATCTGACTTTTTTTTGGACCAATATAAAGTTATAAAGGTATAAATATAGTTTTTAAATTATGCGGAAAGAGTTAGACCCATTAATGGAGCAGCGAAAACTTAGGGCAAACTACTCGGACAAAGAACTGCCCAACTTTAAATAGATCGGTATGAAAAGATTATTGGCTTTTTTTTGGACCAATATGAAGTGATAAAGATATAAATATAGTTATAAACCTAATAGAAGAATGCTAGACCCATTTTTGATCCAACGGAAAACTTGTGGAAACTTCTATGACAAAGATCATCCAAACTTTCAATAGATTCGTATGAAGGTTTAAATTGAGATTTAAGGCTTTTAAAATGAATATTTGAATTTTTTTTTGACCAATATAAAGTTATAAAGGTATAAATATAATTTTTAAATTATGCGGAAAGAGTTAAACCCATTATTGGAGCAGCGAAAACTTAGGGCAAACTACTCGGACAAAGAACTGCCCAAGTTTGAATAAATTGGTATAAAGAGAATATTGGCTTTTTTTTGGACCAATATGAAGTGATAAAGATTTAAATATAGTTATAAACCTAATACAAGAACGCTAGACCGATTTTTGATCCAACGGAAAACTTGTGCAAACTTCTATGACAAAGATCGTCCAAACTTTCAATAGATTCGTATTAAGGTTTAAATTGAGATTTAAGGCTTTTAAAATGAACATCTGACTTTTTTTTGGACCAATATAAAGTTATAAAGGTATAAATATAGTTTTTAAATTATGCGGAAAGAGTTAGACCCATTATTGGAGCAGCGAAAACTTAGGGCAAACTACTCGGACAAAGAACTGCCCAACTTTGAATAAATTGGTATAAAGAGAATATTGGCTTTTTCTGGGACCAATATGAAGTGATAAAGATATAAATATAGTTATAAACCTAATACAAGAACGCTAGACCGATTTTTGATCCAACGGAAAACTTGTGCAAACTTCTATGACAAAGATCGTCAAAACTTTCAATAGATTCGTATGAAGGTTTAAATTGAGATTTAAAGCTTTTAGAATGAATACTAGACTTTTTTTTAGACCAATATAAAGTTATAAAGGTATAAATATAGTTTTAAATTATGCGGAAATAGTTAGACCCATTACTGGAGCAACGGAAACTTAGGGCAAACTACTTCGACAAAGAACTGCCCAACTTTGAATAGATTGGTGTGAAGAGAATATTGGCTTTTTTTTGGACCTATATGAAGTGATAAAGATATAAATATAGTTATAAACCTAATAGAAGAACATTAGACCCATTTTTAATCCAACGGAAAACTTGTGCAAAGTTCTATGACAAAGATCGTCCAAACTTTCAATAGATTCGTATGAAGGTTTAAATTGAGATTTAAGGATTTTAAAATGATTATCTGACTTTTTTTTGAACCAATATAAAGTTATAAAGGTATAAATATAGTTTTTAAATTATGCGGAAAGAGTTAGACCCATTATTGGAGCAGCGAAAACTTAGGGCAAACTACTCGGACAAAGAACTGCCCAACTTTAAATAGATCGGTATGAAAAGATTATTGGATTTTTTTTGGACCAATATGAAGTGATAAAGATATAAATATAGTTATAAACCTAATAGAAGAATGCTAGACCCATTTTTGATCCAACGGAAAACTTGTGGAAACTTCAATGACAAAGATCATCCAAACTTTCAATAGATTCGTATGAAGGTTTAAATTGAGATTTAAGGCTTTTAAAATGAATATTTGAATTTTTTTTTGACCAATATAAAGTTATAAAGGTATAAATATAATTTTTAAATTATGCGGAAAGAGTTAAACCCATTATTGGAGCAGCGAAAACTTAGGGCAAACTACTCGGACAAAGAACTGCCCAACTTTGAATAAATTGGTATAAAGAGAATATTGGCTTTTTTTTGGACCAATATGAAGTGATAAAGATTTAAATATAGTTATAAACCTAATACAAGAACGCTAGACCGATTTTTGATCCAACGGAAAACTTGTGCAAACTTCTATGACAAAGATCGTCCAAACTTTCAATAGATTCGTATTAAGGTTTAAATTGAGATTTAAGGCTTTTAAAATGAACATCTGACTTTTTTTTGGACCAATATAAAGTTATAAAGGTATAAATATAGTTTTTAAATTATGCGGAAAGAGTTAGACCCATTATTGGAGCAGCGAAAACTTAGGGCAAACTACTCGGACAAAGAACTGCCCAACTTTGAATAAATTGGTATAAAGAGAATATTGGCTTTTTTTGGGACCAATATGAAGTGATAAAGATATAAATATAGTTATAAACCTAATACAAGAACGCTAGACCGATTTTTGATCCAACGGAAAACTTGTGCAAACTTCTTTGACAAAGATCGTCCAAACTTTCAATAGATTCGTATGAAGGTTTAAATTGAGATTTAAAGCTTTTAGAATGAATACTAGACTTTTTTTTAGACCAATATAAAGTTATAAAGGTATAAATATAGTTTTAAATTATGCGGAAATAGTTAGACCCATTACTGGAGCAACGGAAACTTAGGGCAAACTACTTCGACAAAGAACTGCCCAACTTTGAATAGATTGGTGTGAAGAGAATATTGGCTTTTTTTTGGACCTATATGAAGTGATAAAGATATAAATATAGTTATAAACCTAATAGAAGAACATTAGACCCATTTTTAATCCAACGGAAAACTTGTGCAAAGTTCTATGACAAAGATCGTCCAAACTTTCAGTAGATTCGTATGAAGGTTTAAATTGAGATTTAAGGATTTTAAAATGATTATCTGACTTTTTTTTGAACCAATATAAAGTTATAAAGGTATAAATATAGTTTTTAAATTATGCGGAAAGAGTTAGACCCATTATTGGAGCAGCGAAAACTTAGGGCAAACTACTCGGACAAAGAACTGCCCAACTTTAAATAGATCGGTATGAAAAGATTATTGGCTTTTTTTTGGACCAATATGAAGTGATAAAGATATAAATATAGTTATAAACCTAATAGAAGAATGCTAGACCCATTTTTGATCCAACGGAAAACTTGTGGAACCTTCTATGACAAAGATCATCCAAACTTTCAATAGATTCGTATGAAGGTTTAAATTGAGATTTAAGTCTTTTAAAATGAATATTTGAATTTTTTTTTGACCAATATAAAGTTATAAAGGTATAAATATAGTTTTTAAATTATGCGGAAAGAGTTAGAGCCATTATTGGAGCAGCGAAAACTTAGGGCAAACTACTCGGACAAAGAACTGCCCAACTTTGAATAAATTGGTATAAAGAGAATATTGGCTTTTTTTGGGACCAATATGAAGTGATAAAGATATAAATATAGTTATAAACCTAATACAAGAACGCTAGACCGATTTTTGATCCAACGGAAAACTTGTGCAAACTTCTATGACAAAGATCGTCCAAACTTTCAATAGATTCGTATGAAGGTTTAAATTGAGATTTAAAGCTTTTAGAATGAATACTAGACTTTTTTTTAGACCAATATAAAGTTATAAAGGTATAAATATAGTTTTAAATTATGCGGAAATAGTTAGACCCATTACTGGAGCAACGGAAACTTAGAGCAAACTACTTCGACAAAGAACTGCCCAACTTTGAATAGATTGGTGTGAAGAGAATATTGGCTTTTTTTTGGACCTATATGAAGTGATAAAGATATAAATATAGTTATAAACCTAATAGAAGAACATTAGACCCATTTTTAATCCAACGGAAAACTTGTGCAAAGTTCTATGACAAAGATCGTCCAAACTTTCAATAGATTCGTATGAAGGTTTAAATTGAGATTTAAGGATTTTAAAATGAATATCTGACTTTTTTTTGGACCAATATAAAGTTATAAAGGTATAAATATAGTTTTTAAATTATGCGGAAAGAGTTAGACCCATTATTGGAGCAGCGAAAACTTAGGGCAAACTACTCGGACAAAGAACTGCCCAACTTTAAATAGATCGGTATGAAAAGATTATTGGCTTTTTTTTGGACCAATATGAAGTGATAAAGATGTAATTATAGTTATAAACCTAATAGAAGAATGCTAGACCCATTTTTGATCCAACGGAAAACTTGTGGAAACTTCTATGACAAAGATCATCCAAATTTTCAATAGATTCGTATGAAGGTTTAAATTGAGATTTAAGGCTTTTAAAATGAATATTTGAATATTTTTTTGACCAATATAAAGTTATAAAGGTATAAATATAATTTTTAAATTATGCGGAAAGAGTTAGACCCATTATTGGAGCAGCGAAAACTTAGGGCAAACTACTCGGACAAAGAACTGCCCAACTTTGAATAAATTGGTATAAAGAGAATATTGGCTTTTTTTTTGGACCAATATGAAGTGATAAAGATTTAAATATAGTTATAAACCTAATACAAGAACGCTAGACCGATTTTTGATCCAACGGAAAACTTGTGCAAACTTCTATGACAAAGATCGTCCAAACTTTCAATAGATTCGTATTAAGGTTTAAATTGAGATTTAAGGCTTTTAAAATGAACATCTGACTTTTTTTTGGACCAATATAAAGTTATAAAGGTATAAATATAGTTTTTAAATTATGCGGAAAGAGTTAGACCCATTATTGGAGCAGCGAAAACTTAGGGCAAACTACTCGGACAAAGAACTGCCCAACTTTGAATAAATTGGTATAAAGAGAATATTGGCTTTGTTTGGGACCAATATGAAGTGATAAAGATATAAATATAGTTATAAACCTAATACAAGAACGCTAGACCGATTTTTGATCCAACGGAAAACTTGTGCAAACTTCTATGACAAAGATCGTCCAAACTTTCAATAGATTCGTATTAAGGTTTAAATTGAGATTTAAGACTTTTAAAATGAATATCTGCCTTTTTTTTGGACCAACATAAAGTTATAAAGGTATAAATATAGTTTTTAAATTATGCGGAAAGAGTTAGACCCATTATTTGAGCAGCGAAAACTTAGGGCAAACTACTCGGACAAAGAACTGCCCAACTTTAAATAGATCGGTATGAAAAGATTATTGGCTTTTTTTTGGACCAATATGAAGTGATAAAGATATAAATATAGTTATAAACCTAATAGAAGAATGCTAGACCCATTTTTGATCCAACGGAAAACTTGTGGAAACTTCTATGACAAAGATCATCCAAACTTTCAATTGATTCGTATGAAGGTTTAAATTGAGATTTAAGGCTTTTAAAATGAATATTTGAATATTTTTTTGACCAATATAAAGTTATAAAGGTATAAATATAATTTTTAAATTATGCGGAAAGAGTTAGACCCATTATTGGAGCAGCGAAAACTTAGGGCAAACTACTCGGACAAAGAACTGCCCAACTTTGAATAAATTGGTATAAAGAGAATATTGGCTTTTTTTTTGGACCAATATGAAGTGATAAAGATTTAAATATAGTTATAAACCTAATACAAGAACGCTAGACCGATTTTTGATCCAACGGAAAACTTGTGCAAACTTCTATGACAAAGATCGTCCAAACTTTCAATAGATTCGTATTAAGGTTTAAATTGAGATTTAAGGCTTTTAAAATGAACATCTGACTTTTTTTTGGACCAATATAAAGTTATAAAGGTATAAATATAGTTTTTAAATTATGCGGAAAGAGTTAGACCCATTATTGGAGCAGCGAAAACTTAGGGCAAACTACTCGGACAAAGAACTGCCCAACTTTGAATAAATTGGTATAAAGAGAATATTGGCTTTGTTTGGGACCAATATGAAGTGATAAAGATATAAATATAGTTATAAACCTAATACAAGAACGCTAGACCGATTTTTGATCCAACGGAAAACTTGTGCAAACTTCTATGACAAAGATCGTCCAAACTTTCAATAGATTCGTATTAAGGTTTAAATTGAGATTTAAGACTTTTAAAATGAATATCTGACTTTTTTTTGGACCAATATAAAGTTATAAAGGTATAAATATAGTTTTTAAATTATGCGGAAAGAGTTAGACCCATTATTTGAGCAGCGAAAACTTAGGGCAAACTACTCGGACAAAGAACTGCCCAACTTTAAATAGATCGGTATGAAAAGATTATTGGCTTTTTTTTGGACCAATATGAAGTGATAAAGATATAAATATAGTTATAAACCTAATAGAAGAATGCTAGACCCATTTTTGATCCAACGGAAAACTTGTGGAAACTTCTATGACAAAGATCATCCAAACTTTCAATAGATTCGTATGAAGGTTTAAATTGAGATTTAAGGCTTTTAAAATGAATATTTGAATATTTTTTTGACCAACATAAAGTTATAAAGGTATAAATATAAATTTTAAATTATGCGGAAAGAGTTAGACCCATTATTGGAGCAGCGAAAACTTAGGGCAAACTACTCGGACAAAGAACTGCCCAAGTTTGAATAAATTGGTATAACGAGAATATTGGCTTTTTTTGGACCAATATGAAGTGATAAATATTTAAATATAGTTATAAACCTAATACAAGAACGCTAGACCGATTTTTGATCCAACGGAAAACTTGTGCAAACTTCTATGACAAAGATCGTCCAAACTTTCAATAGATTCGTATTAAGGTTTAAATTGAGATTTAAGGCTTTTAAAATGAACATCTGACTTTTTTTTGGACCAATATAAAGTTATAAAGGTATAAATATAGTTTTTAAATTATGCGGAAAGAGTTAGACCCATTATTGGAGCAGCGAAAACTTAGGGCAAACTACTCGGACAAAGAACTGCCCAACTTTGAATAAATTGGTATAAAGAGAATATTGGCTTTTTTTGGGACCAATATGAAGTGATAAAGATATAAATATAGTTATAAACCTAATACAAGAACGCTAGACCGATTTTTGATCCAACGGAAAACTTGTGCAAACTTCTTTGACAAAGATCGTCCAAACTTTCAATAGATTCGTATGAAGGTTTAAATTGAGATTTAAAGCTTTTAGAATGAATACTAGACTTTTTTTTAGACCAATATAAAGTTATAAAGGTATAAATATAGTTTTAAATTATGCGGAAATAGTTAGACCCATTACTGGAGCAACGGAAACTTAGGGCAAACTACTTCGACAAAGAACTGCCCAACTTTGAATAGATTGGTGTGAAGAGAATATTGGCTTTTTTTTGGACCTATATGAAGTGATAAAGATATAAATATAGTTATAAACCTAATAGAAGAACATTAGACCCATTTTTAATCCAACGGAAAACTTGTGCAAAGTTCTATGACAAAGATCGTCCAAACTTTCAGTAGATTCGTATGAAGGTTTAAATTGAGATTTAAGGATTTTAAAATGATTATCTGACTTTTTTTTGAACCAATATAAAGTTATAAAGGTATAAATATAGTTTTTAAATTATGCGGAAAGAGTTAGACCCATTATTGGAGCAGCGAAAACTTAGGGCAAACTACTCGGACAAAGAACTGCCCAACTTTAAATAGATCGGTATGAAAAGATTATTGGCTTTTTTTTGGACCAATATGAAGTGATAAAGATATAAATATAGTTATAAACCTAATAGAAGAATGCTAGACCCATTTTTGATCCAACGGAAAACTTGTGGAACCTTCTATGACAAAGATCATCCAAACTTTCAATAGATTCGTATGAAGGTTTAAATTGAGATTTAAGTCTTTTAAAATGAATATTTGAATTTTTTTTTGACCAATATAAAGTTATAAAGGTATAAATATAGTTTTTAAATTATGCGGAAAGAGTTAGAGCCATTATTGGAGCAGCGAAAACTTAGGGCAAACTACTCGGACAAAGAACTGCCCAACTTTGAATAAATTGGTATAAAGAGAATATTGGCTTTTTTTGGGACCAATATGAAGTGATAAAGATATAAATATAGTTATAAACCTAATACAAGAACGCTAGACCGATTTTTGATCCAACGGAAAACTTGTGCAAACTTCTATGACAAAGATCGTCCAAACTTTCAATAGATTCGTATGAAGGTTTAAATTGAGATTTAAAGCTTTTAGAATGAATACTAGACTTTTTTTTAGACCAATATAAAGTTATAAAGGTATAAATATAGTTTTAAATTATGCGGAAATAGTTAGACCCATTACTGGAGCAACGGAAACTTAGAGCAAACTACTTCGACAAAGAACTGCCCAACTTTGAATAGATTGGTGTGAAGAGAATATTGGCTTTTTTTTGGACCTATATGAAGTGATAAAGATATAAATATAGTTATAAACCTAATAGAAGAACATTAGACCCATTTTTAATCCAACGGAAAACTTGTGCAAAGTTCTATGACAAAGATCGTCCAAACTTTCAATAGATTCGTATGAAGGTTTAAATTGAGATTTAAGGATTTTAAAATGAATATCTGACTTTTTTTTGGACCAATATAAAGTTATAAAGGTATAAATATAGTTTTTAAATTATGCGGAAAGAGTTAGACCCATTATTGGAGCAGCGAAAACTTAGGGCAAACTACTCGGACAAAGAACTGCCCAACTTTAAATAGATCGGTATGAAAAGATTATTGGCTTTTTTTTGGACCAATATGAAGTGATAAAGATGTAATTATAGTTATAAACCTAATAGAAGAATGCTAGACCCATTTTTGATCCAACGGAAAACTTGTGGAAACTTCTATGACAAAGATCATCCAAATTTTCAATAGATTCGTATGAAGGTTTAAATTGAGATTTAAGGCTTTTAAAATGAATATTTGAATATTTTTTTGACCAATATAAAGTTATAAAGGTATAAATATAATTTTTAAATTATGCGGAAAGAGTTAGACCCATTATTGGAGCAGCGAAAACTTAGGGCAAACTACTCGGACAAAGAACTGCCCAACTTTGAATAAATTGGTATAAAGAGAATATTGGCTTTTTTTTTGGACCAATATGAAGTGATAAAGATTTAAATATAGTTATAAACCTAATACAAGAACGCTAGACCGATTTTTGATCCAACGGAAAACTTGTGCAAACTTCTATGACAAAGATCGTCCAAACTTTCAATAGATTCGTATTAAGGTTTAAATTGAGATTTAAGGCTTTTAAAATGAACATCTGACTTTTTTTTGGACCAATATAAAGTTATAAAGGTATAAATATAGTTTTTAAATTATGCGGAAAGAGTTAGACCCATTATTGGAGCAGCGAAAACTTAGGGCAAACTACTCGGACAAAGAACTGCCCAACTTTGAATAAATTGGTATAAAGAGAATATTGGCTTTGTTTGGGACCAATATGAAGTGATAAAGATATAAATATAGTTATAAACCTAATACAAGAACGCTAGACCGATTTTTGATCCAACGGAAAACTTGTGCAAACTTCTATGACAAAGATCGTCCAAACTTTCAATAGATTCGTATTAAGGTTTAAATTGAGATTTAAGACTTTTAAAATGAATATCTGCCTTTTTTTTGGACCAACATAAAGTTATAAAGGTATAAATATAGTTTTTAAATTATGCGGAAAGAGTTAGACCCATTATTTGAGCAGCGAAAACTTAGGGCAAACTACTCGGACAAAGAACTGCCCAACTTTAAATAGATCGGTATGAAAAGATTATTGGCTTTTTTTTGGACCAATATGAAGTGATAAAGATATAAATATAGTTATAAACCTAATAGAAGAATGCTAGACCCATTTTTGATCCAACGGAAAACTTGTGGAAACTTCTATGACAAAGATCATCCAAACTTTCAATTGATTCGTATGAAGGTTTAAATTGAGATTTAAGGCTTTTAAAATGAATATTTGAATATTTTTTTGACCAATATAAAGTTATAAAGGTATAAATATAATTTTTAAATTATGCGGAAAGAGTTAGACCCATTATTGGAGCAGCGAAAACTTAGGGCAAACTACTCGGACAAAGAACTGCCCAACTTTGAATAAATTGGTATAAAGAGAATATTGGCTTTTTTTTTGGACCAATATGAAGTGATAAAGATTTAAATATAGTTATAAACCTAATACAAGAACGCTAGACCGATTTTTGATCCAACGGAAAACTTGTGCAAACTTCTATGACAAAGATCGTCCAAACTTTCAATAGATTCGTATTAAGGTTTAAATTGAGATTTAAGGCTTTTAAAATGAACATCTGACTTTTTTTTGGACCAATATAAAGTTATAAAGGTATAAATATAGTTTTTAAATTATGCGGAAAGAGTTAGACCCATTATTGGAGCAGCGAAAACTTAGGGCAAACTACTCGGACAAAGAACTGCCCAACTTTGAATAAATTGGTATAAAGAGAATATTGGCTTTGTTTGGGACCAATATGAAGTGATAAAGATATAAATATAGTTATAAACCTAATACAAGAACGCTAGACCGATTTTTGATCCAACGGAAAACTTGTGCAAACTTCTATGACAAAGATCGTCCAAACTTTCAATAGATTCGTATTAAGGTTTAAATTGAGATTTAAGACTTTTAAAATGAATATCTGACTTTTTTTTGGACCAATATAAAGTTATAAAGGTATAAATATAGTTTTTAAATTATGCGGAAAGAGTTAGACCCATTATTTGAGCAGCGAAAACTTAGGGCAAACTACTCGGACAAAGAACTGCCCAACTTTAAATAGATCGGTATGAAAAGATTATTGGCTTTTTTTTGGACCAATATGAAGTGATAAAGATATAAATATAGTTATAAACCTAATAGAAGAATGCTAGACCCATTTTTGATCCAACGGAAAACTTGTGGAAACTTCTATGACAAAGATCATCCAAACTTTCAATAGATTCGTATGAAGGTTTAAATTGAGATTTAAGGCTTTTAAAATGAATATTTGAATATTTTTTTGACCAACATAAAGTTATAAAGGTATAAATATAAATTTTAAATTATGCGGAAAGAGTTAGACCCATTATTGGAGCAGCGAAAACTTAGGGCAAACTACTCGGACAAAGAACTGCCCAAGTTTGAATAAATTGGTATAACGAGAATATTGGCTTTTTTTGGACCAATATGAAGTGATAAATATTTAAATATAGTTATAAACCTAATACAAGAACGCTAGACCGATTTTTGATCCAACGGAAAACTTGTGCAAACTTCTATGACAAAGATCGTCCAAACTTTCAATAGATTCGTATTAAGGTTTAAATTGAGATTTAAGGCTTTTAAAATGAACATCTGACTTTTTTTGGACCAATATAAAGTTATAAAGGTATAAATATAGTTTTTAAATTATGCGGAAAGAGTTAGCCCCATTATTGGAGCAGCGAAAACTTAGGGCAAACTACTCGGACAAAGAACTGCCCAACTTTGAATAAATTGGTATAAAGAGAATATTGGCTTTTTTTGGGACCAATATGAAGTGATAAAGATATAAATATAGTTATAAACCTAATACAAGAACGCTAGACCGATTTTTGATCCAACGGAAAACTTGTGCAAACTTCTATGACAAAGATCGTCCAAACTTTCAATAGATTCGTATGAAGGTTTAAATTGAGATTTAAAGCTTTTAGAATGAATACTAGACTTTTTTTTAGACCAATATAAAGTTATAAAGGTATAAATATAGTTTTAAATTATGCGGAAATAGTTAGACCCATTACTGGAGCAACGGAAACTTAGGGCAAACTACTTCGACAAAGAACTGCCCAACTTTGAATAGATTGGTGTGAAGAGAATATTGGCTTTTTTTTGGACCTATATGAAGTGATAAAGATATAAATATAGTTATAAACCTAATAGAAGAACATTAGACCCATTTTTAATCCAACGGAAAACTTGTGCAAAGTTCTATGACAAAGATCGTCCAAACTTTCAATAGATTCGTATGAAGGTTTAAATTGAGATTTAAGGATTTTAAAATGAATATCTGACTTTTTTTTGGACCAATATAAAGTTATAAAGGTATAAATATAGTTTTTAAATTATGCGGAAAGAGTTAGACCCATTATTGGAGCAGCGAAAACTTAGGGCAAACTACTCGGACAAAGAACTGCCCAACTTTAAATAGATCGGTATGAAAAGATTATTGGCTTTTTTTTGGACCAATATGAAGTGATAAAGATGTAATTATAGTTATAAACCTAATAGAAGAATGCTAGACCCATTTTTGATCCAACGGAAAACTTGTGGAAACTTCTATGACAAAGATCATCCAAATTTTCAATAGATTCGTATGAAGGTTTAAATTGAGATTTAAGGCTTTTAAAATGAATATTTGAATATTTTTTTGACCAATATAAAGTTATAAAGGTATAAATATAATTTTTAAATTATGCGGAAAGAGTTAGACCCATTATTGGAGCAGCGAAAACTTAGGGCAAACTACTCGGACAAAGAACTGCCCAACTTTGAATAAATTGGTATAAAGAGAATATTGGCTTTTTTTTTGGACCAATATGAAGTGATAAAGATTTAAATATAGTTATAAACCTAATACAAGAACGCTAGACCGATTTTTGATCCAACGGAAAACTTGTGCAAACTTCTATGACAAAGATCGTCCAAACTTTCAATAGATTCGTATTAAGGTTTAAATTGAGATTTAAGGCTTTTAAAATGAACATCTGACTTTTTTTTGGACCAATATAAAGTTATAAAGGTATAAATATAGTTTTTAAATTATGCGGAAAGAGTTAGACCCATTATTGGAGCAGCGAAAACTTAGGGCAAACTACTCGGACAAAGAACTGCCCAACTTTGAATAAATTGGTATAAAGAGAATATTGGCTTTGTTTGGGACCAATATGAAGTGATAAAGATATAAATATAGTTATAAACCTAATACAAGAACGCTAGACCGATTTTTGATCCAACGGAAAACTTGTGCAAACTTCTATGACAAAGATCGTCCAAACTTTCAATAGATTCGTATTAAGGTTTAAATTGAGATTTAAGACTTTTAAAATGAATATCTGACTTTTTTTTGGACCAATATAAAGTTATAAAGGTATAAATATAGTTTTTAAATTATGCGGAAAGAGTTAGACCCATTATTTGAGCAGCGAAAACTTAGGGCAAACTACTCGGACAAAGAACTGCCCAACTTTAAATAGATCGGTATGAAAAGATTATTGGCTTTTTTTTGGACCAATATGAAGTGATAAAGATATAAATATAGTTATAAACCTAATAGAAGAATGCTAGACCCATTTTTGATCCAACGGAAAACTTGTGGAAACTTCTATGACAAAGATCATCCAAACTTTCAATAGATTCGTATGAAGGTTTAAATTGAGATTTAAGGCTTTTAAAATGAATATTTGAATATTTTTTTGACCAACATAAAGTTATAAAGGTATAAATATAAATTTTAAATTATGCGGAAAGAGTTAGACCCATTATTGGAGCAGCGAAAACTTAGGGCAAACTACTCGGACAAAGAACTGCCCAAGTTTGAATAAATTGGTATAACGAGAATATTGGCTTTTTTTGGACCAATATGAAGTGATAAATATTTAAATATAGTTATAAACCTAATACAAGAACGCTAGACCGATTTTTGATCCAACGGAAAACTTGTGCAAACTTCTATGACAAAGATCGTCCAAACTTTCAATAGATTCGTATTAAGGTTTAAATTGAGATTTAAGGCTTTTAAAATGAACATCTGACTTTTTTTGGACCAATATAAAGTTATAAAGGTATAAATATAGTTTTTAAATTATGCGGAAAGAGTTAGCCCCATTATTGGAGCAGCGAAAACTTAGGGCAAACTACTCGGACAAAGAACTGCCCAACTTTGAATAAATTGGTATAAAGAGAATATTGGCTTTTTTTGGGACCAATATGAAGTGATAAAGATATAAATATAGTTATAAACCTAATACAAGAACGCTAGACCGATTATTGATCCAACGGAAAACTTGTGCAAACTTCTATGACAAAGATCGTCCAAACTTTCAATAGATTCGTATGAAGGTTTAAATTGAGATTTAAGTCTTTTAAAATGAATATTTGAAATTTTTTTTGACCAATATAAAGTTATAAAGGTATAAATATAGTTTTTAAATTATGCGGAAAGAGTTAGAGCCATTATTGGAGCAGCGAAAACTTAGGGCAAACTACTCGGACAAAGAACTGCCCAACTTTGAATAAATTGGTATAAAGAGAATATTGGTTTTTTTGGGACCAATATGAAGTGATAAAGATATAAATATAGTTATAAACCTAATACAAGAACGCTAGACCGATTTTTGATCCAACGGAAAACTTGTGCAAACTTCTATGACAAAGATCGTCCAAACTTTCAATAGATTCGTATGAAGGTTTAAATTGAGATTTAAAGCTTTTAGAATGAATACTAGACTTTTTTTTAGACCAATATAAAGTTATAAAGGTATAAATATAGTTTTAAATTATGCGGAAATAGTTAGACCCATTACTGGAGCAACGGAAACTTAGGGCAAACTACTTCGACAAAGAACTGCCCAACTTTGAATAGATTGGTGTGAAGAGAATATTGGCTTTTTTTTGGACCTATATGAAGTGATAAAGATATAAATATAGTTATAAACCTAATAGAAGAACATTAGACCCATTTTTAATCCAACGGAAAACTTGTGCAAAGTTCTATGACAAAGATCGTCCAAACTTTCAATAGATTCGTATGAAGGTTTAAATTGAGATTTAAGGATTTTAAAATGAATATCTGACTTTTTTTTGGACCAATATAAAGTTATAAAGGTATAAATATAGTTTTTAAATTATGCGGAAAGAGTTAGACCCATTATTGGAGCAGCGAAAACTTAGGGCAAACTACTCGGACAAAGAACTGCCCAACTTTAAATAGATCGGTATGAAAAGATTATTGGCTTTTTTTTGGACCAATATGAAGTGATAAAGATGTAAATATAGTTATAAACCTAATAGAAGAATGCTAGACCCATTTTTGATCCAACGGAAAACTTGTGGAAACTTCTATGACAAAGATCATCCAAACTTTCAATAGATTCGTATGAAGGTTTAAATTGAGATTTAAGGCTTTTAAAATGAATATTTGAATATTTTTTTGACCAATATAAAGTTATAAAGGTATAAATATAATTTTTAAATTATGCGGAAAGACTTAGACCCATTATTGGAGCAGCGAAAACTTAGGGCAAACTACTCGGACAAAGAACTGCCCAACTTTGAATAAATTGGTATAAAGAGAATATTGGCTTTTTTTTGGACCAATATGAAGTGATAAAGATTTAAATATAGTTATAAACCTAATACAAGAACGCTAGACCGATTTTTGATCCAACGGAAAACTTGTGCAAACTTCTATGACAAAGATCGTCCAAACTTTCAATAGATTCGTATTAAGGTTTAAATTGAGATTTAAGGCTTTTAAAATGAACATCTGACTTTTTTTTGGACCAATATAAAGTTATAAAGGTATAAATATAGTTTTTAAATTATGCGGAAAGAGTTAGACCCATTATTGGAGCAGCGAAAACTTAGGGCAAACTACTCGGACAAAGAACTGCCCAACTTTGAATAAATTGGTATAAAGAGAATATTGGCTTTGTTTGGGACCAATATGAAGTGATAAAGATATAAATATAGTTATAAACCTAATACAAGAACGCTAGACCGATTTTTGATCCAACGGAAAACTTGTGCAAACTTCTATGACAAAGATCGTCCAAACTTTCAATAGATTCGTATTAAGGTTTAAATTGAGATTTAAGACTTTTAAAATGAATATCTGACTTTTTTTTGGACCAACATAAAGTTATAAAGGTATAAATATAGTTTTTAAATTATGCGGAAAGAGTTAGACCCATTATTTGAGCAGCGAAAACTTAGGGCAAACTACTCGGACAAAGAACTGCCCAACTTTAAATAGATCGGTATGAAAAGATTATTGGCTTTTTTTTGGACCAATATGAAGTGATAAAGATATAAATATAGTTATAAACCTAATAGAAGAATGCTAGACCCATTTTTGATCCAACGGAAAACTTGTGGAAACTTCTATGACAAAGATCATCCAAACTTTCAATAGATTCGTATGAAGGTTTAAATTGAGATTTAAGGCTTTTAAAATGAATATTTGAATATTTTTTTGACCAACATAAAGTTATAAAGGTATAAATATAAATTTTAAATTATGCGGAAAGAGTTAGACCCATTATTGGAGCAGCGAAAACTTAGGGCAAACTACTCGGACAAAGAACTGCCCAACTTTGAATAAATTGGTATAAAGAGAATATTGGCTTTGTTTGGGACCAATATGAAGTGATAAAGATATAAATATAGTTATAAACCTAATACAAGAACGCTAGACCGATTTTTGATCCAACGGAAAACTTGTGCAAACTTCTATGACAAAGATCGTCCAAACTTTCAATAGATTCGTATTAAGGTTTAAATTGAGATTTAAGACTTTTAAAATGAATATCTGACTTTTTTTTGGACCAATATAAAGTTATAAAGGTATAAATATAGTTTTTAAATTATGCGGAAAGAGTTAGACCCATTATTGGAGCAGCGAAAACTTAGGGCAAACTACTCGGACAAAGAACTGCCCAACTTTGAATAAATTGGTATAAAGAGAATATTGGCTTTGTTTGGGACCAATATGAAGTGATAAAGATATAAATATAGTTATAAACCTAATACAAGAACGCTAGACCGATTTTTGATCCAACGGAAAACTTGTGCAAACTTCTATGACAAAGATCGTCCAAACTTTCAATAGATTCGTATTAAGGTTTAAATTGAGATTTAAGACTTTTAAAATGAATATCTGACTTTTTTTTGGACCAATATAAAGTTATAAAGGTATAAATATAGTTTTTAAATTATGCGGAAAGAGTTAGACCCATTATTTGAGCAGCGAAAACTTAGGGCAAACTACTCGGACAAAGAACTGCCCAACTTTAAATAGATCGGTATGAAAAGATTATTGGCTTTTTTTTGGACCAATATGAAGTGATAAAGATATAAATATAGTTATAAACCTAATAGAAGAATGCTAGACCCATTTTTGATCCAACGGAAAACTTGTGGAAACTTCTATGACAAAGATCATCCAAACTTTCAATAGATTCGTATGAAGGTTTAAATTGAGATTTAAGGCTTTTAAAATGAATATTTGAATATTTTTTTGACCAACATAAAGTTATAAAGGTATAAATATAAATTTTAAATTATGCGGAAAGAGTTAGACCCATTATTGGAGCAGCGAAAACTTAGGGCAAACTACTCGGACAAAGAACTGCCCAAGTTTGAATAAATTGGTATAACGAGAATATTGGCTTTTTTTTGGACCAATATGAAGTGATAAAGATTTAAATATAGTTATAAACCTAATACAAGAACGCTAGACCGATTTTTGATCCAACGGAAAACTTGTGCAAACTTCTATGACAAAGATCGTCCAAACTTTCAATAGATTCGTATTAAGGTTTAAATTGAGATTTAAGGCTTTTAAAATGAACATCTGACTTTTTTTGGACCAATATAAAGTTATAAAGGTATAAATATAGTTTTTAAATTATGCGGAAAGAGTTAGACCCATTATTGGAGCAGCGAAAACTTAGGGCAAACTACTCGGACAAAGAACTGCCCAACTTTGAATAAATTGGTATAAAGAGAATATTGGCTTTTTTTGGGACCAATATGAAGTGATAAAGATATAAATATAGTTATAAACCTAATACAAGAACGCTAGACCGATTATTGATCCAACGAAAAACTTGTGCAAACTTCTATGACAAAGATCGTCCAAACTTTCAATAGATTCGTATGAAGGTTTAAATTGAGATTTAAAGCTTTTAGAATGAATACTGGACTTTTTTTTGGACCAATATAAAGTTATAAAGGAATAAATATAGTTTTAAATTAAGCGGAAATAGTTAGACCCATTACTGGAGCAACGGAAACTTAGGGCAAACTACTTCGACAAAGAACTGCCCAACTTTGAATAGATTGGTGTGAAGAGAATATTGGCTTTTTTTTGGACCTATATGAAGTGATAAAGATATAAATATAGTTATAAACCTAATAGAAGAACATTAGACCCATTTTTAATCCAACGGAAAACTTGTGCAAAGTTCTATGACAAAGATCGTCCAAACTTTCAATAGATTCGTATGAAGGTTTAAATTGAGATTTAAGGATTTTAAAATGAATATCTGACTTTTTTTTGGACCAATATAAAGTTATAAAGGTATAAATATAGTTTTTAAATTATGCGGAAAGAGTTAGACCCATTATTGGAGCAGCGAAAACTTAGGGCAAACTACTCGGACAAAGAACTGCCCAACTTTAAATAGATCGGTATGAAAATATTATTGGCTTTTTTTTGGACCAATATGAAGTGATAAAGATGTAAATATAGTTATAAACCTAATAGAAGAATGCTAGACCCATTTTTGATCCAACGGAAAACTTGTGGAAACTTCTATGACAAAGATCATCCAAACTTTCAACAGATTCGTATGAAGGTTTAAATTGAGATTTAAGGCTTTTAAAATGAATATTTGAATATTTTTTTGACCAATATAAAGTTATAAAGGTATAAATATAATTTTTAAATTATGCGGAAAGAGTTAGACCCATTATTGGAGCAGCGAAAACTTAGGGCAAACTACTCGGACAAAGAACTGCCCAACTTTGAATAAATTGGTATAAAGAGAATATTGGCTTTTTTTTGGACCAATATGAAGTGATAAAGATTTAAATATAGTTATAAACCTAATACAAGAACGCTAGACCGATTTTTGATCCAACGGAAAACTTGTGCAAACTTCTATGACAAAGATCGTCCAAACTTTCAATAGATTCGTATTAAGGTTTAAATTGAGATTTAAGGCTTTTAAAATGAACATCTGACTTTTTTTTGGACCAATATAAAGTTATAAAGGTATAAATATAGTTTTTAAATTATGCGGAAAGAGTTAGACCCATTATTGGAGCAGCGAAAACTTAGGGCAAACTACTCGGACAAAGAACTGCCCAACTTTGAATAAATTGGTATAAAGAGAATATTGGCTTTGTTTGGGACCAATATGAAGTGATAAAGATATAAATATAGTTATAAACCTAATACAAGAACGCTAGACCGATATTTGATCCAACGGAAAACTTGTGCAAACTTCTATGACAAAGATCGTCCAAACTTTCAATAGATTCGTATTAAGGTTTAAATTGAGATTTAAGGCTTTTAAAATGAATATCTGACTTTTTTTTGGACCAATATAAAGTTATAAAGGTATAAATATAGTTTTTAAATTATGCGGAAAGAGTTAGACCCATTATTGGAGCAGCGAAAACTTAGGGCAAACTACTCGGACAAAGAACTGCCCAACTTTAAATATATCGGTATGAAAAGATTATTGGCTTTTTTTTGGACCAATATGAAGTGATAAAGATATAAATATAGTTATAAACCTAATAGAAGAATGCTAGACCCATTTTTGATCCAACGGAAAACTTGTGGAAACTTCTATGACAAAGATCATCCAAACTTTCAATAGATTCGTATGAAGGTTTAAATTGAGATTTAAGGCTTTTAAAATGAATATTTGAATATTTTTTTGACCAATATAAAGTTATAAAGGTATAAATATAATTTTTAAATTATGCGGAAAGAGTTAGACCCATTATTGGAGCAGCGAAAACTTAGGGCAAACTACTCGGACAAAGAACTGCCCAACTTTGAATAAATTGGTATAAAGAGAATATTGGCTTTTTTTTGGACCAATATGAAGTGATAAAGATTTAAATATATTTATAAACCTAATACAAGAACGCTAGACCGATTTTTGATCCAACGGAAAACTTGTGCAAACTTCTATGACAAAGATCGTCCAAACTTTCAATAGATTCGTATTAAGGTTTAAATTGAGATTTAAGGCTTTTAAAATGAACATCTGACTTTTTTTTGGACCAATATAAAGTTATAAAGGTATAAATATAGTTTTTAAATTATGCGGAAAGAGTTAGACCCATTATTGGAGCAGCGAAAACTTAGGGCAAACTACTCGGACAAAGAACTGCCCAACTTTGAATAAATTGGTATAAAGAGAATATTGGCTTTGTTTGGGACCAATATGAAGTGATAAAGATATAAATATAGTTATAAACCTAATACAAGAATGCTAGACCGATTTTTGATCCAACGGAAAACTTGTGCAAACTTCTATGACAAAGATAGTCCAAACTTTCAATAGATTCGTATGAAGGTTTAAATTGAGATTTAAAGCTTTTAGAATGAATACTGGACTTTTTTTTGGACCAATATAGAGTTATAAAGGTATAAATATAGTTTTTTAATTATGCGGAAAGAGTTAGACCCATTATTGGAGCAGCGGAAACTTAGGGTAACTACTTGGACAAATCACTGCCCAACTTTAAATAGATCGGTATGAAAAGATTATTGGCTTTTTTTTGGACCAATATGAAGTGATAAAGATATAAATATAGTTATAAACCTAATAGAAGAAAGTTAGACCCATTTTTGATCCAACGGAAAACTTGTGCAAACTTCTATGACAAAGATCGTCCAAACTTTCAATAGATTCGTGTGAAGGTTTAAATTGAGATTTAAAGCTTTTAGAATGAATACTGCACTTTTTTTTGGACCAATATAATGTTAGAAAGGTATAAATATAGTTTTTAAATTATGCGGAAAGAGTTAGACCCATTATTGGAGCAGCGGAAACTTAGGGTAACTACTTGGACAAAGCACTGCCCAACTTTAAATAGATCGGTATGAAAAGAATATTGGCTTTTTTTTGGACCAATATGAAGTGATAAAGATATAAATATAGTTATAAACCTAATAGAAGAACGCTAGACCCATTTTTGATCCAACGGAAAACTTGTGCAAACTTCTATGACAAAGATCGTCCAAACTTTCAATAGATTCGTATTAAGGTTTAAATTGAGATTTAAGGCTTTTAAAATGAATATCTGACTTTTTTTTGGACCAATATAAAGTTATAAAGGTATAAATATAGTTTTTAAATTATGCGGAAAGAGTTAGACCCATTATTGGAGCAGCGAAAACTTAGGGCAAACTACTCGGACAAAGAACTGCCCAACTTTAAATAGATCGGTATGAAAAGATTATTGGCTTTTTTTTGGACCAATATGAAGTGATAAAGATATAAATATAGTTATAAACCTAATAGAAGAATGCTAGACCCATTTTTGATCCAACGGAAAACTTGTGGAAACTTCTATGACAAAGATCATCCAAACTTTCAATAGATTCGTATGAAGGTTTAAATTGAGATTTAAGGCTTTTAAAATGAATATTTGAATATTTTTTTGACCAATATAAAGTTATAAAGGTATAAATATAATTTTTAAATTATGCGGAAAGAGTTAGACCCATTATTGGAGCAGCGAAAACTTAGGGCAAACTACTCGGACAAAGAACTGCCCAACTTTGAATAAATTGGTATAAAGAGAATATTGGCTTTTTTTTGGACCAATATGAAGTGATAAAGATTTAAATATAGTTATAAACCTAATACAAGAACGCTAGACCGATTTTTGATCCAACGGAAAACTTGTGCAAACTTCTATGACAAAGATCGTCCAAACTTTCAATAGATTCGTATTAAGGTTTAAATTGAGATTTAAGGCTTTTAAAATGAACAACTGACTTTTTTTTGGACCAATATAAAGTTATAAAGGTATAAATATAGTTTTTAAATTATGCGGAAAGAGTTAGACCCATTATTGGAGCAGCGAAAACTTAGGGCAAACTACTCGGACAAAGAACTGCCCAACTTTAAATAGATCGGTATGAAAAGATTATTGGCTTTTTTTTGGACCAATATGAAGTGATAAAGATATAAATATAGTTATAAACCTAATAGAAGAATGCTAGACCCATTTTTGATCCAACGGAAAACTTGTGGAAACTTCTATGACAAAGATCATCCAAACTTTCAATAGATTCGTATGAAGGTTTAAATTGAGATTTAAGGCTTTTAAAATGAATATTTGAATATTTTTTTGACCAATATAAAGTTATAAAGGTATAAATATAATTTTTAAATTATGCGGAAAGAGTTAGACCCATTATTGGAGCAGCGAAAACTTAGGGCAAACTACTCGGACAAAGAACTGCCCAACTTTGAATAAATTGGTATAAAGAGAATATTGGCTTTTTTTTGGACCAATATGAAGTGATAAAGATTTAAATATAGTTATAAACCTAATACAAGAACGCTAGACCGATTTTTGATCCAACGGAAAACTTGTGCAAACTTCTATGACAAAGATCGTCCAAACTTTCAATAGATTCGTATTAAGGTTTAAATTGAGATTTAAGGCTTTTAAAATGAACATCTGACTTTTTTTTGGACCAATATAAAGTTATAAAGGTATAAATATAGTTTTTAAATTATGCGGAAAGAGTTAGACCCATTATTGGAGCAGCGAAAACTTAGGGCAAACTACTCGGACAAAGAACTGCCCAACTTTAAATAGATCAGTATGAAAAGATTATTGGCTTTTTTTTGGACCAATATGAAGTGATAAAGATATAAATATAGTTATAAACCTAATAGAAGAAAGTTAGACCCATTTTTGATCCAACGGAAAACTTGTGCAAACTTCTATGACAAAGATCGTCCAGACTTTCAATAGATTCGTGTGAAGGTTTAAATTGAGATTTAAAGCTTTTAGAATGAATACTGCACTTTTTTTTGGACCAATATAATGTTAGAAAGGTATAAATATAGTTTTTAAATTATGCGGAAAGAGTTAGACCCATTATTGGAGCAGCGGAAACTTAGGGTAACTACTTGGACAAAGCACTGCCCAACTTTATATAGATCGGTATGAAAAGAATATTGGCTTTTTTTTGGACCAATATGAAGTGATAAAGATATAAATATAGTTATAAACCTAATAGAAGAACGCTAGACCCATTTTTGATCCAACGGAAAACTTGTGGAAACTTCTATGACAAAGATCATCCAAACTTTCAATAGATTCGTATGAAGGTTTAAATTGAGATTTAAGGCTTTTAAAATGAATATCTGACTTTTTTTTGGACCAATATAAAGTTATAAAGGTATAAATATAGTTTTTAAATTATGCGGAAAGAGTTAGACCCATTATTGGAGCAGCGAAAACTTAGGGCAAACTACTCGGACAAAGAACTGCCCAACTTTAAATAGATCGGTATGAAAAGATTATTGGCTTTTTTTTGGACCAATATGAAGTGATAAAGATATAAATATAGTTATAAACCTAATAGAAGAATGCTAGACCCATTTTTGATCCAACGGAAAACTTGTGGAAACTTCTATGACAAAGATCATCCAAACTTTCAATAGATTCGTATGAAGGTTTAAATTGAGATTTAAGGCTTTTAAAATGAATATTTGAATATTTTTTTGACCAATATAAAGTTATAAAGGTATAAATATAATTTTTAAATTATGCGGAAAGAGTTAGACCCATTATTGGAGCAGCGAAAACTTAGGGCAAACTACTCGGACAAAGAACTGCCCAACTTTGAATAAATTGGTATAAAGAGAATATTGGCTTTTTTTTGGACCAATATGAAGTGATAAAGATTTAAATATAGTTATAAACCTAATACAAGAACGCTAGACCGATTTTTGATCCAACGGAAAACTTGTGCAAACTTCTATGACAAAGATCGTCCAAACTTTCAATAGATTCGTATTAAGGTTTAAATTGAGATTTAAGGCTTTTAAAATGAACATCTGACTTTTTTTTGGACCAATATAAAGTTATAAAGGTATAAATATAGTTTTTAAATTATGCGGAAAGAGTTAGACCCATTATTGGAGCAGCGAAAACTTAGGGCAAACTACTCGGACAAAGAACTGCCCAACTTTGAATAAATTGGTATAAAGAGAATATTGGCTTTTTTTTGGACCAATATGAAGTGATAAAGATTTAAATATAGTTATAAACCTAATACAAGAACGCTAGACCGATTTTTGATCCAACGGAAAACTTGTGCAAACTTCTATGACAAAGATCGTCCAAACTTTCAATAGATTCGTATTAAGGTTTAAATTGAGATTTAAGGCTTTTAAAATGAACATCTGACTTTTTTTTGGACCAATATAAAGTTATAAAGGTATAAATATAGTTTTTAAATTATGCGGAAAGAGTTAGACCCATTATTGGAGCAGCGAAAACTTAGGGCAAACTACTCGGACAAAGAACTGCCCAACTTTAAATAGATCGGTATGAAAAGATTATTGGCTTTTTTTTGGACCAATATGAAGTGATAAAGATATAAATATAGTTATAAACCTAATAGAAGAATGCTAGACCCATTTTTGATCCAACGGAAAACTTGTGGAAACTTCTATGACAAAGATCATCCAAACTTTCAATAGATTCGTATGAAGGTTTAAATTGAGATTTAAGGCTTTTAAAATGAATATTTGAATATTTTTTTGACCAATATAAAGTTATAAAGGTATAAATATAATTTTTAAATTATGCGGAAAGAGTTAGACCCATTATTGGAGCAGCGAAAACTTAGGGCAAACTACTCGGACAAAGAACTGCCCAACTTTGAATAAATTGGTATAAAGAGAATATTGGCTTTTTTTTGGACCAATATGAAGTGATAAAGATTTAAATATAGTTATAAACCTAATACAAGAACGCTAGACCGATTTTTGATCCAACGGAAAACTTGTGCAAACTTCTATGACAAAGATCGTCCAAACTTTCAATAGATTCGTATTAAGGTTTAAATTGAGATTTAAGGCTTTTAAAATGAACATCTGACTTTTTTTTGGACCAATATAAAGTTATAAAGGTATAAATATAGTTTTTAAATTATGCGGAAAGAGTTAGACCCATTATTGGAGCAGCGAAAACTTAGGGCAAACTACTCGGACAAAGAACTGCCCAACTTTGAATAAATTGGTATAAAGAGAATATTGGCTTTTTTTTGGACCAATATGAAGTGATAAAGATTTAAATATAGTTATAAACCTAATACAAGAACGCTAGACCGATTTTTGATCCAACGGAAAACTTGTGCAAACTTCTATGACAAAGATCGTCCAAACTTTCAATAGATTCGTATTAAGGTTTAAATTGAGATTTAAGGCTTTTAAAATGAACATCTGACTTTTTTTTGGACCAATATAAAGTTATAAAGGTATAAATATAGTTTTTAAATTATGCGGAAAGAGTTAGACCCATTATTGGAGCAGCGAAAACTTAGGGCAAACTACTCGGACAAAGAACTGCCCAACTTTAAATAGATCGGTATGAAAAGATTATTGGCTTTTTTTTGGACCAATATGAAGTGATAAAGATATAAATATAGTTATAAACCTAATAGAAGAATGCTAGACCCATTTTTGATCCAACGGAAAACTTGTGGAAACTTCTATGACAAAGATCATCCAAACTTTCAATAGATTCGTATGAAGGTTTAAATTGAGATTTAAGGCTTTTAAAATGAATATTTGAATATTTTTTTGACCAATATAAAGTTATAAAGGTATAAATATAGTTTTTAAATTATGCGGAAAGAGTTAGACCCATTATTGGAGCAGCGAAAACTTAGGGCAAACTACTCGGACAAAGAACTGCCCAACTTTAAATAGATCGGTATGAAAAGATTATTGGCTTTTTTTTGGACCAATATGAAGTGATAAAGATATAAATATAGTTATAAACCTAATAGAAGAAAGTTTGACCCATTTTTGATCCAACGGAAAACTTGTGCAAACTTCTATGACAAAGATCGTCCAAACTTTCAATAGATTCGTATTAAGGTTTAAATTGAGATTTAAGGCTTTTAAAATGAACATCTGACTTTTTTTTGGACCAATATAAAGTTATAAAGGTATAAATATAGTTTTTAAATTATGCGGAAAGAGTTAGACCCATTATTGGAGCAGCGAAAACTTAGGGCAAACTACTCGGACAAAGAACTGCCCAACTTTGAATAAATTGGTATAAAGAGAATATTGGCTTTGTTTGGGACCAATATGAAGTGATAAAGATATAAATATAGTTATAAACCTAATACAAGAACGTTAGACCGATTTTTGATCCAACGGAAACCTTGTGCAAACTTCTATGACAAAGATAGTCCAAACTTTCAATAGATTCGTATTAAGGTTTAAATTGAGATTTAAGGCTTTTAAAATGAATATCTGACTTTTTTTTGGACCAATATAAAGTTATAAAGGTATAAATATAGTTTTTAAATTATGCGGAAAGAGTTAGACCCATTATTGGAGCAGCGAAAACTTAGGGCAAACTACTCGGACAAAGAACTGCCCAACTTTAAATAGATCGGTATGAAAAGATTATTGGCTTTTTTTTGGACCAATATGAAGTGATAAAGATATAAATATAGTTATAAACCTAATAGAAGAAAGTTTGACCCATTTTTGATCCAACGGAAAACTTGTGCAAACTTCTATGACAAAGATCGTCCAAACTTTCAATAGATTCGTATGAAGGTTTAAATTGAGATTTAAAGCTTTTAGAATGAATACTGGACTTTTTTTTGGACCAATATAGAGTTATAAAGGTATAAATATAGTTTTTAAATTATGCGGAAAGAGTTAGACCCATTATTGGAGCAGCGGAAACTTAGGGTAACTACTTGGACAAATCACTGCCCAACTTTAAATAGATCGGTATGAAAAGATTATTGGCTTTTTTTTGGACCAATATGAAGTGATAAAGATATAAATATAGTTATAAACCTAATAGAAGAAAGTTAGACCCATTTTTGATCCAACGGAAAACTTGTGCAAACTTCTATGACAAAGATCGTCCAGACTTTCAATAGATTCGTGTTAAGGTTTAAATTGAGATTTAAAGCTTTTAGAATGAATACTGCACTTTTTTTTGGACCAATATAATGTTAGAAAGGTATAAATATAGTTTTTAAATTATGCGGAAAGAGTTAGACCCATTATTGGAGCAGCGGAAACTTAGGGTAACTACTTGGACAAAGCACTGCCCAACTTTATATAGATCGGTATGAAAAGAATATTGGCTTTTTTTTGGACCAATATGAAGTGATAAAGATATAAATATAGTTATAAACCTAATAGAAGAACGCTAGACCCATTTTTGATCCAACGGAAAACTTGTGGAAACTTCTATGACAAAGATCATCCAAACTTTCAATAGATTCGTATGAAGGTTTAAATTGAGATTTAAGGCTTTTAAAATGAATATTTGAATTTTTTTTTGACCAATATAAAGTTATAAAGGTATAAATATAATTTTTAAATTATGCGGAAAGAGTTAGACCCATTATTCGAGCAGCGAAAACTTAGGGCAAACTACTCGGACAAAGAACTGCCCAACTTTGAATAAATTGGTATAAAGAGAATATTGGCTTTTTTTTGGACCAATATGAAGTGATAAAGATATAAATATAGTTATAAACCTAATACAAGAACGCTAGACCGATTTTTGATCCAACGGAAAACTTGTGCAAACTTCTATGACAAAGATCGTCCAAACTTTCAATAGATTCGTATGAAGGTTTAAATTGAGATTTAAGGCTTTTAAAATGAATATCTGACTTTTTTTTGGACCAATATGAAGTTATAAAGGTATAAATATAGTTTTTAAATTATGCGGAAAGAGTTAGACCCATTATTGGAGCAGCGAAAACTTAGGGCAAACTACTCGGACAAAGAACTGCCCAACTTTGAATAAATTGGTATAAAGAGAATATTGGCTTTTTTTGGGACCAATATGAAGTGATAAAGATATAAATATAGTTATAAACCTAATACAAGAACGCTAGACCGATTTTTGATCCAACGGAAAACTTGTGCAAACTTCTATGACAAAGATCGTCCAAACTTTCAACAGATTCGTATGAAGGTTTAAATTGAGATTTAAAGCTTTTAGATTGAATACCGGACTTTTTTTTGGACCAATATAAAGTTATAAAGGTATAAATATAGTTTTAAATTATGCGGAAATAGTTAGAGCCATTATTGGAGCAGCGAAAACTTAGGGCAAACTACTTGGACAAAGAACTGCCCAACTTTGAATAGATTGGTGTGAAGAGAATATTGGCTTTTTTTGGGACCTTTTTTGGACCTATATGAAGTGATAAAGATATAAATATAGTTATAAACCTAATAGAAGAACATTAGACCCATTTTTAATCCAACGGAAAACTTGTGCAAAGTTCTATGACAAAGATCGTCCAAACTTTCAATAGATTCGTATGAAGGTTTAAATTGAGATTTAAGGATTTTAAAATGAATATCTGACTTTTTTTTGGACCAATATAAAGTTATAAAGGTATAAATATAGTTTTTAAATTATGCGGAAAGAGTTAGACCCATTATTGGAGCAGCGAAAACTTAGGGCAAACTACTCGGACAAAGAACTGCCCAACTTTAAATAGATCGGTATGAAAAGATTATTGGCTTTTTTTTGGACCAATATGAAGTGATAAAGATATAAATATAGTTATAAACCTAACAGAAGAATGCTAGACCCATTTTTGATCCAACGGAAAACTTGTGGAAACTTCTATGACAAAGATCATCCAAACTTTCAATAGATTCGTATGAAGGTTTAAATTGAGATTTAAGGCTTTTAAAATGAATATTTGAATTTTTTTTTGACCAATATAAAGTTATAAAGGTATAAATATAATTTTTAAATTATGCGGAAAGAGTTAGACCCATTATTGGAGCAGCGAAAACTTAGGGCAAACTACTCGGACAAAGAACTGCCCAACTTTGAATAAATTGGTATAAAGAGAATATTGGCTTTTTTTTGGACCAATATGAAGTGATAAAGATTTAAATATAGTTATAAACCTAATACAAGAACGCTAGACCGATTTTTGATCCAACGGAAAACTTGTGCAAACTTCTATGACAAAGATCGTCCAAACTTTCAATAGATTCATATTAAGGTTTAAATTGAGATTTAAGGCTTTTAAAATGAACATCTGACTTTTTTTTGGACCAATATAAAGTTATAAAGGTATAAATATAGTTTTTAAATTATGCGGAAAGAGTTAGACCCATTATTGGAGCAGCGAAAACTTAGGGCAAACTACTCGGACAAAGAACTGCCCAACTTTGAATAAATTGGTATAAAGAGAATATTGGCTTTGTTTGGGACCAATATGAAGTGATAAAGATATAAATATAGTTATAAACCTAATACAAGAACGCTAGACCGATTTTTGATCCAACGGAAAACTTGTGCAAACTTCTATGACAAAGATCGTCCAAACTTTCAATAGATTCGTATAAAGGTTTAAATTGAGATTTAAAGCTTTTAGAATGAATACTAGACTTTTTTTTAGACCAATATAAAGTTATAAAGGTATAAATATAGTTTTAAATTATGCGGAAATAGTTAGACCCATTACTGGAGCAACGGAAACTTAGGGCAAACTACTTCGACAAAGAACTGCCCAACTTTGAATAGATTGGTGTGAAGAGAATATTGGCTTTTTTTTGGACCTATATGAAGTGATAAAGATATAAATATAGTTATAAACCTAATAGAAGAACATTAGACCCATTTTTAATCCAACGGAAAACTTGTGCAAAGTTCTATGACAAAGATCGTCCAAACTTTCAATAGATTCGTATGAAGGTTTAAATTGAGATTTAAGGCTTTTAAAATGAATATCTGACTTTTTTTTGGACCAATATAAAGTTATAAAGGTATAAATATAGTTTTTAAATTATGCGGAAAGAGTTAGACCCATTATTGGAGCAGCGAAAACTTAGGGCAAACTACTCGGACAAAGAACTGCCCAACTTTAAATAGATCGGTATGAAAAGATTATTGGCTTTTTTTTGGACCAATATGAAGTGATAAAGATATAAATATAGTTATAAACCTAATAGAAGAAAGTTTGACCCATTTTTGATCCAACGGAAAACTTGTGCAAACTTCTATGACAAAGATCGTCCAAACATTCAATAGATTCGTATGAAGGTTTAAATTGAGATTTAAGGCTTTTAAAATGAATATCTGACTTTTTTTTGGACCAATATAAAGTTATAAAGGTATAAATATAGTTTTTAAATTATGCGGAAAGAGTTAGACCCATTATTGGAGCAGCGAAAACTTAGGGCAAACTACTCGGACAAAGAACTGCCCAACTTTAAATAGATCGGTATGAAAAGATTATTGGCTTTTTTTTGGACCAATATGAAGTGATAAAGATATAAATATAGTTATAAACCTAATAGAAGAAAGTTTGACCCATTTTTGATCCAACGGAAAACTTGTGCAAACTTCTATGACAAAGATCGTCCAAACTTTCAATAGATTCGTATGAAGGTTTAAATTGAGATTTAAAGCTTTTAGAAAGAATACTGGACTTTTTTTTGGACCAATATAGAGTTATAAAGGTATAAATATAGTTTTTAAATTATGCGGAAAGAGTTAGACCCATTATTGGAGCAGCGGAAACTTAGGGTAACTACTTGGACAAATCACTGCCCAACTTTAAATAGATCGGTATGAAAAGATTATTGGCTTTTTTTTGGACCAATATGAAGTGATAAAGATATAAATATAGTTATAAACCTAATAGAAGAAAGTTAGACCCATTTTTGATCCAACGGAAAACTTGTGCAAACTTCTATGACAAAGATCGTCCAAACTTTCAATAGATTCGTGTGAAAGTTTAAATTGAGATTTAAAGCTTTTAGAATGAATACTGCACTTTTTTTTGGACCAATATAATGTTAGAAAGGTATAAATATAGTTTTTAAATTATGCGGAAAGAGTTAGACCCATTATTGGAGCAGCGGAAACTTAGGGTAACTACTTGGACAAAGCACTGCCCAACTTTAAATAGATCGGTATGAAAAGAATATTGGCTTTTTTTTGGACCAATATGAAGTGATAAAGATATAAATATAGTTATAAACCTAATAGATGAACGCTAGACCCATTTTTGATCCAACGGAAAACTTGTGGAAACTTCTATGACAAAGATCATCCAAACTTTCAATAGATTCGTATGAAGGTTTAAATTGAGATTTAAGGCTTTTAAAATGAATATTTGAATTTTTTTTTGACCAATATAAAGTTATAAAGGTATAAATATAATTTTTAAATTATGCGGAAAGAGTTAGACCCATTATTGGAGCAGCGAAAACTTAGGGCAAACTACTCGGACAAAGAACTGCCCAACTTTAAATAGATCGGTATGAAAAGATTATTGGCTTTTTTTTGGACCAATATGAAGTGATAAAGATATAAATATAGTTATAAACCTAATAGAAGAAAGTTTGACCCATTTTTGATCCAACGGAAAACTTGTGCAAACTTCTATGACAAAGATCGTCCAAACATTCAATAGATTCGTATGAAGGTTTAAATTGAGATTTAAGGCTTTTAAAATGAATATCTGACTTTTTTTTGGATCAATATAAAGTTACAAAGGTATAAATATAGTTTTTAAATTATGTGGAAATTGTTAGACCCATTATTGGAGCACCGGAAACTTAGGGCAAACTACTTGGACAAAGAACTGCCCAACTTTGAATAGATTGGTATGAAGAGAACATTGCCTTTTTTTTGATCAATATGAAGTGATAAAGATATAAATATAGTTATAAACCTAATACTAGAACGCTAGACCCATTTTTGATCCAACGGAAAACTTGTGCAAACTTCTATGACAAAGATCGTCCAAACTTTCAATAGATTCGTATGAAGGTTTAAATTGAGATTTAAAGCTTTTAGATTGAATACCGGACTTTTTTTTGGACCAATATAAAGTTATAAAGGTATAAATATAGTTTTAAATTATGCGGAAATAGTTAGAGCCATTATTGGAGCAGCGAAAACTTAGGGCAAACTACTTGGACAAACAACTGCCCAACTTTGAATAGATTGGTGTGAAGAGAATATTGCCTTTTTTTTTGGACCAATATGAAGTGATAAAGATATAAATATAGTTATAAACCTAATACAAGAACGCTAGACCCATTTTTGATCCAACGGAAAACTTATGCAAACTTCTATGACAAAGATCGTCCAAACTTTCAATAGATTCGTATGAAGGTTTAAATTGAAATTTAAAGATTTTAGAATAAATACTAGACTTTTTTTTAGACCAATATAAAGTTATAAAGGTATAAATATAGTTTTTAAATTATGCGGAAAGAGTTAGACCCATTATTGGAGCAGCGGAAACTGAGGGCAAACTACTTGGACAAAGAAGTGCCCAACTTTGAATAGATTGGTGTGAAGAGAATATTGGCTTTTTTTTTGACCTATATGAAGTGATAAAGATATAATATAGTTATAAACCTAATAGAAGAAAGTTAGACCCATTTTTGATCCAACGGAAAACTTGTGCAAACTTTTATGACAAAGATCGTCCAAACTTTCAATAGATTCGTATGAAGGTTTAAATTGAGATTTAAAGCTTTTAGAATGAATACTGCACTTTTTTTTGGACCAATATAATGTTAGAAAGGTATAAATATAGTTTTTAAATTATGCGGAAAGAGTTAGACCCATTATTGGAGCAGCGGAAACTTAGGGTAACTACTTGGACAAAGCACTGCCCAACTTTAAATAGATCGGTATGAAAAGATTATTGGCTTTTTTTTGGACCAATATGAAGTGATAAAGATATAAATATAGTTATAAACCTAATAGAAGAACGCTAGACCCATTTTTGATCCAACGGAAAACTTGTGGAAACTTCTATGACAAAGATCATCCAAACTTTCAATAGATTCGTATGAAGGTTTAAATTGAGATTTAAGGCTTTTAAAATGAATATTTGAATTTTTTTTTGACCAATATAAAGTTATAAAGGTATAAATATAATTTTTAAATTATGCGGAAAGAGTTAGACCTTTTATTGGAGCAGCGAAAACTTAGGGCAAACTACTCGGACAAAGAACTGCCCAACTTTGAATAAATTGGTATAAAGAGAATATTGGCTTTTTTTTGGACCAATATGAAGTGATAAAGATATAAATATAGTTATAAACCTAATACAAGAACGCTAGACCGATTTTTGATCCAACGGAAAACTTGTGCAAACTTCTATGACAAAGATCGTCCAAACTTTCAATAGATTCGTATGAAGGTTTAAATTGAGATTTAAGGCTTTTAAAACGAATATCTGACTTTTTTTTGGACCAATATAAAGTTATAAATTGATAAATATAGTTTTTAAATTATGCGGAAAGAGTTAGACCCATTATTGGAGCAGCGAAAACTTAGGGCAAACTACTCGGACAAAGAACTGCCCAACTTTGAATAAATTGGTATAAAGAGAATATTGGCTTTTTTTGGGACCAATATGAAGTGATAAAGATATAAATATAGTTATAAACCTAATACAAGAACGCTAGACCGATTTTTGATCCAACGGAAAACTTGTGCAAACTTCTATGACAAAGATCGTCCAAACTTTCAATAGATTCGTATGAAGGTTTAAATTGAGATTTAAAGCTTTTAGATTGAATACCGGACTTTTTTTTGGACCAATATAAAGTTATAAAGGTATAAATATAGTTTTAAATTATGCGGAAATAGTTAGAGCCATTATTGGGGCAGCGAAAACTTAGGGCAAACTACTTGGACAACGAACTGCCCAACTTTGAATAGATTGGTGTGAAGAGAATATTGGCTTTTTTTTGGACCAATATGAAGTGATAAAGATATAAATATAGTTATAAACCTAATAGAAGAACGCTAGACCCATTTTTGATCCAACGGAAAACTTGTGGAAACTTCTATGACAAAGATCATCCAAACTTTCAATAGATTCGTATGAAGGTTTAAATTGAGATTTAAGGCTTTTAAAATGAATATTTGAATTTTTTTTTGACCAATATAAAGTTATAAAGGTATAAATATAATTTTTAAATTATGCGGAAAGAGTTAGACCTTTTATTGGAGCAGCGAAAACTTAGGGCAAACTACTCGGACAAAGAACTGCCCAACTTTGAATAAATTGGTATAAAGAGAATATTGGCTTTTTTTTGGACCAATATGAAGTGATAAAGATATAAATATAGTTATAAACCTAATACAAGAACGCTAGACCGATTTTTGATCCAACGGAAAACTTGTGCAAACTTCTATGACAAAGATCGTCCAAACTTTCAATAGATTCGTATGAAGGTTTAAATTGAGATTTAAGGCTTTTAAAACGAATATCTGACTTTTTTTTGGACCAATATAAAGTTATAAATTGATAAATATAGTTTTTAAATTATGCGGAAAGAGTTAGACCCATTATTGGAGCAGCGAAAACTTAGGGCAAACTACTCGGACAAAGAACTGCCCAACTTTGAATAAATTGGTATAAAGAGAATATTGGCTTTTTTTGGGACCAATATGAAGTGATAAAGATATAAATATAGTTATAAACCTAATACAAGAACGCTAGACCGATTTTTGATCCAACGGAAAACTTGTGCAAACTTCTATGACAAAGATCGTCCAAACTTTCAATAGATTCGTATGAAGGTTTAAATTGAGATTTAAAGCTTTTAGATTGAATACCGGACTTTTTTTTGGACCAATATAAAGTTATAAAGGTATAAATATAGTTTTAAATTATGCGGAAATAGTTAGAGCCATTATTGGGGCAGCGAAAACTTAGGGCAAACTACTTGGACAACGAACTGCCCAACTTTGAATAGATTGGTGTGAAGAGAATATTGGCTTTTTTTTGGACCAATATGAAGTGATAAAGATATAAATATAGTTATAAACCTAATACTAGAACGCTAGACCCATTTTTGATCCAACGGAAAACTTGTGCAAACTTCTATGACAAAGATCGTCCAAACTTTCAATAGATTCGTATGAAGGTTTAAATTGAGATTTAAAGCTTTTAGATTGAATACCGGACTTTTTTTTGGACCAATATAAAGTTATAAAGGTATAAATATAGTTTTAAATTATGCGGAAATAGTTAGAGCCATTATTGGAGCAGCGAAAACTTAGGGCAAACTACTTGGACAAACAACTGCCCAACTTTGAATAGATTGGTGTGAAGAGAATATTGCCTTTTTTTTTGGACCAATATGAAGTGATAAAGATATAAATATAGTTATAAACCTAATACAAGAACGCTAGACCCATTTTTGATCCAACGGAAAACTTATGCAAACTTCTATGACAAAGATCGTCCAAACTTTCAATAGATTCGTATGAAGGTTTAAATTGAAATTTAAAGATTTTAGAATAAATACTAGACTTTTTTTTAGACCAATATAAAGTTATAAAGGTATAAATATAGTTTTTAAATTATGCGGAAAGAGTTAGACCCATTATTGGAGCAGCGGAAACTGAGGGCAAACTACTTGGACAAAGAAGTGCCCAACTTTGAATAGATTGGTGTGAAGAGAATATTGGCTTTTTTTTTGACCTATATGAAGTGATAAAGATATAATATAGTTATAAACCTAATAGAAGAAAGTTAGACCCATTTTTGATCCAACGGAAAACTTGTGCAAACTTTTATGACAAAGATCGTCCAAACTTTCAATAGATTCGTATGAAGGTTTAAATTGAGATTTAAAGCTTTTAGAATGAATACTGCACTTTTTTTTGGACCAATATAATGTTAGAAAGGTATAAATATAGTTTTTAAATTATGCGGAAAGAGTTAGACCCATTATTGGAGCAGCGGAAACTTAGGGTAACTACTTGGACAAAGCACTGCCCAACTTTAAATAGATCGGTATGAAAAGATTATTGGCTTTTTTTTGGACCAATATGAAGTGATAAAGATATAAATATAGTTATAAACCTAATAGAAGAACGCTAGACCCATTTTTGATCCAACGGAAAACTTGTGGAAACTTCTATGACAAAGATCATCCAAACTTTCAATAGATTCGTATGAAGGTTTAAATTGAGATTTAAGGCTTTTAAAATGAATATTTGAATTTTTTTTTGACCAATATAAAGTTATAAAGGTATAAATATAATTTTTAAATTATGCGGAAAGAGTTAGACCTTTTATTGGAGCAGCGAAAACTTAGGGCAAACTACTCGGACAAAGAACTGCCCAACTTTGAATAAATTGGTATAAAGAGAATATTGGCTTTTTTTTGGACCAATATGAAGTGATAAAGATATAAATATAGTTATAAACCTAATACAAGAACGCTAGACCGATTTTTGATCCAACGGAAAACTTGTGCAAACTTCTATGACAAAGATCGTCCAAACTTTCAATAGATTCGTATGAAGGTTTAAATTGAGATTTAAGGCTTTTAAAACGAATATCTGACTTTTTTTTGGACCAATATAAAGTTATAAATTGATAAATATAGTTTTTAAATTATGCGGAAAGAGTTAGACCCATTATTGGAGCAGCGAAAACTTAGGGCAAACTACTCGGACAAAGAACTGCCCAACTTTGAATAAATTGGTATAAAGAGAATATTGGCTTTTTTTGGGACCAATATGAAGTGATAAAGATATAAATATAGTTATAAACCTAATACAAGAACGCTAGACCGATTTTTGATCCAACGGAAAACTTGTGCAAACTTCTATGACAAAGATCGTCCAAACTTTCAATAGATTCGTATGAAGGTTTAAATTGAGATTTAAAGCTTTTAGATTGAATACCGGACTTTTTTTTGGACCAATATAAAGTTATAAAGGTATAAATATAGTTTTAAATTATGCGGAAATAGTTAGAGCCATTATTGGGGCAGCGAAAACTTAGGGCAAACTACTTGGACAACGAACTGCCCAACTTTGAATAGATTGGTGTGAAGAGAATATTGGCTTTTTTTTGGACCAATATGAAGTGATAAAGATATAAATATAGTTATAAACCTAATAGAAGAACGCTAGACCCATTTTTGATCCAACGGAAAACTTGTGCAAACTTCTATGACAAAGATCGTCCAAACTTTCAATAGATTCGTATGAAGGTTTAAATTGAGATTTAAAGATTTTAGAATAAATACTGGACTTTTTTTTAGACCAATATAAAGTTATAAAGGTATAAATATAGTTTTTAAATTATGCGGAAAGAGTTAGACCCATTATTGGAGCAGCGGAAACTGAGGGCAAACTACTTGGACAAAGAAGTGCCCAACTTTGAATAGATTGGTGTGAAGAGAATATTGGCTTTTTTTTTGACCTATATGAAGTGATAAAGATATAATATAGTTATAAACCTAATAGAAGAACGTTAGACCCATTTTTGATCCAACGGAAAACTTGTGCAAACTTTTATGACAAAGATCGTCCAAACTTTCAATAGATTCGTATGAAGGTTTAAATTGAGATTTAAGGCTTTTAAAATGAATATCTGACTTTTTTTTGGATCAATATAAAGTTACAAAGGTATAAATATAGTTTTTAAATTATGTGGAAATTGTTAGACCCATTATTGGAGCACCGGAAACTTAGGGCAAACTACTTGGACAAAGAACTGCCCAACTTTGAATAGATTGGTATGAAGAGAATATTGCCTTTTTTTTTATCAATATGAAGTGATAATGATATAAATATAGTTATAAACCTAATACTAGAACGCTAGACCCATTTTTGATCCAACGGAAAACTTGTGCAAACTTCTATGACAAAGATCGTCCAAACTTTCAATAGATTCGTATGAAGGTTTAAATTGAGATTTAAAGCTTTTAGAATGAATACTGGACTTTTTTTTGGACCAATATAAAGTTATAAAGGTATAAATATAGTTTTTAAATTATGCGGAAAGAGTTAGACCCATTATTGGAGCAGCGTAAACTTAGGGTAACTACTTGGACAAAGCACTACCCAACTTTAAATAGATCGGTATGAAAAGATTATTGGCTTTTTTTTGGACCAATATGAAGTGATAAAGATATAAATATAGTTATAAACCTAATAGAAGAAAGATAGACCCATTTTTGATCCAACGGAAAACTTGTGCAAACTTCTATGACAAAGATCGTCCAAACTTTCAATAGATTCGTATGAAGGTTTAAATTGAGATTCAAAGCTTTTAGAATGAATACTGCACTTTTTTTTGGACCAATATAATGTTAGATAGGTATAAATATAGTTTTTAAATTATGCGGAAAGAGTTAGACCCATTATTGGAGCAGCGGAAACTTAGGGTAACTACTTGGACAAAGAACTGCCCAACTTTAAATAGATCGGTATGAAAAGATTATTGGCTTTTTTTTGGACCAATATGAAGTGATACAGATATAAATATAGTTATAAACCTAATAGAAGAACGCTAGACCCATTTTTGATCCAACGGAAAACTTGTGGAAACTTCTATGACAAAGATCATCCAAACTTTCAATAGATTCGTATGAAGGTTTAAATTGAGATTTAAGGCTTTTAAAATGAATATTTGAAATTTTTTTTGACCAATATAAAGTTTTAAAGGTATAAATATAATTTTTAAATTATGCGGAAAGTGTTAGACCCATTATTGGAGCAGCGAAAACTTAGGGCAAACTACTCGGACAAAGAACTGCCCAACTTTAAATAAATTGGTATAAAGAGAATATTGGCTTTTTTTTGGACCAATATGAGGTGATAAAGATATAAATATAGTTATAAACCTAATACAAGAACGCTAGACCGATTTTTGATCCAACGGAAAACTTGTGCAAACTTCTATGACAAAGATCGTCCAAACTTTCAATAGATTCGTATGAAGGTTTAAATTGAGATTAAAGGCTTTTAAAATGAATATCTGACTTTTTTTTGGATCAATATAAAGTTACAAAGGTATAAATATAGTTTTTAAATTATGTGGAAATTGTTAGACCCATTATTGGAGCACCGGAAACTTAGGGCAAACTACTTGGACAAAGAACTGCCCAACTTTGAATAGATTGGTATGAAGAGAATATTGCCTTTTTTTTATCAATATGAAGTGATAAAGATATAAATATAGTTATAAACCTAATACTAGAACGCTAGACCCATTTTTGATCCAACGGAAAACTTGTGCAAACTTCTATGACAAAGATCGTCCAAACTTTCAATAGATTCGTATGAAGGTTTAAATTGAGATTTAAAGCTTTTAGAATGAATACTGGACTTTTTTTTGGACCAATATAAAGTTATAAAGGTATAAATATAGTTTTAAATCATGCGGAAATAGTTAGACCCATTATTGGAGCAACGGAAACTTAGGGCAAACTACTTCGACAAAGAACTGCCCAACTTTGAATAGATTGGTGTGAAGAGAATATTGGCTTTTTTTTGGACCAATATGAAGTGATAAAGATATAAATATAGTTATAAACCTAATAGAAGAACGCTAGACCGATTTTTGATCCAACGGAAAACTTGTGCAAACTTCTATGACAAAGATCGTCCAAACTTTCAATAGATTCGTATGAAGGTTTAAATTGAGATTTAAGGCTTTTAAAACGAATATCTGACTTTTTTTTGGACCAATATAAAGTTATAAATTGATAAATATAGTTTTTAAATTATGCGGAAAGAGTTAGACCCATTATTGGAGCAGCGAAAACTTAGGGCAAACTACTCGGACAAAGAACTGCCCAACTTTGAATAAATTGGTATAAAGAGAATATTGGCTTTTTTTGGGACCAATATGAAGTGATAAAGATATAAATATAGTTATAAACCTAATACAAGAACGCTAGACCGATTTTTGATCCAACGGAAAACTTGTGCAAACTTCTATGACAAAGATCGTCCAAACTATCAATAGATTCGTATGAAGGTTTAAATTGAGATTTAAAGCTTTTAGATTGAATACCGGACTTTTTTTTGGACCAATATAAAGTTATAAAGGTATAAATATAGTTTTAAATTACGCGGAAATAGTTAGAGCCATTATTGGGGCAGCGAAAACTTAGGGCAAACTACTTGGACAACGAACTGCCCAACTTTGAATAGATTGGTGTGAAGAGAATATTGGCTTTTTTTTGGACCAATATGAAGTGATAAAGATATAAATATAGTTATAAACCTAATAGAAGAACGCTAGACCCATTTTTGATCCAACGGAAAACTTGTGCAAACTTCTATGACAAAGATCGTCCAAACTTTCAATAGATTCGTATGAAGGTTTAAATTGAGATTTAAAGATTTTAGAATAAATACTGGACTTTTTTTTAGACCAATATAAAGTTATAAAGGTATAAATATAGTTTTTAAATTATGCGGAAAGAGTTAGACCCATTATTGGAGCAGCGGAAACTGAGGGCAAACTACTTGGACAAAGAAGTGCCCAACTTTGAATAGATTGGTGTGAAGAGAATATTGGCTTTTTTTTTGACCTATATGAAGTGATAAAGATATAATATAGTTATAAACCTAATAGAAGAACGTTAGACCCATTTTTGATCCAACGGAAAACTTGTGCAAACTTTTATGACAAAGATCGTCCAAACTTTCAATAGATTCGTATGAAGGTTTAAATTGAGATTTAAGGCTTTTAAAATGAATATCTGACTTTTTTTTGGATCAATATAAAGTTACAAAGGTATAAATATAGTTTTTAAATTATGTGGAAATTGTTAGACCCATTATTGGAGCACCGGAAACTTAGGGCAAACTACTTGGACAAAGAACTGCCCAACTTTGAATAGATTGGTATGAAGAGAATATTGCCTTTTTTTTGATCAATATGAAGTGATAAAGATATAAATATAGTTATAAACCTAATACTAGAACGCTAGACCCATTTTTGATCCAACGGAAAACTTGTGCAAACTTCTATGACAAAGATCGTCCAAACTTTCAATAGATTCGTATGAAGGTTTAAATTGAGATTTAAAGCTTTTAGAATGAATACTGGACTTTTTTTTGGACCAATATAAAGTTATAAAGGTATAAATATAGTTTTTAAATTATGCGGAAAGAGTTAGACCCATTATTGGAGCAGCGTAAACTTAGGGTAACTACTTGGACAAAGCACTACCCAACTTTAAATAGATCGGTATGAAAAGATTATTGGCTTTTTTTGGACCAATATGAAGTGATAAAGATATAAATATAGTTATAAACCTAATAGAAGAAAGATAGACCCATTTTTGATCCAACGGAAAACTTGTGCAAACTTCTATGACAAAGATCGTCCAAACTTTCAATAGATTCGTATGAAGGTTTAAATTGAGATTCAAAGCTTTTAGAATGAATACTGCACTTTTTTTTGGACCAATATAATGTTAGATAGGTATAAATATAGTTTTTAAATTATGCGGAAAGAGTTAGACCCATTATTGGAGCAGCGGAAACTTAGGGTAACTACTTGGACAAAGAACTGCCCAACTTTAAATAGATCGGTATGAAAAGATTATTGGCTTTTTTTTGGACCAATATGAAGTGATAAAGATATAAATATAGTTATAAACCTAATAGAAGAACGCTAGACCCATTTTTGATCCAACGGAAAACTTGTGGAAACTTCTATGACAAAGATCATCCAAACTTTCAATAGATTCGTATGAAGGTTTAAATTGAGATTTAAGGATTTTAAAATGAATATTTGAAATTTTTTTTGACCAATATAAAGTTTTAACGGTATAAATATAATTTTTAAATTATGCGGAAAGAGTTAGAACCATTATTGGAGCAGCGAAAACTTAGGGCAAACTACTCGGACAAAGAACTGCCCAACTTTAAATAAATTGGTATAAAGAGAATATTGGCTTTTTTTTGGACCAATATGAAGTGATAAAGATATAAATATAGTTATAAACCTAATACAAGAACGCTAGACCGATTTTTGATCCAACGGAAAACTTGTGCAAACTTCTATGACAAAGATCGTCCAAACTTTCAATAGATTCGTATGAAGGTTTAAATTGAGATTAAAGGCTTTTAAAATGAATATCTGACTTTTTTTTGGATCAATATAAAGTTACAAAGGTATAAATATAGTTTTTAAATTATGTGGAAATTGTTAGACCCATTATTGGAGCACCGGAAACTTAGGGCAAACTACTTGGACAAAGAACTGCCCAACTTTGAATAGATTGGTATGAAGAGAATATTGCCTTTTTTTTTATCAATATGAAGTGATAAAGATATAAATATAGTTATAAACCTAATACTAGAACGCTAGACCCATTTTTGATCCAACGGAAAACTTGTGCAAACTTCTATGACAAAGATCGTCCAAACTTTCAATAGATTCGTATGAAGGTTTAAATTGAGATTTAAAGCTTTTAGAATGAATACTGGACTTTTTTTTGGACCAATATAAAGTTATAAAGGTATAAATATAGTTTTAAATCATGCGGAAATAGTTAGACCCATTATTGGAGCAACGGAAACTTAGGGCAAACTACTTCGACAAAGAACTGCCCAACTTTGAATAGATTGGTGTGAAGAGAATATTGGCTTTTTTTTGGACCAATATGAAGTGATAAAGATATAAATATAGTTATAAACCTAATAGAAGAACGCTAGACCCATTTTTGATCCAACGGAAAACTTTTGCAAACTTCTATGACAAAGATCGTCCAAACTTTCAATAGATTCGTATGAAGGTTTAAATTGAGATTTAAGGCTTTTAAAACGAATATCTGACTTTTTTTTGGACCAATATAAAGTTATAAATTGATAAATATAGTTTTTAAATTATGCGGAAAGAGTTAGACCCATTATTGGAGCAGCGAAAACTTAGGGCAAACTACTCGGACAAAGAACTGCCCAACTTTGAATAAATTGGTAAAAAGAGAATATTGGCTTTTTTTGGGACCAATATGAAGTGATAAAGATATAAATATAGTTATAAACCTAATACAAGAACGCTAGACCGATTTTTGATCCAACGGAAAACTTGTGCAAATTTCTATGACAAAGATCGTCCAAACTTTCAATAGATTCGTATGAAGGTTTAAATTGAGATTTAAAGCTTTTAGATTGAATACCGGACTTTTTTTTGGACCAATATAAAGTTATAAAGGTATAAATATAGTTTTAAATTATGCGGAAATAGTTAGAGCCATTATTGGGGCAGCGAAAACTTAGGGCAAACTACTTGGACAACGAACTGCCCAACTTTGAATAGATTGGTGTGAAGAGAATATTGGCTTTTTTTTTGGACCAATATGAAGTGATAAAGATATAAATATAGTTATAAACCTAATAGAAGAACGCTAGACCCATTTTTGATCCAACGGAAAACTTGTGCAAACTTCTATGACAAAGATCGTCCAAACTTTCAATAGATTCGTATGAAGGTTTAAATTGAGATTTAAAGATTTTAGAATAAATACTGGACTTTTTTTTAGACCAATATAAAGTTATAAAGGTATAAATATAGTTTTTAAATTATGCGGAAAGAGTTAGACCCATTATTGGAGCAGCGGAAACTGAGGGCAAACTACTTGGACAAAGAAGTGCCCAACTTTGAATAGATTGGTGTGAAGAGAATATTGGCTTTTTTTTTGACCTATATGAAGTGATAAAGATATAATATAGTTATAAACCTAATAGAAGAACGTTAGACCCATTTTTGATCCAACGGAAAACTTGTGCAAACTTTTATGACAAAGATCGTCCAAACTTTCAATAGATTCGTATGAAGGTTTAAATTGAGATTTAAGGCTTTTAAAATGAATATCTGACTTTTTTTTGGATCAATATAAAGTTACAAAGGTATAAATATAGTTTTTAAATTATGTGGAAATTGTTAGACCCATTATTGGAGCACCGGAAACTTAGGGCAAACTACTTGGACAAAGAACTGCCCAACTTTGAATAGATTGGTATGAAGACAATATTGCCTTTTTTTTATCAATATGAAGTGATAAAGATATAAATATAGTTATAAACCTAATACTAGAACGCTAGACCCATTTTTGATCCAACGGAAAACTTGTGCAAACTTCTATGACAAAGATCGTCCAAACTTTCAATAGATTCGTATGAAGGTTTAAATTGAGATTTAAAGCTTTTAGAATGAATACTGGACTTTTTTTTGGACCAATATAAAGTTATAAAGGTATAAATATAGTTTTTAAATTATGCGGAAAGAGTTAGACCCATTATTGGAGCAGCGTAAACTTAGGGTAACTACTTGGACAAAGCACTACCCAACTTTAAATAGATCGGTATGAAAAGATTATTGGCTTTTTTTTGGACCAATATGAAGTGATAAAGATATAAATATAGTTATAAACCTAATAGAAGAAAGATAGACCCATTTTTGATCCAACGGAAAACTTGTGCAAACTTCTACGACAAAGATCGTCCAAACTTTCAATAGATTCGTATGAAGGTTTAAATTGAGATTCAAAGCTTTTAGAATGAATACTGCACTTTTTTTTGGACCAATATAATGTTAGATAGGTATAAATATAGTTTTTAAATTATGCGGAAAGAGTTAGACCCATTATTGGAGCAGCGGAAACTTAGGGTAACTACTTGGACAAAGAACTGCCCAACTTTAAATAGATCGGTATGAAAAGATTATTGGCTTTTTTTTGGACCAATATGAAGTGATAAAGATATAAATATAGTTATAAACCTAATAGAAGAGCGCTAGACCCATTTTTGATCCAACGGAAAACTTGTGGAAACTTCTATGACAAAGATCATCCAAACTTTCAATAGATTCGTATGAAGGTTTAAATTGAGATTTAAGGATTTTAAAATGAATATTTGAAATTTTTTTTGACCAATATAAAGTTTTAAAGGTATAAATATAATTTTTAAATTATGCGGAAAGAGTTAGACCCATTATTGGAGCAGCGAAAACTTAGGGCAAACTACTCGGACAAAGAACTGCCCAACTTTAAATAAATTGGTATAAAGAGAATATTGGCTTTTTTTTGGACCAATATGAAGTGATAAAGATATAAATATAGTTATAAACCTAATACAAGAACGCTAGACCGATTTTTGATCCAACGGAAAACTTGTGCAAACTTCTATGACAAAGATCGTCCAAACTTTCAATAGATTCGTATGAAGGTTTAAATTGAGATTAAAGGCTTTTAAAATGAATATCTGACTTTTTTTTGGATCAATATAAAGTTACAAAGGTATAAATATAGTTTTTAAATTATGTGGAAATTGTTAGACCCATTATTGGAGCACCGGAAACTTAGGGCAAACTACTTGGACAAAGAACTGCCCAACTTTGAATAGATTGGTATGAAGAGAATATTGCCTTTTTTTTTATCAATATGAAGTGATAAAGATATAAATATAGTTATAAACCTAATACAAGAACGCTAGACCGATTTTTGATCCAACGGAAAACTTGTGCAAACTTCTATGACAAAGATCGTCCAAACTTTCAATAGATTCGTATGAAGGTTTAAATTGAGATTTAAAGCTTTTAGATTGAATACCGGACTTTTTTTTGGACCAATATAAAGTTATAAAGGTATAAATATAGTTTTAAATTATGCGGAAATAGTTAGAGCCATTATTGGGGCAGCGAAAACTTAAGGCAAACTACTTGGACAACGAACTGCCCAACTTTGAATAGATTGGTGTGAAGAGAATATTGGCTTTTTTTTGGACCAATATGAAGTGATAAAGATATAAATATAGTTATAAACCTAATAGAAGAACGCTAGACCCATTTTTGATCCAACGGAAAACTTGTGCAAACTTCTATGACAAAGATCGTCCAAACTTTCAATAGATTCGTATGAAGGTTTAAATTGAGATTTAAAGATTTTAGAATAAATACTGGACTTTTTTTTAGACCAATATAAAGTTATAAAGGTATAAATATAGTTTTTAAATTATGCGGAAAGAGTTAGACCCATTATTGGAGCAGCGGAAACTGAGGGCAAACTACTTGGACAAAGAAGTGCCCAACTTTGAATAGATTGGTGTGAAGAGAATATTGGCTTTTTTTTTGACCTATATGAAGTGATAAAGATATAATATAGTTATAAACCTAATAGAAGAACGTTAGACCCATTTTTGATCCAACGGAAAACTTGTGCAAACTTTTATGACAAAGATCGTCCAAACTTTCAATAGATTCGTATGAAGGTTTAAATTGAGATTTAAGGCTTTTAAAATGAATATCTGACTTTTTTTTGGATCAATATAAAGTTACAAAGGTATAAATATAGTTTTTAAATTATGTGGAAATTGTTAGACCCATTATTGGAGCACCGGAAACTTAGGGCAAACTACTTGGACAAAGAACTGCCCAACTTTGAATAGATTGGTATGAAGAGAATATTGCCTTTTTTTTTATCAATATGAAGTGATAAAGATATAAATATAGTTATAAACCTAATACTAGAACGCTAGACCCATTTTTGATCCAACGGAAAACTTGTGCAAACTTCTATGACAAAGATCGTCCAAACTTTCAATAGATTCGTATGAAGGTTTAAATTGAGATTTAAAGCTTTTAGAATGAATACTGGACTTTTTTTTGGACCAATATAAAGTTATAAAGGTATAAATATAGTTTTTAAATTATGCGGAAAGAGTTAGACCCATTATTGGAGCAGCGTAAACTTAGGGTAACTACTTGGACAAAGCACTACCCAACTTTAAATAGATCGGTATGAAAAGATTATTGGCTTTTTTTTGGACCAATATGAAGTGATAAAGATATAAATATAGTTATAAACCTAATAGAAGAAAGATAGACCCATTTTTGATCCAACGGAAAACTTGTGCAAACTTCTATGACAAAGATCGTCCAAACTTTCAATAGATTCGTATGAAGGTTTAAATTGAGATTCAAAGCTTTTAGAATGAATACTGCACTTTTTTTTGGACCAATATAATGTTAGATAGGTATAAATATAGTTTTTAAATTATGCGGAAAGAGTTAGACCCATTATTGGAGCAGCGGAAACTTAGGGTAACTACTTGGACAAAGAACTGCCCAACTTTAAATAGATCGGTATGAAAAGATTATTGGCTTTTTTTTGGACCAATATGAAGTGATAAAGATATAAATATAGTTATAAACCTAATAGAAGAACGCTAGACCCATTTTTGATCCAACGGAAAACTTGTGGAAACTTCTATGACAAAGATCATCCAAACTTTCAATAGATTCGTATGAAGGTTTAAATTGAGATTTAAGGCTTTTAAAATGAATATTTGAAATTTTTTTTGACCAATATAAAGTTTTAAAGGTATAAATATAATTTTTAAATTATGCGGAAAGAGTTAGACCCATTATTGGAGCAGCGAAAACTTAGGGCAAACTACTCGGACAAAGAACTGCCCAACTTTAAATAAATTGGTATAAAGAGAATATTGGCTTTTTTTTGGACCAATATGAAGTGATAAAGATATAAATATAGTTATAAACCTAATACAAGAACGCTAGACCGATTTTTGATCCAACGGAAAACTTGTGCAAACTTCTATGACAAAGATCGTCCAAACTTTCAATAGATTCGTATGAAGGTTTAAATTGAGATTAAAGGCTTTTAAAATGAATATCTGACTTTTTTTTGGATCAATATAAAGTTACAAAGGTATAAATTTAGTTTTTAAATTATGTGGAAATTGTTAGACCCATTATTGGAGCACCGGAAACTTAGGGCAAACTACTTGGACAAAGAACTGCCCAACTTTGAATAGATTGGTATGAAGAGAATATTGCCTTTTTTTTGATCAATATGAAGTGATAAAGATATAAATATAGTTATAAACCTAATACTAGAACGCTAGGCCCATTTTTGATCCAACGGAAAACTTGTGCAAACTTCTATGACAAAGATCGTCCAAACTTTCAATAGATTCGTATGAAGGTTTAAATTGAGATTTAAAGCTTTTAGAATGAATACTGTACTTTTTTTTGGACCAATATAAAGTTATAAAGGTATAAATATAGTTTTTAAATTATGTGGAAAGAGTTAGACCCATTATTGGAGCAGCGTAAACTTAGGGTAACTACTTGGACAAAGCACTACCCAACTTTAAATAGATCGGTATGAAAAGATTATTGGCTTTTTTTTGGACCAATATGAAGTGATAAAGATATAAATATAGTTATAAACCTAATAGAAGAAAGATAGACCCATTTTTGATCCAACGGAAAACTTGTGCAAACTTCTATGACAAAGATCGTCCAAACTTTCAATAGATTCGTATGAAGGTTTAAATTGAGATTCAAAGCTTTTAGAATGAATACTGCACTTTTTTTTGGACCAATATAATGTTAGATAGGTATAAATATAGTTTTTAAATTATGCGGAAAGAGTTAGACCCATTATTGGAGCAGCGGAAACTTAGGGTAACTACTTGGACAAAGAACTGCCCAACTTTAAATAGATCGGTATGAAAAGATTATTGGCTTTTTTTTGGACCAATATGAAGTGATAAAGATATAAATATAGTTATAAACCTAATAGAAGAACGCTAGACCCATTTTTGATCCAACGGAAAACTTGTGGAAACTTCTATGACAAAGATCATCCAAACTTTCAATAGATTCGTATGAAGGTTTAAATTGAGATTTAAGGCTTTTAAAATGAATATTTGAATTTTTTTTTGACCAATATAAAGTTTTAAAGGTATAAATATAATTTTTAAATTATGCGGAAAGAGTTAGACCCATTATTGGAGCAGCGAAAACTTAGGGCAAACTACTCGGACAAAGAACTGCCCAACTTTAAATAAATTGGTATAAAGAGAATATTGGCTTTTTTTTGGACCAATATGAAGTGATAAAGATATAAATATAGTTATAAACCTAATACAAGAACGCTAGACCGATTTTTGATCCAACGGAAAACTTGTGCAAACTTCTATGACAAAGATCGTCCAAACTTTCAATAGATTCGTATGAAGGTTTAAATTGAGATTTAAGGCTTTTAAAACGAATATCTGACTTTTTTTTGGACCAATATAAAGTTATAAAGGTATAAATATAGTTTTTAAATTATGCGGAAAGAGTTAGACCCATTATTGGAGCAGCGAAAACTTAGGGCAAACTACTCGGACAAAGAACTGCCCAACTTTGAATAAATTGGTATAAAGAGAATATTGGCTTTTTTTTGGACCAATATGAAGTGATAAAGATATAAATATAGTTATAAACCTAATACAAGAACGCTAGACCGATTTTTGATCCAACGGAAAACTTGTGCAAACTTCTATGACAAAGATCGTCCAAACTTTCAATAGATTCGTATGAAGGTTTAAATTGAGATTTAAAGCTTTTAGATTGAATACCGGACTTTTTTTTGGACCAATATAAAGTTATAAAGGTATAAATATAGTTTTAAATTATGCGGAAATAGTTAGAGCCATTATTGGGGCAGCGAAAACTTAGGGCAAACTACTTGGACAACGAACTGCCCAACTTTGAATAGATTGGTGTGAAGAGAATATTGCCTTTTTTTTGGACCAATATGAAGTGATAAAGATATAAATATAGTTATAAACCTAATACAAGAACGCTAGACCCATTTTTGATCCAACGGAAAACTTGTGCAAACTTCTATGACAAAGATCGTCCAAACTTTCAATAGATTCGTATGAAGGTTTAAATTGAGATTTAAGGCTTTTAAAACGAATATCTGACTTTGTTTTGGACCAATATAAAGTTATAAATTTATAAATATAGTTTTTAAATTATGCGGAAAGAGTTAGACCCATTATTGGAGCAGCGAAAACTTAGGGCAAACTACTCGGACAAAGAACTGCCCAACTTTGAATAAATTGGTATAAAGAGAATATTGGCTTTTTTTGGGACCAATATGAAGTGATAAAGATATAAATATAGTTATAAACCTAATACAAGAACGCTAGACCGATTTTTGATCCAACGGAAAACTTGTGCAAACTTCTATGACAAAGATCGTCCAAACTTTCAATAGATTCGTATGAAAGTTTAAATTGAGATTTAAAGCTTTTAGATTGAATACCGGACTTTTTTTTGGACCAATATAAAGTTATAAAGGTATAAATATAGTTTTAAATTATGCGGAAATAGTTAGAGCCATTATTGGGGCAGCGAAAACTTAGGGCAAACTAGTTGGACAACGAACTGCCCAACTTTGAATAGATTGGTATGAAGAGAATATTGCCTTTTTTTTGGACCAATATGAAGTTATAAAGATATAAATATAGTTATAAACCTAATACTAGAACGCTAGACCCATTTTTGATCCAACGGAAAACTTGTGCAAACTTCTATGACAAAGATCGTCCAAACTTTCAATAGATTCGTATGAAGGTTTAAATTGAGATTTAAGGATTTTAGAATAAATACTGGACTTTTTTTTAGACCAATATAAAGTTATAAAGGTATAAATATAGTTTTTAAATTATGCGGAAAGAGTTAGACCCATTATTGGAGCAGCGGAAACTGAGGGCAAACTACTTGGACAAAGAAGTGCCCAACTTTGAATAGATTGGTGTGAAGAGAATATTGGCTTTTTTTTTGACCTATATGAAGTGATAAAGATATAATATAGTTATAAACCTAATAGAAGAACGTTAGACCCATTTTTGATCCAACGGAAAACTTGTGCAAACTTTTATGACAAAGATCGTCCAAACTTTCAATAGATTCGTATGAAGGTTTAAATTGAGATTTAAGGCTTTTAAAATGAATATCTGACTTTTTTTTGGATCAATATAAAGTTACAAAGGTATAAATATAGTTTTTAAATTATATGGAAATTGTTAGACCCATTATTGGAGCACCGGAAACTTAGGGCAAACTACTTGGACAAAGAACTGCCCAAATTTGAATAGATTGGTATGAAGAGAATATTGCATTTTTTTTGATCAATATGAAGTGATAAAGATATAAATATAGTTATAAACCTAATACTAGAACGCTAGACCCATGTTTGATCCAACGGAAAACTTGTGCAAACTTCTGTGACAAAGATCGTCCAAACTTTCAATAGATTCGTATGAAGGTTTAAATTGAGATTTAAAGCTTTTAGAATGAATACTGGACTTTTTTTTGGACCAATATAAAGTTATAAAGGTATAAATATAGTTTTTAAATTATGCGGAAAGAGTTAGACCCATTATTGGAGCAGCGTAAACTTAGGGTAACTACTTGGACAAAGCACTACCCAACTTTAAATAGATCGGTATGAAAAGATTATTGGCTTTTTTTTGGACCAATATGAAGTGATAAAGATATAAATATAGTTATAAACCTAATAGAAGAACGCTAGACCCATTTTTGATCCAACGGAAAACTTGTGGAAACTTCTATGACAAAGATCATCCAAACTTTCAATAGATTCGTATGAAGGTTTAAATTGAGATTTAAGGCTTTTAAAATGAATATTTGAAATTTTTTTTGACCAATATAAAGTTTTAAAGGTATAAATATAATTTTTAAATTATGCGGAAAGAGTTAGACCCATTATTGGAGCAGCGAAAACTTAGGGCAAACTACTCGGACAAAGAACTGCCCAACTTTAAATAAATTGGTATAAAGAGAATATTGGCTTTTTTTTGGACCAATATGAAGTGATAAAGATATAAATATAGTTATAAACCTAATACAAGAACGCTAGACCGATTTTTGATCCAACGGAAAACTTGTGCAAACTTCTATGACAAAGATCGTCCAAACTTTCAATAGATTCGTATGAAGGTTTAAATTGAGATTTAAGGCTTTTAAAACGAATATCTGACTTTTTTTTGGACCAATATAAAGTTATAAAGGTATAAATATAGTTTTTAAATTATGCGGAAAGAGTTAGACCCATTATTGGAGCAGCGAAAACTTAGGGCAAACTACTCGGACAAAGAACTGCCCAACTTTGAATAAATTGGTATAAAAAGAATATTGGCTTTTTTTGGGACCAATATGAAGTGATAAAGATATAAATATAGTTATAAACCTAATACAAGAACGCTAGACCGATTTTTGATCCAACGGAAAACTTGTGCAAACTTCTATGACAAAGATCGTCCAAACTTTCAATAGATTCGTATGAAGGTTTAAATTGAGATTTAAAGCTTTTAGATTGAATACCGGACTTTTTTTTGGACCAATATAAAGTTATAAAGGTATAAATATAGTTTTAAATTATGCGGAAATAGTTAGAGCCATTATTGGAGCAGCGAAAACTTAGGGCAAACTACTTGGACAAAGAACTGCCCAACTTTGAATAGATTGGTGTGAAGAGAATATTGCCTTTTTTTTTGGACCAATATGAAGTGATAAAGATATAAATATAGTTATAAACCTAATAGAAGAACGCTAGACCCATTTTTGATCCAACGGAAAACTTGTGCAAACTTCTATGACAAAGATCGTCCAAACTTTCAATAGATTCGTATGAAGGTTTAAATTGAGATTTAAAGATTTTAGAATAAATACTGGACTTTTTTTTAGACCAATATAAAGTTATAAAGGTATAAATATAGTTTTTAAATTATGCGGAAAGAGTTAGACCCATTATTGGAGCAGCGGAAACTGAGGGCAAACTACTTGGACAAAGAAGTGCCCAACTTTGAATAGATTGGTGTGAAGAGAATATTGCCTTTTTTTTGACCAATATGAAGTGATAAAGATATAAATATAGTTATAAACCTAATACAAGAACGCTAGACCGATTTTTGATCCAACGGAAAACTTGTGCAAACTTCTATGACAAAGATCGTCCAAACTTTCAATAGATTCGTATGAAGGTTTAAATTGAGATTTAAAGCTTTTAGATTGAATACCGGACTTTTTTTTGGACCAATATAAAGTTATAAAGGTATAAATATAGTTTTAAATTATGCGGAAATAGTTAGAGCCATTATTGGAGCAGCGAAAACTTAGGGCAAACTACTTGGACAAAGCACTGCCCAACTTTGAATAGATTGGTGTGAAGAGAATATTGGCTTTTTTTTTGGACCTATATGAAGTGATAAAGATATAAATATAGTTATAAACCTAATACAAGAACGCTAGACCGATTTTTGATCCAACGGAAAACTTGTGCAAACTTCTATGACAAAGATCGTCCAAACTTTCAATAGATTCGTATGAAGGTTTAAATTGAGATTTAAGGATTTTAGAATAAATACTGGACTTTTTTTTAGACCAATATAAAGTTATAAAGGTATAAATATAGTTTTTAAATTATGCGGAAAGAGTTAGACCCATTATTGGAGCAGCGGAAACTGAGGGCAAACTACTTGGACAAAGAAGTGCCCAACTTTGAATAGATTGGTGTGAAGAGAATATTGGCTTTTTTTTTGACCTATATGAAGTGATAAAGATATAATATAGTTATAAACCTAATAGAAGAACGTTAGACCCATTTTTGATCCAACGGAAAACTTGTGCAAACTTTTATGACAAAGATCGTCCAAACTTTCAATAGATTCGTATGAAGGTTTAAATTGAGATTTAAGGCTTTTAAAATGAATATCTGACTTTTTTTTGGATCAATATAAAGTTACAAAGGTATAAATATAGTTTTTAAATTATGAGGAAATTGTTAGACCCATTATTGGAGCACCGGAAACTTAGGGCAAACTACTTGGACAAAGAACTGCCCAACTTTGAATAGATTGGTATGAAGAGAATATTGCCTTTTTTTTGACCAATATGAAGTGATAAAGATATAAATATAGTTATAAACCTAATACTAGAACGCTAGACCCATTTTTGATCCAACGGAAAACTTGTGCAAACTTCTATGACAAAGATCGTCCAAACTTTCAATAGATTCGTATGAAGGTTTAAATTGAGATTTAAAGCTTTTAGAATGAATACTGGACTTTTTTTTGGACCAATATAAAGTTATAAAGGTATAAATATAGTTTTTAAATTATGCGGAAAGAGTTAGACCCATTATTGGAGCAGCGTAAACTTAGGGTAACTACTTGGACAAAGCACTGCCCAACTTTAAATAGATCGGTATGAAAAGATTATTGGCTTTTTTTTGGACCAATATGAAGTGATAAAGATATAAATATAGTTATAAACCTAATAGAAGAAAGTTAGACCCATTTTTGATCCAACGGAAAACTTGTGCAAACTTCTATGACAAAGATCGTCCAAACTTTCAATAGATTCGTATGAAGGTTTAAATTGAGATTTAAAGCTTTTAGATTGAATACCCGACTTTTTTTTGGACCAATATAAAGTTATAAAGGTATAAATATAGTTTTAAATTATGCGGAAATAGTTAGAGCCATTATTGGAGCAGCGAAAACTTAGGGCAAACTACTTGGACAAAGCACTGCCCAACTTTGAATAGATTGGTGTGAAGAGAATATTGCCTTTTTTTTTGGACCAATATGAAATGATAAAGATATAAATATAGTTATAAACCTAATACAAGAACGCTAGACCCATTTTTGATCCAACGGAAAACTTATGCAAACTTCTATGACAAAGATCGTCCAAACTTTCAATAGATTCGTATGAAGGTTTAAATTGAGATTTAAAGATTTTAGAATAAATACTGGACTTTTTTTTAGACTAATATAAAGTTATAAAGGTATAAATATAGTTTTTAAATTATGCGGAAAGAGTTAGACCCATTATTGGAGCAGCGGAAACTGAGGGCAAACTACTTGGATAAAGAAGTGCCCAACTTTGAATAGATTGGTGTGAAGAGAATATTGGCTTTTTTTTGACCTATATGAAGTGATAAAGATATAAATATAGTTATAAACCTAATACAAGAACGCTAGACCGATTTTTGATCCAACGGAAAACTTGTGCAAACTTCTATGACAAAGATCGTCCAAACTTTCAATAGATTCGTATGAAGGTTTAAATTGAGATTTAAAGCTTTTAGATTGAATACCGGACTTTTTTTTGGACCAATATAAAGTTATAAAGGTATAAATATAGTTTTAAATTATGCGGAAATAGTTAGAGCCATTATTGGAGCAGCGAAAACTTAGGGCAAACTACTTGGACAAAGAACTGCCCAACTTTGAATAGATTGGTGTGAAGAGAATATTGGCTTTTTTTTTGGACCTATATGAAGTGATAAAGATATAAATATAGTTATAAACCTAATACAAGAACGCTAGACCGATTTTTGATCCAACGGAAAACTTGTGCAAACTTCTATGACAAAGATCGTCCAAACTTTCAATAGATTCGTATGAAGGTTTAAATTGAGATTTAAGGATTTTAGAATAAATACTGGACTTTTTTTTAGACCAATATAAAGTTATAAAGGTATAAATATAGTTTTTAAATTATGCGGAAAGAGTTAGACCCATTATTGGAGCAGCGGAAACTGAGGGCAAACTACTTGGACAAAGAAGTGCCCAACTTTGAATAGATTGGTGTGAAGAGAATATTGGCTTTTTTTTTGACCTATATGAAGTGATAAAGATATAATATAGTTATAAACCTAATAGAAGAACGTTAGACCCATTTTTGATCCAACGGAAAACTTGTGCAAACTTTTATGACAAAGATCCTCCAAACTTTCAATAGATTCGTATGAAGGTTTAAATTGAGATTTAAGGCTTTTAAAATGAATATCTGACTTTTTTTTGGATCAATATAAAGTTACAAAGGTATAAATATAGTTTTAAATTATGCGGAAATAGTTAGAGCCATTATTGGAGCAGCGAAAACTTAGGGCAAACTACTTGGACAAAGAACTGCCCAACTTTGAATAGATTGGTGTGAAGAGAATATTGCCTTTTTTTTGGACCAATATGAAGTGACAAAGATATAAATATAGTTATAAACCTAATACAAGAACGCTAGACCGATTTTTGATCCAACGGAAAACTTGTGCAAACTTCTATGACAAAGATCGTCCAAACTTTCAATAGATTCGTATGAAGGTTTAAATTGAGATTTAAAGCTTTTAGATTGAATACCGGACTTTTTTTTGGACCAATATAAAGTTATAAAGGTATAAATATAGTTTTAAATTATGCGGAAATAGTTAGAGCCATTATTGGAGCAGCGAAAACTTAGGGCAAACTACTTGGACAAAGAACTGCCCAACTTTGAATAGATTGGTGTGAAGAGAATATTGCCTTTTTTTTGGACCAATATGAAGTGATAAAGATATAAATATAGTTATAAACCTAATACAAGAACGCTAGACCGATTTTTGATCCAACGGAAAACTTGTGCAAACTTCTATGACAAAGATCGTCCAAACTTTCAATAGATTCGTATGAAGGTTTAAATTGAGATTTAAAGCTTTTAGATTGAATACCGGACTTTTTTTGGACCAATATAAAGTTATAAAGGTATAAATATAGTTTTAAATTATGCGGAAATAGTTAGAGCCATTATTGGAGCAGCGAAAACTTAGGGCAAACTACTTGGATAAAGAACTGCCCAACTTTGAATAGATTGGTGTGAAGAGAATATTGCCTTTTTTTTTGGACCAATATGAAGTGATAAAGATATAAATATAGTTATAAACCTAATACAAGAACGCTAGACCCATTTTTGATCCAACGGAAAACTTATGCAAACTTCTATGACAAAGATCGTCCAAACTTTCAATAGATTCGTATGAAGGTTTAAATTGAGATTTAAAGATTTTAGAATAAATACTGGACTTTTTTTTAGACCAATATAAAGTTATAAAGGTATAAATATAGTTTTTAAATTATGCGGAAAGAGTTAGACCCATTATTGGAGCAGCGGAAACTGAGGGCAAACTACTTGGACAAAGAAGTGCCCAACTTTGAATAGATTGGTGTGAAGAGAATATTGGCTTTTTTTTTGACCTATATGAAGTGATAAAGATATAATATAGTTATAAACCTAATAGAAGAACGTTAGACCCATTTTTGATCCAACGGAAAACTTGTGCAAACTTTTATGACAAAGATCGTCCAAACTTTCAATAGATTCGTATGAAGGTTTAAATTGAGATTTAAAGATTTTAGAATAAATACTGGACTTTTTTTTAGACCAATATAAAGTTATAAAGGTATAAATATAGTTTTTAAATTATGCGGAAAGAGTTAGACCCATTATTGGAGCAGCGGAAACTGAGGGCAAACTACTTGGACAAAGCACTGCCCAACTTTGAATAGATTGGTATGAAGAGAATATTGCCTTTTTTTTGACCTATATGAAGTGATAAAGATATAAATATAGTTATAAACCTAATACAAGAACGCTAGACCGATTTTTGATCCAACGGAAAACTTGTGCAAACTTCTATGACAAAGATCGTCCAAACTTTCAATAGATTCGTATGAAGGTTTAAATTGAGATTTAAAGCTTTTAGATTGAATACCGGACTTTTTTTTGGACCAATATAAAGTTATAAAGGTATAAATATAGTTTTAAATTATGCGGAAATAGTTAGAGCCATTATTGGAGCAGCGAAAACTTAGGGCAAACTACTTGGACAAAGAACTGCCCAACTTTGAATAGATTGGTGTGAAGAGAATATTGCCTTTTTTTTGGACCAATATGAAGTGATAAAGATATAAATATAGTTATAAACCTAATACAAGAACGCTAGACCGATTTTTGATCCAACGGAAAACTTGTGCAAACTTCTATGACAAAGATCGTCCAAACTTTCAATAGATTCGTATGAAGGTTTAAATTGAGATTTAAAGCTTTTAGATTGAATACCGGACTTTTTTTGGACCAATATAAAGTTATAAAGTTATAAATATAGTTTTAAATTATGCGGAAATAGTTAGAGCCATTATTGGAGCAGCGAAAACTTAGGGCAAACTACTTGGATAAAGAACTGCCCAACTTTGAATAGATTGGTGTGAAGAGAATATTGCCTTTTTTTTTGGACCAATATGAAGTGATAAAGATATAAATATAGTTATAAACCTAATACAAGAACGCTAGACCCATTTTTGATCCAACGGAAAACTTATGCAAACTTCTATGACAAAGATCGTCCAAACTTTCAATAGATTCGTATGAAGGTTTAAATTGAGATTTAAAGATTTTAGAATAAATACTGGACTTTTTTTTAGACCAATATAAAGTTATAAAGGTATAAATATAGTTTTTAAATTATGCGGAAAGAGTTAGACCCATTATTGGAGCAGCGGAAACTGAGGGCAAACTACTTGGACAAAGAAGTGCCCAACTTTGAATAGATTGGTGTGAAGAGAATATTGGCTTTTTTTTTGACCTATATGAAGTGATAAAGATATAATATACTTATAAACCTAATAGAAGAACGTTAGACCCATTTTTGATCCAACGGAAAACTTGTGCAAACTTTTATGACAAAGATCGTCCAAACTTTCAATAGATTCGTATGAAGGTTTAAATTGAGATTTAAAGTTTTTAGAATGAATACTAGACTTTTTTTTGGACCAATATAGAGTTATAAAGGTATAAATATTGTTTTTAAATTATGCGGAAAGAGTTAGACCCATTATTGGAGCAGCGGAAACTTAGGTTAACTACTTGGACAAAGCACTGCCCAACTTTGAATAGATTGGTATGAAGAGAATATTGCCTTTTTTTTGACCAATATGAAGTGATAAAGATATAAATATAGTTATAAACCTAATACAAGAACGCTAGACCGATTTTTGATCCAACGGAAAACTTGTGCAAACTTCTATGACAAAGATCGTCCAAACTTTCAATAGATTCGTATGAAGGTTTAAATTGAGATTTAAAGCTTTTAGATTGAATACCGGACTTTTTTTTGGACCAATATAAAGTTATAAAGGTATAAATATAGTTTTAAATTATGCGGAAATAGTTAGAGCCATTATTGGAGCAGCGAAAACTTAGGGCAAACTACTTGGACAAAGCACTGCCCAACTTTGAATAGATTGGTGTGAAGAGAATATTGCCTTTTTTTTTGGACCAATATGAAGTGATAAAGATATAAATATAGTTATAAACCTAATACAAGAACGCTAGACCCATTTTTGATCCAACGGAAAACTTATGCAAACTTCTATGACAAAGATCGTCCAAACTTTCAATAGATTCGTATGAAGGTTTAAATTGAGATTTAAAGATTTTAGAATAAATACTGGACTTTTTTTTAGACCAATATAAAGTTATAAAGGTATAAATATAGTTTTTAAATTATGCGGAAAGAGTTAGACCCATTATTGGAGCAGCGGAAACTGAGGGCAAACTACTTGGACAAAGAAGTGCCCAACTTTGAATAGATTGGTGTGAAGAGAATATTGGCTTTTTTTTTGACCTATATGAAGTGATAAAGATATAATATAGTTATAAACCTAATAGAAGAACGTTAGACCCATTTTTGATCCAACGGAAAACTTGTGCAAACTTTTTTGACAAAGATCGTCCAAACTTTCAATAGATTCGTATGAAGGTTTAAATTGAGATTTAAGGCTTTTAAAATGAATATCTGACTTTTTTTTGGATCAATATAAAGTTACAAAGGTATAAATATAGTTTTTAAATTATGAGGAAATTGTTAGACCCATTATTGGAGCACCGGAAACTTAGGGCAAACTACTTGGACAAAGAACTGCCCAACTTTGAATAGATTGGTATGAAGAGAATATTGCCTTTTTTTTGACCAATATGAAGTGATAAAGATATAAATATAGTTATAAACCTAATACTAGAACGCTAGACCCATTTTTGATCCAACGGAAAACTTGTGCAAACTTCTATGACAAAGATCGTCCAAACTTTCAATAGATTCGTATGAAGGTTTAAATTGAGATTTAAAGCTTTTAGAATGAATACTGGACTTTTTTTTGGACCAATATAAAGTTATAAAGGTATAAATATAGTTTTTAAATTATGCGGAAAGAGTTAGACCCATTATTGGAGCAGCGTAAACTTAGGGTAACTACTTGGACAAAGCACTGCCCAACTTTAAATAGATCGGTATGAAAAGATTATTGGCTTTTTTTTGGACCAATATGAAGTGATAAAGATATAAATATAGTTATAAACCTAATAGAAGAAAGTTAGACCCATTTTTGATCCAACGGAAAACTTGTGCAAACTTCTATGACAAAGATCGTCCAAACTTTCAATAGATTCGTATGAAGGTTTAAATTGAAATTTAAAGCTTTTAGAATGAATACTGCACTTTTTTTTGGACCAATATAATGTTAGAAAGGTATAAATATAGTTTTTAAATTATGCAGAAAGAGTTAGACCCATTATTGGAGCAGCGGAAACTTAGGGTAACTACTTGGACAAAGCACTGCCCAACTTTAAATAGATCGGTATGAAAAGATTATTGGCTTTTTTTTGGACCAATATGAAGTGATAAAGATATAACTATAGTTATAAACCTAATAGAAGAACGCTAGACCCATTTTTGATCCAACGGAAAACTTGTGGAAACTTCTATGACAAAGATCATCCAAACTTTCAATAGATTCGTATGAAGGTTTAAATTGAGATTTAAGGCTTTTAAAATGAATATTTGAATTTTTTTTTGACCAATATAAAGTTATAAAGGTATAAATATAATTTTTAAATTATGCGGAAAGAGTTAGACCCATTATTGGAGCAGCGAAAACTTAGGGCAAACTACTCGGACAAAGAACTGCCCAACTTTGAATAAATTGGTATAAAGAGAATATTGGCTTTTTTTTGGACCAATATGAAGTGATAAAGATATAAATATAGTTATAAACCTAATACAAGAACGCTAGACCGATTTTTGATCCAACGGAAAACTTGTGCAAATTTCTATGACAAAGATCGTCCAAACTTTCAATAGATTCGTATGAAGGTTTAAATTGAGATTTAAGGCTTTTAAAACGAATATCTGACTTTTTTTTGGACCAATATAAAGTTATAAAGGTATAAATATAGTTTTTAAATTATGCGGAAAGAGTTAGACCCATTATTGGAGCAGCGAAAACTTAGGGCAAACTACTCGGACAAAGAACTGCCCAACTTTGAATAAATTGGTATAAAGAGAATATTGGCTTTTTTTGGGACCAATATGAAGTTATAAAGATATAAATATAGTTATAAACCTAATACAAGAACGCTAGACCGATTTTTGATCCAACGGAAAACTTGTGCAAACTTCTATGACAAAGATCGTCCAAACTTTCAATAGATTCGTATGAAGGTTTAAATTGAGATTTAAAGCTTTTAGATTGAATACCGGACTTTTTTTTGGACCAATATAAAGTTATAAAGGTATAAATATAGTTTTAAATTATGCGGAAATAGTTAGAGCCATTATTGGAGCAGCGAAAACTTAGGGCAAACTACTTGGACAAAGCACTGCCCAACTTTGAATAGATTGGTGTGAAGAGAATATTGCCTTTTTTTTTGGACCAATATGAAGTGATAAAGATATAAATATAGTTATAAACCTAATACAAGAACGCTAGACCCATTTTTGATCCAACGGAAAACTTATGCAAACTTCTATGACAAAGATCGTCCAAACTTTCAATAGATTCGTATGAAGGTTTAAATTGAGATTTAAAGATTTTAGAATAAATACTGGACTTTTTTCTAGACCAATATAAAGTTATAAAGGTATAAATATAGTTTTTAAATTATGCGGAAAGAGTTAGACCCATTATTGGAGCAGCGGAAACTGAGGGCAAACTACTTGGACAAAGAAGTGCCCAACTTTGAATAGATTGGTGTGAAGAGAATATTGGCTTTTTTTTTGACCTATAGGAAGTGATAAAGATATAATATAGTTATAAACCTAATAGAAGAACGCTAGACCCATTTTTGATCCAACGGAAAACTTGTGCAAACTTCTATGACAAAGATCGTCCAAACTTTCAATAGATTCGTATGAAGGTTTAAATTGAGATTTAAGGCTTTTAAAACGAATATCTGACTTTTTTTTGGACCAATATAAAGTTATAAAGGTATAAATATAGTTTTTAAATTATGCGGAAAGAGTTAGACCCATTATTGGAGCAGCGAAAACTTAGGGCAAACTACTCGGACAAAGAACTGCCCAACTTTGAATAAATTGGTATAAAGAGAATATTGGCTTTTTTTGGGACCAATATGAAGTTATAAAGATATAAATATAGTTATAAACCTAATACAAGAACGCTAGACCGATTTTTGATCCAACGGAAAACTTGTGCAAACTTCTATGACAAAGATCGTCCAAACTTTCAATAGATTCGTATGAAGGTTTAAATTGAGATTTAAAGCTTTTAGATTGAATACCGGACTTTTTTTTGGACCAATATAAAGTTATAAAGGTATAAATATAGTTTTAAATTATGCGGAAATAGTTAGAGCCATTATTGGAGCAGCGAAAACTTAGGGCAAACTACTTGGACAAAGAACTGCCCAACTTTGAATAGATTGGTGTGAAGAGAATATTGCCTTTTTTTTGGACCAATATGAAGTGATAAAGATATAAATATAGTTATAAACCTAATACAAGAACGCTAGACCCATTTTTGATCCAACGGAAAACTTGTGCAAACTTCTATGACAAAGATCGTCCAAACTTTCAATAGATTCGTATGAAGGTTTAAATTGAGATTTAAAGATTTTAGAATAAATACTGGACTTTTTTTTAGACCAATATAAAGTTATAACGGTATAAATATAGTTTTTAAATTATGCGGAAAGAGTTAGACCCATTATTGGAGCAGCGGAAACTGAGGGCAAACTACTTGGACAAAGAAGTGCCCAACTTTGAATAGATTGGTGTGAAGAGAATATTGGCTTTTTTTTTGACCTATATGAAGTGATAAAGATATAATATAGTTATAAACCTAATAGAAGAACGTTAGACCCATTTTTGATCCAACGGAAAACTTGTGCAAACTTTTATGACAAAGATCGTCCAAACTTTCAATAGATTCGTATGAAGGTTTAAATTGAGATTTAAGGCTTTTAAAATGAATATCTGACTTTTTTTTGGATCAATATAAAGTTACAAAGGTATAAATATAGTTTTTAAATTATGTGGAAATTGTTAGACCCATTATTGGAGCACCGGAAACTTAGGGCAAACTACTTGGACAAAGAACTGCCCAACTTTGAATAGATTGGTATGAAGAGAATATTGCCTTTTTTTTTACCAATATGAAGTGATAAAGATATAAATATAGTTATAAACCTAATACTAGAACGCTAGACCCATTTTTGATCCAACGGAAAACTTGTGCAAACTTCTATGACAAAGATCGTCCAAACTTTCAATAGATTCGTATGAAGGTTTAAATTGAGATTTAAAGCTTTTAGAATGAATACTGGACTTTTTTTTGGACCAATATAAAGTTATAAAGGTATAAATATAGTTTTTAAATTATGCGGAAAGAGTTAGATCCATTATTGGAGCAGCGTAAACTTAGGGTAACTACTTGGACAAAGCACTACCCAACTTTAAATAGATCGGTATGAAAAGATTATTGGCTTTTTTTTGGACCAATATGAAGTGATAAAGATATAAATATAGTTATAAACCTAATAGAAGAAAGTTAGACCCATTTTTGATCCAACGGAAAACTTGTGCAAACTTCTATGACAAAGATCGTCCAAACTTTCAATAGATTCGTATGAAGGTTTAAATTGAGATTTAAGGCTTTTAAAATGAATATCTGACTTTTTTTTGGACCAATATAAAGTTATAAAGGTATAAATATAGTTTTAAATTATGCGGAAATAGTTAGACCCATTATTGGAGCAGCGAAAACTTAGGGCAAACTACTTGGACAAAGAACTGCCCAACTTTGAATAGATTGGTGTGAAGAGAATATTGCCTTTTTTTTTGGACCAATATGAAGTGATAAAGATATAAATATAGTTATAAACCTAATACAAGAACGCTAGACCCATTTTTGATCCAACGGAAAACTTATGCAAACTTCTATGACAAAGATCGTCCAAACTTTCAATAGATTCGTATGAAGGTTTAATTTGAGATATAAAGATTTTAGAATAAATACTGGACTTTTTTTTAGACCAATATAAAGTTAAAAAGGTATAAATATAGTTTTTAAATTATGCGGAAAGAGTTAGACCCATTATTGGAGCAGCGGAAACTGAGGGCAAACTACTTGGACAAAGAAGTGCCCAACTTTGAATAGATTGGTGTGAAGAGAATATTGGCTTTTTTTTTGACCTATAGGAAGTGATAAAGATATAATATAGTTATAAACCTAATATAAGAACGTTAGACCCGTTTTTGATCCAACGGAAAACTTGTGCAAACTTTTATGACAAAGATCGTCCAAACTTTCAATAGATTCGTATGAAGGTTTAAATTGAGATTTAAAGCTTTTAGAATGAATACTGGACTTTTTTTTGGACCAATATAGAGTTATAAAGGTATAAATATAGTTTTTAAATTATGCGGAAAGAGTTAGACCCATTATTGGAGCAGCGGAAACTTAGGGTAACTACTTGGACAAAGCACTGCCCAACTTTAAATAGATAGGTATGAAAAGATTATTGGCTTTTTTTGGACCAATATGAAGTGATAAAGATATAAATATAGTTATAAACCTAATAGAAGAAAGTTAGACCCATTTTTGATCCAACAGAAAACTTGTGCAAACTTCTATGACAAAGATCGTCCAAACTTTCAATAGATTCGTATGAAGGTTTAAATTGAGATTTAAAGCTTTTAGAATGAATACTGCACTTTTTTTTGGACCAATATAATGTTAGAAAGGTATAAATATAGTTTTTAAATTATGCGGAAAGAGTTAGACCCATTATTGGAGCAGCGGAAACTTAGGGTAACTACTTGGACAAAGCACTGCCCAACTTTAAATAGATCGGTATGAAAAGATTATTGGCTTTTTTTTGGACCAATATGAAGTGATAAAGATATAAATATAGTTATAAACCTAATAGAAGAACGCTAGACCCATTTTTGATCCAACGGAAAACTTGTGGAAACTTCTATGACAAAGATCATCCAAACTTTCAATAGATTCGTATGAAGGTTTAAATTGAGATTTAAGGCTTTTAAAATGAATATTTGAATTTTTTTTTGACCAATATAAAGTTATAAAGGTATAAATATAATTTTTAAATTATGCGGAAAGAGTTAGACCCATTATTGGAGCAGCGAAAACTTAGGGCAAACTACTCGGACAAAGAACTGCCCAACTTTGAATAAATTGGTATAAAGAGAATATTGGCTTTTTTTTGGACCAATATGAAGTGATAAAGATATAAATATAGTTATAAACCTAATACAAGAAAGCTAGACCGATTTTTGATCCAACGGAAAACTTGTGCAAACTTCTATGACACAGATCGTCCAAACTTTCAATAGATTCGTATGAAGGTTTAAATTGAGATTTAAGGCTTTTAAAACGAATATCTGACTTTTTTTTGGACCAATATAAAGTTATAAAGGTATAAATATAGTTTTTAAATTATGCGGAAAGAGTTAGACCAATTATTGGAGCAGCGAAAACTTAGGGCAAACTACTCGGACAAAGAACTGCCCAACTTTGAATAAATTGGTATAAAGAGAATATTGGCTTTTTTTGGGACCAATATGAAGTGATAAAGATATAAATATAGTTATAAACCTAATACAAGAACGCTAGACCGATTTTTTATCCAACGGAAAACTTGTGCAAACTTCTATGACAAAGATCGTCCAAACTTTCAATAGATTCGTATGAAGGTTTAAATTGAGATTTAAGGCTTTTAAAATGAATATCTGACTTTTTTTTGGATCAATATAAAGTTACAAAGGTATAAATATAGTTTTTAAATTATGTGGAAATTGTTAGACCCATTATTGGAGCACCGGAAACTTAGGGCAAACTACTTGGACAAAGAACTGCCCAACTTTGAATAGATTGGTATGAAGAGAATATTGCCTTTTTTTTTACCAATATGAAGTGATAAAGATATAAATATAGTTATAAACCTAATACTAGAACGCTAGACCCATTTTTGATCCAACGGAAAACTTGTGCAAACTTCTATGACAAAGATCGTCCAAACTTTCAATAGATTCGTATGAAAGTTTAAATTGAGATTTAAAGCTTTTAGAATGAATACTGGACTTTTTTTTGGACCAATATAAAGTTATAAAGGTATAAATATAGTTTTTAAATTATGCGGAAAGAATTAGACCCATTATTGGAGCAGCGTAAACTTAGGGTAACTACTTGGACAAAGCACTACCCAACTTTAAATAGATCGGTATGAAAAGATTATTGGCTTTTTTTTGGACCAATATGAAGTGATAAAGATATAAATATAGTTATAAACCTAATAGAAGAAAGTTAGACCCATTTTTGATCCAACGGAAAACTTGTGCAAACTTCTATGACAAAGATCGTCCAAACTTTCAATAGATTCGTATGAAGGTTTAAATTGAGATTTAAAGCTTTTAGAATGAATACTGCACATTTCTTTTTGGACCAATATAATGTTATAAAGGTATAAATATAGTTTTTAAATTATGCGGAAAGAGTTAGACCCATTATTGGAGCAGCGGAAACTTAGGGTAACTACTTGGACAAAGTACTGCCCAACTTTAAATAGATCGGTATGAAAAGATTATTGGCTTTTTTTTGGACCAATATGAAGTGATAAAGATATAAATATAGTTATAAACCTAATAGAAGAACGCTAGACCCATTTTTGATCCAACGGAAAACTTGTGTAAACTTCTATGACAAAGATCGTCCAAACTTTCAATAGATTCGTATGAAGGTTTAAATTGAGATTTAAGGCTTTTAAAATGAATATCTGACTTTTTTTTGGACCAATATAATGTTATAAAGGTTTAAATATAGTTTTAAATTATGCGGAAATAGTTAGACCCATTATTGGAGCAGCGAAAACTTAGGGCAAACTACTTGGACAAAGAACTGCCCAACTTTGAATAGATTGGTGTGAAGAGAATATTGCCTTTTTTTTTGGACCAATATGAAGTGATAAAGATATAAATATAGTTATAAACCTAATACAAGAACGCTAGACCCATTTTTGATCCAACGGAAAACTTATGCAAACTTCTATGACAAAGATCGTCCAAACTTTACATTGATTCGTATGAAGGTTTAAATTGAGATTTAAAGATTTTAGAATAAATACTGGACTTTTTTTTAGACCAATATAAAGTTATAAAGGTATAAATATAGTTTTTAAATTATGCGGAAAGAGTTAGACCCATTATTGGAGCAGCGGAAACTATTGAAAGTTATAAACCTAATACTAGATTTAAGGCTTTTAAAATGAATATCTGACTTTTTTTTGGATCAATATAAAGTTACAAAGGTATAAATATAGTTTTTAAATTATGTGGAAATTGTTAGACCCATTATTGGAGCACCGGAAACTTAGGGCAAACTACTTGGACAAAGAACTGCCCAACTTTGAATAGATTGGTATGAAGAGAATATTGCCTTTTTTTTGACCAATATGAAGTGATAAAGATATAAATATAGTTATAAACCTAATACTAGAACGCTAGACCCATTTTTGATCCAACGGAAAACTTGTGCAAACTTCTATGACAAAGATCGTCCAAACTTTCAATAGATTCGTATGAAAGTTTAAATTGAGATTTAAAGCTTTTAGAATGAATACTGGACTTTTTTTTGGACCAATATAAAGTTATAAAGGTATAAATATAGTTTTTAAATTATGCGGAAAGAGTTAGACCCATTATTGGAGCAGCGTAAACTTAGGGTAACTACTTGGACAAAGCACTACCCAACTTTAAATAGATCGGTATGAAAAGATTATTGGCTTTTTTTTGGACCAATATGAAGTGATAAAGATATAAATATAGTTATAAACCTAATAGAAGAAAGTTAGACCCATTTTTGATCCAACGGAAACTTGTGCAAACTTCTATGACAAAGATCGTCCAAACTTTCAATAGATTCGTATGATGGTTTAAATTGAGATTTAAAGCTTTTAGAATGAATACTGCACTTTTTTTTGGACCAATATAATGTTATAAAGGTATAAATATAGTTTTTAAATTATGCGGAAAGAGTTAGACCCATTATTGGAGCAGCGGAAACTTAGGGTAACTACTTGGACAAAGTACTGCCCAACTTTAAATAGATCGGTATGAAAAGATTATTGGCTTTTTTTTGGACCAATATGAAGTGATAAAGATATAAATATAGTTATAAACCTAATAGAAGAACGCTAGACCCATTTTTGATCCAACGGAAAACTTGTGTAAATTTCTATGACAAAGATCGTCCAAACTTTCAATAGATTCGTATGAAGGTTTAAATTGAGATTTAAGGCTTTTAAAATGAATATCTGACTTTTTTTTGGACCAATATAAAGTTATAAAGGTATAAATATAGTTTTAAATTATGCGGAAATAGTTAGACCCATTATTGGAGCAGCGAAAACTTAGGGCAAACTACTTGGACAAAGAAGTGCCCAACTTTGAATAGATTGGTGTGAAGAGAATATTGGCTTTTTTTTTGACCTATATGAAGTGATAAAGATATAATATAGTTATAAACCTAATAGAAGAACGTTAGACCCATTTTTGATCCAACGGAAAACTTGTGCAAACTTTTATGACAAAGATCGTCCAAACTTTCAATAGATTCGTATGAAGGTTTAAATTGAGATTTAAAGATTTTAGAATAAATACTCGACTTTTTTTTAGACCAATATAAAGTTATAAAGGTATAAATATAGTTTTTAAATTATGCGGAAAGAGTTAGACCCATTATTGGAGCAGCGGAAACTGAGGGCAAACTACTTGGACAAAGAAGTGCCCAACTTTGAATAGATTGGTGTGAAGAGAATATTGGCTTTTTTTTTTGACCTATATGAAGTGATAAAGATATAATATAGTTATAAACCTAATAGAAGAACGCTAGACCCATTTTTGATCCAACGGAAAACTTATGCAAACTTCTATGACAAAGATCGTCCAAACTTTACATTGATTCGTATGAAGGTTTAAATTGAGATTTAAAGATTTTAGAATAAATACTGGACTTTTTTTTAGACCAATATAAAGTTATAAAGGTATAAATATAGTTTTTAAATTATGCGGAAAGAGTTAGACCCATTATTGGAGCAGCGGAAACTATTGAAAGTTATAAACCTAATACTAGATTTAAGGCTTTTAAAATGAATATCTGACTTTTTTTTGGATCAATATAAAGTTACAAAGGTATAAATATAGTTTTTAAATTATGTGGAAATTGTTAGACCCATTATTGGAGCACCGGAAACTTAGGGCAAACTACTTGGACAAAGAACTGCCCAACTTTGAATAGATTGGTATGAAGAGAATATTGCCTTTTTTTTGACCAATATGAAGTGATAAAGATATAAATATAGTTATAAACCTAATACTAGAACGCTAGACCCATTTTTGATCCAACGGAAAACTTGTGCAAACTTCTATGACAAAGATCGTCAAAACTTTCAATAGATTCGTATGAAAGTTTAAATTGAGATTTAAAGCTTTTAGAATGAATACTGGACTTTTTTTTGGACCAATATAAAGTTATAAAGGTATAAATATAGTTTTTAAATTATGCGGAAAGAGTTAGACCCATTATTGGAGCAGCGTAAACTTAGGGTAACTACTTGGACAAAGCACTACCCAACTTTAAATAGATCGGTATGAAAAGATTATTGGCTTTTTTTTGGACCAATATGAAGTGATAAAGATATAAATATAGTTATAAACCTAATAGAAGAAAGTTAGACCCATTTTTGATCCAACGGAAAACTTGTGCAAACTTCTATGACAAAGATCGTCCAAACTTTCAATAGATTCGTATGATGGTTTAAATTGAGATTTAAAGCTTTTAGAATGAATACTGCACTTTTTTTTGGACCAATATAATGTTATAAAGGTATAAATATAGTTTTTAAATTATGCGGAAAGAGTTAGACCCATTATTGGAGCAGCGGAAACTTAGGGTAACTACTTGGACAAAGTACTGCCCAACTTTAAATAGATCGGTATGAAAAGATTATTGGCTTTTTTTTGGACCAATATGAAGTGATAAAGATATAAATATAGTTATAAACCTAATAGAAGAAAGTTAGACCCATTTTTGATCCAACGGAAAACTTGTGCAAACTTCTATGACAAAGATCGTCCAAACTTTCAATAGATTCGTATGAAGGTTTAAATTGAGATTTAAGGCTTTTAAAATGAATATCTGACTTTTTTTTGGACCAATATAATGTTATAAAGGTTTAAATATAGTTTTAAATTATGCGGAAATAGTTAGACCCATTATTGGAGCAGCGAAAACTTAGGGCAAACTACTTGGACAAAGAACTGCCCAACTTTGAATAGATTGGTGTGAAGAGAATATTGCCTTTTTTTTTGGACCAATATGAAGTGATAAAGATATAAATATAGTTATAAACCTAATACAAGAACGCTAGACCCATTTTTGATCCAACGGAAAACTTATGCAAACTTCTATGACAAAGATCGTCCAAACTTTACATTGATTCGTATGAAGGTTTAAATTGAGATTTAAAGATTTTAGAATAAATACTGGACTTTTTTTTAGACCAATATAAAGTTATAAAGGTATAAATATAGTTTTTAAATTATGCGGAAAGAGTTAGACCCATTATTGGAGCAGCGGAAACTATTGAAAGTTATAAACCTAATACTAGATTTAAGGCTTTTAAAATGAATATCTGACTTTTTTTTGGATCAATATAAAGTTACAAAGGTATAAATATAGTTTTTAAATTATGTGGAAATTGTTAGACCCATTATTGGAGCACCGGAAACTTAGGGCAAACTACTTGGACAAAGAACTGCCCAACTTTGAATAGATTGGTATGAAGAGAATATTGCCTTTTTTTTGACCAATATGAAGTGATAAAGATATAAATATAGTTATAAACCTAATACTAGAACGCTAGACCCATTTTTGATCCAACGGAAAACTTGTGCAAACTTCTATGACAAAGATCGTCCAAACTTTCAATAGATTCGTATGAAAGTTTAAATTGAGATTTAAAGCTTTTAGAATGAATACTGGACTTTTTTTTGGACCAATATAAAGTTATAAAGGTATAAATATAGTTTTTAAATTATGCGGAAAGAGTTAGACCCATTATTGGAGCAGCGTAAACTTAGGGTAACTACTTGGACAAAGCACTACCCAACTTTAAATAGATCGGTATGAAAAGATTATTGGCTTTTTTTTGGACCAATATGAAGTGATAAAGATATAAATATAGTTATAAACCTAATAGAAGAAAGTTAGACCCATTTTTGATCCAACGGAAACTTGTGCAAACTTCTATGACAAAGATCGTCCAAACTTTCAATAGATTCGTATGATGGTTTAAATTGAGATTTAAAGCTTTTAGAATGAATACTGCACTTTTTTTTGGACCAATATAATGTTATAAAGGTATAAATATAGTTTTTAAATTATGCGGAAAGAGTTAGACCCATTATTGGAGCAGCGGAAACTTAGGGTAACTACTTGGACAAAGTACTGCCCAACTTTAAATAGATCGGTATGAAAAGATTATTGGCTTTTTTTTGGACCAATATGAAGTGATAAAGATATAAATATAGTTATAAACCTAATAGAAGAACGCTAGACCCATTTTTGATCCAACGGAAAACTTGTGTAAATTTCTATGACAAAGATCGTCCAAACTTTCAATAGATTCGTATGAAGGTTTAAATTGAGATTTAAGGCTTTTAAAATGAATATCTGACTTTTTTTTGGACCAATATAAAGTTATAAAGGTATAAATATAGTTTTAAATTATGCGGAAATAGTTAGACCCATTATTGGAGCAGCGAAAACTTAGGGCAAACTACTTGGACAAAGAAGTGCCCAACTTTGAATAGATTGGTGTGAAGAGAATATTGGCTTTTTTTTTGACCTATATGAAGTGATAAAGATATAATATAGTTATAAACCTAATAGAAGAACGTTAGACCCATTTTTGATCCAACGGAAAACTTGTGCAAACTTTTATGACAAAGATCGTCCAAACTTTCAATAGATTCGTATGAAGGTTTAAATTGAGATTTAAAGATTTTAGAATAAATACTCGACTTTTTTTTAGACCAATATAAAGTTATAAAGGTATAAATATAGTTTTTAAATTATGCGGAAAGAGTTAGACCCATTATTGGAGCAGCGGAAACTGAGGGCAAACTACTTGGACAAAGAAGTGCCCAACTTTGAATAGATTGGTGTGAAGAGAATATTGGCTTTTTTTTTTGACCTATATGAAGTGATAAAGATATAATATAGTTATAAACCTAATAGAAGAACGCTAGACCCATTTTTGATCCAACGGAAAACTTATGCAAACTTCTATGACAAAGATCGTCCAAACTTTACATTGATTCGTATGAAGGTTTAAATTGAGATTTAAAGATTTTAGAATAAATACTGGACTTTTTTTTAGACCAATATAAAGTTATAAAGGTATAAATATAGTTTTTAAATTATGCGGAAAGAGTTAGACCCATTATTGGAGCAGCGGAAACTATTGAAAGTTATAAACCTAATACTAGATTTAAGGCTTTTAAAATGAATATCTGACTTTTTTTTGGATCAATATAAAGTTACAAAGGTATAAATATAGTTTTTAAATTATGTGGAAATTGTTAGACCCATTATTGGAGCACCGGAAACTTAGGGCAAACTACTTGGACAAAGAACTGCCCAACTTTGAATAGATTGGTATGAAGAGAATATTGCCTTTTTTTTGACCAATATGAAGTGATAAAGATATAAATATAGTTATAAACCTAATACTAGAACGCTAGACCCATTTTTGATCCAACGGAAAACTTGTGCAAACTTCTATGACAAAGATCGTCAAAACTTTCAATAGATTCGTATGAAAGTTTAAATTGAGATTTAAAGCTTTTAGAATGAATACTGGACTTTTTTTTGGACCAATATAAAGTTATAAAGGTATAAATATAGTTTTTAAATTATGCGGAAAGAGTTAGACCCATTATTGGAGCAGCGTAAACTTAGGGTAACTACTTGGACAAAGCACTACCCAACTTTAAATAGATCGGTATGAAAAGATTATTGGCTTTTTTTTGGACCAATATGAAGTGATAAAGATATAAATATAGTTATAAACCTAATAGAAGAAAGTTAGACCCATTTTTGATCCAACGGAAAACTTGTGCAAACTTCTATGACAAAGATCGTCCAAACTTTCAATAGATTCGTATGATGGTTTAAATTGAGATTTAAAGCTTTTAGAATGAATACTGCACTTTTTTTTGGACCAATATAATGTTATAAAGGTATAAATATAGTTTTTAAATTATGCGGAAAGAGTTAGACCCATTATTGGAGCAGCGGAAACTTAGGGTAACTACTTGGACAAAGTACTGCCCAACTTTAAATAGATCGGTATGAAAAGATTATTGGCTTTTTTTTGGACCAATATGAAGTGATAAAGATATAAATATAGTTATAAACCTAATAGAAGAACGCTAGACCCATTTTTGATCCAACGGAAAACTTGTGTAAACTTCTATGACAAAGATCGTCCAAACTTTCAATAGATTCGTATGAAGGTTTAAATTGAGATTTAAGGCTTTTAAAATGAATATCTGACTTTTTTTTGGACCAATATAAAGTTATAAAGGTATAAATATAGTTTTAAATTATGCGGAAATAGTTAGACCCATTATTGGAGCAGCGAAAACTTAGGGCAAACTACTTGGACAAAGAAGTGCCCAACTTTGAATAGATTGGTGTGAAGAGAATATTGGCTTTTTTGTTGACCTATATGAATTGATAAAGATATAATATAGTTATAAACCTAATAGAAGAACGTTAGACCCATTTTTGATCCAACGGAAAACTTGTGCAAACTTTTATGACAAAGATCGTCCAAACTTTCAATAGATTCGTATGAAGGTTTAAATTGAGATTTAAAGATTTTAGAATAAATACTCGACTTTTTTTTAGACCAATATAAAGTTATAAAGGTATAAATATAGTTTTTAAATTATGCGGAAAGAGTTAGACCCATTATTGGAGCAGCGGAAACTGAGGGCAAACTACTTGGACAAAGAAGTGCCCAACTTTGAATAGATTGGTGTGAAGAGAATATTGGCTTTTTTTTTTGACCTATATGAAGTGATAAAGATATAATATAGTTATAAACCTAATAGAAGAACGTTAGACCCATTTTTGATCCAACGGAAAACTTGTGCAAACTTCTATGACAAAGATCGTCCAAACTTTCAATAGATTCGTATGAAGGTTTAAATTGAGATTTAAAGATTTTAGAATAAATACTGGACTCCTTTTTAGACCAATATAAAGTTATAAAGGTATAAATATAGTTTTTAAATTATGCGGAAAGAGTTAGACCCATTATTGGAGCAGCGGAAACTGAGGGCAAACTACTTGGACAAAGAAGTGCCCAACTTTGAATAGATTGGTGTGAAGAGAATATTGGCTTTTTTTTTGACCTATATGAAGTGATAAAGATATAATATAGTTATAAACCTAATAGAAGAACGTTAGACCCATTTTTGATCCAACGGAAAACTTGTGCAAACTTTTATGACAAAGATCGTCCAAACTTTCAATAGATTCGTATGAAGGTTTAAATTGAGATTTAAGGCTTTTAAAATGAATATCTGACTTTTTTTTGGATCAATATAAAGTTACAAAGGTATAAATATAGTTTTTAAATTATGTGGAAATTGTTAGACCCATTATTGGAGCACCGGAAACTTAGGGCAAACTACTTGGACAAAGAACTGCCCAACTTTGAATAGATTGGTATGAAGAGAATATTGCCTTTTTTTTGACCAATATGAAGTGATAAAGATATAAATATAGTTATAAACCTAATACTAGAACGCTAGACCCATTTTTGATCCAACGGAAAACTTGTGCAAACTTCTATGACAAAGATCGTCCAAACTTTCAATAGATTCGTATGAAAGTTTAAATTGAGATTTAAAGCTTTTAGAATGAATACTGGACTTTTTTTTGGACCAATATAAAGTTATAAAGGTATAAATATAGTTTTTAAATTATGCGGAAAGAATTAGACCCATTATTGGAGCAGCGTAAACTTAGGGTAACTACTTGGACAAAGCACTACCCAACTTTAAATAGATCGGTATGAAAAGATTATTGGCTTTTTTTTGGACCAATATGAAGTGATAAAGATATAAATATAGTTATAAACCTAATAGAAGAAAGTTAGACCCATTTTTGATCCAACGGAAAACTTGTGCAAACTTCTATGACAAAGATCGTCCAAACTTTCAATAGATTCGTATGAAGGTTTAAATTGAGATTTAAGGCTTTTAAAATGAATATCTGACTTTTTTTTGGACCAATATAAAGTTATAAAGGTATAAATATAGTTTTAAATTATGCGGAAATAGTTAGACCCATTATTGGAGCAGCGAAAACTTAGGGCAAACTACTTGGACAAAGAACTGCCCAACTTTGAATAGATTGGTGTGAAGAGAATATTGCCTTTTTTTTTGGACCAATATGAAGTGATAAAGATATAAATATAGTTATAAACCTAATACAAGAACGCTAGACCCATTTTTGATCCAACGGAAAACTTATGCAAACTTCTATGACAATGATCGTCCAAACTTTCAATAGATTCGTATGAAGGTTTAAATTGAGATTTAAAGATTTTAGAATAAATACTGGACTTTTTTTTAGACCAATATAAAGTTATAAAGGTATAAATATAGTTTTTAAATTATGCGGAAAGAGTTAGACCCATTATTAAAGCAGCGGAAACTATTGAAAGTTATAAACCTAATACTAGATTTAAGGCTTTTAAAATGAATATCTGACTTTTTTTTGGATCAATATAAAGTTACAAAGGTATAAATATAGTTTTTAAATTATGCAGAAAGAATTAGACCCATTATTGGAGCAGCGTAAACTTAGGGTAACTACTTGGACAAAGCACTACCCAACTTTAAATAGATCGGTATGAAAAGATTATTGGCTTTTTTTTGGACCAATATGAAGTGATAAAGATATAAATATAGTTATAAACCTAATAGAAGAAAGTTAGACCCATTTTTGATCCAATGGAAAACTTGTGCAAACTTCTATGACAAAGATCGTCCAAACTTTCAATAGATTCGTATGAAGGTTTAAATTTAGATTTAAAGCTTTTAGAATGAATACTGCACTTTTTTTTGGACCAATATAATGTTATAAAGGTATAAATATAGTTTTTAAATTATGCGGAAAGAGTTAGACCCATTATTGGAGCATCGGAAACTTAGGGTAACTACTTGGACAAAGTACTGCCCAACTTTAAATAGATCGGTATGAAAAGATTATTGGCTTTTTTTTGGACCAATATGAAGTGATAAAGATATAAATATAGTTATAAACCTAATAGAAGAACGCTAGACCCATTTTTGATCCAACGGAAAACTTGTGTAAACTTCTATGACAAAGATCGTCCAAACTTTCAATAGATTCGTATGAAGGTTTAAATTGAGATTTAAGGCTTTTAAAATGAATATCTGACTTTTTTTTGGACCAATATAAAGTTATAAAGGTATAAATATAGTTTTAAATTATGCGGAAATAGTTACACCCATTATTGGAGCAGCGAAAACTTAGGGCAAACTACTTGGACAAAGAACTGCCCAACTTTGAATAGATTGGTGTGAAGAGAATATTGCCTTTTTTTTTGGACCAATATGAAGTGATAAAGATATAAATATAGTTATAAACCTAATACAAGAAAGCTAGACCCATTTTTGATCCAACGGAAAACTTATGCAAACTTCTATGACAAAGATCGTCCAAACTTTCAATAGATTCGTATGAAGGTTTAAATTGAGATTTAAAGATTTTAGAATAACTACTGGACTTTTTTTTAGACCAATATAAAGTTATAAAGGTATAAATATAGTTTTTAAATTATTCGGAAAGAGTTAGACCCATTATTGGAGCAGCGGAAACTGAGGGCAAACTACTTGGACAAAGAAGTGCCCAACTTTGAATAGATTGGTGTGAAGAGAATATTGGCTTTTTTTTTGACCTATATGAAGTGATAAAGATATAATATAGTTATAAACCTAATAGAAGAACGTTAGACCCATTTTTGATCCAACGGAAAACTTGTGCAAACTTCTATGACAAAGATCGTCCAAACTTTCAATAGATTCGTATGAAGGTTTAAATTGAGATTTAAAGATTTTAGAATAAATACTGGACTTTTTTTTAGACCAATATAAAGTTATAAAGGTATAAATATAGTTTTTAAATTATGCGGAAAGAGTTAGACCCATTATTGGAGCAGCGGAAACTGAGGGCAAACTACTTGGACAAAGAAGTGCCCAACTTTGAATAGATTGGTGTGAAGAGAATATTGGCTTTTTTTTTGACCTATATGAAGTGATAAAGATATAATATAGGTATAAACCTAATAGAAGAACATTAGACCCATTTTTAATCCAACGGAAAACTTGTGCAAAGTTCTATGACAAAGATCGTCCAAACTTTCAATAGATTCGTATGAAGGTTTAAATTGAGATTTAAAGATTTTAGAATAAATACTGGACTTCTTTTTAGACCAATATAAAGTTATAAAGGTATAAATATAGTTTTTAAATTATGCGGAAAGAGTTAGACCCATTATTGGAGCAGCGGAAACTGAGGGCAAACTACTTGGACAAAGAAGTGCCCAACTTTGAATAGATTGGTGTGAAGAGAATATTGGCTTTTTTTTTGACCTATATGAAGTGATAAAGATATAATATAGTTATAAACCTAATAGAAGAACGTTAGACCCATTTTTGATCCAACGGAAAACTTGTGCAAACTTTTATGACAAAGATCGTCCAAACTTTCAATAGATTCGTATGAAGGTTTAAATTGAGATTTAAGGCTTTTAAAATGAATATCTGACTTTTTTTTGGATCAATATAAAGTTACAAAGGTATAAATATAGTTTTTAAATTATGTGGAAATTGTTAGACCCATTATTGGAGCACCGGAAACTTAGGGCAAACTACTTGGACAAAGAACTGCCCAACTTTGAATAGATTGGTATGAAGAGAATATTGCCTTTTTTTTGACCAATATGAAGTGATAAAGATATAAATATAGTTATAAACCTAATACTAGAACGCTAGACCCATTTTTGATCCAACGGAAAACTTGTGCAAACTTCTATGACAAAGATCGTCCAAACTTTCAATAGATTCGTATGAAAGTTTAAATTGAGATTTAAAGCTTTTAGAATGAATACTGGACTTTTTTTTGGACCAATATAAAGTTATAAAGGTATAAATATAGTTTTTAAATTATGCGGAAAGAATTAGACCCATTATTGGAGCAGCGTAAACTTAGGGTAACTACTTGGACAAAGCACTACCCAACTTTAAATAGATCGGTATGAAAAGATTATTGGCTTTTTTTTGGACCAATATGAAGTGATAAAGATATAAATATAGTTATAAACCTAATAGAAGAAAGTTAGACCCATTTTTGATCCAACGGAAAACTTGTGCAAACTTCTATGACAAAGATCGTCCAAACTTTCAATAGATTCGTATGAAGGTTTAAATTGAGATTTAAGGCTTTTAAAATGAATATCTGACTTTTTTTTGGACCAATATAAAGTTATAAAGGTATAAATATAGTTTTAAATTATGCGGAAATAGTTAGACCCATTATTGGAGCAGCGAAAACTTAGGGCAAACTACTTGGACAAAGAACTGCCCAACTTTGAATAGATTGGTGTGAAGAGAATATTGCCTTTTTTTTTGGACCAATATGAAGTGATAAAGATATAAATATAGTTATAAACCTAATACAAGAACGCTAGACCCATTTTTGATCCAACGGAAAACTTATGCAAACTTCTATGACAAAGATCGTCCAAACTTTCAATAGATTCGTATGAAGGTTTAAATTGAGATTTAAAGATTTTAGAATAAATACTGGACTTTTTTTTAGACCAATATAAAGTTATAAAGGTATAAATATAGTTTTTAAATTATGCGGAAAGAGTTAGACCCATTATTGGAGCAGCGGAAACTATTGAAAGTTATAAACCTAATACTAGATTTAAGGCTTTTAAAATGAATATCTGACTTTTTGTTGGATCAATATAAAGTTACAAAGGTATAAATATAGTTTTTAAATTATGCAGAAAGAATTAGACCCATTATTGGAGCAGCGTAAACTTAGGGTAACTACTTGGACAAAGCACTACCCAACTTTAAATAGATCGGTATGAAAAGATTATTGGCTTTTTTTTGGACCAATATGAAGTGATAAAGATATAAATATAGTTATAAACCTAATAGAAGAAAGTTAGACCCATTTTTGATCCAATGGAAAACTTGTGCAAACTTCTATGACAAAGATCGTCCAAACTTTCAATAGATTCGTATGAAGGTTTAAATTTAGATTTAAAGCTTTTAGAATGAATACTGCACTTTTTTTGGACCAATATAATGTTATAAAGGTATAAATATAGTTTTTAAATTATGCGGAAAGAGTTAGACCCATTATTGGAGCATCGGAAACTTAGGGTAACTACTTGGACAAAGTACTGCCCAACTTTAAATAGATCGGTATGAAAAGATTATTGGCTTTTTTTTGGACCAATATGAAGTGATAAAGATATAAATATAGTTATAAACCTAATAGAAGAACGCTAGACCCATTTTTGATCCAACGGAAAACTTGTGTAAACTTCTATGACAAAGATCGTCCAAACTTTCAATAGATTCGTATGAAGGTTTAAATTGAGATTTAAGGCTTTTAAAATGAATATCTGACTTTTTTTTGGACCAATATAAAGTTATAAAGGTATAAATATAGTTTTAAATTATGCGGAAATAGTTACACCCATTATTGGAGCAGCGAAAACTTAGGGCAAACTACTTGGACAAAGAACTGCCCAACTTTGAATAGATTGGTGTGAAGAGAATATTGCCTTTTTTTTTGGACCAATATGAAGTGATAAAGATATAAATATAGTTATAAACCTAATACAAGAAAGCTAGACCCATTTTTGATCCAACGGAAAACTTATGCAAACTTCTATGACAAAGATCGTCCAAACTTTCAATAGATTCGTATGAAGGTTTAAATTGAGATTTAAAGATTTTAGAATAACTACTGGACTTTTTTTTAGACCAATATAAAGTTATAAAGGTATAAATATAGTTTTTAAATTATTCGGAAAGAGTTAGACCCATTATTGGAGCAGCGGAAACTGAGGGCAAACTACTTGGACAAAGAAGTGCCCAACTTTGAATAGATTGGTGTGAAGAGAATATTGGCTTTTTTTTTGACCTATATGAAGTGATAAAGATATAATATAGTTATAAACCTAATAGAAGAACGTTAGACCCATTTTTGATCCAACGGAAAACTTGTGCAAACTTCTATGACAAAGATCGTCCAAACTTTCAATAGATTCGTATGAAGGTTTAAATTGAGATTTAAAGATTTTAGAATAAATACTGGACTTTTTTTTAGACCAATATAAAGTTATAAAGGTATAAATATAGTTTTTAAATTATGCGGAAAGAGTTAGACCCATTATTGGAGCAGCGGAAACTGAGGGCAAACTACTTGGACAAAGAAGTGCCCAACTTTGAATAGATTGGTGTGAAGAGAATATTGGCTTTTTTTTTGACCTATATGAAGTGATAAAGATATAATATAGGTATAAACCTAATAGAAGAACATTAGACCCATTTTTAATCCAACGGAAAACTTGTGCAAAGTTCTATGACAAAGATCGTCCAAACTTTCAATAGATTCGTATGAAAGTTTAAATTGAGATTTAAAGCTTTTAGAATGAATACTGGACTTTTTTTTGGACCAATATAAAGGTATAAATATAGTTTTTAAATTATGCGGAAAGAATTAGAACCATTATTGGAGCAGCGTAAACTTAGGGTAACTACTTGGACAAAGCACTACCCAACTTTAAATAGATCGGTATGAAAAGATTATTGGCTTTTTTTTGGACCAATATGAAGTGATAAAGATATAAATATAGTTATAAACCTAATAGAAGAAAGTTAGACCCATTTTTGATCCAACGGAAAACTTGTGCAAACTTCTATGACAAAGATCGTCCAAACTTTCAATAGATTCGTATGAAGGTTTAAATTGAGATTTAAGGCTTTTAAAATGAATATCTGACTTTTTTTTGGACCAATATAAAGTTATAAAGGTATAAATATAGTTTTAAATTATGCGGAAATAGTTAGACCCATTATTGGAGCAGCGAAAACTTAGGGCAAACTACTTGGACAAAGAACTGCCCAACTTTGAATAGATTGGTATGAAGAGAATATTGCCTTTTTTTTGACCAATATGAAGTGATAAAGATATAAATATAGTTATAAACCTAATACTAGAACGCTAGACCCATTTTTGATCCAACGGAAAACTTGTGCAAACTTCTATGACAAAGATCGTCCAAACTTTCAATAGATTCGTATGAAAGTTTAAATTGAGATTTAAAGCTTTTAGAATGAATACTGGACTTTTTTTTGGACCAATATAAAGTTATAAAGGTATAAATATAGTTTTTAAATTATGCGGAAAGAATTAGACCCATTATTGGAGCAGCGTAAACTTAGGGTAACTACTTGGACAAAGCACTACCCAACTTTAAATAGATCGGTATGAAAAGATTATTGGCTTTTTTTTGGACCAATATGAAGTGATAAAGATATAAATATAGTTATAAACCTAATAGAAGAAAGTTAGACCCATTTTTGATCCAACGGAAAACTTGTGCAAACTTCTATGACAAAGATCGTCCAAACTTTCAATAGATTCGTATGAAGGTTTAAATTGAGATTTAAGGCTTTTAAAATGAATATCTGACTTTTTTTTGGACCAATATAAAGTTATAAAGGTATAAATATAGTTTTAAATTATGCGGAAATAGTTAGACCCATTATTGGAGCAGCGAAAACTTAGGGCAAACTACTTGGACAAAGAACTGCCCAACTTTGAATAGATTGGTGTGAAGAGAATATTGCCTTTTTTTTTGGACCAATATGAAGTGATAAAGATATAAATATAGTTATAAACCTAATACAAGAACGCTAGACCCATTTTTGATCCAACGGAAAACTTATGCAAACTTTTATGACAAAGATCGTCCAAACTTTCAATAGATTCGTATGAAGGTTTAAATTGAGATTTAAAGATTTTAGAATAAATACTGGACTTTTTTTTAGACCAATATAAAGTTATAAAGGTATAAATATAGTTTTTAAATTATGCGGAAAGAGTTAGACCCATTATTGGAGCAGCGGAAACTGAGGGCAAACTACTTGGACAAAGAAGTGCCCAACTTTGAATAGATTGGTGTGAAGAGAATATTGGCTTTTTTTTTGACCTATATGAAGTGATAAAGATATAATATAGTTATAAACCTAATAGAAGAACGTTAGACCCATTTTTGATCCAACGGAAAACTTGTGTAAACTTCTATGACAAAGATCGTCCAAACTTTCAATAGATTCGTATGAAGGTTTAAATTGAGATTTAAAGATTTTAGAATAAATACTGGACTTTTTTTTAGACCAATATAAAGTTATAAAGGTATAAATATAGTTTTTAAATTATGCGGAAAGAGTTAGACCCATTATTGGAGCAGCGGAAACTGAGGGCAAACTACTTGGACAAAGAAGTGCCCAACTTTGAATAGATTGGTGTGAAGAGAATATTGGCTTTTTTTTTGACCTATATGAAGTGATAAAGATATAATATAGTTATAAACCTAATAGAAGAACGTTAGACCCATTTTTGATCCAACGGAAAACTTGTGCAAACTTCTATGACAAAGATCGTCCAAACTTTCAATAGATTCGTATGAAGGTTTAAATTGAGATTTAAAGATTTTAGAATAAATACTGGACTTTTTTTTAGACCAATATAAAGTTATAAAGGTATAAATATAGTTTTTAAATTATGCGGAAAGAGTTAGACCCATTATTGGAGCAGCGGAAACTGAGGGCAAACTACTTGGACAAAGAAGTGCCCAACTTTGAATAGATTGGTGTGAAGAGAATATTGGCTTTTTTTTTGACCTATATGAAGTGATAAAGATATAATATAGGTATAAACCTAATAGAAGAACATTAGACCCATTTTTAATCCAACGGAAAACTTGTGCAAAGTTCTATGACAAAGATCGTCCAAACTTTCAATAGATTCGTATGAAAGTTTAAATTGAGATTTAAAGCTTTTAGAATGAATACTGGACTTTTTTTTGGACCAATATAAAGGTATAAATATAGTTTTTAAATTATGCGGAAAGAATTAGAACCATTATTGGAGCAGCGTAAACTTAGGGTAACTACTTGGACAAAGCACTACCCAACTTTAAATAGATCGGTATGAAAAGATTATTGGCTTTTTTTTGGACCAATATGAAGTGATAAAGATATAAATATAGTTATAAACCTAATAGAAGAAAGTTAGACCCATTTTTGATCCAACGGAAAACTTGTGCAAACTTCTATGACAAAGATCGTCCAAACTTTCAATAGATTCGTATGAAGGTTTAAATTGAGATTTAAGGCTTTTAAAATGAATATCTGACTTTTTTTTGGACCAATATAAAGTTATAAAGGTATAAATATAGTTTTAAATTATGCGGAAATAGTTAGACCCATTATTGGAGCAGCGAAAACTTAGGGCAAACTACTTGGACAAAGAACTGCCCAACTTTGAATAGATTGGTATGAAGAGAATATTGCCTTTTTTTTGACCAATATGAAGTGATAAAGATATAAATATAGTTATAAACCTAATACTAGAACGCTAGACCCATTTTTGATCCAACGGAAAACTTGTGCAAACTTCTATGACAAAGATCGTCCAAACTTTCAATAGATTCGTATGAAAGTTTAAATTGAGATTTAAAGCTTTTAGAATGAATACTGGACTTTTTTTTGGACCAATATAAAGTTATAAAGGTATAAATATAGTTTTTAAATTATGCGGAAAGAATTAGACCCATTATTGGAGCAGCGTAAACTTAGGGTAACTACTTGGACAAAGCACTACCCAACTTTAAATAGATCGGTATGAAAAGATTATTGGCTTTTTTTTGGACCAATATGAAGTGATAAAGATATAAATATAGTTATAAACCTAATAGAAGAAAGTTAGACCCATTTTTGATCCAACGGAAAACTTGTGCAAACTTCTATGACAAAGATCGTCCAAACTTTCAATAGATTCGTATGAAGGTTTAAATTGAGATTTAAGGCTTTTAAAATGAATATCTGACTTTTTTTTGGACCAATATAAAGTTATAAAGGTATAAATATAGTTTTAAATTATGCGGAAATAGTTAGACCCATTATTGGAGCAGCGAAAACTTAGGGCAAACTACTTGGACAAAGAACTGCCCAACTTTGAATAGATTGGTGTGAAGAGAATATTGCCTTTTTTTTTGGACCAATATGAAGTGATAAAGATATAAATATAGTTATAAACCTAATACAAGAACGCTAGACCCATTTTTGATCCAACGGAAAACTTATGCAAACTTTTATGACAAAGATCGTCCAAACTTTCAATAGATTCGTATGAAGGTTTAAATTGAGATTTAAAGATTTTAGAATAAATACTGGACTTTTTTTTAGACCAATATAAAGTTATAAAGGTATAAATATAGTTTTTAAATTATGCGGAAAGAGTTAGACCCATTATTGGAGCAGCGGAAACTGAGGGCAAACTACTTGGACAAAGAAGTGCCCAACTTTGAATAGATTGGTGTGAAGAGAATATTGGCTTTTTTTTTGACCTATATGAAGTGATAAAGATATAATATAGTTATAAACCTAATAGAAGAACGTTAGACCCATTTTTGATCCAACGGAAAACTTGTGTAAACTTCTATGACAAAGATCGTCCAAACTTTCAATAGATTCGTATGAAGGTTTAAATTGAGATTTAAAGATTTTAGAATAAATACTGGACTTTTTTTTAGACCAATATAAAGTTATAAAGGTATAAATATAGTTTTTAAATTATGCGGAAAGAGTTAGACCCATTATTGGAGCAGCGGAAACTGAGGGCAAACTACTTGGACAAAGAAGTGCCCAACTTTGAATAGATTGGTGTGAAGAGAATATTGGCTTTTTTTTGACCTATATGAAGTGATAAAGATATAATATAGGTATAAACCTAATAGAAGAACATTAGACCCATTTTTAATCCAACGGAAAACTTGTGCAAAGTTCTATGACAAAGATCGTCCAAACTTTCAATAGATTCGTATGAAAGTTTAAATTGAGATTTAAAGCTTTTAGAATGAATACTGGACTTTTTTTTGGACCAATATAAAGTTATAAAGGTATAAATATAGTTTTTAAATTATGCGGAAAGAATTAGACCCATTATTGGAGCAGCGTAAACTTAGGGTAACTACTTGGACAAAGCACTACCCAACTTTAAATAGATCGGTATGAAAAGATTATTGGCTTTTTTTTGGACCAATATGAAGTGATAAAGATATAAATATAGTTATAAACCTAATAGAAGAAAGTTAGACCCATTTTTGATCCAACGGAAAACTTGTGCAAACTTCTATGACAAAGATCGTCCAAACTTTCAATAGATTCGTATGAAGGTTTAAATTGAGATTTAAAGATTTTAGAATAAATACTGGACTTTTTTTTAGACCAATATAAAGTTATAAAGGTATAAATATAGTTTTTAAATTATGCGGAAAGAGTTAGACCCATTATTGGAGCAGCGGAAACTGAGGGCAAACTACTTGGACAAAGAAGTGCCCAACTTTGAATAGATTGGTGTGAAGAGAATATTGGCTTTTTTTTGACCTATATGAAGTGATAAAGATATAATATAGGTATAAACCTAATAGAAGAACATTAGACCCATTTTTAATCCAACGGAAAACTTGTGCAAAGTTCTATGACAAAGATCGTCCAAACTTTCAATAGATTCGTATGAAAGTTTAAATTGAGATTTAAAGCTTTTAGAATGAATACTGGACTTTTTTTTGGACCAATATAAAGTTATAAAGGTATAAATATAGTTTTTAAATTATGCGGAAAGAATTAGACCCATTATTGGAGCAGCGTAAACTTAGGGTAACTACTTGGACAAAGCACTACCCAACTTTAAATAGATCGGTATGAAAAGATTATTGGCTTTTTTTTGGACCAATATGAAGTGATAAAGATATAAATATAGTTATAAACCTAATAGAAGAAAGTTAGACCCATTTTTGATCCAACGGAAAACTTGTGCAAACTTCTATGACAAAGATCGTCCAAACTTTCAATAGATTCGTATGAAAGTTTAAACTGAGATTTAAAGCTTTTAGAATGAATACTGGACTTTTTTTTGGACCAATATAAAGTTATAAAGGTATAAATATAGTTTTTAAATTATGCGGAAAGAATTAGACCCATTATTGGAGCAGCGTAAACTTAGGGTAACTACTTGGACAAAGCACTACCCAACTTTAAATAGATCGGTATGAAAAGATTATTGGCTTTTTTTTGGACCAATATGAAGTGATAAAGATATAAATATAGTTATAAACCTAATAGAAGAAAGTTAGACCCATTTTTGATCCAACGGAAAACTTGTGCAAACTTCTATGACAAAGATCGTCCAAACTTTCAATAGATTCGTATGAAGGTTTAAATTGAGATTTAAGGCTTTTAAAATGAATATCTGACTTTTTTTTGGACCAATATAAAGTTATAAAGGTATAAATATAGTTTTAAATTATGCGGAAATAGTTAGACCCATTATTGGAGCAGCGAAAACTTAGGGCAAACTACTTGGACAAAGAACTGCCCAACTTTGAATAGATTGGTGTGAAGAGAATATTGCCTTTTTTTTTGGACCAATATGAAGTGATAAAGATATAAATATAGTTATAAACCTAATACAAGAACGCTAGACCCATTTTTGATCCAACGGAAAACTTATGCAAACTTTTATGACAAAGATCGTCCAAACTTTCAATAGATTCGTATGAAGGTTTAAATTGAGATTTAAAGATTTTAGAATAAATACTGGACTTTTTTTTAGACCAATATAAAGTTATAAAGGTATAAATATAGTTTTTAAATTATGCGGAAAGAGTTAGACCCATTATTGGAGCAGCGGAAACTGAGGGCAAACTACTTGGACAAAGAAGTGCCCAACTTTGAATAGATTGGTGTGAAGAGAATATTGGCTTTTTTTTTGACCTATATGAAGTGATAAAGATATAATATAGTTATAAACCTAATAGAAGAACGTTAGACCCATTTTTGATCCAACGGAAAACTTGTGTAAACTTCTATGACAAAGATCGTCCAAACTTTCAATAGATTCGTATGAAGGTTTAAATTGAGATTTAAGGCTTTTAAAATGAATATCTGACTTTTTTTTGGACCAATATAAAGTTATAAAGGTATAAATATAGTTTTAAATTATGCGGAAATAGTTAGACCCATTATTGGAGCAGCGAAAACTTAGGGCAAACTACTTGGACAAAGAACTGCCCAACTTTGAATAGATTGGTGTGAAGAGAATATTGCCTTTTTTTTGGACCAATATGAAGTGATAAAGATATAAATATAGTTATAAACCTAATACAAGAACGCTAGACCCATTTTTGATCCAACGGAAAACTTATGCAAACTTCTATGACAAAGATCGTCCAAACTTTCAATAGATTCGTATGAAGGTTTAAATTGAGATATAAAGATTTTAGAATAAATACTGGACTTTTTTTTAGACCAATATAAAGTTATAAAGGTATAAATATAGTTTTTAAATTATGCGGAAAGAGTTAGACCCATTATTGGAGCAGCGGAAACTGAGGGCAAACTACTTGGACAAAGAAGTGCCCAACTTTGAATAGATTGGTGTGAAGAGAATATTGGCTTTTTTTTTGACCTATAGGAAGTGATAAAGATATAATATAGTTATAAACCTAATATAAGAACGTTAGACCCATTTTTGATCCAACGGAAAACTTGTGCAAACTTTTATGACAAAGATCGTCCAAACTTTCAATAGATTTGTATGAAGGTTTAAATTGAGATTTAAAGCTTTTAGAATGAATACTGGACTTTTTTTTGGACCAATATAGAGTTATAAAGGTATAAATATAGTTTTTAAATTATGCGGAAAGAGTTAGACCCATTATTGGAGCAGCGGAAACTTAGGGTAACTACTTGGACAAAGCACTGCCCAACTTTAAATAGATAGGTATGAAAAGATTATTGGCTTTTTTTTGGACCAATATGAAGTGATAAAGATATAAATATAGTTATAAACCTAATAGAAGAAAGTTAGACCCATTTTTGATCCAACGGAAAACTTGTGCAAATTTCTATGACAAAGATCGTCCAAACTTTCAATAGATTCGTATGAAGGTTTAAATTGAGATTTAAAGCTTTTAGAATGAATACTGCACTTTTTTTTGGACCAATATAATGTTAGAAAGGTATAAATATAGTTTTTAAATTATGCGGAAAGAGTTAGACCCATTATTGGAGCAGCGGAAACTTAGGGTAACTACTTGGACAAAGCACTGCCCAACTTTAAATAGATCGGTATGAAAAGATTATTGGCTTTTTTTTGGACCAATATGAAGTGATAAAGATATAAATATAGTTATAAACCTAATAGAAGAACGCTAGACCCATTTTTGATCCAACGGAAAACTTATGCAAACTTCAATGACAAAGATCGTCCAAACTTTCAATAGATTCGTATGAAGGTTTAAATTGAGATTTAAAGATTTTAGAATAAATACTGGACTTTTTTTTAGACCAATATAAAGTTATAAAGGTATAAATATAGTTTTTAAATTATGCGGAAAGAGTTAGACCCATTATTGGAGCAGCGGAAACTATTGAAAGTTATAAACCTAATACTAGATTTAAGGCTTTTAAAATGAATATCTGACTTTTTTTTGGATCAATATAAAGTTACAAAGGTATAAATATAGTTTTTAAATTATGTGGAAATTGTTAGACCCATTATTGGAGCACCGGAAACTTAGGGCAAACTACTTGGACAAAGAACTGCCCAACTTTGAATAGATTGGTATGACGAGAATATTGCCTTTTTTTTGACCAATATGAAGTGATAAAGATATAAATATAGTTATAAACCTAATACTAGAACGCTAGACCCATTTTTGATCCAACGGAAAACTTGCGCAAACTTCTATGACAAAGATCGTCCAAACTTTCAATAGAATCGTATGAAAGTTTAAATTGAGATTTAAAGCTTTTAGAATGAATACTGGACTTTTTTTTGGACCAATATAAAGTTATAAAGGTATAAATATAGTTTTTAAATTATGCGGAAAGAGTTAGACGCATTATTGGAGCAGCGTAAACTTAGGGTAACTACTTGGACAAAGCACTACCCAACTTTAAATAGATCGGTATGAAAAGATTATTGGCTTTTTTTTGGACCAATATGAAGTGATAAAGATATAAATATAGTTATAAACCTAATAGAAGAAAGTTAGACCCATTTTTGATCCAACGGAAAACTTGTGCAAACTTCTATGACAAAGATCGTCCAAACTTTCAATAGATTCGTATGAAGGTTTAAATTGAGATTTAAAGCTTTTAGAATGAATACTGCACTTTTTTTTGGACCAATATAATGTTATAAAGGTATAAATATAGTTTTTAAATTATGCGGAAAGAGTTAGACCCATTATTGGAGCAGCGAAAACTTAGGGCAAACTACTTGGACAAAGAACTGCCCAACTTTGAATAGATTGGTGTGAAGAGAATATTGCCTTTTTTTTTGGACCAATATGAAGTGATAAAGATATAAATATAGTTATAAACCTAATACAAGAACGCTAGACCCATTTTTGATCCAACGGAAAACTTATGCAAACTTCTATGACAAAGATCGTCCAAACTTTCAATAGATTCGTATGAAGGTTTAAATTGAGATTTAAAGATTTTAGAATAAATACTGGACTTTTTTTTAGACCAATATAAAGTTATAAAGGTATAAATATAGTTTTTAAATTATGCGGAAAGAGTTAGACCCATTATTGGAGCAGCGGAAACTGAGGGCAAACTACTTGGACAAAGAAGTGCCCAACTTTGAATAGATTGGTGTGAAGAGAATATTGGCTTTTTTTTTGACCTATATGAAGTGATAAAGATATAATATAGTTATAAACCTAATAGAAGAACGTTAGACCCATTTTTGATCCAACGGAAAACTTGTGCAAACTTCTATGACAAAGATCGTCCAAACTTTCAATAGATTCGTATGAAGGTTTAAATTGAGATTTAAAGATTTTAGAATAAATACTGGACTTTTTTTTAGACCAATATAAAGTTATAAAGGTATAAATATAGTTTTTAAATTATGCGGAAAGAGTTAGACCCATTATTGGAGCAGCGGAAATTGAGGGCAAACTACTTGGACAAAGAAGTGCCCAACTTTGAATAGATTGGTATGAAGAGAATATTGGCTTTTTTTTTTGACCTATATGAAGTGATAAAGATATAATATAGGTATAAACCTAATAGAAGAACATTAGACCCATTTTTAATCCAACGGAAAACTTGTGCAAAGTTCTATTACAAAGATCGTCCAAACTTTCAATAGATTCGTATGAAAGTTTAAATTGAGATTTAAAGCTTTTAGAATGAATACTGGACTTTTTTTTGGACCAATATAAAGTTATAAAGGTATAAATATAGTTTTTAAATTATGCGGAAAGAATTAGACCCATTATTGGAGCAGCGTAAACTTAGGGTAACTACTTGGACAAAGCACTACCCAACTTTAAATAGATCGGTATGAAAAGATTATTGGCTTTTTTTTGGACCAATATGAAGTGATAAAGATATAAATATAGTTATAAACCTAATAGAAGAAAGTTAGACCCATTTTTGATCCAACGGAAAACTTGTGCAAACTTCTATGACAAAGATCGTCCAAACTTTCAATAGATTCGTATGAAGGTTTAAATTGAGATTTAAAGCTTTTAGAATGAATACTGCACTTTTTTTTGGACCAATATAATGTTATAAAGGTATAAATATAGTTTTTAAATTATGCGGAAAGAGTTAGACCCATTATTGGAGCAGCGGAAACTTAGGGTAACTACTTGGACAAAGTACTGCCCAACTTTAAATAGATCGGTATGAAAAGATTATTGGCTTTTTTTTGGACCAATATGAAGTGATAAAGATATAAATATAGTTATAAACCTAATAGAAGAACGCTAGACCCATTTTTGATCCAACGGAAAACTTGTGTAAACTTCTATGACAAAGATCGTCCAAACTTTCAATAGATTCATATGAAGGTTTAAATTGAGATTTAAGGCTTTTAAAATGAATATCTGACTTTTTTTTGGACCAATATAAAGTTATAAAGGTATAAATATAGTTTTAAATTATGCGGAAATAGTTAGACCCATTATTGGAGCAGCGAAAACTTAGGGCAAACTACTTGGACAAAGAACTGCCCAACTTTGAATAGATTGGTGTGAAGAGAATATTGCCTTTTTTTTTGGACCAATATGAAGTGATAAAGATATAAATATAGTTATAAACCTAATACAAGAACGCTAGACCCATTTTTGATCCAACGGAAAACTTATGCAAACTTCTATGACAAAGATCGTCCAAACTTTCAATAGATTCGTATGAAGGTTTAAATTGAGATTTAAAGATTTTAGAATAAATACTGGACTTTTTTTTAGACCAATATAAAGTTATAAAGGTATAAATATAGTTTTTAAATTATGCGGAAAGAGTTAGACCCATTATTGGAGCAGCGGAAACTGAGGGCAAACTACTTGGACAAAGAAGTGCCCAACTTTGAATAGATTGGTGTGAAGAGAATATTGGCTTTTTTTTTGACCTATATGAAGTGATAAAGATATAATATAGTTATAAACCTAATAGAAGAACGTTAGACCCATTTTTGATCCAACGGAAAACTTGTGCAAACTTCTATGACAAAGATCGTCCAAACTTTCAATAGATTCGTATCAAGGTTTAAATTGAGATTTAAAGATTTTAGAATAAATACTGGACTTTTTTTTAGACCAATATAAAGTTATAAAGGTATAAATATAGTTTTTAAATTATGCGGAAAGAGTTAGACCCATTATTGGAGCAGCGGAAATTGAGGGCAAACTACTTGGACAAAGAAGTGCCCAACTTTGAATAGATTGGTATGAAGAGAATATTGGCTTTTTTTTTGACCTATATGAAGTGATAAAGATATAATATAGGTATAAACCTAATAGAAGAACATTAGACCCATTTTTAATCCAACGGAAAACTTGTGCAAAGTTCTATTACAAAGATCGTCCAAACTTTCAATAGATTCGTATGAAAGTTTAAATTGAGATTTAAAGCTTTTAGAATGAATACTGGACTTTTTTTTGGACCAATATAAAGTTATAAAGGTATAAATATAGTTTTTAAATTATGCGGAAAGAATTAGACCCATTATTGGAGCAGCGTAAACTTAGGGTAACTACTTGGACAAAGCACTACCCAACTTTAAATAGATCGGTATGAAAAGATTATTGGCTTTTTTTTGGACCAATATGAAGTGATAAAGATATAAATATAGTTATAAACCTAATAGAAGAAAGTTAGACCCATTTTTGATCCAACGGAAAACTTGTGCAAACTTCTATGACAAAGATCGTCCAAACTTTCAATAGATTCGTATGAAGGTTTAAATTGAGATTTAAGGCTTTTAAAATGAATATCTGACTTTTTTTTGGACCAATATAAAGTTATAAAGGTATAAATATAGTTTTAAATTATGCGGAAATAGTTAGACCCATTATTGGAGCAGCGAAAACTTAGGGCAAACTACTTGGACAAAGAACTGCCCAACTTTGAATAGATTGGTGTGAAGAGAATATTGCCTTTTTTTTTGGACCAATATGAAGTGATAAAGATATAAATATAGTTATAAACCTAATACAAGAACGCTAGACCCATTTTTGATCCAACGGAAAACTTATGCAAACTTCTATGACAAAGATCGTCCAAACTTTCAATAGATTCGTATGAAGGTTTAAATTGAGATTTAAAGATTTTAGAATAAATACTGGACTTTTTTTTAGACCAATATAAAGTTATAAAGGTATAAATATAGTTTTTAAATTATGCGGAAAGAGTTAGACCCATTATTGGAGCAGCGGAAACTGAGGGCAAACTACTTGGACAAAGAAGTGCCCAACTTTGAATAGATTGGTGTGAAGAGAATATTGGCTTTTTTTTTGACCTATATGAAGTGATAAAGATATAATATAGTTATAAACCTAATAGAAGAACGTTAGACCCATTTTTGATCCAACGGAAAACTTGTGCAAACTTCTATGACAAAGATCGTCCAAACTTTCAATAGATTCGTATGAAGGTTTAAATTGAGATTTAAAGATTTTAGAATAAATACTGGACTTTTTTTTAGACCAATATAAAGTTATAAAGGTATAAATATAGTTTTTAAATTATGCGGAAAGAGTTAGACCCATTATTGGAGCAGCGGAAACTGAGGGCAAACTACTTGGACAAAGAAGTGCCCAACTTTGAATAGATTGGTATGAAGAGAATATTGGCTTTTTTTTTGACCTATATGAAGTGATAAAGATATAATATAGGTATAAACCTAATAGAAGAACATTAGACCCATTTTTAATCCAACGGAAAACTTGTGCAAAGTTCTATTACAAAGATCGTCCAAACTTTCAATAGATTCGTATGAAAGTTTAAATTGAGATTTAAAGCTTTTAGAATGAATACTGGACTTTTTTTTGGACCAATATAAAGTTATAAAGGTATAAATATAGTTTTTAAATTATGCGGAAAGAATTAGACCCATTATTGGAGCAGCGTAAACTTAGGGTAACTACTTGGACAAAGCACTACCCAACTTTAAATAGATCGGTATGAAAAGATTATTGGCTTTTTTTTGGACCAATATGAAGTGATAAAGATATAAATATAGTTATAAACCTAATAGAAGAAAGTTAGACCCATTTTTGATCCAACGGAAAACTTGTGCAAACTTCTATGACAAAGATCGTCCAAACATTCAATAGATTCGTATGAAGGTTTAAATTGAGATTTAAGGCTTTTAAAATGAATATCTGACTTTTTTTTGGACCAATATAAAGTTATAAAGGTATAAATATAGTTTTAAATTATGCGGAAATAGTTAGACCCATTATTAGAGCAGCGAAAACTTAGGGCAAACTACTTGGACAAAGAACTGCCCAACTTTGAATAGATTGGTGTGAAGAGAATATTGCCTTTTTTTTTGGACCAATATGAAGTGATAAAGATATAAATATAGTTATAAACCTAATACAAGAACGCTAGACCCATTTTTGATCCAACGGAAAACTTATGCAAACTTCTATGACAAAGATCGTCCAAACTTTCAATAGATTCGTATGAAGGTTTAAATTGAGATTTAAAGATTTTAGAATAAATACTGGACTTTTTTTTAGACCAATATAAAGTTATAAAGGTATAAATATAGTTTTTAAATTATGCGGAAAGAGTTAGACCCATTATTGGAGCAGCGGAAACTGAGGGCAAACTACTTGGACAAAGAAGTGCCCAACTTTGAATAGATTGGTGTGAAGAGAATATTGGCTTTTTTTTTGACCTATATGAAGTGATAAAGATATAATATAGTTATAAACCTAATAGAAGAACGTTAGACCCATTTTTGATCCAACGGAAAACTTGTGCAAACTTCTATGACAAAGATCGTCCAAACTTTCAATAGATTCGTATGAAGGTTTAAATTGAGATTTAAAGATTTTAGAATAAATACTGGACTTTTTTTTAGACCAATATAAAGTTATAAAGGTATAAATATAGTTTTTAAATTATGCGGAAAGAGTTAGACCCATTATTGGAGCAGCGGAAACTGAGGGCAAACTACTTGGACAAAGAAGTGCCCAACTTTGAATAGATTGGTGTGAAGAGAATATTGGCTTTTTTTTTGACCTATATGAAGTGATAAAGATATAATATAGGTATAAACCTAATAGAAGAACATTAGACCCATTTTTAATCCAACGGAAAACTTGTGCAAAGTTCTATGACAAAGATCGTCCAAACTTTCAATAGATTCGTATGAAAGTTTAAATTGAGATTTAAAGCTTTTAGAATGAATACTGCACTTTTTTTTGGACCAATATAATGTTATAAAGGTATAAATATAGTTTTTAAATTATGCGGAAAGAGTTAGACCCATTATTGGAGCAGCGGAAACTTAGGGTAACTACTTGGACAAAGTACTGCCCAACTTTAAATAGATCGGTATGAAAAGATTATTGGCTTTTTTTTGGACCAATATGAAGTGATAAAGATATAAATATAGTTATAAACCTAATAGAAGAAAGTTAGACCCATTTTTGATCCAACGGAAAACTTGTGCAAACTTCTATGACAAAGATCGTCCAAACTTTCAATAGATTCGTATGAAGGTTTAAATTGAGATTTAAGGCTTTTAAAATGAATATCTGACTTTTTTTTGGACCAATATAAAGTTATAAAGGTATAAATATAGTTTTAAATTATGCGGAAATAGTTAGACCCATTATTGGAGCAGCGAAAACTTAGGGCAAACTACTTGGACAAAGAACTGCCCAACTTTGAATAGATTGGTATGAAGAGAATATTGCCTTTTTTTTGACCAATATGAAGTGATAAAGATATAAATATAGTTATAAACCTAATACTAGAACGCTAGACCCATTTTTGATCCAACGGAAAACTTGTGCAAACTTCTATGACAAAGATCGTCCAAACTTTCAATAGATTCGTATGAAAGTTTAAATTGAGATTTAAAGCTTTTAGAATGAATACTGGACTTTTTTTTGGACCAATATAAAGTTATAAAGGTATAAATATAGTTTTTAAATTATGCGGAAAGAATTAGACCCATTATTGGAGCAGCGTAAACTTAGGGTAACTACTTGGACAAAGCACTACCCAACTTTAAATAGATCGGTATGAAAAGATTATTGGCTTTTTTTTGGACCAATATGAAGTGATAAAGATATAAATATAGTTATAAACCTAATAGAAGAAAGTTAGACCCATTTTTGATCCAACGGAAAACTTGTGCAAACTTCTATGACAAAGATCGTCCAAACTTTCAATAGATTCGTATGAAGGTTTAAATTGAGATTTAAGGCTTTTAAAATGAATATCTGACTTTT